>CM057817.1:87291002-87983502 GCA_030067965.1 Latrodectus elegans | reverse complement strand
TCTGGCTCTCTTTCGCCTCTTTGGCATTTTCAATTAATGCTTCTGCAAATAACAATGTAGAAACTAATTTTCTAATGTTAGAAAATTAGAATTTGAAAAAATTATATTCTTGCATTTATTTTATAATACAGGCATTGAAACTAATCATTTTTAAAGATTAAATATACATAAAAATTAGTTTGCTTAAAATGAATTAAATTTCAAATGTTTCGCGCTCTAAATAAAAATTGACAATATTTTTATCTCGAAGGTAGAATGTGAAGTGCAAAAACCCACGTTAAGACTTCATTCAGAAAAGTGTGCGTTGCTGAAGAATGTTATTAGATATTATGATATTTTGAAGGGTCATATAAATTAAATAGTTTTAAAGTATATTACTTTTATTAAATATGTCTTTGAAAAGTGCACAAAATCTTTAAAGTATCCTTAAATCACCATAAAAACTTTTTTTTAATAAATAATTCTTATTTATTTACATCATGTTTTTGGTTTTCTTATCTGTATTTAATTTAAACAATTGTTGATGGTTTTAAGCATGCATAACTTTTCCCAAATCATTTCCAAAATCGAACTATTAACTCAATTAAACTTTTTAAAACATTTAGGTTATTTAGAAACATTTTTCAATCTCATGTGGATATGACCATGTACGTTTAATAAATTTATAATTCATTTAAAACTTTCTACATTTTTAATTTCAATTTAATTGCTTAAAAAATAAATATCCAATATTAAGAACACACTTGTCCATTAGATTTTACATGCATGATATTATTGAGTTAACAGATGTGTATAGGCATGTAGTTTTTCTTTCAAATAAAATGATTACAATTTGAAATGCTTTATAATACTCATCAAGAAAAAATATTTGAACTTATGAAGAAAATGTTTAAAACAAAATAACATTCTGTGAAGAAAAATAGACCGTCTATGTTCTATTCTATAACAGAATTTATTTCTCTAAGTATCAAAAATAGGTTGCTTTTAATGAAATATTGTTAGTATAAAACCTGTATTTTTGCATATTTGAAAAGTAATTTTAAAATATTAATGAAAGTACTAAACTTTTATATCAACATTATTTTTACACACCAAAATTTGCAATTCCTTACTTAGTTTTTAACGGTAGAACATGAAATATGCTGTGCATACATTTATTTCTGAGTTTTTTTATTGCATGTGAATAAGATGTTTTAAAATATTTTAATGCGAAAAACATTTAATTGAAATTTTGCAGAGAAAGGATTTTTTTTAATATAAAAATGGAAGAATAATCTGATTGTTATTTTGATATTTATTTAATGAGTGCATGATCCAAAAAAAAGTAATTAAAATCGATATTTTACAAAATATGCAGTGCTGTATTGTAATTTTATATCCTGTATTTTTTTAAATTACAATGTATTTGAATATTAGAATATGTGATACAAAAACATAATTACAAAATTGTTTTGTAATTATTAAAAATACTCATTAATTTCACCTGTTTTTCAGTTACAATTGATTGATATAAAAATGGTTTACGTACATATATAAATTAATTTTTATTTAATGTTTAACAATCCATTTTGTAAATTATGATAGGGGCTATATCAATTTCATAACAAAGAAAAAATCGAAAATTATTTTTCATTGTTTATCAATAATTTTTCATTTTTACCACATTCTTATGAAAATTTTCAAAAACTACTAGATAACCATTTATTTATACTAACTTCGTCACTAAGTTTAATTAATGAAAAACATTTTTTTAAACAAATTACTTTTGCTCTAAAGTACAACAAAAAGTTCTAATAATTTAATGTAATGATTAATCTCTTTATTACAGATAAATTTGGAATTTGATATCCAGAAGCTGATTGTTTTCTCAGAAAATATCCTACATTCTATGCTCTAGAATATTATTATATGTTCAAAACATTCTTCTCTAATATGGAATAAATATATTAGAATTCAGGCTGATAATATTTTTTTGGCTTAATATAACTTTAATACACAATATAATTACGTAGATATGATTCCTTAGAGCTTTGTTTTTTTAATAAGGCTTTATTTTTTTTAAATAAATATTCTTATATAGTACAAAAAAATAAAGCCTTGTATTTTAGTTTATACAGACACTAATGAGAATACAAATATTACAGAAATTTTAGTTATTATGCTTTGTTTTCGAATAAGGTGAAGAGATCTTTAGAAGAACAATTCTCAAATGCTGTCAACTACACTTGCTTTTCTGTGGTCAAAAGCAAAACCGGAATATAAAATATTTAAATCTGTAAATAATGAATTTATTGATCTCGGATAAGCAAGATTTAAAAATTTTATATAAATATCATCTTGTATTTAATGTTAAGTATGAGGATAAACTTACTGTATTTTATGCTTTCTTGGACTATAATTTATAAATGAAAAAATGGTCCGATTGGGACTTTAATTGAAACAATACATTCTTACTATAATCATTCTAGATCTAAATTTTGCAAAATGCATGCATTGTAAAATGCATATTTTTAATTATTTTAATAGTATTCTTATTCTGCGTTATTAAACAAACAATTCAAAAAACTTAAGCTTCATTAATTTGACATCGTAAGAATTTCTGTATATATATATATATTTATTGCATTAAAATTGATTTAATGTTTTTTTTTGTAATCTTGCATTTTACTTTTAATTTCATTCTTAGTTTCATTGAAAATATTTTCAGTGAAAATTTAGCTTGGAAAATACATCATAAAATAAGATTTATTTGCAAAAACATAAGTTAGTTCTGTGTTCAACGGAATAATCTGTAAAATGTTTGTCTTAGTCCTCCTGTAACTTCAAAAATGCATATTATCAATATTCAAAAATAAATATTTAGCTATACGGAAAATGAATGATTTTTTAAAAGAAATTAAATTATATTTACTTATATAAAATATTCATGCATTTTTTAAATTGTGTACAATTTGTTGTATTAATAATGTTTGTAAAATTTAATTTTGTACTTAATGGGCTCATAGTAAACTAAACCAAAATATATGCAGTGTGACGATTTTTTCTTGAGAGAGATATACTCACACGTAAAACAAAATTGTTATAAATAATGGAATAAATGGCTAAACAATTTGCTTCATACTGTCTGTAATATAAACACAACTATAATCATCGAAATCAATTAAAATTTCATATACAATTGTACTGTTATATTATTGAATGAAGAAATCATATCTTAATATTGAAATTGTCAAAAAAATGCATAAATTCTTAAAGAATTCAAAACCTAATTTCCGCCCTAAATTGTTAATATAAAAAAAACCGCAATACTTCTATAAACGATTGAAATTCATTTTCTTTCTACCTAATTTATCCCTTGAAACGATTTGTTGTTACTCCTTTTAAAAAGAGTGGTTTACCCGCATCTTTCAAAAGAGTGAATTTCTATCTTTAAGATTGGTTGACTTTTGTGAAATTGAAAGAGAAATTTCACTCCTTCCGCGTGAAATCCTCTCGATTTTTTTTAAGAGCTTAGTTATAACAACTTGTTTTTAAGCTTAGAAAATATTTTTACTACATACAGCATAAGCATCTCTAATTAGAGTTTTATATTTAGTCTGTTGATTCACAATTCAATCGAAGATATGCATTAGTCCCTAAGCCTCAGAGTTCTCAGGCAAAGATGTTAAAGCTATCAGTTATATTAAAATCTAATTTTCAGAAAAAGTTTCTGAATGAAATCTGAACCAAATTCAAGCATCTTTTTCATAAACAACAAATATTGTTAAATTTCAGTAAAAATTTCGTCTCATGACAGTGAATGTTTCATATTTAGAATGATTGTTTAATCATTAAAGGTTTGAAGTTGAGAATAATGGCACTAATGTACATCTTTCTTAGTTTACAATCTAGATTTGGAAGCTTAAGAATTGCTGGGGGCTTCTATGTGTAATTAAAAAGAGATTAATTTCTATGTTAAACGATAATGTGTTTGCTTTTAAGAATTCATGCAAGTTAAATGTAAATTTCTTCGCAACAAAATTGTATCTTTATATTAAATAAATTCATTTTTATCAAAAATTCTTATACAATTAAATAGCAAAAGCTTAAGTTGGTGAAAGAAAAAATAACTTCCCTAAAAAATTGGTAAAAAGAATATAAAAACATAACTGTCTTATAAAAGAAATATTTATATTTTAATATATTCTGCAATTCCCTTGGCAATATTAATATATAAAAAAAGTAATTAAAACTACTTCTAATTTAGGTATTTGCAATTTTTTATATTTTTAGTCTCTTAAAAAAAGGAATCTGGTAAAAATTGAATAAATTATTCTGAATAACTAGTAAGAATTAATATTTACTTTTGATCGTATGTTCACAATTATTTATGTAAAAAAAGAAATCTGTATTAGGATATTTATTTATTTTTAAAATTAATTTTGAAATATTAAGTTTTAAAAAATACATAAAATTGGGTTAAATGAAAAACATTGAGATAAATGAGAAACATTATATGTATGTATATTCAATACACAGATGCAATTGTGTACTAATTTATTACTATTTTATTCAAAAGTTCTTTATTCAATGAATGTTTTCCAATTTTGTATAAAAAATTTTTCATTTATTTTATAACATCGATTACATATTATGCATTAAATTACTATTAAATAAAGGTGATAATCTGTTACAAATGTATTACTGTTACAGGTATTGTACTTTCTAACGGTATAATGAGATAGTATTATCTGAAGGAAGCATACATTTATAAATTGTTTCGAATATTAGTATATTTTATTCAAATTAAAAATATATTGTCTTGTGGAATATTTATCTTATTTTTAATCAATAAAAATTTAAAATTAAAAAGATAAATATAATTGATGTCATAAGTAAAATTTAATTAGGTGTAGGTTTACACGTTTCACGTTATTCCTTATCTTTAAAAGAAGCCTGATGGCTAAGTGGTAGAGCTTCTCGCTCCCAAGGCACAGATAAGAGGTTAGACTGGGTTTTCGGGCTGGACTAGGTCGACTAAGTGTTTCGCTCCTTTCAGTAGATCGATAAACTAAAGTGCTTGGGTAACTCAAAACTGGGGATTTCGGAAGTAAGAGGGACATGTGCTTCTCACCCCAGGTTCCTTAGTCAGGAATATAGATATGGGCACTGTATGTTTTGGTCCACATACGAGGCTATCCTGCCTTATGTTTAGATTGTAAGATTTAAAATAATTTATCATCATAAAACATTTAATTTATCATTATGAAAATGCTTTAAAGATTTTAATACAACAAATAAATTCAGCAGTTTATTTTAAGATGTTTCACAGCAAACAAAATCTAAAATGTAATTACAACAAGCAAATAATTGTTTTTTTAAACCAACGTGCCGTGAGCGAAAATATAAATTTTAATTATTTTTATAATTTAACTAAATATAGAAAGATTTTTTTTTCTTGCAAAGTACAGTTGAATGAATATTTTCTTATGAAATATTAGTGCGAAATATAAGTAAAGTTAAATAAACTTTCACATATTTTTAAAGAGAAAATTAAACTTATAAAAAAACATTACTCGCACAACTTTTAATATTTGTGAATAAACTTGACTTCGTTTCGTTTGAATTACCTCAAAAATACCCAGTCTTAAAATATCCTATGTATGCTTTGATAATGAAATATGACAGTTTGAATTTAAATGTTGCATTTGAAATATCAAAATAGTAAAAGAAAATTATTAAAGAACTTAACATTTCAAGATCAATTACTACAAATTTTTAACAATATTGTAGCACTTAAGTGCTGTTTGAATTTTTAAATCTGTTAACAAGAGAAATGTTTCAATATATAATAAAGAAAAAGCTTTTTTTCAATCATATTGTATAAAATTTATTTTAGAATAAATTTGTATTTTTTATAATACCTATACCTTTATTAAATATTATTTTTGTAAACAAACTGAGAAATGTAACTTACTTGTGATGTCAGATAAAAATCTTGACAAACTCCACTGATTGAGCAATTCGAAAATACTTTTGCAATTTACTTTAACAGAGTTTATCTGAAAATAATAAAAATCAGTAATAGGAAATGTTAATACATATTAAAGTAAATCGTTTTTGGAGAAGAATATTTTCTTTAAGACTTTCTCTAAAAGTTATAATTTGCTTTATAAAATTAATATTAGCAAAAATATTCACAAAAAAATCGAGTTATTTTTGTTTTGAGCCATAAAACATTCATTTTGATATGTCATAATGTGAGCAGATTTTAAAGAATATTATCACGGATAACTTAATGACATTCTTATCTGATAGGTATTCAGAATTTTTAAGTGTTGATAGTTAAAATTGTTAAATGAATTGCTCTTTTTATAATTTTAATTCTAAATAACTAACTTTTAAATTATTTTGGAAAAAAAAAGTTGTTGAATGTTTTAAATATTCTTATAAAAAATTTATGAAGTTATTTAACAAAAATTTCAAGGTAACTTTTTTAATAACAATCTAATATTTATAATAAGATTTTTCAAAACAAACATGCAAAACATATTCTAATGATATCAATACATTATTCAATTTAAAAATTGATAGAATATTAACCTAAAATTTCAAAAAGATTTTAAATATTGTAAACTAGCTTGAATTAAATTCCTTTCATTTTTCTTCACTCAAATGTTGAAGGTATATTTGCTGTTATATCAAGATCTGTACAATTGTTTAAATAAATTCCTATGTATTTACTTAGATTTAGCATTTAATAAAAATAGAATAAGCACTAATTCAGAAACATTTAAGTAACTATTAAATTTGAAGGAAAATATTTATGCTACATATGAAAACGATTTACTAACTTTTAATATAATATGAATTTAAGATAAAAATTTGTCCCAAAATTTATTTATATATTGTATAATATTTGCCATATTTGTTTTCTTAAAAATATTTACTTAGGGCAATTAAGAACAATTAATATTTTGTTTTTACTACAAGTTAAAGAGGAATACATATGAGGTAAATAAATTTTCTGAAGTAATTTTTTAATTTTTATAAAAATACAATTTTATATATTACATATATATATATATATATATGAAAAACAATGCATTTAATTTTAATGGACGAGATTCTAATGATAATAAAGAGGTAGAAAAATGCATATATTTTAATACATACTCCATTATTATTTAGTAAGAAATTAATTAGAATTGAATATATATTAATACACATAATTTAAATTTTTAATACAAATTTGAAATTATTTTTGTTTCATTCAGGCATTTCTTTTGCTAAAACGCTTCTGTAATCATAAAAATATCATATAGTTTATAGTATAAACAACCTTATTATATTTAAGGTCAAGCGTAGATCACATGACTCTAAATTTATGAAACAAATATTTGAAAATTTTTTTTATTAAGGATTTTTTAGTAAAAGGTATTTAAAATATTTTTGAAAAATATCAATAAATACTTTTAAGTTAATATATTTTTATAGATTTAAAATAAAATATCACATTGAGTGTGTGAGAGAGAGCAGATTTTGGTACATTGTATAAAAAATTAAATTAGGCATGAACTTAGTAACCATCTTTTGAAAAAAATTTATAGTAAAATGTTTCAATTAAAATATGAAAAATGTCCAATAGAAATTGGTATCCAAATTGATTTGCTTAGTTTAGAATTGTATTATTTTTGGACACAAACTATGTAAAAACCAGTTTTGATTCATATATTGACAAAAAAAATTTGTTTAATAAGCACAAATTATTTGTTTTTAAATAGTTAAAATAAAAACTAAATTAACGCATAAACAAAAATAATAAGCCATATATCATAGATGGGCATATATGCAACTTTAATAACAACTCCATTAACCTTCTCTTAAATAATAGGTTGAGCTGGAAGTCGAATGGTTGGCACTATTGCCTTTGGTTTAACAGTTCATGAGTTTGAATCCCACCTTGGCCATGGATGTTTGTAGTAGTGGTTCGAAATCCACTTTAAACCCTAGGTTCCTGTCTAATTAGCCGTCGTGTGCAAAAAATGACGGTTGAGTGACAAAAATCAAATCTCTTAAATATTAATTAAATTATCATAATACCCATGATTCATGGAAATTATCAAGGTCTGAGTTGGAAGAGAAGGTATTGCTAAAAAGATAAGGGAATATATATTTGAATGTGTGGTTGATAAATCAAATTCGTATATAAATGCTTTTCACTAATAATTTTTTATATGCGAAAAACATTTTTTCAGTATTTGTAGAGCACTAAAATAATTTCCTTATTTGAGTTAATATTTACAAAAAATATTATAACTCGATGTATGAAGAATCAATTCAGTTAGAAAGATTTGTAGTATTTTACAGTTAAATGTAATTAAATTCTTTGTTAATTTGTCAGTAAAAAATTAAAGTTTTATATTTTCCGTGAAATCTGCTAATTTGTATTGTTTATTTTGTATATTATTTTTTTATCATTTGTTTTAACTAATCTATTTTGAAAGTTTTTTTCATTTTTAATAAAGATATTCACCAGTATTTTCAATGTTTTTCAAAACATTTTCAAGGGCCATTTGCGAATAAAATTTACAAAGAAAGAACTTGTTTTAACTTTACTGTTTATGCACAAACGTTTCTGCAGATTGTCTAAATAATATTCTGATGGAAGTATTTCTTTATAGGAAACTAAATTAGTCTAAGAAATGGATTTAGTATTGTAAGATAAATATCTAATTAATTGTATCATTGCTTTATAACCATTAATGAACTTTTAATCAAATTGAGAAATCAATTTTTACTAATTAAATGATTTTTTGCCAATATTTATTCTTATTTGGAATACATATAATCTAGATTTTCGGAACCATTTTAGCATAATATTCTCGGTTAAAATATAATTATTGTATCTACTTAATAGTTTAAATTGTACTTATTCAAATATATACATACAATATTATGATTATATTGTTTTTAATAAAATTATATTTCAAGTTTTGCTGTCAAACACACACTAACTAAAACAGCACACTTGGAAAAAACAGCACTATTACAGCACTATCAACATTTCAAAAGTCACTTAAATACTTATTTTAAGGTAATGATTTTCAACAAATTTAAAAAGGATTTGTATCTTTAAAAAATTAGGAATAACAAAGGAACTGCCTTATAGTGAGCTAAAAATATGTTAGTAGAAGTAACTGCTTAAAATTTATTTATGGTAATGATTGTCTAAGGCAATCTCTTACCAAATTTAGATATTATAATTTATCTTTATATAATAAAATTGAAACTTCATTTATTAAATTATAAGAAATATAAAGAAAAAATGTATCACATGTAAAAGTTATACATGAAATATATATTTCAAAATAATTTGGTGTTACAGTACAATTATATATATTTTTATAAAGTAAGGAATTTATATATCCAAATGTTTTACCTGTAAGAAATACAAAAATATCATATACCATTCAAAATATTGCAAAATATATTTACTGCATTTAACCCATTTTTATGATATTTGATTTAAAATTAAAACAGATATGGAAATATAATATTTCAGAAATAATTTTCTGTTATGAGCACACCCAAATATATTGTTTTTATTCAATAAATATGCCGCATCCAACGAATCAATTAAATAATTTTGACCAAAATTAACTTTTATTTTTGAATTCATTTAATTATCTTAATAAAATAACTATTAATATATAAATATTAAGAAATATATTAATGTAAAGCTGTATGGCTTGTGATTATTTATCTGCATTCTGTCTGTATTAGAAATCGATACATAAATAAACTTGGAAAAAACAGCACTATTTCTTTTGTATTTACCTCCTTAAAATTACATATATTTATATATTCAATAAGCTGACAAAATGTGTTAAAATGAAATAGTAAATACCAACATGAATACTTGTGTGCTTGAAAATTACAAATTTATAAATACACATGTGCTTAGTTTAATATCACAAAATTAAGTGATGTGTATATAAAAATTAGGAGAGTATGTAAGTGCTTAAAGGATAATTTAGTACTGAATTATGTATGGAAAGCTGGCTTATAGAATGTACAGCAACTAAAATAGAGTTTATAAAAAATCTAAAAGATTTTCTTGCTTAAAATTATAGGTGATTGTAAAAATGTATTTAAATTCACTAATATATAAAGATTGATTTCTTTCAGCAAAGATTACAATTTTAAACACACATTTATAAACATTTGTGTTCAAAACTACCAATAATGTCAGTTTCCTAAAATTTGTTTTGACAGTAAAATGCTTAATAAAATCATTTAAGAGATTACTTAAAATAAACACAATGGAAAATATATAAACAATTTTTAATAAGAATTATTTATCTTTATATAGGAAAGTACAACAATTAAATATGAATATTTTTAAATAACATAGATTGGCAAGTATTTCTTTTTACTTCTATAAAAAAATGAACAGAAATATACATTTTTGGATTGTAAATAACACATTAAGGACGAAGTGAAAATAATCTAAATTTATAGAAATAGTCCAAGGTTCTCTCACAAAATTTTTCATACATTTTAGTCCTTAGAAATAACATAATCTATTATAAAATCAATAATTTCTAAAATTTTTAAGCTATAATGATTGAAAGTAAGTTGTCTCAATAAGGAATTACATACATTCATGAAAATAAACATAATGAAAAACTCTTGGAGCCAGTTATGTTTAGTTAAGAATTTACCAAGCATAATGAAGCACTAAATTTTATAAACACATTAATAGGAAAAATTAAAAACAAATGAGCAAGAATACCAATACCAGAAGAAATCACTTATTGTGCAATATTTAACACTTTCATATAAAGTATATTTAGTAGTATAAAAAATTTATAGAAAACTTCATAATAAATTTAAATGCTTAAAGAAGAAGAAACATGTCACATAAAAGCCTTTAAGGAAGCATTTAATATATCAATATAATTTGAACACATATCTAGGAATAAACTAAATTGATTCATTTAAAAGTATTTAATATGTTGCATATACATCTGTAAGAAACAGAAATATCAATCACTTAAATTATAATTTAAAATCAATAAAAAATTATATATTCATACAGGTTATATATTTAAAATTAATAGTGGTAACTTTCTTTTTACTACCTCACTGATATGTTAAAAACACTTGAAAGGTGTTTTTAACATCCACACACGAGGACTTCAATGCAAGTCATAAAAAATCAAAATAAGTTATCCGTATGTTAATTTTTTAGTAAAATAAGTTTGCTAAAAGGGTTCAACTTGCTGTATATTGTAACAAATTTTACATAATAGGAAAACAAAAAAAATTCAAAAGTATTAAGTTTAAACACATATTATATTTTACATAACGAATATGATTTCTCAAACACAAGTATCACTCTACAAATTACTTGTCCGAACTTTTTTATGCGATAAATATCAAACTGCATATTATTTTAAAATATAAGACAATTATACTCATTAACACGCAGAAATAGTTTTCATACCGAAATTCATTTCTCTTAAGTAATTAATGAAAGGATTAATAAGACGAGTAATTACTTACCGCAGTTTACCGTTATCTGCTACGAAGCAAACTGATAGAAATCCCGCCTAATGCATATGCGGTCCTATTACCCTGTCACGTGATTTTTAAATATATACTTTTTCATTATTTTAGAAGAAATAATTTCACCTCATAAGTTAAGAGAATTTGTAGTCTCATTTATTTAAAAACCCGGAAGCATACTGAAATAAATATGGTTTATGATTCATTCAGTGATAATTTATGAAAGTATCATAGCTAAATTCATTGGCAGTTAATATTTCAGTTAATATTTTCAAATTATGAACAAAAAAATACTCAGAAAAACTATTGAATATAATATTTATGGACTACGAAAATATAAACTTGTCATACTTGCATAAGTTAAGTATTATTATCTGATCATAAAGCAATAACTTAATTCTTTGTGTTCAGATTTAATTTCCTTGATACACAAATAATTTGCTCCATTTTCAATATTATCGGAATTCTTAAAATAATTTTAACTATACAAATAACCTCAACATTAGTGAAAAATTAACTTAAAAATTAAAAATTCAGTAAGGTTATGTGATGTAATTTTTTAATCCCAATATAAAAGCAATGTTATAATTTTCTCTAGTAGAACTCATTAAAAATTGTTTTATTACATTTATTTTACATTTCTAGAAAGGAAAGTTATTAATTCTGACAACAAATGATTTTAATTTAATGCACTCCTCAAAATAATTTTATCTATTTGGAGTATAGTTATATAAATTAAACTAATATCCCAGCTTCGCTCTCATTTTAAAATAAATATTAACAATCATGAAATTCATTTTTATTTGTCAATTATTGAATGTCATTCATCAAGAATATACGAAGTAATATATTTTTAAGATCAACATCACAAAAAGGGGAAGTTATTAATAATTTTGATTTTCTTCAAAAATTTTGTTTTAAATACAAATTATAAACTTTCTCTTTATATATTAATATTAATTATTTTATTAATTCACTCTCATACTTAACAGGTATGATTTTATTTCAACTCAAAGTTAAAAGTGCTGAAGTTAAATTTTGAATGATTATAATTTTTTAATATACATATGTCAAATTTTTTAACTTAAAACATATGCAGAATTGCTTCTAACATTTGTTTCTGAACAAATTATTTATTTTTCTGCTTTAAAATAATATTTGAGACATGTTTTTGTATATAAGTCTAAAAAATATAAATTTGATACATTTTGAGATTTTTTTAATCATAAAATTTACTTTTTAATGCATTTCATTTCCTAAAAGAAACTCGTGTGTGGGGGCATTTCATTTTTTATTTATCTCATTTAGGTTTCGTATTTACACTAGCATTCGTGATTTAAATCTCTTTCTCATAAAAAAAATAACCTATATTGTAAAAACTTATTTTTTATCATTTCACTTTTCATATTATCTATTTCATTGAAATATTATAAAATAACTAGTTACTTTTGATTTTTTATTTATTTTATATCAAAATTAACAGCCTTGAATGAAACATACTTTGGCTTTTAATTTTCGTGATAATTATAAGAAATAACAGGAAAATAAATTTCTTAGTTACTAAAGATAGTTTACAAATAACATGAAACTAAATATGTTAGTATGTAATTGGAACTAAACTAAAATGTTATAAATGAATTTTATATTAAATCCAAATTACATTGTCTTAAATTTTCTATTCACACAAAATTAAAGCAAAAGAAAACAAAAATATTGATCATCATTATAAATATTTTGTAAGAAATGCATATTTTTGTTCACTAAATTTTAAGATTAGAAAAATGACAATTTTATATCCCGTGAAATATTAAGAAACCGTGAAATATTAAGAAAATGATATTATTTATAATTATTTAACTTGTTTACTCAATTTAAATCTTAAATAACTAGATGAAAAATGGATATAAAATGTGTAACAAAGTGTGATTAAATATATTAGAAGGAAATATATAGATGTAATGTATTGAAACCACTTTTCATTATAATTTATTTAATAAATTTTACACCATTTAGTTTTAAATAATTATTGTAATAAAAGAATATCTATAAATATGTACTTAAACCATAAGAAGAGAAAATTAACCCTTAAACGATGCAACATTCCAATAATATTGCTGGCCACTGATCCTTGGTTCAATGCAGTGGCGTAAGGTGACATTGGTACTTGTGGCCACGTTGGGTAATGATTATTTTTGCAATTATTTCTTCGAAATCCTATTGAGATGCGATATGCTAAATGAAAAGTAAAAAATGTATACACTAAAAACAGAAACATGTAACAAGAACAGATAAAGTTATGTATATCGTGTATACAATGGTGTGCGAAAATTAATCAATAGAATATTTTTTTCCATATACCAGAAATTATCTGAGACATGATATTCTAAAATTAAGGCGCATCATGGGGCTCACCTTCTTTAGGTGAATACAGATATCCTCACCCCGAGGTACCCAGGGATCTTTATTTTCCCTCTTTTTTCCTCTCTTCTCATTCAGTTTAGCATCCAAAAAATATTTTGGTCTTATAGTTGAAAATAGAGATTAAATAAAAGTTAACTCCTAATTTTACCAAAAGTGAAAAATCTTAAAAAATTTTAAGCAAAATTTAAAAGATAATTGAAATAAAGAAATGTAAGTCGAAAATAATTTGAAGTAGTTTTTTAATTCCAAGTGCTATGTGCTGAAACAAAACTAGTAATAAAGAATAGCCTGAAGTGTAAAAATATAAAATACATTAAATTTAAAATACTAAAATGTTGGTCAATACAACAATTAAAAAAAACAAAAAATACTATGGTTAAAGTAAAAATTAAATAACAAGGAATTAGTTTTGTTTTTCTTTACTATTCCATTTTTATTGCATTGTAAAATCTATTGAAAATAAAATTATAAAAAATTGTGAAATCACAAAACATTAAAAGTGAAAACAAATTTAATCAAAAATATATAAACACGAAAGTTAGAAAAAGTAATCAAATAAGTAAATCTTAAAGAACAATTAACATAAACAACAACTGTTGTACTGCAGTGAAGAATAATCAACAATACAAAATGCAGAATGTATAAAATTTAAGATATTAAGATAAATAATTTACAAAGCAACAATAAAATTCTTAATCTTTTGGTTAAAATAAAAATTAATTAATTAGTTAAAGAGAGAGATATCAAATCCATTATGAAAATTAGTAACATCATCTCTGAAAGACAATATAAGTGATAATACATATAAATTTTAAAATTTGATAGTCCAGCTTCAGAGAATTGCTTTCCTTAAATTTTTGTTATTAAATTGAGTTTTTAAAGTTATAAGGTAAGGTTCACAGTTTTTTGATTGACTATTTTTATAGACTTTTTTTTCAAGTTCAATGTTTGTGATATGAATATCAAATATAATTTTTGAAGAAAAGTTTAATTTGAAATAAAGTTATTTCGGAAATCATAAAAGTTAAGTTTCAGATTATTTGTTGCAGATATTAAAATAATATTCAAAAACTTTCTTGCGAAAGATCTGGAAAATTGTAAGTTTATCAGAAACAGTTAAAGAAATTTAAATCGATTTCTTACCAGCTATTTTGAAATGAACACACTTTAATTAATGTATATTAAGTTTCACTTATGCCACATTATATATAAGAAATGCAAAACTTACTGAAGGAAAATCAATAAAAAGTTTGTCTAAAAAATTCCAATTTTGAAAATCGCACCTCAAGTATGCCATGGTATGATTACTTAAAATTATTCAGTTCTTTCTCATTTAAAAATCTTAATCTTACATGGTCATGAGACATGTTAAGAGAAAATAATAAATCGCATGTTGCTTTTGCAGTCAGACCCCTCAGGGGGTTTACCTTCTTTAGGTAAACACGGGTGTCACAATCCCGAGGTACCCTAGTGATCTGTCCTCTTCTTTACTTTCCTCTCTCCTCTACTCTTTTGCTTTTTTTCCTCTTCTCCCTCAGTGTGGTTGCCTCGTAAGAGGTTGAAGGCTCCCCTTGAGTAGCTTTCGCCGCTCTGTTGCCATTAGCTACTCTTGAGGACTAAATAACCCACATGTTTGCCGTGCGTGGAGACCCGTGTCCCTGGAAAGGAGGATCCTGGTAATTGAGGCCTCCTGAGACCAACACATTGCTTTGGCCTCTGCTTCAGGTAAACGGGAGGTGTGTTGTGGTCCTCAGTACATCAATCGGCTTTATGGATCAAGCGATCGGTACATCTACTGGGTGACTCGTTAAGGGTGGAGGCCACTTCAGGGATGTACTGTGAGCGTATAGGACCTGGCTAGCACTGGTGCAGCTGGTCTGCATCCCCTTGTTGGACTCGGTGGTGGGTGGTGCCGTCAGGTCCCGAATTCTCCATATTTTACTATGGAAGCATTAATTTTCTCTTCTCTCCCACGGGAGCAAACTCTGACTTTATTAGAAGCAAAATTTTATATTGTTAAACGGAATGAGGGCACATTCGATAATGTATCCCCTTTCCTAATCCAAAAAACAATAGCTGGCAATATCGGTGAAGTGAAGAGCATCCGGAAACTTCGTTCTGGAGATCTTATGGTAGAAGTGGCTTCAGAAGCACAAGCTACTCGGTTAAGCAGCATGAACATGCTTGCTAACCTTGAGGTGTCCGTCCAACCTCATATTAATCATAACTTTTCACGTGGTGTGGTATCCGCCAAGGATTTGTTAAATACGCCTGCGGACGAGATCTTAGAAAATCTCAAAGAGCAAAAGGTCTGTTCTGTAAAACGCATAACTGTCAGACGTGATGGACAAGTCATCAATACTAAACATCTCGTACTGACATTTGCGACGCCAGACCTACCGCAGCATATTAAAGCTGCGTATATGCATCTATCCGTCAGGCCATTCATTCCAAATCCTTTGCGTTGTTTCCAGTGCCAGAGATTTGGTCACTCCAAAGCGGCTTGCAGGGGCAAACTGACTTGCGCTCGCTGCGCAGCAGTTGGCCACGACAGCTCGTCTTGTACTGCAAAGGAGAGATGTGTAAACTGTGAAGGTGACCACCCCTCCTACGCTAGAAGTTGTCCTATCTGGATACTGGAAAAAGAGATCACAACCACTAAAGTTAAAAATAATTGCTCATATCCTGAGGCGAGACGTGCTGTTTCTGCTCGTACACCTCAATCAGGAGTTAGCTACTCAACTGTCGCCGCTAAAGTCACCAGAACGACAAGTACTCAAACAGATGCTCTGTCACTTCCAATAGTTAGATTACCCCCTAATTATGAGAAAAAGCCAAAATCAACATCAGCAACTACTGTCCGTAGAAAAGCTCCAACGGCTAGATCTAAAGCCTTAAAGGCTTTAAAACTAAAATCTGCAAAGGAGGGCAATCCTAGACCCTCCATATCCACCCGTAAAGCCTTATCCCTGGAAGCGGATGCTGTATATCTACATCCCTCTGACGAAGATCTCTCTTTGGAGGAGATGTCAGATGACATGCTTTCCGGCTCCGGGAAAGGAGTTTTTCTAATTCAACAATAACTTCCTTAGTTTCTTGGAACTGCCATGGTTTGCATTCTCATCATGATGACATCAAGTCTATAATTTCAGCATACAACACCGCATGTGTTGCACTTCAGGAGACGTTCCTGAAGTCAAGCAATAACTTTTCCATGCGAGGGTTTACATGCTCTAGAAAAGACTGTGGTGATGATGGTGCAGTGTCTGGAGGTGTTTGTATATTAACATCTAATGCTTACCCCAGCACTGCCCATGCATTAAATACTACTCTACAGGCAGTTGCTGTAAGAATTCATACTACATGCTTATTAACTGTCTGTAGTTTATATTTACCACCACATGATGTCATCCGCCAAGAGGAACTCGATGCATTAATATATCAGCTGCCAATACCATTTCTACTGTTGGGTGACTTTAACGGCCATAGTTCTTTGTGGGGAAATGATGATACTAATTCTCGCGGTCGGCAGATAGAGCGGTTTATTTCAGACAACAGTCTCTGTCTGCTTAATACCGACGAGAAGACTTATTTCCATGTACCCCACGAGAACATTTCATTCTCTCGATCTTGCCATTTGTTCCCCATCTCTTCTGCCATTGTTAAATCTAAATGTAGGAAATGATTTGCATAATAGCGATCATTTTCCTCTCGTCATCTCCCAGACTGGAGGTAGTAGTGTAGAACAACGTCTACCTGCTTACGTGTACAGTCGGGCATATTGGGCATTATTCACACAATTGGCAGTTGTTGATGCTAAAATGGTTTCGATCGAAGATATTGATACTGCCGTTTGTAAAGTCACTGAAACAATTAAGAATGCAGCTGATATTTCAATACCTAACAGTTCCTCCATACCACACAGGCATTGCAAACCTTGGTGGAACAAAGAATGCCAAAAACTTATAAAAAACAGAGGAAGCTATGGGGAATATTTAGGAGGTATCCCACAACGGAGAATCTTATAGCCTTTAAGAGAGCAAGAGCTCTAGCTCGCAGAGCTCGTCGTCGAAGTCAAAAGGAATCCTGGTCTCGCTATTTATCTTCAATAACATCTTCAACTTCCAGCAAGCAGTTGTGGAGAAGGGTGAAGGCAGCCAATGGAATTTATAGAGAATTTTCTATTCCTATCTTAAAATCCGGAGCTGCTATATACTCTTCTCCTACGGATATTGCAAACGTCCTTGGTGAAGCATTTGCTAACGTCTCAAGCTCGAATTCTTATAGTCCTTCGTTTTTGAGGACTAAGACTCGAGCTGAGCGTGTACCAATTCGCTTCGACCATCGACAAGCCTTACCATACAACTGTGAATTTGGAAAGTTTGAATTGAAGAAAGCTTTACAACAGGCCAGTAACACCAGTCCAGGACCTGATGGAATCAGTTATCTCATGCTTTTACATTTAAGTCCAGATTCCCTGTCGAACTTTACCTGTTCAATAGGATCTGGACTGAAAATGAATTTCCATCTCGATGGAAAGAAGCAATAGTGATTCCTGTCCTAAAGGCTGGTAAGGATTCTTCAGATCCTTCAAATTATCGACCAATTGCTCTGACGAGTTGCTTATGTAAGACTCTCGAACGTATGGTCAATGCCCGTCTCATCTATGTCCTAGAAACCAATAATTGTGTTCATAAGAATCAGAGTGGCTTCCGTAAAGGAAGATCCACTCTTGATAATATGACACACTTGGAAACTCAAATCCGCAACGCTTTTGTGCGGAGAAATCACTTGGTTTCCATTTTCTTCGACATAGAGAAGGCATATGACCGTACATGGCTATATGGAATTCTCCGTACATTATATGATTTTGGCTTTCGGGGTAATCTTCCGATATTCCTGCAGAATTTTTTATGCTCCCGTGGTTTTAAAGTGCGTATTGGAAATTTTACATCCAATACTTTTACACAATCTGAGGGTGTTCCTCAGGGCTCTATTTTAAGTGTCACACTTTTTATTCTCTTCATTAGTAACATTCTTCATCAACTTCCATCGTCTGTATATGGTAACTTGTTTGTTGATGACCTGCAAATATCATGCGAGGGATCTAATATGCGAATAATTGAGAGACAACTGCAAACAGCAGTTAATAAACTTGCTGCATGGTGTGCCGAGAATGGCCATACTTTTCATCAAGCAAGAGTAAGTGTGTCCACTTCTGTAGAAAGACTAGCCTTCACAATGATCCAGTTATTAATATCAACAACACTCCAATACAAGTAGTCAGTGAAATAAAATTTCTGGGAATAATCTTTGACCGAAAGTTAACCTTTCTTCCGCATGTTCTGCATCTGCGGAAGAAGTGTGAACGATCGCTTAATATCATCAAGGTGTTGTCAAATACATCTTGGGGTGCAGATCGCACATCACTTCTTCGAATTTATCAGTCATTGATTCTATCCCGCATTGACTACGGATGTGTTGTTTATGGATCGGCTAGATCTTCTATTTTACTAAGACTGGACACAGTTCATCATTCTGCTTTGAGGATATGTTCTGGGACATTCCGCACATCACCCGTCCAGAGTCTATACGTGATATGTCATCAACTACCGTTAGACCTGAGACGAATGCAGCAGTCTCTCGGTTATTATGCTAAGATAACATCAACCCCTCATCATCCGTTGCGTTCCATGGTTCTGAATGCCTCCCATAAAAGACTATATGATGCTCGTCCAATGAGCATCCCACCATTTCTCACACGAGCAAAATCACAACTTTTGCTCACAGACCTATGTGATATTCGGATTGAATCTGTAGATCAATTTGCTCATCCGCCTTGGTATAACCCAACAAATATATTTATTAATACCTTTGCTCAATATAAAAAATCGGACACAACACCTATTGTTTTTCAACAACTATTCTTCTCTCACCGCTGTCAGTACAAATCCTATAAACCTGTATTCACAGATGGTTCTAAAACAGCAGGACATGTGGGCTGTGGAATTTTTATTAACAATACAGCTTTTAGTTACAGCCTACATCCATCCTGCTCCATCTTTACTGCTGAAGCAACAGCAATTTACTACGCGCTTCAGCATGTGAATACAGATGATTATAAAGAATATTGTATATACACTGACAGCATCAGTATTATTGAAGATTTGAAGAACATGTGATAGTGTTACATGTCATGAATAGTGTTACATGTCATCCAGTTGTGTCGAGAATTTTCAGAGCATTGGATTTCCTTGCTGGCATGGGATACAAAATAATATTTTGTTGGATACCAAGTCACGTAGGTCTTGATGGAAATGAGAGAGCGGACATAGCTGCAAAACTTGCAACACAACCAATTTTACCATCAATTCCGCTCTCAGATGTGAGAAAGGGTATTAAAAGATTTGTTCATTCGCTTTTGGGAGAATCATGGGACATGCAGGTCGGAAACAAACTCCATACCATTTTCCCATCCCTCACCTTATTATCTGTTTTACCTTTACGAAGTGCTGATGTTAGATTAACTCACCTTCGTATCGGGCACACACGTTTCACACATAGACATTTGTTTTTAAATGATTTAAATCCATGGTGTGAAGCGTGTGATGAACCATTCACTATTTATCATATTTTAATTTCATGTCATGATTTTAACCAACAGCGTTTACACTATTTTAATTCTGATATTTTAACTATGATTGATTTAGTGGGGGATCCACCCCATAGACACCTATTCGCTTTTTTGAGAGCCATAGGTTTTATACATTTTATTTAATTTATATTTTAAACTATTGAAATAATATATACTTGTTTTTTCTACTTTGTTTTATAATTAAACTTTAAATAGATTTTAAATAATATATACACTAGATTTTGTTTTTTAAATTTAGGGTTGCTTGGTTTTGGAAGGAAAACAAACAAATAAAAATAAAACTACAAAAGTCTTATTTTTGGCGCAGCATGTCCAATTTTGGACCTTGCGCCATAAAACCCAACTAACCAACCAACCAACCTTTTGCAGTCAGATTTTTAATAGGAATTGCCTCCTATTAAAAATCTGAATCCTCCTGTAGGTGTTTCTTAAAATTTCTTTTTTCTGCATCCTGGAACTACAAACTGCACATATTTCTGTCATGCCACCATTGCCTGTGTGGTACAGTAAATCTCATTCCAGCCAGTAATTGTTCTAATGCTGTCTGGCATCTTCAAAACACCTATTTAATGTAACACAGGACAACTGTTCATTTCTTAATATCTTTGCTTGCGAAATTAGACTATTATTTTCTTCATCTTTAAAAGCGATTATTTCTTCGTTTAATAAGTTACTTTCCACTGGAGTAATTGAAACCTCAACTTCAGAATTTTCTAAATCAAGTTTCTTGATTTGCTACTATTTCCTTGTAAGCTTCTATTTTCCTTCTCTCCACATTGAAAGTATTCGAAAATATTTCTTTGCGGTGGATATTTTTTTATTTCCTCGCCGAGATATTTTCTTCTTTCTACAAACTGAAAACTTCAGGTGTGATCAAAGCTTGTTTATGCAATCCTTCTACAACCCCAGCATGCACCGTGATATACGGCCTGATATCCTCTGCTGACCGAAAACTAAGTGGAACAGAAACAAACTTTTCTTCAACCGGATATCCAATTGCAGGCCTCAAGTAAATTTTCCCACTTGACTGGAACATTTCTTCATATACCATTGGCTTCCGCAGTACTGTACCACTATCAATGATTCCTTGAAACTTATTATCTCCTATATTTAAATCAACTCGAAAAAGCTCCCCATCCTTTTCACCGATCGGAATTACCCAATCGAAACTTGCATTAGCAATTTTAATGAAAGTACATTTAGACCTTCCTTGCTTACTTCTTCAGTTTCACTGTTATTAGAAACTTGAGATACTGTATTCAATTGCGGATGAAATTTCTACAAATGACCCACTTCTTGACATTTGTAACACTTTAGTAACATTTTACGTGGAGCGAAACTCGCGGTATTATTTCGAAAATGATCCTGTGGTCGTGGGTCTGGGTTCTTTGGAACATTATAATATTCTTTCTTTTCAAAAAAAAAAAAAATATTACTGTGGTAATTATTTGCAAAACTTTTTAGTATCGAAATGACGAAATTATCAGTTTCATTATCATTTTCCCTCACCAATTCAGGGACTGGAAGCTAATTTCAGTCTCTTTCAAAAATATTTGTGATCTTACCTAAGTAGGCAAAGTTTCTTTTTTATTTTGTCAGCTACAATAAGTTCTTTAAGTTTAGGAAACGTTTCTACCTCTCTTGATTTTAAATATAGTTCCAATGCAACTTCCACCCTGGACGCATACTGAGCATAACTTTCATTGTGTAATTTATAACTAGAATCAAAATTCTTCTTGTGTTATAAGGGAGTTATTCTATGTTCCCTTAAAATGAAAATTTTTGATTTTGTCATATTGATCTAAATATTCTTCAGACAACATAACATTTATTCCTTTGGCACGACCATTTGAACACTGTAAAATAATTTTCCCTCCATACTCTTCTGGTAATTCCTAAAGCTTGAACAGCCTTTCTGCATGATGTAAAAAGAAAGGCCATTCTTCTGCTCGTTCCGGGGGGTCTAAAATTCCCCCTTTCATTATATTTAAATAACCTAGAAAAGTGTTTCCTAATTTATCTTGCCCATCTTCGCCAGTGATTTCAGAGTTGCACTCATCTTCCTTTCCTTTAATTTTTAATTCACGCATTTTAAGCTCATGCTCACTTTCTGTTTCTTTCTAATTCACGTTGCCTTTCTGATGCTTTGGCTTTCTTTCCTTCTGTATCCTATCGGCAATACTTGTATTTATTAATTCTCGAACGAATAACTCTTCATAATGTTTAGATTGTGTAATCACATTTTTAAATCAATCACTTTTGAGCCCGGAGTAATCTGTTCTCTTAACTCACTAGCCAATATTAACAGATCCTCCTTTTGAGCTTTACCGAAGAATGCAAAATCTATTTTAACAAATGATGTTATCACAAATTACCAAACCTTAAATTATCAAATATTAAAAATAAAACATTTAAAATCACACACATTATATATATATAATCACCTTTTCATTTCTTGAATCAATAAAAACACTTTCGTTTACTTAGTGCACCTAAAAAGAAGACTTTATTTTTGTTGCACTAAGTAAACGAATTTATCCTAATACTAAGTTGAATATTTTATAGTTTTAATTTTTTTTCAACGCTTTATAAAAATCCAATTATATAATGCACATTATTGTGAGTGAAAACTATTCAAAATAAGCTAAAAGAATATACATATACTAATCATAATACCAGTTTAACAGTTTAAGCAATACAAGTTAAATAAATCCTTATCACAGAAGATCATTAAGCATAAAAATTCAATAAAATCACTTAAATCAATACAATCAATTAAATCAATAAAATGTAAAAATAATATGAATCAAGCTATCAAAACTACCAAAAAAAACTATTATTCACCCTTGCAAGCATAATTACTTTCGAACTATATAACAATTCAAAATTTCTTCTCTTAAAAATGTTTTACACTTTCGGTTTCAAATCAAAATATAAAATCTAAACTTAATTACTTTACATAAATAAGCTAAAAGAATATACATATACTAATCATAATACCAGTTTAACAGTTTAAGCAATACAAGTTAAATAAATCCTTATCACAGAAGATCATTAAGCATAAAAATTCAATAAAATCACTTAAATCAATACAATCAATTAAATCAATAAAATGTAAAAATAATATGAATCAAGCTATCAAAACTACCAAAAAAAAAACTATTATTCACCCTTGCAAGCATAATTACTTTCGAACTATATAACAATTCAAAATTTCTTCTCTTAAAAATGTTTCACACTTTCGGTTTCAAATCAAAATATAAAATCTAAACTTAATGACTTTACATAAATATTAAATCCAACCATAGTAAACAATTAATATACCTTATATCATTGAATAATCTTGAACACTTAATTTAATATTGCAAAACAATAAAAAAATAAAAAGCATTTAAACTTTCTTGAAATAGTTTCTTACTCCATAAACTTATATCACTTACATAATAAACAACAAAATGATCATGAAAACTAAGCAAAATCATTTATATCCTATTATATCACATTAAAAAAAAACCTTTATGTTGTGAAAATAAAGTTTAGGATTAAAATAAAAATTTCTTAATTATATTGTACAAATTTCTTTAATTATCTTTCGAATTTAAAATCTGTTGTTTAAGAATACTCAAGACAATAATTCCAGGACATTGCCCAACCCCTTCAATAAGTAAATTGGTATTTTCACAAAAAGGAAATGGAACAATGATTTTCAGGGTTTTCAGGGTTTCTAATGTGTCCAAGGAATTTGTTTGTCATTGTAAGTAGAGATTCTTCTGTTAAAACAGATTATCACTTCTTTTTCTAATGAATTTTTTATAAATATCAATGTAGTCAAATTTTAACTTTAAAGTAAAAATGTAAGAAAATTCTTTCACTAAAATGCATAAGCAATTATTTTCTTATATAATTTATTTTATAAAATATAATTATCAGCTTAAGTTTAACTTTTATTACTAATACATCAGTGCAAAATGTTCAACTTCATTAAAAACATTATTTCTTAATTCGAAAAGTTAAAAACTCGCTCTCTCTCTGTTCCAATTAATCATTAACTTATTAACCTAATTAATTAACTTGTTTAATTAAATGAGTATTTCCGAATGATTCTAGTAAGAAATTGAATAAAATGAAAAATAATTTTAACGCTTATTCTTAAATTTAATATATAAATAATGACAAGCATAATTAAATATGTAATACTTTTTATATTTTGTCAGTTTACCTAACGTCAAATAAGAAATCATGAATTGATATTAAAAGAAAACGAAAAAACAGTTCGCGTAATATGGAAGTAATTTCCTATTTTAGAAATTGTACAAATATTATACTTGCATACAAATTAATACATAATACTTTTATTTCGTCACGAATGTACTGTAACGAAATATTAGCTAACTTTTATTGTCAACAGATGGCGCTATAAGCGCATGTTAGATTTTATGTTTAATTTGTGATTGTTGACAAAAGAATGTTTTCGTTTTTAGAATTTCTTCGATTGTAATATGTGCGTATAGGTTTTTTTGAAGGGATTAATATCCTATGATGTTTTATTCTATTAAATTTAGATTTTTAGAGGCTTTCAGCCTATTTTTTTATGTAAATATTGTATAAGCATTTAATAAATATATAGAAAATTATTCGAGCTTTTGCACCTTTAGTTATTGAAGTTGTTCTCAATGCTTAGTTTCGATTTTAGTTGTTAGTAGAAAAGAGTAAAATCTTTCAATGGTGCGTCGGCCGGGAGGTAACACAATTTTGATTGCTAGATTAGAATAAAAATTTGTTTAATAATCGTTAGTAATTGTTAGAACCTTAATTGATTTAGTTCAAGGAACATTGGATAGCATTTATATGCAAAGATTGAAGACTGCAAAAGGTAAAGTTTTTTAATACTTTTGTTTATGATGGATTCCAAAGCTTTAAACAAAAAAAGAGCTACACTTCGCAGTTCCATCACAAATATTTTTAAGAACGTTGACAAATTTATTGAAGATAAAAATTGTGACGAATAAGACGATTGTTTGGAACTGTTAAATTCTAAAGAAATTGATATTAAGAGGATTTAGATGAGAAAATTCAAAATTTGATTAAAGATGATGATACTAAATTAGAATCAGATATTAAAACTTCCATAGAATACAGTGATAAAATAATAACGAAATCAAAAATAAAACGTTATTTCAAAAGCTTTGAAGCTCAAAATGTGAACTTAAATACTTCTAACGACTCGCGTTTAGAATTCGGAAGTAAAAAAGAAAAGGAATTTGAAAATAATGTTAAATTACCTAAAATGTCAATACAAAAATTTTATGGAGATTATAATGAATGGAGTAATTTTTGGAACTCGTTTAAAATTACAATTCACGAAAATTCAACGCTTTCAAAGATAGAAAAGTTTATTTAAAATCCTATTTGGGAGGAAATGCTTTAAGTTCTATCGATGGATTTTCGATTTCAGAATCCAATTATAATTCGGCTGTAGAAATTCTTACCAACAGATTTGGCCAAACCCATTTGATAATAAATACGCACATGTCAAACCTCTTGAATTTAAACCCTGTGCAAAGCTCGAGTGATGTAACAAAATTAAGAAAATTATATGACACAATAAATGTTCAAATTAGAAGTCTCTCCTCTCTCGATGTAAAACCAGAATCTTATTCTAACATGTTAATTCCGGTTTTGATGAAAATCATTCCCAACGATATTGCTTTGGAGTTCCATCGTACTAACGGGGATAGTCCAACCTTTAGTTTAGACACTTTTCTTAAATTCCTACAGACTGAAATAGAATCCCGTGAAAAAATCTCCTGTTTGTCGCTTTCTATCAAATCAAAACCACAACTTCCGGAATCAAAGAACACGTATAACAAATATGATTCAAAGTATACGTGGAATTCTAATGTTAAAAGAAAAGATTTTAAGAAATATTCAAAACAAAAACCATCGCTCAGTACACACGAATTTATAGCTACATTACCAAATCGAAAGAGCATTTTTTGTTCTCAAGAACATTTATCAGAAAAGTCTAAAAAGTTTACAGCAAATGAAAAAAAGAGACATTTTAAAACAAAGCAATAGAAGTTTTTTGTGCACGTCTTTAAAACATAAAATTGCATCTTGCCCCTATCGACAAACAAAGGCTTGAAGGATTTGTGGGGGAAAGCACTTTGAGGGGATTTGTTTTAAATCAAATGCGTCAGTCAAAAATTCGGAACCTGATAAATATGAAGTTTCTTCTAGTTCAGAATCTGAAACACAAGTTGAATCGCAAAATGGAAAAATTGTTTCCGCCGTTTCGCATGTTAACAATCTAATATTTTTGCAGACCTGCACGATAAAAATTAAAGCGGGAAAAGAAAAAATGTTTGCCAGGCTCCTTCTTGATTCAGGATCCATGAGAAGTTTTGTCACTCGCGAATTAACTAACAAATTAAATCTCGAAGTAATTAGGAAAGAAAAATTAACTGTTTACACCTTTGGGAACATCACCCCTCTTCAAAAAAATTATGACGTGGTTAAATTGAGTTTGGAACATAGAAATTCTTCTGATTCTAGAATAGAAGTTGAATTATAGGTAACTGATCAAATATCAGGCTCAAACATTCCGGCTCCTAAATTAGAAGAAATTAGACAAATTCGTCAACTGAAGAATTTGATACTAGCAAATTCGCTCGATAGTGAGGAATCAATTGGAATTTTAATCGGAGCAGACTATTATTATGATATAGTTATGGGACACATAAAGCGTTTAAATAGAAATCTTGTCGCAGTTGAAACTATTTTTGGTTGGTGTTTACAAGAAAAGGAAAGTCACAATGAAGTCTCTCTATCATTCAATGTTGTTGTTGTGGAAGTTTTAATTTCTAAGCAAATAACAAAATTTTGGAATCTAGAAAATTCAGGACTTAATAGTGAGAAAGAAATTTTAGATTCAACCGAAAATGAAGTAATTAAGCATTTCGAATCCAATATAACATACGAAAACTCTCGCTACAAAGTTAGATTACCTTGGAAATGTGACACTTTAGATTTGAATGATAATTTGGAAATCGTAAAACAAAGGTTCGATCGTCTTAGGAAACGGTTTATAAGAAATCCAGACCTATTTCTTGAATATCAAAATGTAATACAGGATTATTTAAATCAAAATATCATTGAACCAGTAACAGATGTTCTAGGTGAGGAAAACGTTACATTTTACTTGCCACATAGAGAAGTAATACGCAAGGATCGAACCACGAGCAAATTACGTATCGTTTTTGATGCGTCATCGCATCCCCCAGGCTCGACTTCTCTAAATGACTGTCTTCATGTTGGACCTAATTTATACCCTGAAATATTCGACATCCTATTAAGGTTTAGGTATAATCCTGTTGCATTTACTGCAAACATCAGACAGGCCTTTTTGCAAATTGCCATAGATGAAAAGAACCGAGATGTAACTAGATTTCTATTCTCCGATTTTCCCTTTGATGAAAACATCCCCCCTAATATATATAGATTTACTCGAGTGTTATTTGGGATAAACAGTAACCCGTTTCTCTTAGCCGCGACTATTAGACACCTTCTGAAAAAATATAGAGAGGTCTATCCTGCAACTGTGGAGCTTTTAGATGAGAATATTTATGTAGATGATGCAATCGGAAGTCAGCCGACAGTCGGAGAACCTTTAACTACAACTCTAGAATCGATCAAAATTTTCAAAGAAGCTAGTATGCATTTGCATAAGTTTCGTACTAACTCGAAAGAAATAAATGAATTGTGGATAAGGGAGGGTGTTATTTCAGATGAAGACCCCGATTCCTTTGATAAAGAAGATCTCCCATTTAAGGTGTTAGGTATGGCATGGGATAATTCCAACGATCTGTTGTATTTTGATGTTCGAAGCTTATTGTCATTTTTGTCTAAACCTATAGAAACGAAAATATTTATCCTACAGGTGTTAGGTCGGATTTTCGACCCTCTAGGAATTTTGGGACCTTTCACTGTTAGAATAAAGTGCTTGATTCAAAAGATCTGGTCGTCGCGTATAGATTGGGAGGAACCACTACCAGTAGATTTGACTTCCCAATGGAGAAGCTGGTGTGAGGAGATTCCTCAAATGGCCAAATTATCTATCCCTCGTCATTACTTTTTCAAATTCTCAAACTTTGATGTCCAAAATATCGAACTTCACTGCTTCTCAGACGCAAGCACGAAAGCATATGGTACAGTTGCCTACTTACGTTTCACAACAAGCAATAATGAAATTAAAACTGCCTTCGTTGCTTCTAAAAACAGGGTAGCTCCACTAAAAACTCTCACTTTGCCTAGGTTGGAGTTGATGGGAGCATTATTGTCAGCAAAGTTAAGTAACAATATTTTAAAATCGATAAAATTAAAATTATATACCGTGCTTTTTTTTGGACAGACTCGACAATCGTTTACTTTTGGATAAGAAAACAACCCGAATCCTTCAAACCCTTTGTGAAGAATCGTGTGGAGGAAACTCAAAATTTAACCTCACCTCAAAATTGGCATTATTGTCCTGGCGTAGACAATCCTGCAGATCTCGTATCTCGGGGATCGAAAATACCTAAATTAACGGATGAAACCATTTGGACCCAAGGTCCAAAGTGGCTTCAGCTCTCTCCTGATCTTTGGCCGAAATTAGATCTTACAGATACAATTGACGAAGCCAAACTTGAATATCGAAAAATATCCACTGATTTATATCAGCTTGAATGCACTATCGAAAATATTGATAACCATTTTGACGTTTCAAAATATAGTGATTTAGAGAAACTGTTGAGGGTCACCGCTTGGATAAAACGGTTCGTTTCAAGATTGAGAAAGTTTAGCAGATTTGAGGGAACTCTAAAAACAGAAGAACTACTAGAAGCTGAAAATTTCTGGATTCGGTCTGAACAAAAAACATTTTTTGCCGAAGAATATAAATCCTTGGAAGAAAGTAGATCGATTGACAAGAATTCCCCTCTGTACAATTTTGTCCCATATATTGATGAAATAGGAATCATGAGATTAGGAGGAAGATTAGAATTTTCTGACTTTACCCTAGATAATAAAAATCCAGTAATATTACCTAAAAATTCTAGATTGACCTATTTAGTTGTACGTAAACAACACGAGAAGATAATGCATGGAGGGACTGCTGAAACTTTGGCTAAAGTTAGATCTCGTTTCTGGGTCCCGAAAGGACATCAGCTAGTCAAAAAGACGATAAAAAGTTGTTTCATTTGCCAAAAATATTCAGTCAAACCTGCAAACCAGATGACAGCACACTTACCTGAAGACAGAATCCTTGAATCACCCCCATTTTCTGTTTGTGGTGTTGATTTTGCTGGAACAGTTTACGTAAAGAATTCAAAGGATACTCAAAAATCATACATCGCATTATTCACACGTGCAGTAACCCGAGCCTTACATCTGGAACTAGTTTCAAATATGTCGAAAGATTCATTTTTACTTGTATTTCGCAGATTTTTGAGTAGAAGAGGAAACTGTAAAATCATCTATTCTGATAACGCTAAAACCTTCAAAAAGGCTAAAAAAGAAGTTGAGAATTTTTCTAGAATTTTAGAAGATGATGTGTTTAAGAATTTTATATTACCAAAGAGAGAACTCACTGGCAGTTTATCATTGAACGAGCCGCATGGTGGGGAGGTTTTTACGAAGGACTCGTGAGATCCGTCAAAAACTGTTTGAGGAAAGTTATAGGAAAAGCGTTGTTAACCTTCGAGGAAATGTGTACTTTACTCGACGAAGTAGAAACTGTTCTTAATTCACGACCTTTGAGCTTCGTTTATAATGAGAATGATGAACCACAACCCTTGACTCCAATGCGTTTCGTGAACTTTGGACAAAGTTATCCTAAGTACCCTCTAACTTTCGCTGAAATTATCAATAGCGAAACAACAAGAAAGACTCTCTTAAAAAGAAAGCTCTATCAGGAATTGCTGTTAAAACAGTTGCGGAGTGAATGGAAACAGCAATATTTGTTAGACCTTAAAACTGCATACTCTTTAAAAAATCCTGATTTTCAACCCGAACTAAAATTAGGTGATGTTGTGCTGATTCAAGGAGATAACAAAAACAAACTGTTATAGAAACTAGGCAGAATTATTAAAGCCGTTCCTGGACGTGACGGTAAAGTCCGATCCTACGAATTAAAAACCGGAAATGGGATTTTGAAAAGAACTGTACAGCATTTATGTCCTCTTGAACTATATTGAACTCTTTAACATTTCATTTATATATTTTATTTTATTTAAATACTGAATTGAATAATTTGAATTTGTTTAATAACTTACTTTCTTAATATTTGTATTTATTTTGATAATAATGCCTTCCTATTTGATTTTTAGATAAAATTTTTATGTTTCTTATATACTCTGTATATTGAAAAGTATTGTTGATATTGATGTAATTTAATTCAAGTATTTACCTTATTATTATCTTCTTTTTTTTGTATTGCATTTTTGAAAAATTTGATTGACAGAAATTTTGCTTCTTTGAAATGTAAATTTTTTGTTTATGAATTTTTGAATAGATGAACTCCTGTTAGAGTTCAGGTGGGGAGTGTGTAACGAAATATTAACTTTTATTGTCAACAGATGGCGCTATAAGCGCATGTTAGATTTTATGTTTATTTTGTGATTGTTGAAAAAAGAATGTTTTCGTTTTTAGAATTTGTTCGATTGTAATTTGTGCGTATAGGTTTTTTTTTGAAAAGATTAATAACCTATGATGTTATTCAATTGAATTTAGATTTTTAGAGGCTTTCAGCCTATTCTTTTTATGTAAATATTGTATAAGCATTTATTAAAATATATAGAGAATTATTCGAGCATTTGCACCTTTAGTTATTGAAGTTGTTCTCAATGCTTAGTTTCGATTTTAGTTGTTAGTAGAAAAGAATAAAATCTTTCAGTACATCCATGATATCAAAATTTCAACGAGATTATGTTACATAATAAAATTAGAGGTAAGATATTTTTTACAGAAATTTCACGGCTGTAATATTAAATGCATTTTATAAGCACTATGTATTACTTCCATAATTCCCATACAATCAAAATTGTTTCTTATAATTTACAGCTGATAAGCCATATGATTCGATTAAGAATTACAAATTTCGAATTAAACTAAAATCAAAAAAAAAAAGGAAAGCAAGCACAAATGGAATATAAAATTTCTAAAGAAACTTGAAAACGTTTTAATCTATAATCTGGTATTAAATAACGAAATTTAGTTAATTATAGGAAATTTATTACAATATCAGATAAAACATTGCGTTAGTGAAAATATTATTAGTTAAAACACAATTATTTTCATATTAAATATATATAGATATACGGTTGAAAGTATAAAAAAAAATTTCTGGAATATTGTAATGAAAATATTTTTCAAATTCAATATGATTAGCTACAAATTTTAAATGTAATAAGTTTTCTGTGGTAATAAATATTTCGAATCGAAAACTACTTAATAATTTGAGGTAATTGTCAGATAATCACAAATATTGGTGGTTCTATTGTTTAATTTTAAGAAAATTAAATAACAATATCTTTTAATATTCATATAACCTTGGAGAAAATGAATTTGGTATATTTTTATAAGAAAGAAATGCATTAATAATATTATACATAAGTTCTTTCATGATGTATATATGATTTCATAAATATTTTATTTAACATTTTAGAAAATTATCCCAGAGTATGTAATGAACAATAACTATTAAATATAGAGCTATTAACAGAGACGCGATTGGAAATAAATATCTTTTTGTAATAAAAAGAAATCATGGAAATTAAATTTGCTTATAAACTATATTTACTGGTATGTAACAAATCTAATAAACTATGTTGACAATAAAAAACTGAGAAATTTGGTCTTAATCACTGCAAGGTTCATTCATCTACTTTTCAAATAAATAGGAAATCTTAAATACAAATATTTCAAACATCCTTTCTTAAAGTTAAGAAAAATATTTTTGATAAAAAAATACACATTCTTATGCAAATAAATAAAAAAAAACTTTTTTAGAAATACCACTTGCACTTCAAAATTTATATAAGATCAAAAACAGAAAATTAAAGCTGTAAGTACGTCAGATTTCCATTAACACGCGAAAACTAATATTCACAAGAAATGATATGATTATTTCTCACAGTTTTCGAAACAATTCTTTTCAATATTCCAAAACTTTCCAGAAATAATTATTAATGAATGAATAAGAACGAAAAAAAGGAAACAATCAACATTATTTCGTACACACTAAAATCAAAAAACTTTTATAGCAGATAAAACCTGACTTACATTAAAAAGGCCTTATTTTACTTTCAGAGCGTTTCTTCATCTTATTTGTTGTTTAAGTAGAAATAATTTTAATAAGTAGACAGAGTCAAATTTGGCATCAAAAATGTTCTGCATTAACTAAATGAATGTGTAAAATGTCAGATTCAAGGCTAAGAAATGTGAAACAATCCCAGGCATGTTATCAGATGATAAGGTCCATCATGCATGCGTTCTTAAAATTGTGGGATGTGATTTTGCTGAGCCTTCGTATTTGAAAGATGGTAGATAATTTTATATAGTAATATACACTTGTGCAATATATCGGACTGACCCCCTGGAACTTTTCCCATCGTTAATCACTGAAAGCTTTATTCAGTATTTGAAAGATGGTAGATAATTTTATATAGTAATATACACTTGTGCAATATATCGGACTGACCCCCTGGAACTTTTCCCATCGTTAATCACTGAAAGCTTTATTCAGTCTTTAAGACGTTTTATTGCGTCTCAAGAACGTGTTTCAACCTTCAATTCAGATAATGCAAAAAATTTTATTGGGGCACACAAGGTTCTGCGATCTATTCACTGGGATGTTCTCAATTTCAAAGCGGCCAAAAAACAGATAAAGGAGTATTTTAATGCTCCTCCCGCAGCATGGTGGATGTTTCTCAATCAAATTATCAAACAAATATTAACAAAAATATTTGATTCATGCTTTTCTTGATTAAGAAGAACTACTTACTGTATTATGTAACAGTAAGCGATTATTAAGCTCAAGGCTTTTTACCTACATGTCGGTAGACATGGATGATGAATAACTGCCTATAATTACCAAAACAATTCTTGCTCGAAACAAAAACGTCTGGAGTTCCACACCTTGATGTTGTTGACAAAGTGAAATTGAGCAAGCGAATTAAATATTTACAGAATCTTAGAGATGCTTAAAAATCCCTTTCATTCTGAATACTTAGGATAGTTACGGCAGCGATAGTTAAAGAATTATGAGGATATAGACCACTTAATATTGTAGAGATGGTTCTTATAGAAGATGTTTTTAAAAAGCGTTCATTTTGTGATTTTGCAAAAAATACTTCCTGATTTTGATGGTCACATAAGACTCCCCGTTATTAAAACCAGAAGTTGGAATTTTAAGACTTATTCAACGAATTTATTGATTGGAAAGTAAAAATCCATTGTCTGATAAAAGTGATGAACAACTGCCAATAGTAACTAGTAGTGGACAAACTGAGAAATCGGCTAATGAATAATATTTGAAGACTATTTTCTTGTTCATTTAGCTCAATTTCACTTCCTTAGTTTCTGTATCATTATTACTTTTATTTAGTTCATTGTGATTTATATGAAAATATTATTTTATTTATATTTGTACCTTGTATTTCATTTATATTATTATTAATTTGCATTTTATATTTTGAATGTTAAACTTATGACACTCAAAAGGTGGGAGGTTGTTGCGGAGAGCAACAATAGCAAACGTTTTCGCCTCCCAAATTTTCGGCGCAAATACTCATGCGCAGTATATGTGCACACGAGGCCCCGCTTAAAGCTAAAGTGTACTTTTAACTTCTGATTTTGATGTCTTTTAATGTGTATGTTGTATTAAAAATGTGTCTTGTGCTACAATGAGTTGTGTTAATTTCTTTATCAGTGAGAAATCCGCTTTGAATTAAGTGTTCGCAAGTTTTGCTGCGGTTATGGGGTCTCAGGATTTTAATGTTAGTGATTAATACCGTAAGTTGCAGATCTTATTCCTCAGATTTCGTTTTGTATATATATTTTTAAAGATAGATTGAATTTTATGTACTCGTTAATAAACAATAAGCGAAAACAAGTGTTTTAGTTCCTATGGGTATGAGTTATTTTTTATTATAATTTTATTCCTCTGTCTTAGAAATATGTTTTATGCAAACACACACACACAAGAATGTTACGAATGGTTTATTAGTTTCTCTTAGTTTTATTAGTTTTGATATGAGTTTAACTGGATCTTAGTCTTTCAATTGAATTACACAAGAATTATATCCACGTGTTTGAAGTGCAGAGTCTAATGAAATATAAAATTTAAGACCATGCCATCACTCATTCAACTGCCAACTTAAATTTACAGCTCTTAAATTGTACACAAAGTACTCAAAATTTATCCAAGTTATTAAGTGAAATAGTGTCGTCGATATAATATGCATCAAATAATTAAAATTTCGGATAAAATGAAGAATTTATGGTCTAGTATTACAAAAAAGATAATTTTAATTGATGAAAATAATTGAAAATTAAATGTATGGCTAAGTATAGTAATTTTGGTAGATGCAGACAGCGAAAACTTATTGCACAGTCTACTTCGATTACATGTATTTTACAAGAAATATCATTTGGATTCTGAACAAAATTTTTAAAGCCAAATAAGCACAAGCTTTCTTGATATAGACTCGTTCACTCCTGCAAATGTCAACACACTTACCTTCGGTTCAACAGTTCGTGTGTTCGAATCCTACCTTGGGCATGAATATTTCTAAATTTTGAAATCCACTTTAAACCACACACATAGGTTCCGGTGTAATTAGCTCTCGTGTATGAAAATGTGACAGTTGATTGTCAAACCAAAATTTGGGATCATCAAGAATTCTTGAAAAAATAACGGAGTGTATTAAATGGATGTTTATTTTAACTTAATAACCGCAATGCACTCAAGATTACTTACAATAAATTAAAGGGGCAAAAGCTGCTTATTTGCGTTTTGGAGTAACGATACTTAAATTTATAATTCTTTATTTTCAAGAGAAATTTATTAGCTGGAAACTTATAATTTTAGTTTGTTTAACTACATTAAAAATATCCTACAGAGCAATCCTTTCCAGAATAGTAAAAACCTATTTGTTTTTATTTGAATTTTACTTTCCTCTTTAAAATTCGAAAAAATCTAAATTTCAAGTTTCTATGTACTAACAAAATTAAATATATTAAATTGATGAAGTAAATAAAATCTGAAATCTAAGAACTGTGAAAACATCATTTTAGAATTGTGTATTTAAATAGTTTTTCAATTGCTTATCTTTAACAAAGAATCTGCAACAGAATGTATTAAAAATAGTCTTTTAAGAGTTAAAGCTGTTAGTATTTTTATTTAAATTCAGGTACGAAAAAGAACTTATTCTTTTTTATTTAAGCTATACGTAAATGATTGAAAAAATATATACTTGAATTATGGTCAATAGAGTAATTAAAACACAGGATGTCCTAAAAATAATAGTATACAGCAAATATACAGTAATAAGAACGTCCAATAAAATAAATTTTAGCAAAAATGTATCATAATATGCTTAAGCTCTCTTCGTATTCATAATTTTTGAACAAACTAGAAAGATAGTCATAACATTATTACAATATAACACTGCATTTTAACACTACTGCTCATTTTTGTCAAAAAGGAAAATTCTATTGCAAGTGATTCAAGTTATTTTTGGCTCATTTTTGGTTTTGTGTATGCTTCATTTTAAAGCACTTCGGGTCAAGAATAATTCTAAGAGAATTTTTTGGAAGTAAATTCTATTGTGTTGTGTGAAATTTCGGAAAATATCTGTAAAATTGGTTGCTTTTCCCAGTCTTCTATATACCCTGTACATTTTATATTTAGTTAGAATTTTTTGTTATGATCATTTGTGCTTACAATGATTAATGAATATGTAGAAATTTTTATAAAATTAAAAACAAGTTCGGAGAATAGATAGTTCTGGATGTGTTATTATGAATACTTTAAATGTTAGCTTTCTTTAATTATAAGGATGACTAGAGGGATTTCCACTCATTGAGTTTTAACCTTCCATTGTTTTGCATTTCCTCTGATGTAGAGAACATTCTGCATATCACGATCATTCTACATTAATAGTAATGTATTTGTCGGTGCTATAAAGAAGCAAAATTGTATATAATACAGCATACATACATAACTAAACTGATAAAAAAATTTTCTTAATTTATTCATGATTTGCTGTTTGGTACAGCAATATTCATAACTATTCTTTACCATTTTTCAGACTGCTGCTAAAATATGTGTTCATGACTGGTATTTTTTCGGAAAAGGAAATTTTATTTTGCGTAGCAAACTCTATCGAAATAAATTCAATGAATAATTCCCTAAATTATTGTAATTTCATCAATAAATCGATGGGGATGCATACTTGTAATTACAAATTAAACTAACGTGGGGATTTAATTTCAACACGTGCTATACCAGAATAACCATTAAAAAGGAATCGCAAATAGTAAACTAGTCAAACAGATCGTAGAAACTTGTGCAAAAGCAGCAAAGAACTCTTGTCTAATCTATTCTAAGATTTTGATGGATCACTTGTTAATTTACTTCGAAGCAAGGTTGAAATATGCAAATTGCATCGTCTTCCTTCGCTTTTTTGTGTAAAAGAAGGAAATCGTGCTCAAGGAATAAAGAACTAGAAAACACTAATACAAATGTTTATTGAAGTTGAATGTTTCAAAATTCCTTAATTAAACTGCCATTAAAAGTACTATTTGTATTTCAAGCATATTTGTGATATAACCACTATAATTCTATAGAATCGTATAAAATGCATACATTACAATTATAGTGAGTTTAGGTTACAATTACTCTTACAATACCGATAGGAATTTGATTGTTATAATTATTGTGTGTTTACAATAATACGCTCATCTAAAGGTCTTGAATATATTTTCCTACTGCAGAACGGCCAAGCTGGCAGCTTAATGGTTACAGCTCTTGTCTTCGGTTCCAACTGTTCGTGGGTTCAAATCCCACCTTGGCATGGATGTTTGTAGTGGTTTGGAATCCACTTTAAACCGTAGGTCTCGGTCTAATGAGCCCTCGTGTGCAAAAAATGACCGTTGAGTGACAAAAAACCAAATCTACTACAGAACGTGTGTTTTAATTTCAAAAGTAATTAAATAAATTAGATTTGTATTGTGCGGACATTGTAAGGTAATTTGTGCAAGATTTTGACTTCTAGGAGATGGAAACATTTTTAGGTACTGAATTGCATTTAAAATTTTTAGGTCTCCTCCAAAAATACAATTTTATTTACTTTAAATTTGTTACTCTCATAGATAATAGCAAATATTTCGAACGAAGTATTTAAACTTAAATATTTAATTAAAAATGTTTGATAAAATTATATTTGCGGGTAAATATAATTAATGGTAAAATTATATATACTCCCATGCACACACATAGTGTTTTAGTTGAAATATCCAGTCTATTATAAATAAAATTACATGTCAATTTATTTGTTATTTTTTGTAAATACCAAAAACTTGAATCATTTAGGAATCTATTTTAAATAATTACATTAATTTAATGAGATGGTAAAAAATAGAATTCGTAAAAAATTACGCTCCTCGAAAAATGAATACAAACGAAATAAGTGTTGTAATTTTAAAGAAAAAACATGTGTTTGGAAAATAAGGAATTTTGCAATATATTCAATGAGCAATTGTTTTAAAACTTCATTCTGTAAGATTATTGTAATTGCCTTTACCTCACTCATACGACTTACAAATGCGAATAATTTGATTATAATTAAAAACATTTTGAGCAAAACTAAGCCTTTATTGCGCCTCATATTTAGACAACTCCTTTACTATTTTCATTCATTCGAATTAGTGTTCCAAATATTTATGAATCTTTGATTGAACAGATTTATTAGCACTGTTTGATTTGACAGTAATTTTATATCATGACATGAATCATAAATATTTGCATCCAACAAATATTTGAAATATGTATGAAAATTGCAACAAAATTAAGAAATTTTTGTGATTAACTTCAGTTGCATTCATCATTATTTATAATGTATCTTGACTTTGTTTGCAAGGATATTCATGTTATTTACACACAACACTTTTAGTTTTCTTGGTCTGATAAGTAAAGAATTGGCTCCCACATAATTTGCCACGTTTCTATATGATCCCTATGTGGTAAGGTGTGTGTGGACTGTTTTGACCAGTTATTTTAAAGTAAATAATTTTTATAAGAATTACTGTTAGTAGTTTTTGAATTAACATGAATGAAATAAAGAAATGGGAATTGTTGTTCAATTTAGTTTGCTTGTCAATCTGCAGTCACTTTTTGCATATGAAATCTAATTAGACCGCTACCTTCAGATTAAAATAAATTAAGAATCAATAAAATTAAACATATCAAAGTAATAAGGGAATTCAAACTGCTGAACCGAGAGCCAGAAGGAAGCGGTTGCCTTTAAGGACAAAATACTGAAGAATGCAAAAATTGATTCAGTTAATGATAAAAGCTTGTCTGAATTATTTTCGATTTTTCTTCAGCCTAATCATATTGGTGGCGCTGTATTAGAAAAAGCAGTTATACTTGTTATATAAATGTTTGAAAGAGGATAACTATTGTGAAAAAAACGCTACAAGTAATACTTGTTACCATTTTTCAATGAATTGAAGGTTAAATTGAAGGGTTTATATCACGTAATTTATTAATTAAAGTAATTCGTTAGTATTTTATTGAATAAACTATTGTAGTAAATGATTTATGTATTGAAAATTTAAAATTAGTGTTTATTTAAGTATCTCTTTTATTTTTCGTTTATCGTAGAATGCTTACTCATTTAGTTAAATAAAAATAATAATACTTATAAAAATAAAAATAATAATAATAGAAACGTGTGTAAAATTTAAATATTCAATATAAACTAAATAAAAAAATAGAGTTTTATATGCGAGAACTTGCTTTCAAACACAACGAATGAAAGTTCTGTGAATGTTATTTTTTGATAGTATAAACTCATTCTCGTGTTAATTACCCTCAGATTAGTTATTACTACTATATCCGATATTTCTGTAGTTATTATAAAATATTGACTTTGATTGTGAAAAAATAAAACCGCTAATAATAGAAAAAAAAATACTGAAAGATCATAACGGATGTTTAAAATTTTAACAATATATATGTATATATACACTCCCACATGTCCATAGATTTGGGATAATTCAGAATCACACAGAAATTGAATATAAAATTAAAAATTTCACATGTAGAATTATCTCACACATCTTGAAGAATAACATGCAAATTACAAGGAACCATCATATGGAGCCGATAGTACGTCAAAATGACGAGAATGTAAGAGAGGGGAATATAAGGAATGGTTGCAAAGAAGTAAAATTGCTCACAAGCGCCTTAAAAGCTTTTCAGTGTAATTACCGCATATTTATGGTATAAAGGAAGCATTTAGATGATATTTTACGTGGTAGAATTAGCAGCCGTCTGGAGTGTGGACGTACTCAAGCTGGAAATATCCGACGAACTTTGAATCGCCCAGAGTGTCATTTCCAGGCTTTGGCAACGGCTCCAAGATATTGATAATGTGAGTAGACGTTGCAGCACAGGTCACCTCCGAATTACAACGCCGAATGAGGACGGGTTTTTACAGTTACTGCCAAAAGACGTATGGAACGCAACATCAGATCTGTTTCGTCAGCTGTCTTCAACTACCGCTACGAAAATTTCAAGGCAAACCGTGTACAGACGCTTAGGGGACAATGGTCAATATGTTCGTACGCCGTCAGATGTGTTCCATTTATCGCAACTCACTCTCGCCTGTGGTTAACCTGGAGTAGAGAGCATGCGTTGTGGACACCTCAACAGTGGTCTTGTGTGATGTATTCCGACGGGTGCAGGTTGAAGTTTCTGTCTGATTCTCGCCGGATTTTCATATGGAGAGGACCACCAAGAGAACACCATTGAACGACACCATTACTGTGGTGCAATATTGCTTGTTTTGGAAGGACTTATTCTGGGTTCCAAAACTAACCTGCATGTTCAGTGTGTAACCATGAGTGACCACATTTATCGGGATGTCATTCTGGAACAACATTTACGTTTGTTTCGGGGCACCATGGGTGCAGAATTTTCGTTTATGGATTACAACACCGTTCTCAACGTGCAAACATTGTACAAAAATGAATTCATTAGGAGGATATCAACCTTATGGACTGGTCAACATAGTCACCGGACTTGAATCCTATAGAACACTTGTGGGACATACTTGGCCGACGAATTGCAGTCAGTCAACTCCCTACCACATGTGTTCCGGAGCTTCGTAGATCATTGCTTGCATCGTCTGGAGGGGGTATACTATTTATTAAACATCATACCAACCATGTTATACCATGCATGTTATATTGGTTTTTGTAAATAGGTTATTTTATTTAATTTGCTCTAGAGAATAAAAATTTTTATTAATGAGGTTAAACATATAGCATCTTTTGTGCTCTTTACATTTTGCTTAATAAATGAATTTTACAAATAAGTCACATTTGTTTTGCTTCTGTCTCTTTCTTTGCCTAAAACTACATTACCATTAATTTATGGACACGAGTATAGTACTACTAATTAGAGTGATGAAGGGATAATTTTCTAATATTACATATTACTGCTCCTTTAAATTACTTTGATTCTGGTCTAATTAGTCCTCGTGTGCAAAAAATGACCGTTGAGCGACAAACCAAATCAAAGTTCCTTTAAATTAACCTTTAGATAAATTATTTATCACTGATATAATATGTAAACCTAGTGTTATATCAATAAATAATTTTATGTTTTCAAGCAATGAAACAGTTTGGATTCATTAATTAATGAGAATTGAAATTATGTCTACATTAACTAATTGAGGCTCCCTTGACATGAATTATAATCATTGTTTTTGAGAAAGATAATCGAGTGATGATAACACTGCTTGCTGTTTACATTATTTAAATAAAAAATTTTCATTTAAATTTAATGATCCATCTTTTTTTTTCGTATCTTTTTTCCCTTGTTTGTTACATTTGTAAGAGGTTCTTTTTTCTTTATATGAGAAAATGGAAACCCTTTGATTTTCATAAAACTTTTCTATCTATGTTATCTGTGAGTGCAGATAAGTTGCCTAAAAATAAGGAGTTTTGGTCAAATTAACAAAACACGATAATTTAGCATCTTTTTTGCTCTTTACCTTTTGCTTAATAAATAGACATAACAAGTAAGTCACATTTGTTTTGCTTCTGTCCCTTTCTTTGCATGAAATTACTTTATCCGTAATTTATGGACATGAAAGTACATGCATGCAGGATTTTATCAAAATAAAGAAAACACTTTAAATTGATAAAATATCCTCTATTAGTATGGTGTAGAACAGATTTTCGCGTGTAATACAGCTGGTATTCTGGTTTTTGCCTAGAAATCCATTCATCCGAGTGATAAATAATATTTAAAGGAGTGTTGTGCCCCATTCTTTAGGGAAATTCTGGGGGATACAGTGGAAGCAATTGATTTCTAATTATAAGTCTAAAATTGACAAAGTGTCAATTCTATTGAGGGCTGGTATTGCAGGTCAAGGTAGATGTTTAATTTTATCCTCATGTTCATCATCTGATTAGACAAGTACCGCTGCATGAGCAGTTGCATTATCATCCATGAAAATTCCATCTCCTGCTGAAAAATATACTTCATCACAGAATGAACGTTGTCACACTGCAAATATTTTTCTATATCCATACCCTTCAGAATTCTGATTCGTCCAGCAGTAAACAAGGAAAGCGTTGCCCACATGGCAGGTTAATAACTTAAATGGTGTATATTTGGAAACGACCACGATCATGTTTGTGCAAGTATTCTCCAAACATGTTCAAACCATTCATTAGACCATATTACTTTCTTCCACTTATCAATCGACTAGGTTTTGCGAGAGAGACACCACTTTAGATGAGGTATGGCATTAAAATTTCTAGCCTTGCGAACTGCTGTAAGTATTCTAATTCTGAAGATGCCTTCTAATGTAAACAAACAATATCCAGAAGCTGATTGAGGTTTGCGGTCACATTTTGTTGTTCATTTTTATATGTTACAAATACGCTTCAATATCCATCGGTTTCTTTCACCAAGCTTTTCTGTCCGTCCACTATTTCCTTTAGTCGAGTTTTTCATGTTGAATTGTTTGTATGTTGTCATTATTCTAGAGTTTAAAAGTTGGAATGTTCCAATTCCTTGCTTTGGCCTCTAAAAATCTAAGGTCCTAAATTTTAAATTTTTGAGGAAAAAAAAATCCAGGACTTACAGATCTTGAACAAAGCAATTACATAATACCAGAATATATATACGTTTTTCTTTATTATATATTATATAATATGTTGGGGGAAAGAAATCCATTGTTTTTATATCAAATTCAAGACTTTATTTAACATGCTTCGAATTATCCGATTTGGGTAAAATGTGCACGGTTTTGTTGTATCATTTGTTGCCATTTTAAACCAAAGAAATTTTGAAATGCAAGAAAAAGATTGTAATCACTTAGTGCCAAGTCCGGTCTGCATGGCAGATGCATTAAAATTTCCCAACAATGATTGCGAAGTTTTTGGTGAGTCACTGTTGACGTCTGTGGTCTAACGTTGTTCTAATGGACCAGGACATCTCCAATCAGCCAATTCAGGCCGTTTCTGCTCAATCGCTATTATCAAACGGTCCAGTAGTTGGCAGTAGAGATTGGAATTTAGTGTTTGGCCATATCGAAGCAACTCATAATAAATAATCTCCTTCCAATCCTACCAAGTACAATACACAGCAGAACATTCCTGGCCTTCAGTCCTGGTTTGGCCACCGTTTAAGGAGCTTCACCGCTCTTTGACGACGATTGTTTTCGCAAAAGGTTACCGTATTTGATCCTATCCTCATCTCCAGACACCATCCGGCTGAGCTGGCAGCCGAATGGGTAGCGCTCTTGCCTTTGGTTCAATAGTTCGTGGGTTCGAATCCCACCTTGAGATTGAATGTTTGTAGTGGTTCGGAATCCACTTTAAACAGTAGTTCTCGTTGTAATTAGACTCGTGTGCAAAAAATGACCGTTGAGCGATAAACAAACAAAACCAGACACCATCCGCTTATGAAATGAGTCTAATTCCCTTTGGCCAAGGCTTCGCAGAAGGAAATTGCTTCCTTTATTTTCTATTAATTTGTGTGTCACTCAAACATGAAGTTTCTTTTTGAATCCAAATTTGTGTAAATGGTTTAAAATTGTTTTATTGTTTATTTTTAGCTCCTGAGCGTTGTTACGATATTATGCTGCTAACATGCCGGTCAACATCGATCATTTCTCCAATTTTATGGACATTTTCGAAGACTGCTCTACCTGTGCGAGTTGCATCTATGACATCAAAAATTCATGACCGGAATCTACGAAACCAAAATTGCGCATTATTGGCTGTTACAATATCTTCACCATAAACACCATTCACAATTTTAGCCACTTGGATTGAGTTTTCAACATTGAAAAAAAAATTGTATACCAACCGAGTTTTCTTTGTTCACTTCTATTTTTGACACCTTTTAACGCACAACTGAGTGAACCAAACAAACAGCAAAATAATTATTTTAGTGTGAAACGTTACCTTGACATCGAACATGAATTTGAAATTGTTTGATCGGTATTTCACGAGATATCGATCATACAGCCTAAAAAAATAATGGATTATTTCTTTTTCCCCAATCTATTACACACATACACACAAATATATATATATATATATATATATATATATATATATATATATATATATATATATAGTAGATGTTGCTGGGTAAATTTCACCATTATATTTATGGGGTTATACAATTCATACTGATTATTTTGCTTTAGTTTGATTAAAGTTAAACATTCTACTGGAAGATTATTCTCTCTCTCTGTTCTCAGGTGTTTAATTAAGCTTTCAAGGGGCGATTCTGAGATTAAATATAAAAAGAGTTCCATGAATTATGAAGCAAATATGTTACCAAGAAATCCTATTACTCACTGTTTACAATTAATCAATCATTTTTTTCGATTTAAAGGAAATGTCATCAAATTAATGATAATATTTGGGGTAAAAAATAAATTAAAAGAAATGGACTTTTAACTGTAAAAAAGAAGGGTTTGTATAAGATTTATGAACCCCCCTAGGTAACAGTAGGGGAAAAATTCTTTAAAGAAACGCATAAAAATTTCGACCATATTGGAATGAATGTTAAATATGCTTGTCATGAATGTTAAATATGCTTTCTCCTCAATGTTATTTCAATGTTAATGTTAATGTACTCAATTTTTGTAAACAAAGTGAAATATGCCAATTTAATAAATCAAGGCAAAAGAGAAGTTTTGTTTTCTTCAATGCTTATCATATGTGGACTTTTTCTTCGAAAATGCTGATACTTATATAAATTGGTTAAAACAAGTATTTCTAATTAATGTTCCTAAGTAAATACTGAGTGAGGAAATAATGCCTTTACTGCCTGCTAGGAAATTTAAAAATTTTTAAAAAAACATAATATCATTCAACTATATACGTCCAGCCATCATCGTCAAACAAATGCAAAAGTAAAAAGAGTGAATCAAATCATTGTTACTAGTTTAAAATGTAAATTATGCTGCTGTACTGAAATTATATCTTCGACAAAAAAATTTCCCCCAAGTAACTGAAGAATAGAACAATACATACCATTCGATTACTTAATTTCCTCCTGATTATTTAATGTTTGGTAAATTGACTTATAACAGTATAACTGAGGATCAAATTTTATAACCTTTAGTCAAAGAAGCTAGAAATTTAGCACAGTGAAGAACTGAAGAATGTCATGAAACGACAGAAATTAGATATATGATTCAAGATTCAAACATGGCGATATAGTAATTTATATAGAGTTTTAATACCCGAATATGCGTCAACGTACTCCACTTTAGTCAGGTGTTTATAGAATTTTAAAAAAATACTCTGATGTAAATTTTGAAATAGATAAACCGTATGAGCTTACGAAGATAAATAGTACATTCTGCTAGATTAAGGTATTTTCATCCATCAAGAAATATGATGTTGAAATCCAGGCCTACGAAACATCCAGTGCGTAAAATTAAGGAATACTAATAATAAAAATGAATTTTTAAGTATGAGTTAAATATAAAAAATGCTGAAATGATATTTAAGGAAATGATTATAAGCAAACTTTGAGATTGCATATCGATAGTAATTATTTTCCCAAATGAAATGTGACGTTGAATTCCCCAATTTTGTCAAACACTTTTCCCGATGTTGACACTTTTAGTCCTTATCATTTATGTGGGAGTTGATTGTAAATTATTTTCTGTGTGTTTGAACATATTAAATTGTTTTAAATTACTCTGGGTGATAATTGACTTTTAAAATTTGAATTATTAGAGCAATTATAATAACAAGAAACAATTTTTGTATATATGAAGTACGAAGTAATTTCGTTACGATGCATAATGAGAATTAATTTAATTTGCAATTATAGTAATATTTATATTGATTTATCATTGCAATAATTTTTATTGCTTTTCTTTATTAACATGTTTCTGCTAACTTGGTTAATGATAAGTTAACAGAGTGAAAATTTTACCGTTACATTATACTTTTTAAAATCCTCTCATTATAGGTTATTGTAATTTTAAAAAAATTTTATGCAGATATTTAGTGTTCGTCAACTGATGATTCTATTAATGAAACCATCGACAATCATCCCTTACTTTGTATATGGATCAATTGTAGAGGTTTGGTCACAACTAGTTTGTTTTTCTTTGTAATTATGAATGTTTTTCAAGTTTTCTTAGAGCGGATAAATGAGTACTTATATATATATATATATATGACGGAGCTTTTTTTGTATTGTATTTGCCGCTGTTAAGACACAATTTTACAGTTGGCTGCTATATGGAGTTAGCATTTAAATCTGGAACATTACTTTTATTTTCTTATTTAAATGTGTACATAAATGAATCTTAATTGAGGATTTAATGAACCTGCAGAAATGTAACTGAACATTTAAGAAATTTGAAACTTAAATATGCTAATGTAAAAAATTAATAATTGTGTTCAATTAAGCAGATGATTGTCATAAAAATGCAACCTGTCATTTGAATTGTTTATATTTTTTTAGGCATTAAATACACTTTGTCCAAATAGGAAAGATTATGAAAAATCAAGTTAAAACAAATTGGCCTTTCACTCTAGATGTTTAATTTCATTATATAGTCGATTTTAATCATTTATTTGCTTATTGTCATTTTTATATATTTGATTATTAATACTGCATTCTTATTGTTATATTTTTATCTTGTATTTCAATGAAAATATCTATCTTTCTTTAACATTCCCACTCATTTTTACTGAAGGGGATTTGTAATGTTAAATATAAGTTAAACTAATAAAATAAGTTTGCTTTTATAATGTAACCTATTTAATACAGTTCTAAATTTATGAATATACCCTATACTAAATGTACCCCTATATCGAAATCCCAAATCACAGGTGCCAGTGAATTTCTGAGACATTTGTTAAATATTTAAACAAACCTGTACATCCCCTACATAAGCCCCCTTCAGTAAGAAACACCACACAGATGTCAGCTAACACCGGTAAGGACCACTCGTATTTTGTAGATGGACAATTTAACTTTATTTCATCTTTTATTAAATAAACGCTGTTTAGAAGTTATATGTGTCTCTTGCATTCACTGCCTTAACACACTGCTACAGACTGTTTCTAAAAATATGTATATATATATCCCGATAAAAGAATATTGTGAATAAAAAAGTGTAATAAATTGGAAATAAATGGATAAATTTTAAAAACCACATAAATAGAGTGGATTTGAAATACGTTCAACAAAGCATTTCAAACATTTTCTTCTATATATACCTCGTAGATTATTTCGAGCTTAAGTGTTTCTTAATGTTGGCATTTAAATATATTTGTTTATAATACTTTTCTTAATGGGAATACTCTGCCTACTGAGAGTATTGATTTTAATGGTTCTGTGTGCTTTTGGAAGATTTCCATACCAGACAAAATGTATTTTATTTTCGTACAAAACATATTTAAAAAATGCTGTATTTTGGTTTGAAATAGGAATTTCTAAAATTGATATGACACATTATTGTTAAAAGGAAAATACTTAATGTGGTATCAAAAGATACCTAATGAACACAAGATCAATTTATCGCTCTAGCATCCCGTTCCCCACAGGGAGGGCTGATATTTAATTTCAGCTACCGGTTTCATCTAGAACGTTTCAAAAAGAAAAGAATATTCGATGAATTAGAAAAAAGTTTCAATAACAAATTTCCATGATAAGTGTATTTTGAGTAATACTCGTATTAATAAACTTTTTGAGAAATATTTAAGAATTAACGCAAATTTCTGTTTAATCATTCATTTATTTCAATTGGAAATTTTGATTAAATGCGGCGAGAAGACATATTATTATCATCATTCATACGCAGATGAGCTAGTCTTATTAAAAACGCAAAGTCTATTCTTGGCAACAGACCAATTTGATGAGCCCGGACTATTGGTACTTCATCGGCTCCCATTCTAAGAGCTTCAATATTGTTGATAACTGGCTCTCGCTCATCTACTTCCATCCTAGGAGCGATCGGATCCAGATTTGGATAAAACCCTTGTCTGTCTGGTCTTCGAATGGTCCTGGATAAACTTGACAATGGGATACGGACTGGTATGCTTCTTGGTTCATTATCCATTTTGTAAACCTATATTAGAATAAACTAATTGATTATTATTCAATTAAAATAGGGTGCAATAAATAAAAGTGAATTTTCAAAAAGCTTAAAAAAATAATTGAATAAAAAGTATTTGAATAAAATTTATTCATGTAGAAAGATTAATACTCCAAAAGATTATTTCAGTTCATTATATATATGTATATATATATATGTGTGTGTGTGTCTGTTTTGATCTTGTATGCAATGATTTTTTTAGTATAGGATCCAATTAAATATAATACTAAAACCACCCATATTTATATTTTTTAAATATTAAGTACATTAATTTAAACAATATATAGTTCAATCATTTCATTTTCAATACTGAATTAACAATTGTATAATATATAGTTCAATCATTTCATTTTCAATACTGAATTAACAATTGTATAATAAAGAGAAAAATTAAATTTAATATATTCTCTTTGGCATTTTCAATTAATATTTCTGCAAATAACAATGTAGAAACTAATTTTCTAATGTGAGAAAATTAGAATTTCAAAAAATTATGTTCTTGCATTTATTTTATAATACAGGCATTGAAACTAATCATTTTTAAAGATTAAAGATACATAAAAATTAGTTTGCTTAAAATGAATTAAATTTCAAATGTTTCGCGCTCTAAATAAACATTGACAATAATTTTATCTCGAAGGTAGAAAGTGAAGTGCAAAAACCCACGTTAACACTTCATTCAGAAAAGTGTGCGTTTCTGCAGAATGTGATTAGAAATTAATTTATGACCCTTCAAAATATCATTAATAGTTTTAAGTTACTTTTGTTAAATATGTCTTATAAAAGTGCATAAAATCTTTAAAGCATCCTTAAACCACCATAAAAAAATTTTTCTTTTCATTAAATAGTTCTTATTTATTTAAATCATGTTTTTGAATTTCTGATCTAAATTTATTTTTAAACAATTGTTGATGGTTTTAAGCATGCATAACTTTTCCCAAATCATTTCCAAAATCGAACTATTAATTCAATTAAACATTTTAAAACATTTAAGTTATTTAGAAATATTCTTCAATCGCATGTGAATATGAGCATTTATGTTTAATAAATTTATAATTAATTTAAAACTTTCTAAATTTTTAATTTCAATTTAATTTCTTAAAAATAAATATCCAATATTTATAATGCAATTGTCCATTAGTTTTTACATTTATGATATTATTGAGTAAACACATGTGTATATGCATGTATTTTCTCTTTCAAATAAAATGATTACAATTTGAAATGCTTTATGATACTCATCAAGAAAAAATATTTGAACTTATGAAGAAAATGTTTAAAACAAAATAACATTCTGTGAGGAAAAATAGACCGTCTATGTTCTATTCTATAACAGAATTCATTTCTCTAAATATCCACAATAAGATGCTTTTAATGAAACATTGTTAGTATAAAACCTGTATTTTTTGCATATTTGGAAAGAAATTTTAAAATATTCATGAAAGTACTAAACTTTTATATCAACATTATTTTTACACACAAAAATTTGCAATTCCTTACTTAGTTTTTAACGGTAGAACATGAAAAATGCTGTGCATACATTCATTTCTGAGTTTTTTATTGCATGTGAATAAGATGTTTTAAATTATTTGGATGCCAAAAACATTTAGTTGAAATTTTGCAGAAAAAGGATTTTTTTAATATAAAAATGGGGAAAAATCTCATCGTTATTTTGATATTTATTTAATGATTGCATGATCCAAAAGAAAGTAATTAAAATCGATATTTTACAAAATATGCAGTGCTGTATTGTTATTTTATATCTTGTATTTTTTATTTACAATGTATTGGAATATTAGTATATGTGATAAAAAAACATAATTTCAAAATTTTTTGTATTTATTAAAAATACTCATTAATTTCACCTGTTTTTCAGTTACAATTGATTGATATAAAAATGGTTTACGTATATATATAAATTAATTTTTATTTAATGTTTAACAATCCATTTTGTAAATTATGATAGGGGCTTTATCTATTTCATAAAAAAAAGTTCCAAAATTATTTTTCATTGTATATCAATAATTTATCATTTTTCCACATTCTTATGAAAATTTTCAAAAACTACTAGATAACCATTTATTTATACTTACTTCAGTCACTAAGTTTAATTAATGAAAATCATTTTTTTAAACAAATTACTCTTGCTCTAAAGTACAAGAAAAAATTCTATTCATTTAATGTAATGATTATTCTCTTTATAACAGATAAGTTTGGAATTTGATATCCAGAAGCTGATTGTTTTCTCAGAAAATATCCTACATTCTATGCTCTATAATATTATCATATGTTCAGAAAATTCTTCTCTAATATGGAATAAATATAATAGAATTCAGGCTGATAGTATTTTTTTGGCTTAATATAACTTTAATACAGAATATAATTACGTAGATATATGATTCCTTAGAGCTTTATATTTTTAATAAGGCTTTATTTTTTTTAAATAAATATTCTTATATAGTACAAAAAAATAAAGCCTTGTATTTTAGTTTATACAGACACTAATGAGAATACAAATATTACAGAAATTTTAGTTATTATGCTTTGTTTTCGAATAAGGTGAAGAGATCTTTAGAAGAACAATTCTCAAATGTTGTCAACTACACTTGCTTTTCTGTGGTCAAAAGCAAGACCTGAATATGAAATATTTAAATCTGTAAATAATGAATGTATTGATCTCGGATAAGCAAGATTTAAAAATTTTATATAAATATCATCTTGTATTTAATGTTAAGTATGAGGATAAACTTACTGTATTTTATGCTTTCTTTGACTATGATTTATAAATTTAAAAAATGGTCCGATTGGGACTTTAATTGAAACAATACATTCTTACTATAATCAATCAAGATCTAAATTTTGCAAAATACATGCATTAAAATGCATATTTTTAAATTCTTATTTTAATAGTATTCTTATTCTGTGTTATTAAACTGACAATTCAAAGAAATTAAGCTTCATTAATTTGACATCGTTAGAATTTTTGTATACATATTTTTATTTAATTTTTTCTGCATTAAAATTTGAATAAATGTTTTTTGTGTAATCTTGCATTTTACTTTTAATTTCATTCTTAGTTTCATTAAAATTACTTTCAGTGAAAACTAAACTTGGAAAATACATTATAAAATAAGATTTATTTGCAAAAACATAAGTTAGTTCTGTGTTCAACAAAATAATCTGTAAATGTTTGTCTTAGTCCTCCTGTAACTTCAAAAATGTATAATATCAATATTCAAAAATAAATATTTAGCTATACGATAAATGAATGATTTTTTAAAAACGAACTTAAATTATATTTATTTATATAAAATATTCATGCATTTTTTAAATTGTGTACAATTTGTTGTATTAATAATGTTTGTAAAATTTAATTTTGTACTGAATGGGCTCATAGTAAACTAAACCTAAATATATGCAGTGTGACGATTTTTTCTTGAGAGAGATATACTCACACGTAACACAAAATTGTTATAAATAATGGAATAAATGGCTAAACAATTTGCTTGATACTGTCTGTAATATAAAAACAACTATAATTATCGAAATCAATTAAAATTTCATATTCAATTGTACTGTTATATTATTGAATGAAGAAATCATATCTTTATATTGTTGTTGTCAAAAAAATGTATAAATTCTTAAAGAATTCAAAACCTAATTTCCGCCCTAAATTGTTAATATAAAGAAACCGCAATACTTCTATAAACGATTGAAATTCATTTTCTTTCTACCTAATTTATCCCTTGAAACGATTTGTTGTTACTTCTCTTAAAAAGAGTGGTTTACCCGCATCTTTCAAAAGAGTGAATTTCTAAGATTGGTTGACTTTTGTGAAATTGAAAGAGAAATTTCACTCCTTCCGCGTGAAATCCTCTCGATTTTTTTAAGAGCTTAGTTATAACAACTTGTTTTTAAGCTTAGAAAATATTTTTACTACATACAGCATAAGCATCTCTAATTAGAGTTTTATATTTAGTCTGTTGATTCACAATTCAATCGAAGATATGCATTAACATTATTTAAAAATCCCTAAGCCTCAGAGTTCTCAGGCAAAGATGCTAAAGCTATCAGTTATTTTAAAATCTAGTTTTCAGAAAAAGTTTCTGAATGAAATCTGAACCGAATTCAACCAACTTTTTCATAAACATCAAATATTGTTAAATTTCAGTAAAAATTTCGTCTCATAACAGTGAATCTTTCATATTTAGTATGATTGTTTAATCATTAAAGGTTTTAAGTTGAGAATAAGGACACTAATGTGCATCTTTCTTAGTCTTCAATCTAGATTTGGAAGCTTAAGAATTGCTGGGAACTTCTATGTGTAATTAAAAAGAAATTAATTTCTATGTTAAACGAAATCGAGTTTGCTTTTGTTAAGAATTCATGTAAGTTAAATGTAAATTTCTTCCCAACAAAATTATAGCTTTTATTTTAAATAAATTTATTCTAATCAAAAATTCTTATACAATGAAATAGCAAAAGCTTAATTTGGTGAAAGAAGACATAACTTCCCTAAAAATTTGGTAAAAAGAATTTAAAAACATAACTGTCTTATAAAAGAAATATTTATATTTTAATGTTTTCTGCAATTCCCTTGGCAATATTAATTTATAAAGAAAGTAATTAAAACTACTTCTAATTTAGGTATTTGCAATTTTTTATATTTTTAGTCGCTTAAAAAAAGGAATCAGCTAAAAATTGAATTAACCATTCTAAATATCTAGTAATAGTTAATAATTAATTTGATCATAAGTTCACATTCATTTTTGTAAAAAAAGAAATCTGTATTAATATATTTATGTATTTTTTAAAATTTATTTTGAAATATTAAGTTTTAAAAAATACATAAAATTGGGTTAAATGAAAAACATTGAGTTAAATGAGAAACATTATATGTATTTATATTCAATACACAGATGCAAATGTGTACTATTTTACTACTATTTTATTCAAAAGTTCTTTATTCAATAAATGTTTTCCAATTTTGTATAAAATATTTTTCGTTTATTTTGTAACATCGGTAACATGTCATGCATTAGATTACTATTTATTTAATCAGATAATCTATTTCAAATGTATTACTGTTACACGTATTGTACTTCTAACTATATAATGAGATGTATATTTACCTGACGGAAGCATACATTTATAAATTGTTGTAAATATTAGTATATTTTATTCAAGTTAAAAATACATTATCATTTGGAATATTTATCAAATTTTAAATCAAAACAAATTTAAAATTAAAAAGATAAATATAATTTGTTTCATAAGTAAAATGGAATTAGGTGTATGTTTACGCGTTTTACATTATTTCTTATCTTTAAAAGAAGCCTGATGGCTAAGAGGTAGAGCATCTCGCTCCCAAAGCACAGATCAGAGGTTAGACTGGGTTTTCGGGCTGGTCAAGGTCGACTAAGCCTTTCATTCCTTTCAGTAGATCGATAAACTGAAGAGCTTGGGGAACTCAATACTGTGGTTTACGTATTAGGACACGTAAGATGGACATGTGCTTCTCAACCCAGGTCACTTAGTCAGGAATATAGATATGGGTACTGTATGTTTTGGTCCACATAAGAGGCTATCGTGCCTTATGTTTAGATTCTAACCTTTAAAATAATTTAATATCATAAAACATTTAATTTATCATAATGAAAATGCTTTAAAGATTTTAATACAACAAATAAATTCAGCAGTTTATTTTAAGATGTTTCACAGCAAACAAAATCTAAAATTTAATTACAACAAGCAAATAATTGTTTTTTATACCAAAGTGCCATGAGTAGCATCAGCGAAAATATAAATTTTAATTATTTTTATAATTTAACTAAATATAGAAAGATTTTTTTTTCTTGCAAAGTACAGTTGAATGAATATTTTCTTATGAAATATTAGTGCGAAATATAAGTAAAGTTAAATAAACTTTCACATATTTTTAAAGATAAAATTAAACTCATAAAAAACATCACTCGCACAACGTTTAATAACTGTGAATAAACTTGACTTCGTTTCGTTTGAATTACTTCAAAGAGACTAAGTCTTAAAATATCCTACGCATGCGTTAATAATGAAATATATGACAATTTAAATTTAAATGTTTTATTAAAAATATCAGAATACTAATAAAAAAGTTACTAAAGATCTTAACATTTAAAGATCAATTACTACAAATGTTTTTAGCAATATTGTAGCACTTAAAAGCAGTTTGAATTTCAAAGTTTGTTAACAAGAAAAACGTTTCAATATGCAATAAAAAAAGCTTTTGTTAATCATATGGTATAAAATTTATTTTAAACAATATGCTTGAAAAAAGTCTTTTTTTAATTTTTATTATTAATTTATTATTAATTAAGCTATTTTTTATTTCTATACCTTTATTAAAATATTATTTTTGTGAACAAATTAGGAAATGTAACTTACTTGTAATGTCAGATAAAAATCTTGACAAACTCCACTGATTGAGAAATTCGAAAATACTTTTGCAATTTACTTTAACAGAGTTTATCTGAAAATAATAAAAATCAGTAATAGGAAATGTTTATACATATTGAAGTAAATTGTTTTTAGAGAGGATATTTTCTTTAAGACTTTATTTCTAAAAGTTATAATTTGCTTTCTAAAATCAATATTAGCAAAAATATTCACAAAAAAATCGAATTTTTGTTTTGAGCCATAAAACATTCATTTTGATATGTCATAATATGAGCAGATTTTATTGAATATTATATCGGATAACTTAATGACATTCTTATCTAATAAGTATTCAGATTTTCTAAGTGTTGATAGTTAAAATTGTTAAATGAATAGCTATTTTTATAATTTTAATTCTAAATAACTAACTTTTAAATTATTTTTGAAAAAAAATAGTTGCTGTATGTTTTAAACATTCTTATAAAAATGTTTACGAAGTTATTTAACAAATATTTTCTTTAAAATATTTAAGGGCAATTAAGAACAATTAATCTTTTGTTTCACTACAAGTTAAAGATGAATACATATGAGGTAAATAAATTTTATGAAGTAATTTAATTTTTACAAAAATATAATTTTATATATTACATAAAAACAATGCATTTAATTTTAATGGATGGGATTCTAATGTGATACTAAAGAGATAGAAATATGTATATATTTTATTACATACTACATTAATATTAGTAAGCAATTATTTATAATTGAAGATATATATTAATACACATAATTTCGATTTTTATAATACAAATTTGAAAATATTTTTGTTGAATATCATATTCAGGCATTTATTTTGCTAAAACGTATCTCTAGTTATACAAATATCATATAAATTACAGTATAACAGCCTAATTATATTTAAGGGCAAGCGTAGATCACATGACTCTAAATTTATGAAACAAATATTTTAAAATTATGTTTTTAATAATGATTTTTTAGCAAAAGGTATTTAAAATATTTTTGAAAAATATCAATAAATACTTTTAAGTTAATATATTTTTATAGATTTAAAAATACAATATAACATTTTGTGTGAGATTGATAGAAGATTTAGGTACATTGTATAAAAAATTTAATTAGGCCTGAACTTAGTAACCATCTTTTGTAAAATTTTATACAAATATGTTTCAATTAAAATATGGAAAATGTCCACTAGAAATTGGTACCTAAATTGATTTGCTTAATTTAGAATTGTATTATTTTAAGACACAAACTGCCTAAAAACAAATGTATTGATTTATTGATTAAGAGAAAACATTTGTTGAATAAGCACAAATTATTTGTATTTAAATAGTTAAAATAAAAACTAAATTAACGCATAAACAAAAATAACAAGTCATATACACATCGAAGATGCACACGATTCTTTAATAACAACTCCATTAACCTTTTTCTTAAATAATAGGTTGAGCTGGCAGTCGAATGGTCGGCACTATTGCCTTTTGTTCAACAGTTCATGAGTTTGAATCCCACCTTGGGCATGGATGTTTGTAGTAGTTCGAAATCGAATTTAAACCGTAGAACCCTGTCTAATTAGCCCTCGTGTGCAAAAAAGGATATTTGAACGACAAAGAAACCAAATCTCTTAAATATTAGTTAAATTATTATAGTACCCATGATTCATGGAAATTATCAAGGTCTGAGTTGGAAGAGAAAGTATTGCTAAAAAGATAAGGGAATATATTTGAATGTGGTTGATAAATCAAATTCGTATAAAAAATGCTTTTCACTAATAATTTTTTATATGCGAAAAACATTTTTTCAGTATTTGTAGAGCACTAAAATAATTTCCTTATTTGAGTTAATATTTACAAAAAATATTATAACTCGATGTATGAAGAATCAATTCAGTTAGAAAGATTTGTAGTATTTTACAGTTAAATGTAATTAAATTCTTTGTTAATTTGTCAGTAAAAAATTAAAGTTTTATATTTTCCGTGAAATCTGCTAATTTGTATTGTTTATTTTGTATAGTGTTTTTTTATCATTTGTTTTAACTAATCTATTTTGAAAGTTTTTTTCATTTTTAATAAAGATATTCACCAGTATTTTCAATGTTTTTCAAAACATTTTCAAGGGCCATTTGCGAATAAAATTTACAAAGAAAGAACTTGTTTTAACTTTACTGTTTATGCACAAACGTTTCTGCAGATTGTCTAAATAATATTCTGATGGAAGTATTTCTTTATAGGAAACTAAATTAGTCTAAGAAATGGATTTAGTATTGTAAGATAAATATCTAATTAATTGTATCATTGCTTTATAACCATTAATGAACTTTTAATCAAATTGAGAAATCAATTTTTACTAATTAAATGATTTTTTGCCAATATTTATTCTTATTTGGAATACATATAATCTAGATTTTCGGAACCATTTTAGCATAATATTCTCGGTTAAAATATAATTATTGTATCTACTTAAGAGTTTAAATTGTACTTATTAAAATATATACATACAATATTATGATTATATTGTTTTTAATAAAATTATATTTCAAGTTTTGCTGTCACACACACACTAACTAAAACAGCACACTTGGAAAAAACAGCACTATTACAGCACTATCAACATTTCAAAAGTCACTTAAATACCTATTTTAAGGTAATGATTTTGAATAAAGTTAAAAAGGATTTCTCTCTTTTAATAATTAGAAATAACAAAGAAACAGCCTTATAGTGAGCTAAACATATGTGAGTAGAAGTAACTGTTTGAAATTTATTTATGATAATGATTGTCTATGGCAATCTCTTACCAATATTTAGAAATTTAGATTAGAATTTATCTTTATATAAAAAAATTGAAACTTTATTTATTAAATTATAAGAAATATAAAGAAAAAATGTATCACATGTAAAAGTTATACATGAAATATATATTTCAATATAATTTGGTGTTACAGTACAATTATATATATTTATTTAAAGAAAGGAATTTATATATCCAAATGTTTTACCTGTAAGAAATACAAAAATATCATATACCATTCAAAATAAATATTGCAAAATATATTTACTGCATTTAACACTTTTGATGATATTTAATTTAAAGTTAAAACAGATATGAAAATAAAATATTTAAGAAATAATTTTCTGTTATGAGCACACACAAATGTATTGTTTTTATTCAATAAATATGCCGCATCCAAAAAATCACTTAATTAAATACTTTTCACCAAAATTAACTTTTATTTTAGAGTTCATTTAATTATTGTAATAAAATAACTATTAATGTATAAATATTAAGGAATTAATGTAAAGCTGTTTGATTTGTGATTATTTATTTGCATTCTATCTCTATTAGAAATCGATACATAAATAAACTTGGAGAAAGCAGCACTATTACTTTTGTATTCACCTCCTTAAAATTACATACATTTATATATTCAATAAGCTGACAAAATGTGTTAAAATGAAATAGTAAATACCAACATGAATACTTGTGTGCTTGAAAATTACAAATTTATAAATACACATGTGCTTAGTTTAATATCACAAAATTAAGTGATTTTTGTATAAGAATTAGAAGAGTATGTAAGTGCTTAAAGGATAATTTAGTACTGAATTATGTATATAAAACACAAAGGAAAGCTGGCTTATAGAATGTACAGCAACTAATGGAGTTTGTAAAAAATCTAAACAATTTTCTTGCTTAAAATTATAGGTGATAGTAAAAATGTATTTGTTTGAAGTTCACTAAAATATAAGGATTGATTTCTTTCAGCAAAGCTTACAATTTTAAACACACATTTATAAACATTTGTGTTCAAAACTATGAATATTGTCAGTTTCTTAAAATTTGTTTTGACAGTAAAATGTTTAATAAAATCATTGAACAGAGATTACTTAAAATAAACACAATGGAAAATATATAAACAATTTTTAATAAGAATTATTTATCTTTATATAGGAAAGTAAAACAATTAAATATGAATATTTTTAAATTACATAGATTGGCAAGTATTTCTTTTTACTTCTATAAGAAAATGAACAGAAATATACATTTTTGGATTGTAAATAACACATTAAGGACGAAGTGAAAATAATCTAAATTTATAGAAATATTCCAAGGCTTTCACACAAAATTTTTCATACATTTTAGTCCTTAGAAATAACATAATCTATTATAAAATCAATAATTTTTAAAATTTCTAAGCTACAATGATTGAAAGTAAGTTTTCTCAATAAGGAATTACATAAAGAAAAAGTGAAATTGAAGTACAAAATTTGAAAATATTCTTTACTTACATTCATGAAAATAAACATAATGAAAAACTCTTGGAGCCAGTTATGTTTAGTTAAGAATTTACCAAGCCTAATGAAGCACTAAATTTTATAAACACATTAATAGGAAAAATTATAAACAAATGAGCAAGAATACCAATACCAGAAGAAATCACTTATTGTGCAATACTTAACACTTTCATTTAAAGTATATTTAGTAGTATAAAAAATTTATAGTAAACTTTATAATAAATTTAAATGCTTAAAGAAGAAGAAACAATTCACATAAAAGCCTTTAAGGAAGCATTTAATATATCATCAATATAATTTGAACACATATTTAGGAATAATCTAAATTGATTCATTTAAAAGTATTTAATATGTTGCATATACATCTGTAAGTAGCAGAAATATCAATCACTTAAATTATAATTTAAAATCAATAACAAATTATATATTCATACAGGTTATATATTTAAAATTAATAATGGTAACTATCTTTTTACTACCTCACTGATATGTTAAAAACACTTGAAAGGTACATTTTCAGCTGTATTTTAAGAATGAAGTAAAGATAACTGTGAAAGTACAACACATGCTAACAGTATGATTTAAAGCATTGACATTATTGCTTATACATACTAAATATTTTTACTTTGAAATACATATGTGAAGCTTTTTAAAGCATTCAATGTTAAAACCAGGCAATAATGAAATTTTTGTATATGCATTTTTTTGTTTTTATTTTGAAGTATGTTATATAAAATAAACAGAAAAAGATAGTAATTTACCATCTTATGCAAGTAAATTAAAAAACTAATTCATACACTGGCTGATAAAATAGCTAAAGATATTCTTTTTGAAAAATGTCTTGGATAGGTTAAAAAGAAATAAGAGTGTTGTATAAAATAGTTTCCTTAACTTTATTCAGTTTTTATTCAGTTGCTATATTTATCAGTGTTATACTTTTAATGTAAATTTACTAATAATAAAATTTTAGAATATATTTCAGTATAAAAATCAATGAGTAGCAAACCATAAGTATTTCAGGTTTTACAAAAGATGTGTTAAAACTGTTATAGGATATTTTGTTAAAATTATCCAAATCAAAACATTAAATAATTCAAACAAATATATTACCAAGAATCAATAGTATAAACATAATTAAATATTTTAGCAATTTAAGTGAATTTAGTACATACTAGCAATGCAATTATTACTTTCATAAATAAACACAATAATTAACACCTCATAGTTTCACTAATATTGCACATGAGAATAATTTTTGTAAGAAATTAAAATGGATATTTTTAGAGTAAATTATACAAACTAATGTATACCCCCCATTAGCTGGAAGGGTGTTAAGAATGAATACAGAATATATTTAAAATATTTATTATCAATATTAAAATGAATTTCAGATATTTATTCTTAAAAAATATTTTTAAAGATTTCGAAGATATAAACATGGTGTAGATTAGCTTTTAACATCGTCTAGAATTTCATTCGTGAAATTTCCAAAAATAACACGTCATAACATAAACTTCAATGCAAGTCATAAAATATCAAAATATGTTATTCGTATGTTAATTTCTTAGTAAAATAAGTTTGCTAAAAGGGCTCAACTTGCCGGATATTGTAACAAATGTTACATACTAGGAAAACAAAACTCAAAAGTATTAAGTTTAAACACATATCATATTTTTCATAACGAATATGATTTCTCAAACACAATTATCACTATACAAATTACTGGTCCGAACTTTGTTATGCGATAAATATCATACTACATATTACTTTGAAACATAAGACAATTATACTCATTAACATACAGAAATAGTTTTTATACCGAAATTCATTTCTCTTAAGTAATTAATGAAAGGATTAATAAGACGAGTAATTACTTACCGCAGATTACCGTTATCTGTTAAGAAGCAAACTGATAGAAATGCCGCCTAATGCATATGCGGTCCTATTACCCTGTCACGTGATTTTTAAATATATACTTTTTAATTATTTTTAAAGAAATAATTTCACCTCATAAGTTAAAAGAGAAATTGTATTCTCAGTTATTTAAGAAACCGGAAGCATACTGAAATAAATATGGTTTACGATTCATTTATTGATAATTAATGAAAAAAAAAGCTAAATTCATTGGCAGTTAAAATTTCAGTTAATATTTTCAAATTATGAATAAAAAATATTCAGAAAAACTATCGAATATAACATTATGGACCACGGTAATATAAACTTGTCATACTTGCATAAGTTAAGTATTATTATCTGATCATAAAGCAATAACATAAATTGCGTTATGAGCAGATTTAATTTTCTGATACACAAATAATTTGCTCCATTTTCAATATTATCGGAATTCTTAAAATAATTTTAACTATAAAAATAACCGCAACTATAGTGAAAAATTAATTTAAAAATTAAAAATTCAGTAAAGGGTATGTGATTTAGTTTTTTAATCCCAATATAAAAGCAACGTTATAATTTTCTCAAGTAGAGCTCATTAAAAATTGTTTTATTACATCTTTTTCACAGAAAGGAAAGTTATTAATTCTGACAACAAATGATTTTACTTTAATGCACACATCAAAATAATTTTATCTAACTGGAGTTCAGTTATATAAATTAATCTAATATCCCAGTTTCGCTCTCATTTTAAAATAAATTTTAACAATCATGAAATTCATTTTTATTTGTCAATTATTGAATGTCATTCATCAAGAATATACGAAGTAATATATTTTTAAGATCAACATCACAAAAAGGGGAAGTTATTAATGATTTTGATTTTCTTCAAAAATTTTGTTCTAAATGAATAGTATAAAAACTTTCTCTTTATATATTACTATTAATTATTTAATTAATTCATTCTCATACTTAACAGGTATGATTTTATTTCAACTCAAAGTTAAAAGTGTTTAAGTTAAATTTTGAATGATTATAATTCTTTTAATATACATATGTCATATTTTTTAACTTAAAACATATGCAGAATTGCTTCTAACATTTGTTTCTGAACAAATTATTTATTTTTTCTGCTTTAAAATAATATTTGAGACATGTTTCTGTATATAAGTCTAAAAAATATAAATTTCATATTTTTTGAGATTTTTTTTAATCATAAAATTCCCTTTTTAATGCATTTCATTTCCTAAAACAAACTCGTGTGTGTGGGCAATTAATTTTTTATATATATCATTTAGGTTTCGTCTTTACACTAGCATTCGTGAATTAAATCTCTTTCTGATAAAAAAAAATAACCTATATTGTAGTAAAAACTTATTTCTTAACATTTCACTTTTAATATTATATATTTCATTTGAAATATTATAAAATAACTAGTTACTTTTGATTTTTTATTTATTTTTATGTTACATCAGTTTTTATTGAGCAACTTTTGTCTTACCGGAAATATAGCGTCAATAGTCTGCGCTCTTAAAAAAGATCTTCTTTTCCATTGGTTGTAAGTGTCTTTCGATGAAAAAGTTCGTTTTTAATAAAAAAAAAATATATACTTTTACATAAAATGAATAATAAAAAAATAAAAATATAATATTTTTGGAAGGTTACATTATTTTTAACTTTTTTTGGGCAAATGCGGACAATTTTGAGGACTGTCTATTATTTAAAATATAAATTTCCTTAGTCATTTTGTTATTTATGCATATAAATGTAAATTTGATATATAAATTTATATTTTTTGTTACTTATATATTGAATGCAGTATATTTAATAATATACTGCAAAATAATATTGAATTATAAAAATTGTTTTAAAAAAATATTGTTTATAAAAATTTTGTTCCCTATTTCCAACGTAATTATTTCACGAATTCTTAAAATATTTGTATTTACAGAGATGACAATGAAGATAACTTTTTTAAATGCAGAAGGACAATTTATACAAAATTATAATTAACACATTAACTGATATGAAATCAATAAGAAATGTGATTGTAAGAATATGATCTATCAAATTCAGAGAAGACATCCCTGACAATTAGAAAAATATTAAACTTCAGTTGCACACAACCAGTTTTGTTGTTTTACATTAAAAATGAAACTGAAATTTTTTTTACATCATTTAAATTTAAAATTTAATATTGAAGATGTGTATATTATTTATGAATCGTGTAAAACAATTTAAACCTTTAAAATGTTATGATAAAAAAAATTCAAATCTATAAATGCTCAAATATTTTTATAATGCTAGAATAATAATGTTTTAGGGGAATTAAAATAATATTAGAAGCATATATCATCGAATATGCTTTTACATCTGATTGTTTTGAAAAGCCAAGTAATAGCAATATAAATCTATAAATATAAATGTTTTTATTATACTTTTTATTCAGAAGTATTCCATAATTTTTACAAAAATAGTGTATTCAAATGTTTAACAACCATATTCTAATTGTCATATTGGTTTATCTGTGTTTCTTAAGGATATGCCTCAATTTATAACAGGGCATTTTCACATAAGTTTAAATACAGTAAAATTGAAACGCAGTGATAAAAATTTCCTATACTAATTATTATATTCAAAATACTTTTTAGCCATTTATTTTCAAGGTAAATTTATGTTTAAATGTCAAATATAATATATTGTGGTAACGTGAAATATTAAGAAAATGATATTATTTATAATTATTTGTTTAACTTGTTTACTCTATTTAAATCTTAAATAACTGGATGAAAAATGGATATAAAATGTGTAACAAAGTGTGCTTAAATATATTAGGAGGAAATATATAGATGTAATGTATTGAAACCACTTTTCATTATAATTTATTTAATAAATTTTCCACCATTTAGTTTTAAATTATTATTGTAATCAAAGAATATATATAAATATGTACTTCAACCTCAGGAAGAGAAAATTAACCCTTAAATGATGCAACATTCCAATAATATTGTGTGCCAATGATCCTTGGTTGATAGAAGTGGCGTGAGGTGACATTGGTACTTGTGGCCATGTTGGGTAATGATTATTTTTCAATTATTTCTTCGAAATCCCATTGAGGTGCGATATGCTAAATGAAAAGTAAAAAATGTATACAATTTAAAAACAGAAATATGTAACAATACAGATGAAGTTAGGTATATCGTGTATACAATGTTGTGTGAAAATTAATCAATAGAATAATTTTTACTATATACCAGAAATTATCTGAGTATTTTTTTAATAATACTCAGATACTAAATTTTTGAATAAATTATCATGATATTCAAAAATTAAGGCACATCATGGTGCTCACCTTCTTTAGGTGAGTACAGATATCCTCATCAAGAGGTACCCAGGGATCTTTATTTTCCCTGCTTTTTCATCTCTTCTCCTTCTTATCTTTTCCTTACTTTTAATTACTAAATTTTAATACTTGAATTTTAAGCAAAAATTAAACGATAGTCGAAATAAAGAAATGCAAGTCGAAAATAATTTGAAATAGTTTTTTAATTCCAAGTGCTATGTGCTGAAACAAAACGAGTAATAAAGAATAGCCTGTAGTGTACAAATACAAAATACATGAAATTTAAAGTATTAAAATATTGGTCTAAACGACAATAAAAAAAATAATTACTATGTTTAAAGTAAAAATTAAATAACAAAGAATTACTTTTGTTTTTCTCACTATTCAATTTTTGTTGCATTGTAAAATCTATTGAAAATGAATTTTAAAAAAATTGTAAAAACTATAAAAGTGAAAACAAATTTAATCAAAAATATATAAACATGAAAGTTACAAAAAGTACTCAAATAAGTAAATCTTAAAGTACAATTAATATAAACAACAACAGTAGACTGCAGTGAAGACTAATCAACAATACAAAATGCAGAATGTATAAAATTTAAGATATTAAAATAAATAATTTACAAAGCAACAATAAAATTCTTGATCTTTTAGTTAAAATAAAAATTATTTAATTAGTTAAAGAGAAATATATCAAATCCATTATAAAAATTAGTAACATCATCTGAAAGAAAATAAAAGTGATAATACATATAAATTTTAAAATTTGATAGTCCAGCTTCAGAGAATTACTTTCCTTAAATTTTTGTTATTAAATTGAGTTTTTAAAGTTATAAGGTAAGGTTTACAGTTTTTTGATTGACTATTTTTATAGACTTTTTTTTCAAGTGCAATGTTTGTGATATGAATACAAAAATATAATTTTTGAAGAAAAGTTTAATTTGAAATAAAGTTATTTCGGAAATCATAAAAGTTAAGTTTCAGATTATTTGTTGCAGATATTAAAATAATATTCAAAAACTTTCTTGCGAAAGATCTGGAAAATTGTAAGTTTATCAGCAACAGTTAAAGAAATTTAAATCGATTTCTTACCAGCTATTTTGAAATGACCACACTTTAATTAATGTATATTAAGTTTCACTTATGCCACATTATATATATGAAATGCAAAACTTGCTGAAGTAAAATCAATAAAAAGCTTTGTCTAAAAAAATCCAATTTTGCAAATAGCATCTCAAGTATGCCATGGTATGATTACTTAAAATTATTCAGTTCTCTCTCATTTAAATAGCTTAATCTTACATGGTCATGAGACATGTTAAGAGAAAATGATAAATCGCATGTCGCTTTTGCAGTCAGAGATTTAATGGTAATTGCCTCTACCCCCGACTGTGCTCTGATCTATAACGCACAATACATACGGTTGTCCCCTAGAAGATTTAGGTTCTATAGGCCAAAGAATGCCAGCATTCAATACTTGGAAGGGTAATTCTGGTCTAACAACAGCTTCTATAGGTTCTCTGTCTTTCAGTTTGGTTTTCCTCCACAATTGACAATCGTGACACGATTCACAACAACGTTTCACATCTCTTGGCATACCTTCCCACCAAAAAGACATTGCAATTCTTTACTTTGTTTTTCTAGACGCAAGATGTCCTCCTGCTGGTGTTTCTTGAGATAATTTTAAAATTTCTTTTCTCTGCATTCTGGAACTACAAGCTGTACATATTTCTGTCCTGCCACCATTGCCTGTGTGATACAGTAAATCCGATTCCAGCCAGTAATTGTTCTTATGCTATCTGGCATCTTCAAAACACCTATTTAATGTAACACAGGACAACTGTTCATTTCTTAATATCTTTGCTTGAAAATTAGAATATTATTTTCTCCTTCTTTAACAACTATTATTTCTTCGTTTAGCAAGTTACTTTCCACTGGAGTAGTTGAAACCTCAGAATTTTCTAAATCAAGTGTTTCTTGCTTTGCTACTATTTCCTTGTGAGCTTCTATTTTCCTTCTCTCCACATTGAAAGTATTCGAAAATATTTTTTCCGTGGATATTTTTTTTTATTTCCTCGCCGAGATATTTTCTATTTTGATCTTTCAACAAACTGAAAACTTCAGGTGTGATCAAAGCTTGTTTATGCAATCCTTAAACAACCACAGCATGCAACGTGATATACGGCCTGATATCATCATCTGCTGACCAATGACTAAGTGGAACAGAAACAAGATTTTCTTCAACCGGATATCCAATAGCAGGCCTCAAGTAAATTTTCCCACTTGATTGGATCATTTCTTCAGGTACCACTGGCTTCCGCAGTAATGTAATTTCCGCACCACTATCAATGTTTCCTTGAAACTTATTATTTCCTATATTTAAATCAACTTGAAAAATCTCACCATCCTTTTCACCCATCGGAACTTCCCAATCGAAACTTGCATTACCCATTTTAATGAAATTTCATTTAGACCTTTCTTGCTTACTTCTTCAGTTTCACTGTTATTAGAAACTTGAGATACTGTATTCAATTGCGGACAAAATTTCTTCAAATGACCCACTTCTTGACATTTGTAACCTTTAATAACATTTTACTTGGAGCGCAACTCGCGGTATTATTTCGAAAATGATCCTGTGGTCGTGGGTCTGGATTCTTTTGAACATTATAATATTCTTTCTTTTCAAAAAAAAAAAAAAAAAAAAAAAAAAAAAAATTCAGCTGGAAAGAGGGTTCCTTAATATTTCGTTCTGTTTTGTTCGATGTTGTCCGAGAATAAATTTGATATTACTATGGGAATTTTTAGTACCAAAATTACGAAATTATCAGTTCCATTATCAGTTTTCCTCACCAATTCAGGAACTGGAAGCCAATTTTAGTCTCTTTCAAAAATATTTGGAATCTTACATAAGTAGGCAAAGTTTATTTTTTATTTTGTCAGCTGCGATAAGTTCTTTAAGTTTGGGAAACGTTTCTATGCCTCTTGATTTTAAATATAGTTTAAATGCAACTTCCACCCGGGGCGCATACTGAGCATAACTTTCATTATGTAATTTATGAAGAGAATCTAAATTCTCCTTGTGTTGTAAGGGAGTTATTCTATGTTCCCTTAAAATGGAAATTTTGATTTTGTCATACTGATCTAAATATTCTTCAGACATCATAACATTTATTCCTTTGGAATGACCATTTGTAAAATAGTTTTCCCTTCATACTGTTCGGGTACTTCATAAAGCTTGAACATCCTTTCTGCATGATGGAAAAAAAGGCCATTTTTCTGTTCGTTACGGGTCTCATTCATTAAAAACATTATATCTTAGTTCGAAAAGTTAGAAACTCTCTCTCTATTTTCCAATAAATCATTAACTTATTAATCTAATTAAATAACTTTTTTAATTAAATGAGTATTTCCGAATGATTCTAGTAAGAAATTGAATAAAATGAAAAATAATTTTAACGCTTATTATTAAATTTAATAAATAAATAATAACACGCATAATTAAATGTGTAACACTTTTTATATTTTGTCAGTTTACCAAACGTCAAATAAGAAATCGTGAATTGATATTAAAAGGAAACGAAAATATAGTTCGCGTAATAGGGAAGTAATTTCCTGTTTTAGAAATTGTACAAATATATATATATATTACACTTGCATACAAATGAATACATAATACTTTTATCTCGTCACTAATGTACATCCATGCTATCAAAATTTCAATGAGATTATGTTACGCAATAAAATTAGAGTTAAGATATTTTTTACAGAATTGTCACTGCTGTAACATTAAATGCATTTGATGAGCACTATGTATTACTTCCATAATTCCCGTACAATCAAAATTGTTTCTCATAATTTACAGCTGATAAGCCGTATGATTCGATTTCGAATTACAAATTTCAAATTAGCCTATAATCACAAAAAGGAAAATAAGCACAAATGGAATATAAAATTTCTAAAGAAACTTGAAAACGTTTTAATCTAAAATCTGATAATAAATTACGAAATTTACTTAATTATAGCAAATTTAGTACACTATCTGATAAAACATTGCGTTAGTGAAAATATTATTAGTTAAAATACAATTATTTTCATATTAAATGTATATAGATATACGGTTGAAAGTATAAAAAAAATTTTCTGGAATATTGTAATGAAAATATTTTTCAAATTCAATATGATTAGCTACAAATTTTAAATGTAATAAGTTTTCTGTGGTAACAAATATTTCGAATCGAAAACTACTTAATAATTTGAGTTAATTGTCAGGTAATTACAAATATTGGTGGTTCTAATGTTAAATTTTACAGTAAATTAAATAACAATATCTTTTAATTTTCACATAATCTTGGAGAAAATGAATTTGATATATTTTCATAAGAAAGACAAATGTATTAATAATATTATACATTAGTTCTTTCGTGATATAAATAGAATATCATAATTATTTTATTTAACATTTCAGAAAATTACTAAAGAGTATGCACTGAACAATCACTTTTAAATATAGAGCTATTAACAGAAACGCGCTTGGAAATAAATATCTTTTTGTAATAAAAAGAAATCATGGAAATTAAATTTTGTATTTTATATTTTTTCGTTTGTAACAAATCTAATAAACTATGTTAACAATAAATAACTGAGAAATTTGGTCTTAATCACTGCAAGGTTCGTTCATCTACTTTTCAAATAAAAAGGAAATCTTAAATACAAATTTTTCAAACATCCTTTCTTACAGTTAAGAAAAATATTTTTGATAAAAAAAATACACATTCTTATGCAAATAAAAAAAAACTTTTTTAGAAATATCACTTGCACTTCAATATTTATATAAGATCAAAAACAGAAAATTAAAGCTGTAAGTACGTCAGATTTCCATTAACACGCGAAAACTAATATTCACAAGAAATGAGATGATTATTTCTCACAGTTTTCGAAACAATTCTTTTCAATATTCCAAAACTTTCCAGAAATAATTATTAATGAATGAATAAGAACGAAAAAAGGAAACAATCAACATTATTTCTTACACACTAAAATCAAAAAAATTTTATAGCAGATAAAACCTGACTTACATTAAAAAGGCCTTGTTTTACTTTCAGAGCGTTTCTTCATCTTATTTGTTGTTAAAGTAGAAATAATTTTGATAAGTAGACAGAGTAAAATTTGGCATCAAAAATGTTCTGCATTAAATAAATGAATGTGTAAAATGTCAGATTCAAGGCTAATAAATGTGAAACAATCCCAGGCATTTTATCAGATGATAAGGTCCATCATGCATGCATTCTTAAAATTGTGGGATGTGATTTTGCTAAGCCTTCGTATTTGAAAGATGGTAGAAAATTTTATATAGTAATATACACTTGTGCAATATATCGGACTGACCACCTGGAACATTTCCCATCGTTAAGCACTGAATGCTTTATTCAGTCTTTAAGATGTTTTATTGCGTCTCAAGAACATGTTTCAATCTTCAATTCAGATAATGCAAAAAATTTTATTGGGGCACACAAGGTTCTGCGATCTATTCACTGGGATGTTCTCAATTTCAAAGCGGCCAAAAAACAGATAAAGGAGTATTTTAATGCTCCTCCCGCAGCATGGTGGATGTTTCTCAATCAAATTATCAAACAAATATTAACAAAAATATTTTATTCATGCTTTTCTTGATTAAGAAGAACTACTTACTGTATTATGTAACAGTAAACGATTATTAAGCTCAAGGCTTTTTACCTACATGTCGGTAGACATGGATGATGAATAACTGCCTATAATTACCAAAACAATTCTTGCTCGAAACAAAAACGTCTGGAGTGCCACACCTTGATGTTGTTGACAAAGTGAATTTGAGCAAGCGAATTAAATATTTACAGAGTCTTAGAGATGCTTAAAAATCCCATTTCATTCTGAATACTTAGGATAGTTACGGCAACAATAGTTAAAGAATTATGAGGATATAGACCACTTAATATTGTAGAGATGGTTCTTATAGAAGATGTTCATAAAAAGCGTTCATTTTGTGATTTTGCAAAAATACTTCCTGATTTTGATGGTCACATAAAACTCCCCGTTATTAAAACCAGAAGTTGGAATTTTAAGACTTATTCAACGAATTTATTGATTGGAAATTAAAAATCCATTGTCTGATAAAAGTGATGAACAACTGCCAATAGTAACTAGTAGTGGACAAACTGAGAAATCGGCTAATGAATAATATTTGAAGACTATTTTCTTGTTCATTTAGCTCAATTTCACTTCCTTAGTTTCTGTATCATTATTACTTTTATTTAGTTCATTGTGATTTATATGAAAATATTATTTTATTTATATTTGTACCTTGTATTTCATTTATATTATTATTAATTATTATTTTATATTTTGAATGTTAAACTCATGACACTCAAAAGGTGAGAGGTTGTTGCGGAAAGCAGCAATAGCAAACGTTTTCGCCTCCCAAGTTTACGGCGCAAATACACTCATGCGCAGTGTATTTGCACACGAGGCGCCGCTTAGAGCTAAAGTGTACTTTTAACTTCTGATTTTGATGTCTTTTAATGTGTATGTTGTATTAAAAATGTGTCTTATACTACAATGAGTTGTATTAATTTCTTTATCAGTGAGAAATCCACTTTGAATTAAGCGTTCACAAGTTTTGCTGCGATTATGGGGTCTCAGGATTTTAATGTTAGTGATTAATACCGTAAGTTGCAGATCTTATTCCTCAGGTTTTGTTTTGTATATATATTTTAAAGATAGATTGAATTTTATGTACTCGTTAATAAATAATAAGCGAAAACAAGTGTTTTAGTTTCTACATGTATGAGTTATTTTTTATTATAATTTTATTCCTCTGTCTTAGAAATATGTTTTATGCAAACACACACACACACAAGAATGTTACGAATGGTTTATTAGTTTCTCTTTGTTTTATTAGTGTTGATATCAGTTTAACTGGATCCTACTCTTTCAATTGAATTACACAAGAATTATATCCACGTGTTTGAAGTGCAGAGCCTAATGAAATTTAGAATTTAAGACCATGCCATCACTCATTCAACTGCCAACTAAATTTTACAATTCTTAAATTGCAGTACGCAGAATTGAAGTACTCAGAATTGATCCAAGTTATTAAATGAATTAGTATCGTCGATATTATATGCATCAACTAATTATAATTTCGGATAAAATGAAGAAATTATGGTCAAGAATTACAAATAAAATAATTTTAATTGATGAAAATAAGTGAAAATTATTAATTAACTGCTTATTTGCATTTGGGAGTACCGATACTTAAATTTATAATTCTTTGTTTTCAAGAGAAATTTATTAGCTGAAAACTTATAATTTTACTTTGTTTAACTACATTAAAAATATCCTACAGAGCAATCCTTTCCAGGATAGTAAAATCCTTTTAGTTTTTATTTGAATTTCACTTTCCTCTTTAAAATTCGAAGAAATCTAAATTTTAAGTTTGTATGTACTAACAAAATTAAATAAATTAAATTGATGAAGCAAATAAAATATGAAATCTAAGAACTGTGAAAACATCATTTTAGAATTGTGTATTTAAATAGTTTTTCAATTGCTTATCTCTAACAAAGAGTCTGCAACAGAATGTATTAAAAATAATCTTTTAAGAGTTAAAGCTGTTAGTATTTTTATTTAAATTCAGGTACGAAAAAGAACTGATTCTTTTTTATTTAAGCTATCGTTATTGATTGAAAAAATATATACTTGAATTATGATCAATAGAGTAATTAAAACACAGGATGTCCTAAAAATAACAGTATACAGCAAATACACAGTAATAAGAACGTCCAATAAAATAAGTTTTAGCAAAAATGTATCATAATAAGATTAAGCTTTCTTCTTATTCATATTTTTTGAACAAACTAGAAAGATAGTCATAACATTATTACAATATATTACTGCATTTTAACACTACTGCTCATTTTTGTCAAAAAGGAAAATTCTATTGTCTGTGATTCGAGTTATTTTTGGCTCATTTTTGGTTTTGTGTATGCTTCATTTTAAAGCACTTCGGGTCAGGAATAATTCTAAGAGAATTTTTTGAAAGTAAATTCTTTTGTGTTGTGTGAAATTTCGGAAAATATCTGTAAAATTGGTTACTTTTCCCAGTCTTCTATAGACCCTGTACATTTTATATTTAGTGAGAATTTTTTGTTAAGATCATTTGTGTTTACAATCATTAATGAATATGTAGAAATTGTCCTAAAAATACTTTATCCGTAATTTATGGACACGAGTATAGTACTACTAATTAGAGAGATGAAGGGATAATTTTCTAAATATTACCAATTACTGCTCCTTTAAATTACTTTGAACCGTAGGTCCCGGTTTTATTAGTTCTCGTGTGCAAAAAATGACCTTTGAGCGACAAACCAAATCAAAGTTCCTTTAAATTAACCTTTTTAGATAAATTATTTATCACTGATAAAATATATAAACCTGGTTTTATATCAATAAATGATTTTATATTTTTAATTAATGAGAATTTAATTAATGTTTACATTAACTAATTGAGGCTACCTGAACACGAATTATAATCATTGTTTTACAGGAAGATAATCGAGTGATGATAACACTGCTTGCAGTTTACATTATTTAAATAAAAATTTTTCATTTAAATTTAATGATCCATCTTTTCTTTCGTATATTTTCTCCCTTTTTTGTTACATTTGTAAGAGGTTCTTTTTTCTTTCTATGAGAAAATGGCAACCCTTTGATTTTCATATAAAACTTTTCTAACTATGCTATCTGTGAGTGCAGATAAGTTCCCTAAAAATAAAAAGTTATGGTCAAATTGACACAACATGGATTTTTAGCATCTTTTTTGCTCTTTACCTTTTGCTTAATAAATAGACTTAACAAATAAGTCACATTTGTTTTGCTTCTGTCCCTTTCTTTGCATGACAATATTTTATCCGTAATTTATGGACACGAATGTACATACATACAGGATTTTATCAAAATAAAGGAAACACTAAAAATTGATAAAATATCCTCTATTAGTATGGTGTGGAACTGATTTTCGCGTGTAATACAGCTGGTATTCTGGTATTTGCCTAGAAATGCATTCATCTGAGAGTGATGAATAATATTTAGAGGAGGGTTGTACCCCATTCTTTAGGGAAATTCTGGGGGATACAGCGCAAGCCTAATTTTAAGTCTAAAATTGACAAAGTGTCAATTCTATTGAGGACTGATATTGCAGGTCAAGGTAGATGTTTAATTTTATCCTCATGTTCATCATCTGATTAGACAAGTACCGCTGCATGAGCAGTTGCATTATCATCGAGGAAAATTCCATCTCCTGCTGGAAAACATATTTCATCACAGAATGAACGTTGTCACACTGCTAATATTTTTCTCTATTCCTACCCTTCAGAATTCTGATTCGTCCAGCAGAAAACAAGGAAACCGTTGCCATTAAGGCAAGTTAATCACTTAAATGATGTATATTTGGAAAAAACCACGATCATGTTTGTGCAAGTGTTCTCCAAACATGTTCAAACCATTCATTAGACCATATTACTTTCTTCCACTTATCAATCGACTAGATTTTGCGAGAGAGACACCACTGTAGATGAGGTATGGCATTAAAATTTGTAACCTTACAAACTGATGTAAGTATTCTAATTATGAAGATGCCTTTTAATGTAAACAAACAGAATCCAGAAGCTGATTGAGGTCTGCGGTCACATTTTGTTGTTCATTTTTTATATGTTACAAATACGCTTCAATATCTATCGGTTTCTTTCACCAAGCTTTTCTGTCCGTCCACTATTTCCTTTCGTCGAGCTTTTCATGTTGAATTGTTTGTATGTTGTCATTATTCTAGAGTTTAAAAGTTGGAATGTTCCAATTCCTTGCTTTGGCCTCTAAAAATCTAAGGTCCTAAATTTTAAATTTTTGAGGAAAAAAAAATCCAGGACTTACAGAACTTGAACAAAGCAATTACATAATACCAGAATATATATACGTTTTTCTTTATTATATATTATATAATATGTTGGGGGAAAGAAATCCATTGTTTTTATATCAAATTCAAGACTTTATTTAACATGCTTCGAATTATCCGATTTGGGTAAAATGTGCACGGTTTTGTTGTATCATTTAATGCCATTTTAAACAAAAGAAATTTTGAAATGCAAGAAAAAGATTGTAATCACTTAGTGCCAAGTCCGGTCTGCATGGCGGATGCATTAAAATTTCCCAACAATGATTGCGAAGTTTTTGGTGAGTCACTGTTGACGTCTGTGGTCTAACGTTGTTCTATTGGACCAGGACACCTCCAATCAGCCAATTCAGGCCGTTTCTGCTCAATCGCTATTATCAAACGGTCCAGTAGTTGGCAGTAGAGATTGGAATTTAGTGTTTGGCCATATCGAAGCAACTCATAATAAATAATCTCCTTCCAATCCTACCAAGTACAATACACAGCAGAACATTCCTGGCCTTCAGTCCTGGTTTGGCCACCGTTTAAGGAGCTTCACCGCTCTTTGACGACGATTGTTTTCGCAAAAGGTTACCGTATTTGATCCTATCCTCATCTTCAGACACCATCCGGCTGATCTGGCAGCCGAATGGGTAGCGCTCTTGCCTTTGGTTCAATAGTTCGTGGGTTCGAATCCCACCTTGAGATTGAATGTTTGTAGTGGTTCGGAATCCACTTTAAACCGTAATTCCCGTTGTAATTAGACTCGTGTGCAAAAAATGACCGTTGAGCGATAAACAAACAAAACCAGACACCATCCGCTTATGAAATGAGTCTAATTCCCTTTGGCCAAGGCTTCGCAGAAGGAAATTGCTTCCTTTATTTTCTATTAATTTGTGTGTCACTCAAACATGAAGTTTCTTTTTGAATCCAAATTTGTGTAAATGGTTTAAAATTGTTTTATTGTTTATTTTTAGCTCCTGAGCGTTGTTACGATATTATGCTGCTAACATGCCGGTCAACATCGATCATTTCTCCAATTTTATGGACATTTTCAAAGACTGCTCTACCTGTGCGAGTTGCATCTATGACATCAAAAATTCATGACCGGAATCTACGAAACCAAAATTGCGCATTATTGGCTGTTACAATATCTTCACCATAAACACCATTCACAATTTTAGCCACTTGGATTGAGTTTTCAACATTGAAAAAAAAATTGTATACCAACCGAGTTTTCTTTGTTCACTTCTATTTTTGACACCTTTTAACGCACAACTGAGTGAACCAAACAAACAGCAAAATAATTATTTTAGTGTGAAACGTTACCTTGACATCGAGCATGAATTTGAAATTGTTTGATCGGTATTTCACGAGATATCGATCATACAGCCTAAAAAAATAATGGATTATTTCTTTTTCCCCAATCTATTACACACATACACACAAATATATATATATATATATATATATATATATATATATATATATATATATATATATATATATATATAGTAGATGTTGCTGGGTAAATTTCACCATTATATTTATGGGGTTATACAATTCATACTGATTATTTTGCTTTAGTTTGATTAAAGTTAAACATTCTACTGGAAGATTATTCTCTCTCTCTCAGGTGTTTAATTAAGCTTTCAAGGGGCGATTCTGAGATTAAATATAAAAAGAGTTCCATGAATTATGAAGCAAATATGTTACCAAGAAATCCTATTACTCACTGTTTACAATTAATCAATCATTTTTTTCGATTTAAAGGAAATGTCATCAAATTAATGATAATATTTGGGGTAAAAAATAAATTAAAAGAAATGGACTTTTAACTGTAAAAAAGAAGGGTTTGTATCAGATTTATGAACCCCCCTAGGTAACAGTAGGGGAAAAATTCTTTAAAGAAACGCATAAAAATTTCGACCATATTGGAATGTCATGAATGTTAAATATGCTTTCTCCTCAATGTTATTTCAATGTTAATGTTAATGTACTCAATTTTTGTAAACAAAGTGAAATATGCCAATTTAATAAATCAAGGCAAAAGAGAAGTTTTGTTTTCTTCAATGCTTATCATATGTGGACTTTTTCTTCGAAAATGCTGATACTTATATAAATTGGTTAAAACAAGTATTTCTAATTAATGTTCCTAAGTAAATACTGAGTGAAGAAATAATGCCTTTACTGCTAGGAAATTTAAAATTTTTTAAAAAAACATAATATCATTCAACTATATACGTCCAGCCATCATCGTCAAACAAATGCAAAAGTAAAAAGAGTGAATCAAATCATTGTTACTAGTTTAAAATGTAAATTATGCTGCTGTACTGAAATTATATCTTCTACAAAAAAATTTCCCCCAAATAACTGAAGAATAGAACAATACATACCATTCGATTACTTAATTTCCTCCTGATTATTTAATGTTTGGTAAATTGACTTATAACAGTATAACTGAGGATCAAATTTTATAACCTTTAGTCAAAGAAGCTAGAAATTTAGCACAGTGAAGAACTGAAGAATGTCATGAAACGACAGAAATTAGATATATGATTCAAGATTCAAACATGGCGATATAGTAATTTATATAGAATTTTAATACCCGAATATGCGTCAACGTACTCCCCTTTAGTCAGGTGTTTATAGAATTTTAAAAAAATACTCTGATGTAAATTTTGAAATAGATAAACCGTATGAGCTTACGAAGATAAATAGTACATTCTGCTAGGTTAAGGTATTTTCATCCATCAAGAAATATGATGTTGAAATCCAGGCCTACGAAACATCCAGTGCGTAAAATTAAGGAATACTAATAATAAAAATGAATTTTTAAGTATGAGTTAAATATAAAAAATGCTGAAATCTTATTTAAGGAAATGATTATAAGCAAACTTTGAGATTGCATATCGATAGTAATTATTTTCCCAAATGAAATGTGACGTTGAATTCCCCAATTTTGTCAAACACTTTTCCCGATTTTGACACTTTTAGTCCTTATATTTTATGTGGGAGTTGATTGTAAATTATTTTCTGTGCGTTTGAACAAATTAAATTGTTTTAAATTACTCTGGGTGGTAATTGACTTTTAAAATTTGAATTATTAGAGCAATTATAATAACAAGAAACAATTTTTGTATATATGAAGTACGAAGTAATTTCGTTACGATGCATAATGAGAATTAATTTAATTTGCAATTATAGTAATATTTATATTGATTTATCATTGCAATAATTTTTATTGCTTTTCTTTATTAACATGTTTCTGCTAACTTGGTTAATGATAAGTTAACAGAGTGAAGATTTTACCGTTACATTATACTTTTTAGAATCCTCTCATTATAGCTTATTGTAATTTTAAAAAAATTTTATGCAGATATTTAGTGTTCGTCAACTGATGATTCTATTAATGAAACCATCGACAATCATCCCTTACTTTGTATATGGATCAATTGTAGAGGTTAGGTCACAACTAGTTTGTTTTTCTTTGTAATTATGAATGTTTTTCAAGTTTTCTTAGAGCGGATAAATGAGTACTTATATATATATATACATATATATATGACGGAGCTTTTTTTGTATTGTATTTGCCGCTGTTAAGACACAATTTTACAGTTGTCTGCTATATGGAGTTAGCATTTAAATCTGGAACATTACTTTTATTTTCTTATTTAAATTTGTACATAAATGAATCTTGATTGAGGTTTTAATGAACCTGCAGAAGTGTAACTGAATATTTAAGAAATTTGAAACTTAAATTTGCTAATGTAAAAAAAAATAATTGTGTTCAATTAAGCAGATGATTGTCATAAAAATGCAACCTGTCATTTGAATTGTTTATATTTTTTTAGGCATTAAATACACTTTGTTTGAATAGGAAAGATTATGAAAAATCAAGTTAAAACAAATTGGCCTTTCACTCTAGATGTTTAATTTCATTATATAGTCAATTTTAATCATTTATTTGCTTATTGTCATTTTTATATATTTGATTATTAATACTGCATTCTTATTGTTATATTTTTATCTTGTATTTCAATGAAAATATCTATCTTTCTTTAACATTCCCACTCATTTTTACTGAAGGGGATTTGTAATGTTAAATATAATGTAAGTTAAACTAATAAAATAAGTTTGCTTTGATAATGTAACCTATTTAATACAGTTCTAAATTTATGAATATATAATACACAAAATGTACCCCTAATAAAATCGAAGTCCCAAATTACAGGTGCCAGTGAATTTCTGAGACATTTCTTAAATATTTAAAAAACCCTGTAGCATCCCCTACATAAGAAGCAAGAAACACCACACAGATGTTAGCTAACATCGGTGAGGACCACACTTATTTTGTAGATGGACAATTTAACTTTATTTCATCTTTTTTTAATAATTGCTGTTTAGAATGTATCTGCAGGTCTTGTATTCACTGCCTTAACACACTGCTACAGACTGTTTCTAAATTATATATATATATATATATATATATATATATATATATATATATTCCCCGATAAAAGAATATTCTAAATAAAAAAGTATAATAAATTGGAAATAAATGGATAAATTTTAAAAACCACATAAATAGAGTGGATGTGAAATAAGTTCAACAAACCATTTCAAACATTTTCTTGTAAATATACCTCGTAGATTACTTCGAGCTTAAGTGTTTCTTAATGTTGGCCATTTAAATATATTTGTTTATAATACTTTTCTTAATGGGAATACTCTTCCTACTGAGAGTATTGATTTCAATGGTTCTGTGTGCTTTTGGAAGATTTCCATAAAAGACAAAATATATTTTATTTTCGTATAAAATATATTTAAAAAATGCTGCATTTTGGTTTGAAATAGGAATTTCCAAAATTGATATGACATATTATTGTTAAAAGGAAAATACTTAATATGGTATCAAAAGATACCTAATGAAGACAAGATCAATTTATGGCTCTAGCATTCCGTTCTCCGCAGGAAGGGCTGATATTTAATTTCAGCTACCGGTTTCATCTAGAACGTTTCAAAAAGAAAAGAATGTTCGATTAATTAGAAAAAAGTTTCAATATTAAATTTCCATGATAAGTGTATTTTGAGTAACACTCGTATTAATGAATTTTTTGAGAAATATTTATGAATTAACGCAAATTTCTGTTTAATCATGCATTTATTTCAATTGGAAATTTTGATTAAATGCGACGAGATGACATATTACTATCATCATTCATACACAAATCAGCTAGTTTTATTAAAAACGCAATGTCTATTCTTGGCACCAGACCTTCCCGATGAGCCCGGATTATTGGTGGTTCATCGGCTCCCATTCTAAGAGCTTCAATATTGTCGATAACTGGCTCTCGCTCATCTATTTCCAGCCTAGGAGCCGCCGGATCCAGATTTGGATAAAACCCTTGTCTGTCCGGTCTTCGAATGGTCCTGGATGAATTTGACAATGGGATACGGACTGGTATGTTTCTTGGCTCATTATCCATTTTGTAAACCTATATAAGAAGAAACTAATTGATTATTATTCAATTATAATAGGGTGCAATAAATAAAAGTGAATTTTCAAAAAGCTTAAAAAAATAATTGAATAAAAATTATTTGAATAAAATTTATTTATGTAGAAAGATTAATACTCGAAAAATATTTGAGTTCATTATATATATGTATATATATATATGTGTGTGTGTCTGTTTTGACCTTGTATGCAATGATTTTTTTAGTATAGGATCCAATTAAATATATTACTAAAGACACCCATATTTATATTTTTTAAATATTAAGTACATTAATTTAAACAATATACAGTCCAATCATTTCATTTTCAATGCTGAATCAACAATTGTATAATAAAAAGAAAAATTAATTTTCATATATGCTATTGGGCATCTTCAATTAATGTTTCTGCAAATAACAATGTAGAAACTAATTTTCTAATATTAAAAAATTAGAATTTCAAAAAATTAAATTCTTGCATTATTTTATAATACAGGCATTGAAACTAATCATTTTTAAAGATTAAAGATACATAAAAATTAGTTTGCTTAAAATGAATTAAATTTCAAATGTTTCGCTCTCTAAATAAAAATTGACAATAGTTTTACCTCGAAGGTAGAAAGTGAAGTGCAAAAACCCACGTTAATACTTCATTCAGGAAAGTGTGCTTTTCTAAATAATGTGATTAGAAATTTATTTATGATCTTGCAAAATAACATTAATAGTTTTAAGTTAATTTGGTTAAATATCTCTTATAAAAGTGCATAAAATCTTTAAAGCATCCTTAAACCACCATACATTTTTTTTCTTTTCATTAAATAGTTCTTATTTATTTAAATCATGTTTTTGATTTTCGTATCTATATTTATTTTTAAACAATTGTTGATGGTTTTAAGCATGCATAACTTTTCCCAAATCATTTCCAAAATCGAACTATTAACTCAATTAAACATTTTAAAACATTTTACGTAATTTAGAATATTCTTCACTCTCATGTGAATATGAGCATTTATGTTTATTAAATTTATAATTCATTTAAAAATTTTCTAAATTTTTAATTGGAATTTAATTGTTTAAAAAATAAATATCCAGTATTTATAATACACTTGTCCATTAGTTTTTACATGTATGATATTATTGAGTAAACACATGTGTATATGCAAGTATTTTTTCTTTCAAATAAAATGATTACAATTTGAAATGCTTTATGATACTCATCAAGAAAAAATATTTGAACTTATGAAGAAAATATTTAAAACAAAATAACATTCTGTGACAAAAAATAGTCTGTGTATGTTCTATTCTATAACAGAATTTATTTCTCTAAGTATCAAAAATAGGTTGCTTTTAATGAAATATTGTTAGTAAAAAACCTGTATTTTTGCATATTTGAAAAGTAATTTTAAAATATTCATGAAAGTACTAAACTTTTATATAAACATTATTTTTACACACCAAAATTTGCAATTCTTTACATAGTTTTTAACGGTAGAACATGAAAAATGCTGTGCATACATTTATTTCTGAGTTTTTTTATTGCAAATGAATAAAATATTTTAAATTATTTTAATGCCAAAAACATTTAGTTGTAATTTTGCAGAGAAAGGATTTTTTAATATAAAAATGGGGAAAAATCTCATTGTTATTTTGATATTTATTTAATGAGTGCATGATCCAAAAGAAAGTAATTAAAATCGATATTTTACAAAATATGCAGTGCTGTATTGTAATTTTATATCTTTTATTTTTTATTTACAATATATTTGAATATTTTTATATGTGATACAAAAACATAATTTCAAAATTATTTTGCAATTATTAAAAAAATTATTCATTATTTTCACCTTTTTTTCTGTTGCAATTTATTGATTCAAAAATGCTTTACGTACATACATAAATTTTGTTTTATATATTTATTTAATGTTTTATAATCCATTTTGTAAATTATGATAGGGTCTATATCCCTTTCATAACAAAAAAATTCGAAAATTATTTTTCATTGTATATTAATAATTTATCATTTTTCCACATTCTTATGAAAATTTTCCAAATCTACTAGATAATCAATTATTTATACCAACTACAGTTACTAAGTTTTAATTGATTAACGAAAATCATTTTTTAAACAAATTACTCTTGCTCTAAAGTACAACAAAAAGTTCTATTCATTTAATGTAATGATTATTCTCTTTACAACAAATAAGTTTGGAATTTGATATCCAGAAGCTGATTGTTTTCTCAGAAAATATCCTACATTCTATGCTCCATAATATTATCATTTGTTCAGAAAATTCTTCTCTAATATGGAATAAATATATTATAATTGAGGGTGATAGTATTTTTTTGGCTTAATATAACTTTAATACAGAATATAATTACATAGATATATGATTCCTTACAGCTTTATATTTTTAATAAGGCTTTATTTTTTTGAAATAAATATTCTTATATAGTTTAAAAAATAAATACTGGTATTTTAGTTTATACAGACACTAATGAGAATACAAATATTACAGAAAGTTTAGTTATTATGCTTTGTTTTCGAATTAGGTGAAGAGATCTTTAGAAGAACGACTCTCAAATGTTGTCAACTACTCTTGCTTTTCTGTGGTCAAATGCAAGACCTGAATATGAAATATTTTAATCTGTAAATAATGAATTTATTGGTGTCTGATAAGCAAGATTAAAGAATTTTATATAAATCTCATCATGTATTTAATGTTAGGTACGATGATAAACTTACTGCATTTGATACTTTCTTGGACTATGATTTAAAAATAAAAAATGGTTTTAAATTGATTAAAGTCCCGATTGGGACTTTAATTGAAACAATACATTCTTACTATAATCAATCAAGATCTAAATTTTGCAAAATGCATATTTTTTAATTCTTATTTTAATAGTATTCTGTGTTATTAAACTGACAATTCAAAAAACTTAAGCTTCATTAATTTGACATCGCAAGAATTTCTGCATATATATTTTTATTGTATAAAAAATTGAATAAATGTTTTTTGTGTAATCTTGCATTTTACTTTTAATTGCATTCTTAGTTTCATTGAAAATATTTTCAGTGAAATCTAAACTTGGAAAATACATCATAAAATAAGATTTATTTGCAAAAACATAAGTTAGTTCTGTGTTCAACAGAATAATCTGTAAATGTTTGTCTTACTCCTCCTGTAACTTCAACATTATCAATATTCAAAATTAATATATTATCAATATTCAAAAATAAATATTTCTATATATAATAATAGAATAGCATATATAATAGCATATTATCAATATTCAAAAATAAATATTTAGCTATACGGTAAATGAATGATTTTTTAAAAGAAATTAAATTATATTTACTTATATAAAATATTCATGCATTTTTTAAATTGTGTACTATTTGTTGTATTAATAATGTTTGTAAAATTTAATTTTGTACTGAATGGGCTCATAGTAAACTAAACCAAAATATATGCAGTGTGACGATTTTTTCTTGAGAGAGATATACTCACACGTAAAACAAAATTGTTATAAATAATGGAATAAATGGCTAAACAATTTGCTTGATACTGTCTGTAATATAAACACAACTATAATCATCGAAATCAATTAAAATTTCATATTCAATTGTACTGTTATGTTATTGAATGAAGAAATCATATCTTTATATTGAAGTTGTCAAAAAAATGCATAAATTCTTAAAGAATTCAAAACCTAATTTCCGCCCTAAATTGTCAATATCAAAAAACCGCAATACTTCTATAAAAGATTGAATTTCATTCTTTTCTTCTATCTAATTTACCCCTTGAAACGATTTGTTATTACTCCTCTTAAAAAGAGTGGTTTACCCGCATCTTTCAAAAGAGTGAATTTCTATCTTTAAGATTGGTTGACTTTTGTGAAATTGAAAGAGAGAAATTTCACTCCTTCCGCGTGAAATCTTCTTGATTTTTTTAAGAACTTGGTTATAACAACTTGTTTTTAAGCTTAGAAAATATTTTTACTACATACAGCATAAGCATCTCTAATTAGAGTTTTATATTTAGTCTGTTGATTCAGAATTCAATCGAAGGTATGTATTAACATCATTTAAAAGTCCCTAAGCCTCAGAGTTCTCATACAAAGATGCTAAAGCTATGAGTTATTTTAAAATCTAATTTTCAGATAAAGTTTCTGAATGAAATCTGAACCGAATTCAAGCAATTTTTTCATAAACAACAAATATTGTTAAATGTCAGTAAAAATTTCGTCTCATGACAGTGAATGTTTCATATTTAGTATGATTGTTTAATCATTAAAGGTTTGAAGTTGAGAATAATGGCACTAATGTACATCTTTTTTATTCTACAATCTAGATTTGGAAGCTTAAGAATTGCTGGGGGCTTTTATGTGTAATTAAAAAGAAATTAATTTCTATGTTAAACGAAAACGAGTTTGCTTTTGTTAAGAATTCATGTAAGTTAAATGTAAATTTCTTCCCAACAAAATTATAGCTTTTATATTAAATAAATTTATTCTTTTCAAAAATTATTATACAGTTAAATAGCAAAAGCTTAATTTGGTGAAAGAAGAAATAACTTCCCTAAAAAATTGGTAAAAAGAATTTGAGAACACAACTGTCTTATAAAAGAAATATTTATATTTTAATATATTCTGCAATTCCCTCGGCAATATTAATATATAAAGGAAATAATTAAAACTTCTTCTAATTTAGGTATTTGCAATTTTTTATATTTTTAGTCGCTTAAAAAAAGGAATCAGCTAAAAATTGAATTAACCATTCTAAATATCTAGTAATAGTTAATAATTACTTTTGATCATAAGTTCACATTTATTTTTGTAAAAAGTGAAATCTGTATTAGGATATTTATGTACTTTTTAAAATTTATTTTGAAATATTAAGTTCTAAAAAATACATAAAATTGGGTTAAATGAAAAACATTGAGTTAAATGAGAAACATTATATGTATGTATATTCAATACACAGATGCAAATGTGTACTATTTTACTACTATTTTATTCAAAAGTTCTTTATTCAATAAATGTTTTCCAATTTTGTATAAAAATTTTTTTGTTTAATTTATAACATCGATTACATGTCATGCATTAAATTACTATTTAATTAATCAGATAATCTATTTCAAATGTATTACTGTTACAGGTATTGTAATTCTAAGTATATAATGAGATGTAAATTTAACTGACGGAAGCATACATTTATAAATTGTTTTAAATATTAGTATATTTTATCCAACTTAAAAATACATTATCATTTGGAATATTTATCAAATTTTAAATCAAAAAAATTTAAAATTAAAAATATAAATAAAATTGGTGTCATAAGTAAAATTGAATTAGGTGTATGTTTACGCGTGTCACATTATTTCTTATCTTTAAAAGAAGCCTGATGGCTAAGTGGTAGAGCTTCTGGTTCCCAAGGCATAGATCAGAGTTTAGACTGGGTTTTCGGGCTGGACAAGGTCGACTATGCCTTTCATTCCTTTCAGTAGATCGATAAACTGAAAAGCTTGGGGAACTCAATACTGGAGGTTTCGTATTAGGACACGTAAGATGAACATGCGCTTCTCACCCCAGGTCCATTAGTCAGGAAAATAGATATGGGCACTGTATGTCTTGGTCCACATATGAGGCTATCCTGCCTTATGTTTAGAATCTAATTTTTACAATAATTTAATATCATAAAACATTTAATTTATCATTGAATAATTTTAAATATTGATAGAAAAAATTGATAGAATATTAACCTGAAATTTCAAAAACATTTTAAATATTGTAAACTAGCTTGAATTAAGTTCCTTTTATTTTCCTTCACTCAAATGTTGAAGATATATTTGTTGTTATGTCAAGATCTGTACAATTGTTTAAATAAATTCCTATGTATTTACTTAGATTTAGCATTTTATAAAAACAGAATAAGCACTAATTGAGGATAAATTTAAGTAACTATTAAATTTGAATGAAAATATTTATGCTACATATGAGAACGATTACAAACTTTTAATTTAACATGAATTTAAGATTTAAATTTGCCCAAAAAATTATTTATTTTTTTTCCAATGGCAGTTTGTAGAGAGTTACAACTGCAACATTCTACTTATCTATTGTTCCCTGACACCAAGGAACCGGCCAGACACAGCGGTCACTTAGCCGCCGAGGCGTTGCCCAGGGTGCACCACATGGGGTGGGCCACCATCACACCCTCACAAATATAGTGTGTGACCCGTTTATAAAATACTCATCATTCATACTTCATTCACACACACAACGATAGGACAAAGACAGTACAGAGAGACAGAAAGTACGTCCATGCCTGAACCGGGATTCGAACACAGGACCTACCTATTCGTAGTCAGGCATGCTGACCACTAGACAAGTTGGGCGTCAAAATTTATTTATATACTGTATATTATTTGGCATATTTTATTTCTTAAAAATATTTAAGGGCAATTAAGAACAATTAATCTTTTGTTTCACTACAAGTTAAAGATGAATACATATGAGGTAAATAAATTTTATGAAGTAAGTCAATTTTTACAAAAATATAATTTTATATATTACATAAAAACAATGCATTTAATTTTAATGGATGGGATTCTAATGTGATACTAAAGAGATAGAAATATGTATATATTTTATTACATACTACATTAATATTAGTAAGCAATTTTTTATAATTGAACATATATTAATACACATAATTTCGATTTTTATAATACAAATTTGAAAATATTTTTGTTGAATATCATATTCAGGCATTTATTTTGCTAAAACGTATCTCTAGTTATACAAATATCATATAAATTACAGTATAACAGCCTAATTATATTTAAGGTCAAACGTAGATCACATGACTCTAAATTTATGAAACAAATATTTGAAAATTTTGTTTTTAATAATGATTTTTTAGCAAAAGGTATTTAAAATATTTTTGAAAAATATCAATAAATACTTTTAAGTTAATATATTTTTATAGATTTAAAAATACAATATCACATTTTGTGTGAGAATGATAGCAGATTTAGGTACATTGTTTAAAAAATTTAATTAGGCATGAACTTAGTAACCATCTTCTGTAAAATTTTATAGAATTATGTTTCAATTAAAATATGAAAAATGTCCACTAGAAATTGGTACCTAAATTTATTTGCTTAATTTAGAATTGTATTATTTTTAGACCCAAACTGCCTAAAAACAAGTGTTTTGATTTATTTATTAACAGAAAACATTTGTTTAATAAGCACAAATTATTTGTGTTTAAATTGTTAAAATAAAAACTAAATTAACGCATAAACAAAAATAACAAGCCATATTCATCAAAGATGCACACGATTCTTTAATAACAACTCCATTAACCTTTTCTTAAATAATAAGTTGAGCAGGCAGTCGAATGGTTGGCACTATTGCCTTTGTTTCAACAGTTCATGAGTTTGAATCCCACCTTGGGCATGGATGTTTGTAGTGGTTCGAAATCGAATTTAAACCATAGGTCCCTGTCTAATTAGCCCTCGTGTGCAAAAAATGATATTTGAACGACAAAGAAACCAAATCTCTTAAATATTAGTTAAATTATTATAGTACCCATGATTCATGGAAATTATCAAGGTCTGAGTTGGAAGAGAAAGTATTGCTAAAAAGATAAGGGAATATATTTGAATGTGGTTGATAAATCAAATTCGTATAAAAAATGCTTTTCACTTATAATTATTTTTATATGCGAAACGTATATTTTTTCAGTATTTGTAGAGCACTAAAATAATTTCCTTATTTGACTTAATATTTACAAAAAGTAATTATAACTCGATGTATGAAGAATCAATTCAGTTAGAAAGTTTTGTAGTATTTTACAGTTAAATGTAATTAAATTCTTTGTTAATTTGTCAGTATTAAAGTTAAAGTTTTATATTTTCCGTGAAATCTGCTAATTTGTATTGTTTATTTTGTATATTATTTTTTTATCATTTGTTTTAACTAATCTATTTTGAAAGTTTTTTTCATTTTTAATAAAGATATTCACCAGTATTTTCAATGTTTTTCAAAACATTTTCAAGGGCCATTTGCAAATAAAATTTACAAAGAAAGAACTTGTTTTAACTTTACTGTTTATGCACAAACGTTTCTGCAGATTGTCTAAATAATATTCTGATGGAAGTATTTCTTTATAGGAAACTAAATTAGTCTAAGAAATGGATTTAGTATTGTAAGATAAATATCTAATTAATTGTATCATTGCTTTATAACCATTAATGAACTTTTAATCATATTGAAAAATCAATTTTTACTAATTAAATGATTTTTTGCCAATATTTATTCTTATTTGGAATACATATAATCTAGATTTTCGGAACCATTTTAGCATAATATTTTCGGTTAAAATATAATTATTGTATCTACTTAATAGTTTATATTATACTTCATCAAATATATACATAAAATATTATATTGTTTTTAATAAAATTATATTTCAAGTTTTGCTGTCACACACACACTAACTAAAACAGCACACTTGGAAAAAACAGCACTATTACAGCACTATCAACATTTCAAAAGTCACTTAAATACCTATTTTAAGGTAATGATTTTGAATAAATTTAAAAAGGATTTCTCTCTTTTAATAATTAGAAATAACAAAGAAGCAGCCTTATAGTGAGCTAAACATATGTGAGTAGAAGTAACTGCTTGAAATTTATTTATGATAATGATTGTCTAAGGCAATCTCTTACCAATTTATATAAATTTAGATTATAATTTATACTTATATAATAAAATTGAAACTTTATTAAATTATAAGAAATATAAAGAAAAAACACACATGTAAAATCACATGTAAAAGTTATACATGAAATATATATTTGAAAATAATTTGGTATTGTCAGTACAATTATATATTTATTTAAAGTAAGGAATTTATATATTCAAATATTTTACCTGAAAGAAAATATGATACATCATTCAAAATAAATATTGCAAAATATAAAAATATATTTACTGCATTTAACAAATTTTTATGATATTTGATTTAAAATTAAAACAGATATGAAAATAAAACATTTAAGAAATAATTTTCTGTTATGAGCACACACAAATGTATTGTTTTTAATCAATAAATATGCCGCATCCAAAAAATCACATAATTAAATACTTTTTACCAAAATTAACTTTTATTTTAGAGTTCATTTAATTATTGTAATAAAATAACTATTAATGTATAAATATTAAGGAATTAATGTAAAGCTGTTTGATTTGTGATTATTTATTTGCATTCTATCTCTATTAGAAATCGATACATAAATAAACTTGGAAAAAGCAGCACTATTACTTTTGTATTCACCTCCTTAAAATTACATATATTTATATATTCAATAAGCTGACAAAATGTGTTAAAATGAAATAGTAAATACCAACATGAATACTTGTGTGCTTGAAAATTACAAATTTATAAATACACATGTGCTTAGTATAATATCACAAAATTAAGTGATGAGTATATTAGAATTAGGAGAGAATGTAAAAGCTTAAAGTATGATTAATTCTGAATTATATATGTGAAAAACAATGGAAAGCAGGCTCATAGAATGTACAGCAACTAAAATAGAATTTGTAAAAAATCTAAACGATTTTCTTGCTTAAATTTATGGGGGATTGTAAAAATGTATTTGTTTTAAGTTCACTAAAATATAAGGGTTGATTTCTTTCAGCTAAGCTTACAATTTTAAACAAACATTTATAAACATTTGTGTTCAAAACTACGAATAATGTCAGTTTCTTAAAATTTGTTTTGACAGTAAAATGTTTAATAAAATCATTTAACAGAGATTACTAAAAATAAACACAATGGAAAATATATAAACAATTTTTAATAAGAATTATTTATCTTTATATAGGAAAGTAAAACAATTAAATATGAATATTTTTAAATTACATAGATTGGCAAGTATTTCTTTTTACTTCTATAAGAAAATGAACAGAAAAATACATTTTTGGATTGTAAATAACACATTAAGGGCGAAGTAATCTAAATATATAGAAATAGTCCAAGGTTCTCACACAATATTTTTCATACATTTTAGTCCTTAGAAATAACATACTCTATTACGAAATCAATAATTTATAAAATTTTTTAGCTATAATGATTGAAAGTAAGTTGTCTCAATAAGGAATTACATACATTCATGAAAATAATAATAATGAAAAACTCTTGGAGCCAGTTATGTTTAGGTAAGAATTTACCACGCCTAATGAAGCACTAAATTTTATAAACACATTAATAGGAAAAATTAAAAACAAATGAGCAAGAATACCAATACCAGAAGAAATCACTTATTGTGCAATACTTAACACTTTTATATAAAGTATATTTAGTAGTATAAAAAATTTATATAAAACTTCATAATAAATTTAAATGCTTAAAGAAAAAGAAACAATTCACATAAAAGCCTTTAAGGAAGCATTTAATATATCATCAATATAATTTGAACATATATCTAGGAATAATCTAAATTGATTCATTTAAAAGTATTTAATATGTTGCATATACATCTGTAAGTAGCAGAAATATCAATCACTTAAATTATAATTTAAAATCAATAACAAATTATATATTCATACAGGTTATATATTTAAAACTAATAGTGGTAACTATCTTTTTACTACCTCACTGATATGTTAAAAACACTTGAAAGGTACATTTTCAGCAATATTTTAAGAATGAAGTAAAGATAACTGTGAAAGTACAACACATGCTAACAGTATCATTTAAAGCAGTGACATTATTGTTTATGCATACTAAATACTTTAACTTTGAAATACATATGTGAAGCATTTTAAAGCATTCAATGTTAAAATATCTCAATAAGGAAATTTTTGTATATGTATTTCTATGTTTTTATTTTGAAGTATGTTATATAAAATAAACAGAAAATGATAGCAATTTACATCTTATGCAAGTAAACTAAAAAACTAATTCATACACTGGCTGATATAATAGCTGAAGATATTCTTTTTGAAAAATGTTAATGTATATGTTAATATAAAATAGGTTAAAAGGAAATAAGTGTGTTGCATAAAATAGTTTTCTTAACTTTATTTTATTAAATTGCTATATTTATCAGTGTAATAGCTTTAATGTAAATTTACTAATAATAAAATTTTAGAATATGTTTCAGTATAAACTTCAATGAGTAGCAAACCATTATGGTTTCAGGTTTTACAAAAGATGTGTTAAAACTGTTATAGGATACTTTGTTAAAATTACCAGCTTCAAACATTAAATAATTCAAACAAATATATTAGCAGGAATCAATAGTACTAGCATAATTAATAATTTTAGCAATTTAAGAGAATTTAGTACATATTAACAGTGCAATTATTACTTTCATAAATAAACACAATAATTAACACTCATAGTTTCACTAATATTTCATATGATAATTTTTGTAAGAAATTAAAATAGATATTTTTAAACAAAATTATACAAACTAATGTATAACTTTAGCTGGAAGGGTGTTAAGAATGAATACAGAATACATTTAAAATATTTATAATCAATATTAAAATGAATTTCAGATATTTATTCTTAAAAAATATTTTTAGATTTCAAGGATATGAACATGGTGTAGATTTGCTTTTTACATCGTCTAGAAGTTCATTCGTGAAATTTCCAAAAATAACACGGTCGTCAATGCAAGTCATAAAAATCAAAATATGTTACTTGTATGTTAATATCTTAGTAAAATAAGTTTGCTAAAAGGGCTCAACTTGCTGTATATTGTAAAAATGTTACATACTAGGAAAACAAGACTCAAAAGTATTAAGTTTAAACACATATTATACTTTACATAACAAAAATAATTTCTCGAACAAAAGTATCACTATACAAATTACTGGTCCGAACTTTGTTATGCGATAAATGTCATACTGTATATTATTTTGAAACATAAGACAATATTACTCATTAACACACAGAAATAGTTTTCATACCGAAATTAATTTCTCTTAGGTAATTAATGAAAGGATTAATAAGACGAATAATTACTTACCGCAGATTACCGTTATCTGTTAAGAAGCAAAGTGATAGAAATGCCGCCTAATGCATATGCGGTCCTATTACCCTGTCACGTGATTTTTAAATATATACTTTTTAATTATTTTGAAAGAAATAATTTCACATCATAAGTTAAAAGAGAATTTGTATTCTCAATTATTTAAAATTCCGGAAGCATACTGAAATAAATATGGTTTATGATTCATTCAGTGATAATTTATGAAAAAATCATAGCTAAATTCATTGGCAGTTAAAATTTCAGTTAATATTTTCAAATTATGAATAAAAAAATACTCAGAAAAACTATGGAATATAATATTATGGACTATAGTAATATGAACTTGCAATACTTGCATAAGTTAAGTATTATCTGATCATAAAGCAATAATTTAATTCTTTATGGTCAGATTTAATTTCCTTGATATACAAATAATTTGCTCCATTTTCAATATTATCGGAATTCTTAAAATAATTTTAACTATACAAATAACCTCAACTATAGTGAAAAATAAACTTAAAAATTAAAAATTCAGTAAGGGTATGTGATTTAGTTTTTTAATCCCAATATAAAAGAAATGTTATAATTTTCTCAAGTAGAACTCATTAAAAATTAATTGTTTTATTACTTCTTTTTTACAGAAAGGAAAGTTATTAATTCTGACAACAAATGATTTTACTTTAATGCACACATCAAAATAATTTTATCTAACTGGAGTTCAGTTATATAAATTAATCTAATATCCCAGTTTCGCTCTCATTTTAAAATAAATATTAACAATCATGAAATTCATTTTTATTTGTCAATTATTGAATGTCATTCATCAAGAATATACGTAGTAATATATTTTTAAGATCAACATCTCAAAAAGGGGAAGTTATTAATGATTTTGATTTTCTTCAAAAATTTTTTCTAAATACAAATTATAAAAACTTTCTCTTTATATATTACTATTAATTATTTAATTAATTCATTCTCATACTTAACAGGTATGATTTTATTTCAACTCAAAGTTAAAAGTGCTTAAGTTAAATTTTGAATGATTATAATTCTTTTAATATACATATGTCATATTTTTTAACTTAAAACATATGCAGAATTGCTTCTAACATTTGTTTCTGAACAAATTATTTATTTTTTCTGCTTTAAAATAATATTTGAGACATGTTTCTATATATAAGTCTAAAAAATATAAATTTGATATTTTTTGAGATATTTTTAATCATAAAATTCCCTTTTTAATGCATTTCATTTCCTAAAACAAACTCGTGTGTGTGGGCAATTAATTTTTTATATATATCATTTAGGTTTCGTGTCTTTACACTAGCATTCGTGAATTAAATCTCTTTCTGATAAAAAAAATAACCTATATTGTAGTAAAAACTTATTTCTTAACATTTCACTTTTAATATTATATATTTCATTTGAAATATTATAAAATAACTAGTTACTTTTGATTTTTTATTTATTTTTATGTTATATCAAAATTAACAGCCTTGAATGAAACATACTTTGGCTTTTAATTATCGTGATAATTATAATTAAAAGGAATAACAGGAAAAAAAATTTAATAGTTACTAAAGATAGGTGACAAATAACGTGAAAATAAATATGTTAGTATGTAATTGGAACTAAATTAAAATGTTTATGTTAAACCCAAATTACATTGTCTTAAATTTTCTATTCACACAAAATTAAAGCAAAAGATAACAAAAATATTGATCATCATTATAAATATTTTGTAACAAATGCATATTTTTGTACACTAAATTTTAAGATAAGTAAAATGAAAAATTTATTTTACAGTTTTAATTTTTATTGAGTAAGTATGAAATAACAATTAGAATTATATCCTCGCAATTGTGAAATTTAAAATTAAATGGAAAAAATCTTTTATAGATTCACAATGTATTATTTTTTCATTGACTATCATTTTCGGAAACTCAAATTCATGAGCAAAGTATCAGAAAATAATCAACAACATATCAAGAAATCAAAAATAAATAGTAACGTTTTTCTGCTATTGATCATGTTTATGGAGATAACAATTTTACGGAACAGATACCTAGAGTTGCAATTAGTAAATTGTTAAGAATTACCTGTTATCCAAATAGATAAAGTAAGTAATGAATTTTGGAAACAAACTTGAAATCAAATTCACTCCCAGTTTGAAATCCAGTTAAAGTAAGTGTAAGTAACGGTATATCAATTTTTATTGAGCAACTTTTCTCTTACCGGAAATATAGCGTCAATAGTCTGCGCTCTGAAAAGAGATCTTCTTTCCCATTGGTTGTAAGTGTCTTTCGATGATACAGTTTGTTTTTAATAAAAAAAATATATACTTTTACATAAAATGAATAATAAAAAAATAAAATTATAATATTTTTGGAAGGTTATATTATTTATATTTTTTTTCGGGCAAACGCGGACAAACTTGAGGACTATATATTATTTAAAATATAAATTTCCTTAGTATTTTTGTTATTTATGCATCTGAATGTAAATTTGAAATATAAATTTATGTTTTTTGTTACTTATATATTGAATGCAATTTTTTTAATAAGATATTGTTTTATAAAAATCTTGTTCTCTATTTCCAACTTAATTATTTCACGAATTCTTGAAATATTTTTATTTGCAGAAATGACAATGAAGATTACTTTTTTAAATCCTGATGGACAATTTATACAAAATTATAATTAACACATTAACTGATATGAAATCAATAAGAAATGTGATTGTAAGAATATGATCTATCAAATTCAGAGAAGACATTCCTGACAATTAGAAAAATATTAAACTTTAGTTGCACACAACTAGTTTTGTTGTTTTACATTAAAAATGAAACTGAAATTTTTTAAACTTCATTTAAATTTAAAATTTAATATTGAAAATGTGTATATTATTTATGAATCGTGTAAAACAATTTAAACCTTTAAAATGTTATGATAATAAAAATTCAAATCTATAAATGCTCAAATATGTTTATAATGCTAGATTATTAATGTTTTAGGGGAATTAAGAATAATATTGGAAGCATATATCATCGAATATGCTTTTACAACTGATTGTTTGGAAAAACCAAGTAATAGCAATTTAAATCTATAAATATGAATGTTTTTATTATACTTTTTATTCAGAAGTATTCCATAATTTTTACAAAAATAGTGTATTCAAATGTTTAACAACCATATTCTAATTGTCATATTGGTTTATCTGTGTTTCTTAAGGTTATGCTTTAATTTATAACAGTGCATTTTCACACAATTTTAAATGGAGAGAAAAATTTAAACGCAATTATAAAGATTTTCTATACTAATTATTATATTCAAAACACTTTTTAGCCATTTATTTTCATGGTGAATTTATGTTTCAATATCAAATATAATATACTGTGGTACTGTGAAATATTAAGAAAATGATATTATTTATAATTATTTGTTTAACTTGTTTACTCAATTTGAATCTCAAATAACTAGATGAAAAATGTATATAAAATGTAAAACAAAGTGTGCTTAAATATATTAGGATGAAATATACATATATGTAATGTATTGAAAGCATTTTTCATTATAATTTATTTAATAAATTTTCCACCATTTAGTTTTAAATTATAATTGTATTAAAAAATATATAAAAATATGTACTTAAAGCACAGGAGGAGAAAATTAACCCTTAAATGATGCAACATTCCAATAATATTGTTGGCCGCTGATCCTTGGTTGAATGCAGTGATGTGAGCTGACATTGGTACTTGTGCCCATGTTGGGTAATGATTATTTTTGGGTTTGAAATAGAGATTAAGTAAAAGTTGACTAATAACTTTACAAAAAGTGAAAAATCTTAAAAAATTTTAAGCAAAATTTAAAAGATAATTGAAATAAAGAAATACAAGTCGAAAATAATTTGAAGTAGTTTTTAAGACAAAGTGCTATGTGCTGAAACAAATCTAGTAATAAAGAATAGCCAGAAGTGTAGAAATACAAAATGCATGAAATTTAAAATATTAAAAATTTGGTCAAAACAACAATTAAAAAAAATTAGTATAGATAAAGTAAAAATTAAACAATAAAGAATTAGTTTTTTTTTTTTTTACTATTTAATTTTTGTTGCATTGTAAAATTTATTGAAAATGAATTTATAAAATATTGTAAAATCACAAAAACATTAAAAATGAAAAAAAATTTAATCAAAAACATATAAACATGAAAGTTACAAAAAGTAATCAAATAAGTAAATCCTAAAGTACAATTAATATAAACAACAACAGTTGCACTGAAGTGAAGAAAAATCAACAATAGAAAATGCAGAATGTATAAAGTTTAAGATATTAAGATAAATAATTTAAAAAGCAACAATAAAATTCTTGATCTTTTAGTTAAAATAAAAATTATTTAATTAGTTAAAGAGAAATATATCAACTCCATTATGAAAATTAGTAACATCATCTGAAAGACAATATAAGTGATAATAAATATAAATTTTAAAATTTGATAGTCCAGCTTCAGAGAATGACTGTCCTTAAATTTTTGTTATTAAATTGAGTAATTAAAGTTATAAGGTTAGGTTTACAATTTTTTGAGTGACTGTTTTTAGACTTTTTTTCAAGTTCAATGTTTTTGATATGAATACCCCAAATATAATTTTTGAAGGAAAATTGAATTTAAAATAAAGTTATTTCGGAAATCATAAAAGTTAAGTTTCAGATTATTTGTTGCAGATATTAAAATAATATTCAAAAACTTTCTTGCGAAAGATCTGGAAAATTGTAAGTTTATCAGAAACAGTTAAAGAAATTTAAATCGATTTCTTACCAGCTATTTTGAAATGATCACACTTTAATTAATGTATATTAAGTTTCACTTATGTCACATTATATATATGAAATGCAAAACTTGCTGAAGTAAAATCAAAAAAAAGCTTTGTTTAAAAAAAAACCAATTTTGTAATTAGCACCTCAAGTATGCCATGATATGATTACTTAAAATTATTCAGTTCTCTCTCATTTAAATATCTTAATCTTATATGGTCATGAGACATGTTAAGAGAAAATAATAAATCGCATGTCGCTTTTGCAGTCATAGATTTATTGGTAATTGCCTCTGCCCCCGATTGCGTTCTGATCTATAACACACAATACATACGGATGTCCCGTAGAAGATTTAGGTTCTATAGGCCAAAGAATGCCAGCATTCAATACTTGGAAGGGTAATTCTGGTCTAACAACAGCTTCTATAGGTCCTCTGTCTTTCAGTTTGGTTTTCCTCGACAATTGACAATCGTGGCATGATTCACAACAACGTTTCACATCTCTTGGCATAACTTCCCACCAAAAAGACATTGTAATTCTTTCCTTGGTTTTTCTAGAGGCAAGATGTCTTCCTTTTGGTGTTTCTTGAGATAATTTTAAAACTTCTTTTTTCTGCATTCTGGAACTACAAGCTGCACATATTTCTGTCCTGCCACCATTGCCTGTGTGGTACAATAAATCGGTTTCAGGCCAGTAATTGTTCTTATGCTGTCTGGTATCTTCAAAACACCTATTTAATGTAACACAGGACAACTATTCATTTCTTAATATCGTTGCTTGCGAAATTGGACTATTATTTTCTCCATCTTTAACAGCGATTATTTCTTCGTTTAACAAGTTACTTTTCACTGGAGTAGTTGAAACCTCAACTTCAGAATTTTCTAAATCAAGTTTTTCTTGCTTTGCTACTATTTCCTTGTGGACTTCTATTTTCCTTCTCTCCACATTGAGAGTATTCGAAAATATTTTTTTCGGTGGATATTTTTTTTATTTCCTCGCCGAGATATTTTCCTTTTTGATCTTTCAACAAACTGAAATTTTCAGATGTGATCAAAGCTTGTTCATGCAGTCCTTCCACAACCGCAGCATGCAACGTGATATACGGCCTGATATCATCATCTGCTGACCAATGACTAAGTAGAACAGAAACAAGCTTTTCTTCAATTTCTTCAACCGGATATCCAATAGCAGGCCTCAAGTAAGTTTTCCCTCTTGGCTGGAACATTTCTCCAGGTACCACTAGCTTCCGCAGTACTGTAATTTCTGCACCACTATCAATGTTTCCTTGAAACTTATTATCTCCTATATTTAAATAAACTTGAAAAAGCTCACCATCCTTTTCAACGATCGGAATTTCCCAATAGAAACTTGCATTACCTATTTTAATGAAAGCTCATTTAGACCTTCCTTGTTTACTTCTTCAGGTTCACTGTTATTAGAAACTTGAGATACTGTATTCAATTGCGGACGAAATTTCTTCAAATAACCCTCTTCTTGACATTTGAAACACTTTAATAAAATTTTACATGGAGCGCTACTAGCGGTATTATTTCGAAAACGATTCTGGTTTTCACGATTTTCAGGGTTTTCTTAGGAACTGAGGTTTTATTTCTAATGTATCCAAGGAATTTGTTTGTCATTGTAAGTAGAGATTCTTCTGTTAAAACAGATTATCACTTCTTTTTCTAATGAATTTTTTTATAAATATCAATCTAGTCAAATTTTAGCTTTAAAGTAAAAATGTAAATAAATTCTTTCACTAAAATGCATAAGCAATTATTTTCTTATATAATTTACTTTATTTTATAAAATAATTATCAGCTTGAATTTAACTCTCTCTCTCTGTTCCAATTAATCATTAACTTATTAATCTAATTAACTTGTTTAATTAAATGAGTATTTCCGAATGATTCTAGTAAGAAATTGAATAAAAAGAAAAATAATTTTAATCCTTATTCTTAAATTCAATATATAAATAATAACACGCATAATTAAATGTGTAATACTTTTTATATTTTGTCAGTTTACCAAACGTCAAATATGAAATCATGAATTGATATTAAAAGAAAACGAAAATATAGTTCGCGTAATAGGGAAGTAATTTCCTGTTTTAGAAATTGTACAAATATATATATATATATTATACTTGCATACAAATGAATACATAATACTTTTATCTCGTCACTAATGTACATCCATGATATCAAAATTTCAACGAGATTATGTTACGCAATAAAATTAGAGTTAAGATATTTTTTACAGAAATGTCACTGCTGTAACATTAAATGCATTTGATGAGCACTATGTATTACTTCCATAATTCCCGTACAATCAAAATTGTTTCTCATAATTTACAGCTGATAAGCCGTATGATTCGATTTCGAATTACAAATTTCAAATTAGCCTATAATCACAAAAAGGAAAATAAGCACAAATGGAATATAAAATTTCTAAAGAAACTTGAAAACGTTTTAATCTAAAATCTGATAATAAATAACGAAATTTAGTTAATTATAGCAAATTTATTACAGTATCTGATAAAACATTGCGTTAGTGAAAATATTATTAGTTAAAATACAATTATTTTCATATTAAATGTATATAGATATACGGTTGAAAGTATAAAAAAATTTTTCTGGAATATTGTAATGAAAATATTTTTCAAATTCAATATGATTAGCTACAAATTTTAAATGTAAGAAGTTTTCTATGGTAACAAATATTTCGAATCGAAAACTACTTAATAATTTGAGTTAATTGTCAGGTAATTAGAAATATTGGTGGTTCTAATGTTAAATTTTACAGTAAATTAAATAACAATATCTTTTAATGCTCACATAATCTTGGAGAAAATGAATTTGATATATTTTCATAAGAAAGACAAATGTATTAATAATATTATACATTAGTTCTTTCGTGATATAAATAGAATATCATAATTATTTCATTTAACATTTTTGAAAATTATCCTTGAACAATCACTTTTAAATATAGAGCTATTAACAGAGTCGATCCTTGGAAATAAATATCTTTTTGTAATAAAAAAAATCATGGATATTAAATTTGCTTATAAATTATATTTTTTCGAATATAACAAATCTATTAAACTATGTTAATAATAAATAACTTAGAAATTTGGTTTTAATCACTGCAAGGTTCGTTCATCTGCTTTTAAAATAAATAGGAAATCTTGAATACAAAATTTTCAAACATACTTTTTTAAAGTTAAGAAAATATTTTTGATAAAAAAAAATACTCATTCTTATGCAAAAAAAAAAAAAAATTAGAATTATCATTTGCACTTTAAAATTTATATAAGATCAAAAACAGAAAATTAAAGCTGTAAGTACATCATATTTCCATTAACACGCAAAAACTAATATTCACAAGGATTGATCTGATTATTTCTCACAGTTTTCGAAAGAATTCTTTTGAATATTCTAAAACTTTCCAGAAATAATTATTAATAAATGAATAAGAACGAAAAAAAGGAAACAATCAACATTATTTCTTACACTCTAAAATCAATAAATTTTATTATAGATAAAACCTATCTTACATTAAAAATGCCTTATTTTACTTTCAGAGTGTTTCTTTAACTTATTTGTTGTTTAAGTAGAAATAATTTTGATAAGTAAACAGAGTCAAATTTGGAATCGAAAATGTTTTGCATTGACTACTTATCAATTTTACAGTGTGTCTTTCATATTCTCAAGCCCATATAAAGGGCTAACTTAGTCTATATTATACTTTTTCGCGTCTTGTCAAAATCTTATATTAATAATTAATTCACATAATCGTTTATTAATGATTTATTCAGATCAACAACTCCGAATACTGAAGTCACAGCTTTACACACAAAAACAGTTTCAAAATAACATTTTTCTGTTTCAAAAATTAGATCTTTTTATCACTCAGGTTTTCCACAAATGTGACTTAATAATTCCTTTAACTATAGTTTAATTAATAAGCATTTATCTGAATCTGCGGAAGCTGAAATAGTAGAATTTTTAAATTCGCAAAATTAACTATTTTCATATTCTAAATACTGTATCCTGTCGAAGTGCAGTGATTTAACGTTGTTCGTACAAAGAAATGGTATGATATAATGGTGCAATATTCCCCAATGTAGATTATCATGGACTACTTTCAATAATTATATGAAGAATTTTAGTTATTCAAAAAGAATCATTTCCATCAAATATCTTTTCATCAGATTATACTTTTTCATAAAGGTTTTTGCCAAGTTAAGTCTTCTTAACATCCTAGAGAGTTTTTAAGTATAAAAACTTTATGAATTTGTAAATGTATTAAAAATATAAAACATTGCTGTGATTCTCCAATATCAGCAAAACAAACATTTTTCGAAAATTCCCTTGACCTTTTTGAGTTTCTGAAGACTTCTGTTTCGAGCATTATTTATTTCTTATCTTCTGTTATTAATGAACCATTCTCCGGCATTCGTTTGCTATTATATTAGTATAAAGTCGCAAACAATAGGCATGAGAAGTGATAGCTCATGTCCGTCTATCTTGTGCCTTGTATTAAAAATACTTAGATCCCAACTAACAGAGAGTGGGATTTAATTTGTTAAACAAAGAAAACTTAGAGATACATTCCTCAACAAAGCCAAATAAGAGATTTGCAATTAATATCACAGAGGTAGGCATATTAAAATTCGATTATTTATTCATTTGTTACGATTTTTAGAATTAATTTACTACACATTTTTAAGAAGACAAAATATCCTTGTAAAACGTTATACTAAAGTAACTATAATGAGAAATTTGTGATATTTTATTTTTGAACGCTCATAACAAGATGACAATGAAATATTTCAATTCCAGACTATTGTAATTGGTGCACTTGATGAATGTCCATAATTGTTGTTGTGTGAAACATAGCTAAAAGAGAGTAAGTTAAAAATAGGCGTGTTTAATTATTTCAGAAAATATGGAGGCTATGGGAGGTGCCAATAATGTAATGGTGCATAAAGATAGGCAAATATTTTAAAACAATCTTTTAAATGAACAAATATCAATGAATGCATTAATGGTTAAAATCACTTATTACATAACTCAATATTTGTGGAAATTTTATTAGATTATTTTTATAAGAAATTATATCGTCAAAAAGGTATCCATTCAATTCACAAATATCAATTAATTATGTGCACCAGGGATTCTCAACCTATGAGGCGAGGCAGTACCTTCTAATAGCAGAAAACCTGACTACCACGTGACCAAATGGCTGTGACGTTGCCTCCGGTGACGCTTGAACAGAGGCTTGTTACTGTGTTGTTTACCATAAACAAATCACTCATTTTCGACTTATTTTTCAAAATATATTGTTTTTATTCTGTACAATAATCAAGAACATGCCTTATAAATGTTGCGTAACTGCCTGTAAAGGCAACTATGATAATGGACACAAAGTTTCTCTGTTTCGATTCCCACGTGAAGAAGATTTAAAACACAAATGGATTCGGGCAATTCCGAGAGAAAACATGGAAGTGACCAAACATTCCAGGGTAAGTAAATTAATTTTATTGTTTCATTTGCATCATGTTTGGCTAGTTATTTTAATTTTGATTTTTTTTAATAACATTAACAGTAATAGAAAATTTCAAATGAAATCAAAAGTAAATTCCTATGGATTTTTTTTAAAAATTTATTAGGCATTAAATTCATTTCGTTCAAATATAAATTTTCACAGAAAAGTAAAATAATTATTAATTTTTCGATTTATTAATGTCATTAAAATGCGTAGGAGTAAAAGAGAACTATAATAATACTAAACTCTAAGCTATTTCGAAATTAATTTCAGAATGATCTTAATGTTGTTTCGATAATCTATTATTAGAAAAGAAAAGACTCTCTCTGAGATTTCTTTGTTGCATGTATGTCAGTTTTCTTATTAATTTTATTTATTGATTGATTCATAAGAATAATTTCTTTCGTATTTTATTTTTGAATATTTTGATAATATTAATAATAATAAAAAACTTCAAATAAAAAGTAACTTCCTGTAGAATTTTGTTTAATTTGTTATGCATAAAATCCTATCATTCAAATTAAAATTTTTATAGAAAAACATTCATCTGTTTTTCCATTTATCAATAATAAAAGAATGTTTGGGATTAAAAGAGAATGAGTAATATATTAATTGTTAAACTCATAGCTCTTTGGAAATATTTTCTAAATGTATCCTAATGATCATATCAAATAGAAATTAGTAAAGAAAGACTTACTTCTTTGTTTTATGTATATCAGCTTTCTTATATTTAAATTTTACTTCTAGGTGTGTGAACTGCATTTTAAACCAACTCATATATTAAGAACTAGTGAAGCTTTTGATGAGAAAAATGGTAAAAAAATCATCGTAAACCTACAAAATCCAAAATTACATCCTAAAGCTGTACCGTGTATTTTCAAAGGATGCCCCAGTTATTTAACAAACGAAATAAGTCATCGAAAGGATCCATCAACTAAACAGCAAAGATTCGAAAATACACAACTGAGTGAAGCAATTGCTCAAAGTAAAAAGAGTGATTTAGAATACAAACAAAAGTATTATTTTACAAATTTAGAAGAAATGAAAAAATGCTTGGAAAATATAGACATTCCGGATTATTGGAGTGTAGTCAATAAAAATAGTAATTTTATGTTTTTAAATATTGATTGTAATCCATATCCAAATTTGTTTGCTTCTGTAGTTATTGATGAAAATTTAACTATAAATGGTTTTATTAAAAATGTGCCAATAAGAAAAGTAAGTAACTATTCTTTACCATTTCATATTAATAATGTTATTGATCTTAGTAATATAATACAAAATATAAAGCAATTTAAATTAAATGAAAATTATGAAGATTATGAAACAGATTTATATGACTTAATTGATAATATTTTATCCTTTTTGTCAGAAAATACTGTAAATAAACTGCAGAGAGATGTTCTAAGTTTTGTAAAGGAACAAATTTCTTTGTTAAAAGGTTATATAACTCGTCGTCGATATAGTCCCAATTTTTTAATTTTCTGTACATTTTTATACTCTATTTCCCCTCATGCATACAGATTTTTATACAATTGCTCTTCTTTAATTTTATCACATCCAAATACAACAAAACGATTATGTTCAAACTATAATTTAAATCCTCAAATTGAGCAAATATATATATAAATAATTTAAATATTTTCCGATATTAAAGAAAAATATTTATTTTTAGAAGAAAAAGATAAAAAAGTTGTGTTATTAATGGATGAGATCCATATAAAGCCATATTTAGATTACAAAGGAGGTCAATTATTAGGTACATCTCATAATAGTTGTGATTTGGCAACAACTGCGTATGTATTTATGGTGCAAAGTATTACTTCCAAGTATAAGGATGTGGTGCATATTTTTCCTGTCAAAAAATTAACAGCTAAAATTTTATTTTCTATTTTAAAACTCATTATTGGGTTGGAAAAAATTGACTTTATTGTATTTTGCATATCTAGTGACAATAATACAATTAATAGCAGAGCGGTATCTTTTTTCTCAAATCCCCCAAAACTTTCTATAGTCTATAAGCACCCTTCTGATATATCAAGACCTTTATTCTTTATATTTGATAGCGTACATTTATTTAAGTGCATACGTAATAATTGGATAAACCAAAAAAATTCTGAAGTTTGTATGTACTATCCAAATTTTAATAGACCTGGTGACACAAGTCAAAAACTAAAACCTGCATCTTTAACATTATTGAGAAAAGTACATGAAGCTGAGTCAAATGAATTGGTGAAAACATGCCACACATTAACTGCAAAATCTTTGCGCCCTTCTAACTTAGAACGTCAGAATGTTCAGTTGGTTGTAAATGTATTTAATCAGCATGTTGTAGAGGGTCTAAAATTAGCAGCTTCTAGGCTCAATTTTCTAAATTTTGATCCAACAGCTGAGTACATAAAAATTATCACTAGTTGGTGGGACATCATGAATGTTCATTCTATTTATAAAGGTAGTCGTAAATGTAATTGGTATCAAGAACCATTGACATCATCTGCATCTGATAAAAAAATTCAATATTTGAATGCATTTTGGTGTTGGCTTGATACATGGGAAAAAATAAAAACAGACACTGGTCATCTAACAAAAGAAACACACAAAGCATTAAAACACACAACACATGCCATTATAGAAATAGCATCAAATTGTATAAATGAGCTTAAACTTAATTATATATTAACTGGAAAATTTCAAACAGATTCCCTTGAAGAAAGGTTTGGTGTTTATAGACAACTTGCAGGTGGTCAATACAACATATCAATTACACAGGTTTTTGAAATAGAAAAGAAACGGAGAATACGCAGTTTAATGCCTCATATATTTAAATCAAAAAACCATGATAAAATTTTTATGTCTTTAAATAATAGTATTGATTTTCCTAATGTTGAGGAACATGAAATAGATGATAATTTGGAAATAAATATATCTGAAAAAGATGTCGCTGATTTAAAAATTTCTGAAAGTAATCTTACATATATTGCTGGTTATTGTTCACATTCTTGTATAAAACATTTTAAATGTCTTCATTGTAAGAATTATCTGGTTTTATATGATTCTATTGTTATAATGCTGAAGAGATTACAAATTCTTCTATTCTTATAAAAAATATGGACAGAGGTGAATTAAAATACCCTTCTGATCATGTTGTAACTATAATAATTTATTGTTATTTAGTTATAAGTAAACTGTTATCTACTGAAAATGAAAAGGAATTCCTTAAATGTTCTAATCATAGAGCATATGCATTTTCAATAATTAGAAGGATTCTAAATGAATCTGAAATTTACCTTCCTTTTGAAAAATGTGAAAATGGACATGCTGCTGAAAAAATAAAATTATTCATTGTCAAATCATGCATAAATATATTCCTTAAAAATTATTGCAAAAAAATTAATGACTCTATAGTGATTAATGCTCTATCTAAAAAAAGAAAACTTCAAACTTTTAATAATTCTTAAAAAAATTACTTTTTAATGCAATTTGAAATAGAAATTGTATCCAATATCTTTATTTGCTTTTAAAACAAAAATAATTTTGAAAATAAATTTCAGTATATTCAAATAGTTATTTTTATCCATTATTATGAATGCATCAAAATAAAGTGAATAAAAATGTAAAAATGTAGTAATTATGTATATAGTTTAAATTTGTTCTAATGTATGTAAATAAAATTTATTTGTGTTGTAATATGCAAAATTACATAGGGAAATTTTGTTTATATATATATATATATATATATATATAATTTATTAATTTTAGTCATTGTATGTATAAGATTTCAAATTGCCAAACTTGCATTATTTTTTAAAGAAAATGTTTATGTTAAAATTTTTCTTTTTCATACTAAATTTATGCATTATTTTTAGAAAAAATATGAAGAAAGTATGATTCTAATAAACTATTTTTTATTTTTCTGATTGTCTTTTCCTCTTCAACCATACAAAATTATCTCACCCATTAAATGCATTAAATATTTTAAATCTATTATACGCAGGGAATATATTTTGCTAATAAATTAATCATGTTTATTGCATTCAATAAATTTTAAAGAAATATTTTCAATTCATAATAGATTATGTTGCTAATTATTATTTTAGAATAAATTATAACACCCAAAATGTTTTGCTTGAATTTAAAAAAAAATGTGCACAGGAATGATTAATTAAATATACATATAATTTTCATAAAAATAATTCTATTATTAGATTTAGCACATTAATATATAATCACCACAGATATATATTTCTATTGAAAGTACACCAAGGAAAATTAATATCCAATATTGAATAAAATTTCATTGACTAGAATTAATAGAATGTTTTCATTCAAAGTTATACTTAAATAAGTTTTTACATATAGTTGCTATTAATTTTTTAATATTCTTCGTGGAAACAATATCAATATTAATTTAAAAATATTATAGTAATTGATTGAGAGGAATTTTTTAAACAACATAAAAACACAGTTCCTTCGAAATATTTTAATCGTGAACGAAAGCGGTTGATTTCAGCCATCGGTTGATGACGTCACAAGAGAGTGTTCAGGCTTTCTTAGCTATAGAGGGTGATGGGCGAGGGCGTATAGAGGATTCGAGTGTACTAGAAAGGAGTCACCAGCATATCCAAGAAAAATTTATTAACTGTCTGAAAAGAAAGCGCTCCACACATACGAAACACAACCCATTTCGTCTTAATATTTATTTAATTAATTTATGAAATTAAAACATTTTTTCTAAATCAAAGCTTATTTAATCTGAACATACTATTAAAAACCAATTTAACAATTATAAGTCTTTCTTGGGAATATCTGATAGAGAGAAGTTTTACCAAAGACTTAATATTAGAAATAGACACTTTTTTTTAATGTTCCACTGAGTTTCCTTTTAGCTAAAGGTACAGTCCGTTTTTCGCCTGCACCGCTATGTACGAACGTATATTTCGTCATCAATGAAACTACCGCTGAAAATCCAGTTTCACAGGGGTGGAATGTTGAAAATAGTTATAGAACATGAAATGCTCTTTTTTTAGAACTGAAAACTCCTCATCTGCTCCTGCCCAAATTTCAAAGAGTGATTTATTAGTAAATTGTCTTATAGTATAACCCCTTGGGAAGTCTATGAAAGTTTCTTCCTCAGCAGTTGAGAGCACTTCAATAGTTTAATAAAGTGGATCCCTTACCAACTCATAACTTGTAATCAGTATGACGTCAGCTAGAAAATACTTTTAAAATCTTTTGCTAGCAAGTATAACTGATTTTCAAAGGTTACAAAAAGACCTGTTATGTATTGTTAGTCAGCCTTGTAAATTTTAACACAATCATCCGCATTTCAGAAAATTGTTAAACTTTCTACCTTAAATTTCTGCACTTTAATTCGAAATTACTGCAAAAAAGCGTTAACTTTATCAATCGTATCCAATACGTGCGTATCGAAGATTCGAATATGAATATGTTGATAAAGTAACTCAATTTCATTGCAAATAAATCACCTCGAACATTATCGGCTCCCGCTCTGTTTGACATTTTGAATGCAATTGCGATTTCTTAATTTATAAACATGGTGCGAGAACTTTACGCACTTTATGCTTCATAATAAAACAGTTACGCTGAATGAATTGCATCCATGTCTTTACAAAATGCATAAAAGGTTCTTTATGTCAGGGATTTCATCGATATATAATTTACTAGTTTTATAACCGCAATTAATACAATATTCAGACCTGGACTCATTTCTTCAGGAACCAGAGTTTCTCTGTTGATCAGGTATGTATCCAAATACCTAGCGGAGAATTTTGTTTTACAAGTACTTGTATATCTTAAAATGTTTCAGATATTAAACGGGCAACATCTATGAAAATTCCAAAACAAATTTTCACTTCCATGCTTGCTTCGTTCATAATGTAAATTAAGAAAGCAAAGAATGGAAATGCTACTGTTTTTAATTATGTCCCTTTTCATAATTGTAGTTCTAATTCTGATACATATCATCGCAAAATGGAAAGTAGGCAATGAAATGAGTATCTTTTTCGTTATCGTTATTTTTATTATACAGCCTTATCAAGCTGTATTGAAAAGCATTTTTCACAAATCTTTAAAAGAATCTGACACTATTTTTGAAAAAGTATTTTGAGAGGTATTATTTGAAAAAGATATGGGTTGTGCATTTATTTTTAGAAAACTTTCTTCAAACATAGTTTCTACAATCTCAATTGCTGTTAGAAAAATAAACTTTTTACCAATTGCTTGAGGCTTTTTAACTCTAGCTATTTTATATAAAACTATGTAAAAGGCAAATGAAGCTTTTTTCTTCATTGACAAAAATTTAAAAAAAAAAATGATTTTTGTTTTTCAAGAAATTTTAATTTGAAGAATTATCTGGGTTTATTTACGTAATCAACATGTGTGAAGCGCGTTTTCAAATGTTGTTTAAGTTTATTGAGTTTCATTTTGTCTGCCGTAATGTTTTTGAGCAAATAGTTAACAATGATATTTCTTTATTAACCTCAGTACTGATAAGTAACAATTTGCTTTGAGAAATAATTCTCTTGAGAGAGACAAATTTTATTTTGAGAATAAATCAGCCACATGTTTTCTATGATTGTTGATGAGTGTCTATAAAATATTAGCGAATTTCTTTTTGGAATATGCTCTTAACTCTTCTCTTCAGTTGGTTGGGTTCTGTGGCTCAAAATAAAAATATCATGTTGCACCAAACTTATGATTTAATATTATATGTATATATTATTCAGTTTTTAAAATTAAAGGAATGCTTAAGAATTTATTTAAAATAATAAATATATATTTATAACTTTTAAAACTGAAATCTATATAAAGCAAAAATTATAGTCTTAGAAGTAAACTAAAGCAATACAAAACTTTTTTTTTAAGGAACAAATTTAAAATAATTTCAAAACTCCCAATCGAATAAATGTTATTCAAGCAAATGACCGAACATAGTAATAACAAATGCAAGATCGCAATGGCATTTGTTATTACTATGTTCGGTCATTGAATGTCACTCAAGTGAATGTTATAAATTTATAGTATTCCCAAGATTGCCACATCATTGTAACGAGACATGCTGTAGATGCAACGATCTCTATATTCATAAAAGGAGTTTGCGTCCAGATCTAGTACTGAGAGGACGTGTTTCTTAGTTTTTCTTGCTGCAACAATCTGCAAAGCAACCATTCGTACAATCCCAGCAACGGAGTCACTGTCCCCATAGCAACCATTCTTACACCCGCAGAAACGGAGTCACCGACTGCATAGCAACCATTCTTACAATCCCAGCAACGGCGATGGGGGATTTTGCTTTCGCGGCTAATTAGAAGATCGCAATTAATTAGTTTAACAAGTTATCACTGTAGTTCAGAAGATGTTTATTTCAAGTACAATTGGTGTGAATTTTGTGGGATTTCGAATAGTAGAAATTTGCTTTTGAAAAACTTATTTTGGATATTTCAAACATTTTCTTATCAATCATTGTTCCTTTGGATTAATTAACATCATGACGAACGGCTAAAACCAAAGTAAGTGCCCTTATGTCGTGTTATTGCATTCCGTGCATTGATTTCGTGGGTTTTGATGTATAGACTGTGTTGATGGGATAATTGGAACCGATGCTATTGACCCTTTTATAAATACATAAAATCCATGTTTTCTGTCAGTTTCTCTCAAAATTTGTTTCAACCCTTTTAATTATTCATTAATGACTTCGGTTCTAACTGTCCTATCTTTCTAGAATAGTTCTCAAATTCGAGAGGATATTATAACTATTCCAAAAATGTATAATTTATAATTGTAAGATCAATATTTCTTTTCCTATAATTTTGTAAATTTTATACTTTTATTCCATGATTTGTGTATTTTTGAATAGTTTGATTGCAATTCTTATCTTAAAACTACCATAACATTTTAATTTTTAATCAATCCACTCCAATGCTTTTATATCTATTCGAAGCGGATTTCTGAGACTATTTTTAAGTATGTAATACATGTTATCAATCAATAGTTAATGAGATATGATGTATTTAGTACATTAAGAAAAAGCATTTCTTTTCATATTTTCTTCCGATGTTTCTTCATTCTTCCCTATGTAGATGCATTGATACTGTTATTTTTTTTTCAAACTTTTGCTTTTTGTTCTCCGCTGTGTCCTCCTGTTCACTTTCATCTAAATACTTTAAACACCGAATTCCCCGCGAATAATTAATTAATTTAATTTAATACTAATCAGATGTTTTCTCGGTTCCTAATAGTCGCAGCAACATGCACCAAAGTTTTAAGTTCTTCATTTTTAAATGTACATCTAATAATCCCACTTAGAAAGCATTTTTTTAAAAAAATTTTTACCTTTCTTAAATATTAATCTTAACGATTATTTTTATTTTTAGTCCATTTTTTTGAACATAAACTTTCTCCATTACATTTGTGACTTGTTCGTTTTGCTTTGGCATCTAAGCCTAAATTTAGGAATTAAAATTTATTTAATTATTTTTTTTCAATCTAGTCCTCAATTTAAAATATTTTTTCTCCCGAACATTTGGACTGCAACTTTTTTGCACTCTTATTTGACTCTTTTAAAGATGTTTAGCTAAAAGACTTGTATTTATTTTTTTTATTCAATCATTATTGCTATTATATCTAAAAGAACTAATTTTCCTATTTTTTATTTCAACACACTAGTTTTTAATTTTGAGATTTTATAATAATTTGTGATTATAAATTGTACTAAATATTACTTTTTAATGTCTTATAATTTTTATAAATCTTTGTATATGTCTAATAATTATTATTCTATGTCAATTCAACAATAACTACCTGTAAAATAAATTAATGTTTAATATTTTATAATTGTTTTATTGCAAAAGGGCATGATAATTTAATCGCTGACATTCTATATTAAGTTAGGTCTGCTAAATGTTTTGCTGAAGAACATTTCTTTATATATATATTAGAGGTGTTATTCATTCATATTAAATTTAAGGTTGCGTTGTGTTGAAAATAACTTAACCAGGTTCAGCATCTAATGGATATTTTATTAAGCGTACACAGCACAGATTGTATCAGCGAAGAGACTCAAACATGGCGCTCAGAAACATGTTTTTCAAGTACAGTTCGGTTTCCAGTTAACATTGCGATAAACCGTTAAAAAATATATATTTAAAATTACATAAAACTGAAATATAAATTACTACAATTATAACAAAAATTAACAATAATTAATTACTTTTGAATAAATTAAGCTTAACATTTATTACTTAAAGAAATAGAATTAATTTGCTTTCTTTATAACCATGTCAGAGATCATTTAATCAATTTGAGAAAGCTATTGACAGGTGCAGCCATCTAGTGGCAAAAATAACAATAACTGTTGTCCTTACATTACTCCCTCACCAGTAACTGAGTTACGATAATCAGATAATCATGGTAGGAGAAGTTAAATTATTGATAATATTAAATACAATGTTAAGTTCATTATTATATTCTACTATTGACTCTGTATTAAAATGATAAATACTATAAATGAAACATTGTAATTTAGTAAATAAGAATTAAATCAAAATATCCTTTTATATATAAACAAAATATATAATTTATATAATATAAAAATGAAATCATACTGAATCTTATTCTCATATCAAGTATTACTAATATGCAAGAAATTTCAGGATCTACTAATTAAGCAAGATATATTGATAATATATTCACACAAGATATATTAATTAAAAATCAGGACATATTACTTAAATCTGATGCTGAAAAAAAATATCTATATACAATTGAAATGCTATACAACACAAAATATGCCATAAATCCATACATACAATATCTTCTAGTTTATATTTACATAGTCATGTGTTATGCTTTCAATGATATGAAATAAAGAACATAAATGATTTTGTAAACAATAATGTTATGACATCTACAATGCATTAGGTAACAAAATTGGATAAATGTTTATATATAATATTTGACACTCTTATATGATTACCCAAAATCACACAATTAAACAGAATTCCTACATAGAGAATGTACCATAAGAATAATTTGAATATCAAAAGAATACTTTCAAAGGGATATATATATTATAATAAGAATAATTTGTATCATAAAAACAATTGTATCATCTGAATTAAGCATACTTAATTCAGAAGATAAAGGATATATGTTGGTACAGGAGAAATTATGAAAATTGATATATTGATGTAAATAATGCAATAAAATTCAAACAATAAGAATGCATATTCATGTACTGTAAAGGAAAATATTTTTTTACAAGAAATAAACAAATGTTACAGATAAGAAGTGGAGAGAATCATAATAATTATATACATACATATACCTAAATATCCAAACTTTATTAAATGCCATATTGGATTTGCTTGTCTATGTTATACTGTTATACTCAGTATATCTATCACTACATTCAATAGAATGAAGAGCATAAACTATATTTACAATATTATGTTACTTGGCAAAATTAAAAGGTAACCAATATAATATGGTGAAAATATTTATGTATCTATATATTCACAACATAATTACACACTAAATAACTTTTGATGCAGAATATAATTGAGGTAAAGGTATACAATATAGAATTTTTAATCTCTAAACATTATTGGTTGTTTTATTTTTTGACCATACCTGGAAGTTGTTTGATTGTTAACTGGGAGGTGTGGATCTTTGTGATTTGAATTCTCATCTGTTTGTTTAGCTTGTGCCTGTTTGTTATCTTTGTCCATAACCAACAAATAGGCAAGTTTTAGACAGTCAACTGAGAAGTTTACATTTTTATCTTTTATTGATAAAGTGAAAAATTTAACAAAACGTTCAACTACCCTATATGGTCCTTGATAAGGTGGTTCGAGGGCCTTTCTCACTCTGTCTATTCTCACAAAAACATGAGAACAAGACTCTAGATCTTTATGTACAAATATTCTTTGCTGCTTGACACTAGCTGACGGTACTGGTTTTAGATGATCCATGAACTTCTGTAACTGTGAGACAAAGGTTTCATGGTCCATTTTGATGGTAGGTGGATCAAAGAATTCTCTTGGTAACTTGATGCTTGAACCATACAACATTTGTGCAATTGAGTGGTTTGTGTCTGGTCTAATTGCAGCTCTCAAACCAAGAAGTACAGTAGGTAGGGATTCAGTCCATCTTTTGTTGTTATGTGCCTTTATAGCACCTTTTAGGATCCTATGTTGTCTCTCTATTTTTCCGTTACACTGAGGGTGATATGAGATAGTATGCGATACTTTAGCACCACATATAGCAGAAAGACATTTGAATAGTTGGGATTCAAATTGTCTTCTTCTATCTGTTATAATTTGAGTAGGGACACCAAACCTACAAATCCAGTTGTTGTAGAAAGCTCTACTAACTATTTAGGCCCTTATGTCGGGTAAGGGAATTGCTTCTACCCATGAAGAATACCGAACAATGCAAGTTAGGCAGAATTCCATGCCTTCCAAAGGTGGTAGTGGGACAATCAAATCAATGTGTGCTACACTAAATCTTGAATCTGGAACTTGATATTCTCCAATTTTTTACTTGGTGTGTCTGTTTACTTTGCATTTCTGACATCTGATACATGTCTTCGCCCATGCTCCTACTTACTTCTTCATATCTGGCCAAATGAATTTTTCTGCCATCTGTTTGATGATGCTTTTAAGTCCAGGGTGAGAAAAACCATGTATTTGTCGAAACATCTCCATTCGAAATTCCGTTGGAATGAAAGGTCTAATATTTGATGTTGAGATATCACACCATAGTGCCTTTCCTGATGGTAATGTTGAGGGATTAAACTGTAACGAGGGACTTTCCTGCATTAATTGTTGCAATTCTTTTATCATGCACTTGCGTTTCTGCTATAACATCATAGTCAATGATCGAGACAGATTCAATTCGCTATAAGGCATCAGCAACTACATTATCTTTGCCTTGAATATGTCGTTTATTAGTGGAAAATTCAGAAATATATTGTAGTTCTCGTAGCTGCCTTGGTAATGCTTTTTCATTTTTCTGTCGAGATGCAAATGTGAGAGGCTTGTGATCAGTATAGATGGTGAAATTGTTGCCTTCTAACAGATGTTTGAAATGTTTTACAGATAGGTATATTCCCAACAGTTCTCTGTCATAGGTACTATACTTTCTCTGTGTATCATTCAGTTTTTTGGAGTAGAAAGCTATTGGCTTCCAGCTCTTATTTTAATACTGTTGAAGTACTAAGCCGACAGTAAAATCTGATGTATCGATGCAAAGCGAAAAAGGCAATCTAGATCTTGGAAATGATAGAAGAGCAGCTTCAGCAAGGTCAGCTTTACATACTTCAAAGCTCCTTATTGTGTCATCAGTCCAAGGCACTTTTCTGCAGTCCTTCTTTCTTGCTCCTTTCAGCAGTTCATGCAGAGGTGCTTGGGTCTTTGCTGCATTCTTCAGGTATCTTCTATAGAGGTTTATCATACCAAGAAATGATCGCAAGTCATGAATAGTTGATGGTAATTTGTAGTTTCTAATGTCTTCAATTTTATCTGGTAATGGGGGAGAACCTTCTGCAGGGATAAGATATCCCAAATATTCAACTTGGTCAGCTCCCATCACTGATTTGGAAATATTAATTCGAAGTCCATATTGCTGGAATCTTTCAAATACCATTTTTAGATGTTTCTTATGCTCTTCTTCTGAAGAGGAAGCCACAAGTACATCATCAAGGTAGGGAAATACAAAGTCCAGTCCAAATACTTCTGTAATGAAACGCTGGAAGGTTGAAGGCGCATTTCTCAGACCAAAACTCATAACGTTGAACTCATATAGCCGAAATGGAGTGGTTATGGCAGTTTTTTCTTTATCATTCTCAGCAATAGGTATCTGATAGTATGCTTTCACTAAATCTATCTTAGAAAAAATTATTTTAACTTTCAGGATATAGTGAAAATCCTCAATTCTAGGAATTGGATACCTATCTGGTACTGTTTGCGCATTTAATCTCCGATAATCGCCACATGGTCTTAATGTGCCATCTTTCTTATTTACTAGGTGTAGTGGACTAGTACACTGAGATTTAGAGGGTCTGATGATGTCATTGTCCAGCATAAATTGAAATTCTTGCTTTTCCAGCTTCAATTTATCAGGTGCTAGCTGTCTCGCCTTTGAATAAACTGGTTGGCCAGTTGTTATGATGTGATACTCTACACCATGCTTCACAACTCTGTTTACCAAGTTAGGTTTGGTTATGTCAGGGTAAGATTTAAGCAGGTTGAAATATTTGGAGGTTTTGTTGACAGTGCTGAGATCATAATTTCCTTCAATAGAAGCAACTTCCCCTTTTGTTGAAAGGTTTGTTACCCCATCAATTAATTTCCTGTTATGTATATCAATTAATAATTTAAACTTTTGGAGAAAGTCAGCGCCAATAATTCCTTGGTTTACTTGGTAACAATGAATGGCCTCTGAAATGGGCGTCTTAGGCCTAGATCCAGTGTTAGAATTTTGATACCATATGTTAATATTTCTGTGCCATTTGCCGCATATAATTTATATTTAAAGATTTGTTTCTCACCTTTTGTTTTATTCCAAGGAAGAATTAAAACATCAGCTCCAATGTCAACAAGAAATTTGCCACCAGTTCCTCTATCCCTGATAAATAACCGGTATTTGAGGTCTAACGTTTCGGCAGCAGGACTCTCCGCAGCGTCTACTGCTGAGACTGTTTTCCCGACTCATTCCAACTATATGGCTGTATGCATTTGTCGGGAAGGCACTTCTTTCCGAATTTGAAATGGTAATAGTAGAATTTCCCTTATGGGTTGTAGAGGCGTCTCGATTTGTTACGACTCCTATTCCTCTGGTGGCGACGAGGGCTACTGCTCCCGGACTTCTGCTGCATCTTCATTGTGGCAATTTGGCATTCGAGAGAGGCAATTTTAGCCAGGAGTTGGTCCATTCCCACAGAGTCCTTCTGTACTGCCGCAACATCCATTGTTCTCAGCCCCATCTCAATGATCTTATCAGCCATAGTAGCTAGTTTATCAAGGTTCTCATCACTAACGATGATCACCCCCTTGACTGAGTCAGGCATCTTGTCGAGCCACAGCGTGCGTAATGTTTTGTCTGAAACGTCAGTACCAGCAAGGGCACGCATTTTTCTGAGGATTTGACTTGATAACAAGTCCCCTAGCTCAAGTCCTGTTAGAAGCCGTTTGATTTTTTTTATTTTCGCTTTCCACGAAAATTTGCAACAGTCGTTCCTTTGCTGCCGAATATTTGTTCGGAGAAGGATCCTTCACAATGTCCCAAATATCATCCAGAATTTTTGGTTCTAGTTGAGTTACGAGGTTTCTAAACATAGTCTCTTCCGAGGTAATTCTACAGATCTTGAACTGTGCTTCCACCTGGTAAAACCATATTTCAGGTTTGTCGAACCAGAACGGCAGTATTTTTATACTCACGCCACTTGCTTCTAATGTTTCCGTGTCGGGCATTTTGAATTATTAAGCAGATTGAATTCACGTCTTATGTCACCAATTATTACAGGTGTTATTCATTCATATTAAATTTAAGGTTGCGTTGTGTTGAAAATAACTTAACCAGGTTCAGCAACTAATGGATATTCTATTCAGCTTACAGCACAGATCGTATTAGCGAAGAGACTCAAACATGGCTCTCAGAAACAACATATTTTTCAAGTACAGTTCGGTTTCCAGTTAACATTGCGATGAACCGTTAAAAAATATATATTTAAAATTACATAAAACCGAAATATAAATTACTACAATTATAACAAAAATTAACAATAATTAATTACTTTTGAATAAAATAATCTTAACATTTATTACTTAAGGAAATAGAATTAATTTGTTTTTTTTATAAAACTGCCAGACATCATTTAATCAATTTGAGAAAACTGTTGACAGGTGCAGCCAGCTAGTGGCAAAAATAACAATAAGTTTGGTCCTTACACACACACACACACACACACACACACACACACACACGCACGCACGCATACATACATACATACATATATATATATATATATATATATATATAGTAATCTTAATTTCTTCAATAAAATACACAATCTTAATATTAATTTAACATAAAGAAAATATTTAATTCACTTAAAATGTGTAATTTACCTGTTAGTTATATACCACAATATTTCCCCCCTTAATAGTTATAAGTATTTTATTTTAATGAATTTGGGAATTAAATGTTGTGGAATTGCAGGATATAGAAGTGGGAGAAAACGAGAAGACTATGGAATTACACGAGTGAAATTTTACCCAAATTACAGAGCAATTCTTATTGGTCCACGTTCATTGAGTTGCATGTTTATATTATTATTTCTTACCATTAAAAAATCATGAAATAAATAACAAATAGATTAGTCCAAATTAAGATATAGACAAGTAATTTCCAGCGTTATGCTTATCTGGTGGACTCCCTTCTATCGATTTATGTTTAAACTTTATATTTTTTAAAATTTTCTTGATTAATAATTAATGATTATTAAAAATTTTAGCACAACACCATCAGTTAGGTTACACAGATGGTATACTTTCTGCTAAAAGCGTCACATGGGATTTCCTTCAGGACACTGTCTGTTTTTATATTCTTTTTTGTATTATTATTTTATTTATTTATTATTACACTAAATTACAGGAATTTGCCTCATTCGGTCCGTACGTCGGGTGTGTGGTTGATTCACGGAATGGGGTGGTCTTGTCATCTGGGTCACTTCCTCTATATCTATTGTCAGCTCTTACATTTATAGTGTTTTTTCCTTCTTTCATCAATAGTAGATTCTCGTCATTACATTTTATTTTTTCTCTACAGTAAACCTATTGGTTTAATCAGCTTTCACCATTTTCATAACTGAACACGCAAATTTTAATGTCTGAATTGAATTCACCCATGAAACATACCTACACATATGGTATAGAAAACCTGTACTTAGATGGTTTAGATTCAGACCTTGGCACTATTAAAGATCTTAACTCTCAAAGTGAAGAGGTTAGTTTGCACCCAGTGGTAGTAAAGCCTCCATCACAAATTGAAAAAAAAGGAAAAACAAAAATAAATCTAAAAAACAAAGAAATCCGAAAATAAATCTTTTTGCATCAACTGTTTTGAGAATAATAAAAAAGGATGTCAGTACACTACTAATCACACGACATATAATTTCAAATACCCGTCATCTAACAACTTTACCAATGAACAGCTAGAAAAACCAACAAGAACAACAAACCACTTACCGTTGCACCGTTAACCAATTAATAACTGATCAGCCAATTACTTTAACCGAAACATCAATGAAACCTAAATCAAAAGTGGTCACAACTTAGAGAGTGCGCCATCAGTACCAACTGTACAGCACCCACCAACAGATAAAAATTTAACTAGTGTAACCGGCAACAATATAGCTTGCCTCCTAGCTAACTTACAACGCAGCAAATCGGCAATAGCCCAATTTTGATAATACATAGTCACCAACAACAACAATATTAGTTTAATGCAAGAACCGTATACATTGAAAGGAAGCATAAAGGGAATACCTCTTAGATGGAAAGCATTTCCAGCAATTGGGCCGAACAACCCACGAGCGGCTATCATTGTCAACGCCCCCTTTAATCCAACAATAATTCAATCAACAAGAGATCTCGTAGTAATTCAGATGGTTCTGCAACTACGTCTTTTACTGCTTGCCAGCCTGTATGCCTCAATCTATGGAAAGGATTGTAACTGCTCTTCAGCGGTTACATAACATCTTAGTATGTTATCCGGGAATGCCAATAATTATTGGAGGAGACTTTAATGAGCGTAACATACTGTGGGGCTACACTTGTAATAACCGTAGAGGACTTCTTTTGGAAGACTTCGATCCGCAGCACCATCTCTGTATTCTAACGACCAGGAAAGCCCAACAACATTCGAAGGCCCTATTGGAATTGGATGGCCAGACTTGACCAAAGCAAACGATTTTGCCTCACGCCTAATAGCTCAGTGCGCAGTGAATGATGATGTCAATTGCATAAATACATTTCACATATCTTCGAAATCCATCGTCACTTTTAATAGACGATACAATACCTACAAAGGTCAACACAAGTTTATTCAAATAGTCAGTTCCAGACTGAATCAATTTGAAATAGAAATTCAACATGTTAATATATCCAACGACCTAGAACAAATAACCATCTAACTCATGGATAATATTAAATTACCGTCAGAAGAGGTCTTCTGTATCCCACATCCAGTTAAAAAACGTACCTGTCTTGGTGGACAAACAGCCTGAGGAGTCAAAAGCAAAAAACAAGGGCCATACGAAGATCAGCTGCATCTAAAATATGAACAACACCTGTCTATCTACAAAAGATCAATTTTAGAAGCAAAATTACAGAGCTTTTAATGGTTCTGCACTACCAAGAATAAAGAACACGGTATTATTCAATGAATTGTTACCAGCAAAACCTTCCAGCCCATACAGTTTCAGACTCTCACGACTACAACAAATAATATTTAGACTACCACCACTATACTCCCAGACCTTTTGAAAGCTACTTTTCTAGCAGATGACATTACAACTGACAATCAACACAGAATCAGAAGTCAGTCCCTTAATCTCACAAGCACAATAGACCCACCATTTTCATTCAATGAAGGAAACTATATTATCAAGAATCTCGTCAGTTCAAAAGTTCCAGGCCTAGATGGGAGGGACAATGTAATTGTCAAGCTTCTCTTTCGAGCAAATGCAAATTTCCTCCTCCAATATTTCAATCCTTGCCTCACGCTTAAAACTTTCCCCAAACCATTCAAACAGGGCCAGGTTATTTACGTTCTAAAGAAAAATAAAAAATCACTAATCACCCAACCTCCTATCGGCCAATCAGCTTATTATCAGCCCTAGGGAAGGTCTTGGAGAGATTGACCATAGGAAGGCTCAAACATCATCTGCATAAAACGAATTTCCTTAGTAATCACCAATACGGATTTCAAAGCAACAGCTCGACAAAACACGCCTTCCAAAAACTTAGGAGCGTAATTTACGAATCACACCATAAGGAGAAGTACGTCGCGCTGATTGTTCTGGATATCCAGCAAGTTTTTGACTCACTTCGGTGGCTGGGGCTGTGCCAAGCACTGCAACAAACTAGATGTCCAAGTAATATTACATCCTTGATCTTCAGCTGTCTGGAAGACACATCGCTCACCACTATTCATGATAGTGAGTGCGTCAGAATTCCTCACATCAGGATATGCCCACAGGGATCTGTTGGTAGCCCCATCCTGTGGAACAACTTCTTTAATAAACTATTAACTTCATCCTGAACAGAACATACCTAAGTAATTGCCTTTGCCGACGACACATTATTAGTAGTTGAATACAATACAAAAGTATCCCTACAATCCCATTGCAATGAAGCTTTGCAACATTTTTCTCGAAATACTGTAACAACATGAAGCTCATAATTTCTCTTCCTAAACTACAAGTCCTTATCCTGCACCAGAAAAGAAAACACTTAAAATCAAATCCCAGAATAAATTTAGAAAATACTAGCTTAAAGCATTCTAAAACACTAAAATATCACGGAGTAACAATAGATAGCACAAAATATCCTTCCTATAACAAATCAGGCAGCTAAAGACAAAGATGGTACCAACAGTTTAGCGATTCCGTCTTCCAAACCCTCCTCGACAGCACAAGGCCAAATCAAACTAACCATGCCTTACAATATCTATATGGATGTATCACATATTGACGGTAAAACAGGTGCGGCCCTAGTAATTTACCATGAAGACAAACATTTTCAAGAATACAAAATTAAGCTGAGGAATAAGAGCTCAGTCTTTCAAGCAGAGGCCATAGCCACTTTCGAAGCTGTGAACATCATTGATGCACAATGCCCCAGATCTGTAACCATTTGGTCTGATAGCTCATCAACTTTGCATGCGTTACTTAATCCACTACACACATCACCAATTATACACAGCATACAGGAAAAACTAGCAGCTATAACTTCGCATATCAACCCAAGTTGGATTAAAGCGCATTGAGGTGATGTTGGAAATAAATGCGTAGACATCGCTGAAAAGTAAGCCATGAAAATTGATGAATCGGAAATATTAGTGATTCCGTATCCAAGATCTTCCCTTATCAAACAACGGAAGCACTTCACACTTCAAAAATGGCAGTCTTTGTGGGACAATGCAGCAACAGGCCAAGTGACTAAACATCTATTTACAGAATCCTCAAGCAAGCTGACGTAAGATAATCCATACCTCAACCAGCTGATAACATTTCACGGCTCATTTCCACAGTACTTCCTCAGATTCGGAAAGGCAGCTTTATGTCCTAGTGTGCCCAGAGACAGAGAAATACCACCTAAAATAGAGATCCCAACAGACAAACATGGAGCTCCTGAGTTTTTGCTTGAAAGATCGTCAATGTAGATTACTGCTCACAAAGCTGACGATTCATCTCAACAAACGAGGACAGGAACTTTGTCAAGATTCAGGCTATGCTCCCGCAGAAGATCTAGAATGTTCCACAGACGAATCAGAAAACTAATCTTAAAGTTAACTTTCTCCCACAATTAGTAATGGTGTATAAAAATTTTTATGAACTTATTGAAATTTATGAAGTACATGTTTCGAATTGTTTGAACTTCTCAAACATAATGCAAGCTCGCTTTAGAACTTTAAAAACTTTTTGAATTTTATACAAATTTAAATTCTTAGAAACCTTCTAAAACTTTTGAGCCAAAAATTCTTTTAAAAGCTAAGGTGTTTATTAAATATATAAATTCCTCGCTTGTATACAGTTATAATATTTCGTATCATGCCAGTTTTTTCCTTTTAATAATTAAGTGTTCTTACTATTTATAAATTTGCTTTCAATGTATATATTGTATTTAATGCCAGTATTAACCTACAATTATAGTTAATTGTCTTTTCATTGATTGTAAAATGATTTTTCATTGATTGTTATATGTGTCATGTTAAATTTTATTTTTAACTCAGAGAAAATATTTAATGCTATTGCCTGATGTTCAACAGTGCTTAAAGCCCCTTAAAATGTATTGCAACTTCTCGCTACTAATTTGTAAACACAATTTGATGGCTTTTATAAATGACACGATGGTGCGCCCTCATGGAACTCGTAGATTTGTGATGAAGCACACTAGGTGCTGGGGAGAAGGCTCCCGTTAACCTTAAGATACAGTCCGGGGTCTCCCCACACAGTTATGTATGTATGTATGTATATTTATAAAGACGATTCATGTGTTGAAATCTATCTACAACAGAACCCCTAAGAGGAAGAATGAACTTGAAATAACCCCTAAATATTTTAACGTATTGCTTTTTCTTTCATTTGTCCTGAAAAGAAATTGACTTCACATAATGAGTTGACAATATGGAGGTGACGGGATTGACATACATTAACAGAGATATACATAAAAATAATACACACAAAGACACTCTAATATTAAGATATTTTTTTAAAAAATTAAGAGCGAAGATAAGCAATTTTAAACAATATTTTATTTGTTATAACAATTAAATATTGTTTTGCTTAAAGTTCTAAAAATAAGTTTTACAAGAATTTATTCTGTCAGAAAATGTTTCCTGCAATTAACATATACCAATCAATTCTACATACATATTTTTTTTATTGGGCTTACATAAAAAAAATATGTATGTAGAATTGATTGGGTCATGATATCATTGATTGATATCATGGGCTTACATAGGTTTTTGTGGTACGAAGTCACAAAATCTGGGATTAAGCTTTAATTTGTAATTTGTTGGCTGGTTGATTTTTGTAACACAAAGTCACAAAATCTGTGATTAAGCTTTAATTTGTATGAGGGAAATAAACTTCTCTTTTTCTTTTTCAGATCCAAAGAAAAGTTAAAATAATAAAACTCAAATAATACTTTTATATAATAGATTAAAAATCTAAATAGAAAATCAACAAAAAATGACGGAAAATTATTGAAGTTCATAATTACATATGTTTAAATTATAATTTAAATAAAGTGATTTAATAAATAAAGTGAAATAAATAAAATCTATTGTTTTTTTTTATAAAAACACAAAATGTGGGTTGTACACCCGAACAAATCAAGTAAAAAAAAATATTATTTTTAAAATCACAACATAAAAATAATATAAGATAAATTATGTATTGTTCATACCGTTTCCCAAAATTAATTTAACTCAAATAAAAAAAAATTTCGATGTGAAATGTGTGTCCGAAACGAAGGTGTGTCAAAAGATTTGTAGGACGATTTCGCAATTTAAATGATAATCGTGAGTAAGGTATTTCGATATGATATGGAATTTAATGGACATCTGACGGCTCTCCGAATCTTACGATAAAAATTTGTGAACCTATTACACATCAAAAATCTGACCTAACGGTGACTTGGTGCAGTTTTGACATCTTGTGATTTAAATAACGTAGGACCCAACAAAAAATAGTTCCAAATCCGCTGCTAATATTTTGTCCGGTGCTCTGAAATTTCTTGTGAAATGTTGCCTAAAATAGGGGTTTAAAGGCTGTATCTACAAAACGGAATTCATCAAGATTACATAAGAAAACGGGAGTTTCTTAATACCAAGAAGAAAAAAATATAAATTCCTCGTTTTGGGTACAGTTACAAATCATTGCATTATTCTGCTTCTAAGTTCTAAATTGGGTATGATAAATACACTAATGTACACATTAAATTTTTCCGGTTTCCTTGACATGAAACACAACAGTGGTTTTTTTGGAAAGCTGATGGTATGATGATAATTCTTCATGTGGATTACGGTAGTTGGCTGGTTGAGTTTTGTGCAACAAGATCACAAAAATAACCATCAGTTCTGAAGCTTTGAATTGTATAAGAGAGGTAAACGTTTTTTTTTCTTATCAAATCCAAAGAAACGTCAAAATTATAAAACACAATAATGTTTTTGAATAGTAAATTTAAAAATAAAAGTAACAAAAAATTACGAAAAATTAATTAGGTTAATAATTACGTATTTTTAAAGTATAAATAATTTGTAAAAATCCAATTACTTTTAAAAATGCAAAGTTATTTTCGTGGATTTGATACCCGATCAAATAAAGTGTTCAAATTTGACTAAAAATAATTGATTTTCTTTATAATGTCGACATGAATTTAATATAAAATAAATTGTGTATTATTCATCACATTTCCCTGCATGGATTGAAATCTTATAAAAAAAAATTGTTTGGATATGAAACGTGTATCTGATAGAAAATTGAGTCAAACGAATAGTAGAATACTCTTGCTATAAGAATGTTATTGGTGTAAAGGTATTTGAATATGATATGCAGTTTATTGGAGACCTGCATACTCCCCGATTCTTTTCATAAAAAGTTGTAAAATTTTTACATATTTTTATACATCTAAAACCTAAGTAAATGGGAAATCGGAATAGTTAAGGATTTTATGAAGAAAAACGCTTACTTCCTAATTTAGCAATGAGAAGAGCGTTTATGATTGTACTGTTTTTAAGTATCCGATAGACATCCTCCAGTAAATCCTCAAACTCTAATTTACGAATACCTCTAACTTCTCCTATTATTTTGATTTCCCTTGTTGAATGAAGAAAGCACACACAGTGTCAAACATTCTCTCCTTCCACTTAATGATTAAAAATTTGGATTTATTGCTTGTAACAAATACTTTGCGGGAAAAAATATTTTCATTTATATAAAAAACAAATATAAAATTTCGCGACCTGATCGCAGCATCATTCGCCGAGTCCAACAATGATTCAGACCAGCTGCAGTAGCTCTAGAGAGTTCCTATGCACCCACTGTTCATCCCTGAAATTGCCACCTCTCTTAACGAGTCATCAAATAAGCGCTTTATCCATCAAAACCCTTGAAGTGGTGAAAATTGCATCCAGTTTACATGAAGCAAAAACCATACAAATTAATTTTTTTGTTCGTAATACGTGTTTAAAATTAGCCAAACATATTTCTTTACACATTTACTGGGAACTCTACAATAAGAGATTTCAAGAGTTTCCTTGATTTTATTTGTCAATTCATATATTTTTGTGATTCATTTATGTGAAAATTAAAATGTCAAAAGTTAATATTTTGATCATTCAACTTATAATTCCCATTAATCCTTCACGAAGTATTTTCCACTTACATATATTGACAATTTCTATACAATTTCAGAAAGAATATAAAGAACTGAATGATGTGATCTTTTTATTAAAAAGTATCGGTTTTGACATCCAATAGAGTTAAGTAATCTTTTCTTTCTGTACATTAGTTGACTCAACTTGATATTAATGGATCAAAATGAACTCGTAAAAATCTTTTACGAAACGTTTTAGGACTAAACTATGTATCACTATCGTAATTTAATGATAATGATCAATTACTGTGTATTTTAAATATTTGGCAAATTTATTGTTCCTTTCATAAATTTTTCATATTCTTACTGAACTTCTCTTAATGTGAAATTTTATGTTCCCGCTGATAACGATTGCTGAAATTATAAAAAAATATAAGGGTCATTTCAAAATTGCAGTGCGAAAATAATTTTTTTAAACATTACTTCTTTATACATTTTCAGTATACCTATTTATAAATTTTTAATTTATCTGATGAGAAAACCCTGAAAACCCAGAAGGAAGATGTTATGATATAGAAATGAAAAAACAAAATAATACTACAACGCTTGAAACTTTGATTATGTCAGAATGCAATGATGAAATTTACTTTATTTGTAAAGTTTTTAATCATTTAACTGTGTTATCATTAAAAGTGTTATAAGGACAAATATAAATATTTTACGATGAGGTACGATAAACGAAAGACTGCGTTCTATTAAGATATTTTTATTATTAGAGACATTTTTCTATAAATTAATATTTTTATATAATGCGTTAGTTATCTATGCTTGGATTAAAAACAATCATACAGACACCGGAGACTAGGTACTATTCAGTCCGACCAAGGTGTTGAGAGAGTTGTCTATTTTTCTTTATTCCTTTCTCTCTCTAAAGAAATATATTACATCAGCCAGTATACATGTCTAAAGAGTTTCTTATTTAGATCTATACATTTTCTTTTGTAATTTAGAATATCATTGCAAAACTCTTAAGGGAGTAATTTTTACACAAAATTACTATGTTCGAATGTTAAAATATTTTAATGTTTAGGGAACGTTTAAAAATATTTACTCAACGAAATAGTTTGAAATTTTGTCATATTTAAATGCATAATTATATATACATTAATTATCCACAGTATTTTTCCTTTCATTGCTTACTTAAAAATAAGTAAATAAATATATCACCATACGTACATTTACACGGTAAAATCTTCATCAATTTTAAATTTTAAAAATTCAAAAAATTATTGTATAGAAAACAATTCTTGGTTAAAATATGTAAGTAACAATCATATATTGGTTAAAATATGTAAGTAACAATTTGTCTAAATATTTTTTTTCAGAAAATTTTCGTTATTTATTAAAAATGTTTCATTTTGAGGAAAACAAGATTTTCAATGAAAATTTTGTATTTATTAATGTATTGCAATTCTATAACTGAGATTAGTTGAATCACTTACTGTAACATGTCCCTCTCTGCGATCCTCGAGCCTTCTTTTTATCCTAATATTTATGGATTTCTTTTTTAATATCATGTTTTCATTTTTGTATACGAGTTGAATTGGCTATTATCATAGTTCTGCAACTGTATGAATCAGACTGTGTTCCTAATAATGAAAAAACTTCCCATTTTAAGGTATACCAATTGTTCCATTGCACTATATCTTCATATATATCAATTTTCAAAGCGTTTAGCTGCACCAAAACATTTTTAAGTATCCTAGAATAAAAGTAACTATCGAACCGAGCAATACATGGTACAAACATTTTATATTGTTCAACACTTTTTGACATAAATTGTTTTAATTTTTATAAATTATTTTCTATATACCCACACTATATCCATTTTCATCAGTAATAAATTTGACATGATTGGTATTTTCCTCAGATGACATTTTGTTGAATTATGCTCCACAAACTGTTTGTCTATATATTTCAGAAATATTTCTTCCTGGCAGAAATGTTTTGGAAATTTATTTCTGATTCCTAATCCGTAATACAATTTCAGTCGGATAATTTCAGAATTTAAAAAATAATATAGAATATTTACAGCTTTTGAAAAAATATGGAGAGTTCTCTTAAAACACCTGACACATGTTTTGAAAATTTATTAGTTCCTAGCATTTATACAATTTGAGCAATTATCGAATTAGTGCAAAGCATCATAGATATTTAAAAGATCGATATTATTTCCATAATAGAACTATCTTTATTTAAAATATCTTCATATTTTAAGAGAGAAGTGTCAATATTATCTTTAGAATCCAAAACGTTTTCGTCGTCAACTTTGTCACTTGCTATATCACATTTTCGAACAGCTTGTGTCTCCCAAACAACTTCCTATTTTTAAGTGTACAAATACTATATGGAGTTATATTATTAGTAAAATATATATAATTTTCTAACAAATGGTCAATAGAAACTCAGTGAATTCAAATGAAATGCATAATTTCTAAGTAAATTTACTTCATAAAAACGTTTGCATTATTAGTTACAGTAGACAGAAAGTTTGAAAGCACAAATAACTGATTCAGTTTAATTATTTTTTTGGATTTTCTGCCATTTCTTTACACAATTTAAAACTGAAAACTAAATAATACGAAAACGAGGAAATTTCAGCTCCATTAGAATCAGAATTCTTTATTTTTTTAAAAATATTAAATTAGAAAAATGTGTTTTCCAGTAAATTTTTGTTCACCAACCCACTTAGATATTGGTTAAGAAAATCTAAAGAATTTTATTTTCAGAGAACAGAAAAAATAAAGCTACTTAGATTTTCTTTAGAGTAGTCTAATTATTTCTAATGCCAAAGATTTCATTAGAATATAGAAAGTACTAATCACACTTTTACATATCTTTGGTGAATTTTGGAGTTTAAAACTATGATTTTCTGTATTTTGTGTGTTTGCGTTTTCTACTTCATCTATGTTAATTGGATTCATGAGAGCATAAATTTAAATTTATTAAATGAGATAGAATCTAGCTCACAATTTTTAATAATATTAACGAAATGATAACAGTTAAAAATTTTACAATAAAAGACTTATAGTTTACAATTTTATTTAATTCAAATGTTTACCAATTTTTTCCATGTTTTTCTAGAATATCACTCTATATTTCATTTCTCCTATTACGTTTTGTTTCAATGAACATTTCTTAATGAAATTATATATTATTAATAAATAATAAATTGCTCATATGTAGAATGAGCTTTGTCAAATATGATATACACTTGGGAAATATTTGTTAGTTCACCAGCAGTTAATGAAAAGTAATAGAATCCACAAGTTCTCTTAGTAGTTTCTTCAAGAATCAAAGCCAACTATTTTTCAAAATTTTAAAACTTTACATTTTATGAGTAGTAATAGTAAACAAATATATAAATGTATTTTTATATGATTAAAAATCATATTTTTGTTGAGTTTAGAATTGTCAATGAAATGTTATTTACCGTGTCTGTCAAAAATTTTATCAATTTCTGAAAGCTGTATGACATTAATCTAATGAAACTTTATGGTTGTCTGAAAATATTGGAGTTTTTTTATAACATTTATCTGCTACATCTTTTTGGCTTTTACTAATTTGTTTTACTGCCTTTAATCTTCTGAGTCATTTATTTCAAGATTCTCAATTATTTCTTATCCAATAATTTATTGAAGCACTTAATTTTATCAAAGATTAATTTGTTTTAGAACAGCTTATAACATCTGATGATCTTACTACAGAAATAATTTAAAATCAAATCTAGTGTTTGCCCCACAACATTGCGCGGTATTTTAATCTAGGTATATTCGTCTACATGAGCCAACATTTTGAATACTTAGGACAGCATGGCGTATTAAACTTATTTACGTTGGTTGAGCAGAAATTAGCCAAAAAGCGTTCAATTATACTAAAAACAAATCTTGTGTGAACAGTTAAGATGAGCTTTTCTCCTATTCATGAATATATATAGGTTCAACTTAGAAACAGGAATAGAAGATAATTGCCTAAAAAATGTACAGCATCTTTTTCTATCCACAGCCTAGTTGATTGGCTACCTCTATAACTCTTCAACACGTCACAGATATGCAACAACTGTAGAGAAAATGAACTTGACGTGCAACACACAGCCCAATTCATTTTTGCCACCCCTCCCTTCATAAGATTTCTTAAAATTTTACCCAATGATGAAATCCATTTCGAATTCTAATAGTAGAGAAACACTTCTTCAGGGAGAGTAAAAGCAATGAAGACATTTAAAAAAATTATGATAAGATGCCTCTTCTAAGATAACCCTATTTACCCACATGGCCTTTTCCCTTGTGGCTGATTGTGTAATTTTGCATCATTGTGACGAAGATTTATTGATCTTGAGATTAACAGAAGATTGCCTTCCAGCTCTGTGAAAGCAGCTTTTCAATTTAAATAAATACCTTTGTTTCTTGGAATTTCCAAAGTTTGCGTTCACATCTTCATAACACCAAAACTGTGATGTCAGCTTACAGCCCCGTTTGCGTGGCAGTATATCTTCCTTAAATCAACCAATAACATTGCCATGCGAGAGTTTAATTGTTTTAGGAAAATTGGTGACTGTGCTGACTCTGGTGTGCATTCCTCTCACTATCTCTCAGACTGAAGGTATCAGTGTACAACAAATAAACCTATTTACACTTGCATATTAGATAACATTTACACAATTTGCAGTTATTGGTAATGAAATGTTTTTTATCAAGGATATTGATGATGCCAATTAAAATGTCACTGGAACACTTATCAGCGAAACTGATGCTGAAATTCCTAAATGTTCTCTATACCAAAAAGACATGGCAGACATTGGTTGGATGACGAGTGTCAAAACACATCTCAGAAACGGAAAGACCTGTGTGTGTTAACTCAAATATACCAAACAGGTATCCTTCTTCACATTGAGAGTGCAAAATCAATACAAAAGTGTCTTAGAAAAAACTAATGTTTTCGTATTAATCAGAATGGTGTTTCCGTGTAGGAATATTCACTTTTGATGATATTACATACTCGGAAACGCAAACCCACAACGTATTTTTGCGGAGAAACCATCTGACCTCCATTTTCGACACCGAAAAGGCTTAAAATCTTACACAGTGGTACACAATTCTCTGTCAATTATACGATTTAGGCTTTCGGAATAATCTTCAAATTTTCCTGCGAAACTTCTTTCTCTCCTGTGATTTTATATTGCATACTTGAACATTTTTTTCCATATTTTTTCAATCAAAGATCATTCCGGACAGTATTTTAAATACCACAATTTTTAACCATTTCATAATTGTCTTGCTCCATTAATTATAAGTTTCTGTAAATGTTACGTTGAATGTTGATGATCTACAAACATTTTTCAGGTGTCAAATATTAGTTGAAATGAAACACAACTGCAAACTGCACAGAATAATATTGCTGCATGGTGTGCAGAAAAATGCCATACGATATTACTTATTTGGAGTAGATATGTCTACCTTTGTCGAAAAACAAGTCTTCATAATTATCCAATGATTTATATCAATTACACATTCATATATCAGTAGTCAAAGAAGTTCTTTGAAAGAAGCGTGAGTAATCACTTAATATTCTCAAGTTTTCACTGTATATGTCTTGGGGTGAAGATTTGACATCATTCATTCCCTTTAACCAGTCATTAATTTTATCCCGCGTTGCCAGTGCATGGGTTTTAAGATCTAGTAGGTCATTAGTTTTATGAAGATTGGACTGTTTAGTCAATCATCCTTATATATTTTAGGACATTCCGAACATCATCCATACGTTATTTGTCAACAATTATCTATTGACTTAAGACTAATGTTGAAGCATCTTAATTTTTGCTCTAAGGTTATGTCGATCACTCATGAAACTTTCTAATTTAATTAAGACACTTGTGTTAACTTGAAGAACGTAAATTCCCTTTAGAGTAAAATGTTACAAGAATTACTTGTAACAATTTAATATAATTACATGAAGAATTACTTCACGAAATATCTAAGATTAGAGTACTCACTCTAATAATTTTATTGTTTCAAAATGATAACCCAACCAATTTCATTGTTACAATGTCAGTTTTCTTTTGAAAGACTGTAGAAGTAGCCATCATTCCCGCCCCTTGATCTATTAAACTAGAAAGTATAACAAAAATGATTAGAATTTGTCAAACAATTTTTTGCTTTGAGCTTTGAATATAAGGATAAGAATTGTTAGAAAATGACACTCTTAGATTAGCATTTTTGTACTAAGATAAAATTACTCGTAAAATAATGATGTTACTAATTTCTTTGTAAAACACTTACACTTAAGGAAATCTATGTTTTAAAATGTTTCAGCTAGTGTTTTAACTGATGTATAACAGAGAGTTCCTAGAAATTCAATGTCTTATTCCATCAAATATTGATATATCATTTGTTTTCTATTGATATAAAAATGAAAGTATCAAAGCAGGAAATAAATTATCATGTCTAATCTTAAAACATTTTAGTGTGCATTAAAATTAATTAAAAGACCCCAATTCAACAATAATTATATAATTGAAAAGTTGAGTGAAATTGTACTTCACTTTTCTTGTCAGAGAAGGTGATGTGCCATATTCTATATAGTGCCAAACATTTCTCTAACACCTTGAAACATAATGTAACTTAGTCGTTAATTGATTTGATTGAGATTAAATTTTGTTAGTGACCATTTAATTCCATTAATTTTAGATATATACTTCGAAATTATTTCTTTTTTTCTTCGTTTATTTTTACAACTTGGAAAAGTGATTATGAAAAGTAATTAAATCTATATATTATATAAAAGAAAATTCAGAAAGAAACTTTTGTTTCCCAAATAAATTTATAATGTTCAGTTTATGTTCATAAAAATATAATTTATATAAATGTGTATGAATTTTACGTACTTGACAGAAATGGCTTCACTTGAATTATACATGTAAATTACGTAATACATAATTCAAACACACTAAAACTTTCCACCTTAAAAAAAATAATAATAATGCTTATGCATTCAAATCTCTTGATTTTGGCTAGGATAAATAATATTAAATTAACAAAGTGCATTGTATAACATTACTGCTAATAACACTTAGAAAAAATAAATTTTAGATGACTTCTGATTGCTTTTAGAAAGAGATAATGTTGACTTGATTGAAAAAGCGTTATTCTCTTTATTGGAAATCTACAAGTTTATGATCCCATCAAATCTGTTTTTTTACCAAGATCGCTAACTAATAGGAGGGTCACGTAAAATGTCCTCAAATTACTGGATAGACGATACAGGTTTATGTGGAGCCCCAGAACTAAAATTCAATAATCTGTAGGGTAAGTGTAACTGAAAAGCTAGTGAAAAATTAACAAATCTGAATAGCAAAATTAATTTATTAGTCATATGATAAAACTATTTCTGATTTGTTTCAGAAGAATAAAAAGAGAAGAAAAAAAAATATAAAATTATAAATGAAATTCATGATTTCATTAGAAAGTGAATATACGACCCCGTGTTCATGTTGTTATATGCTTGTCTGCGCTGATTTGTAAGTGTTTATTTAATTAGGTATTTGGATTTAATCTTAAGGGGATATTGGACTTTCAAAACTAATTTTTTCAATTTTTATCCTAATCTCTTGAACTTTTGCACAAATATTAAACTTATATGTTTAAGTTAAAATGTAAAATTTCACGTTAAAATATAAATTAAGCAGTGATTTATAGCAATAAATGTAATTATAATATCCGATGAATGTTCAAAACTAAAAGAACCCCCTGCGACTTAAATATGGAAATATTCTTTCAACTTTCATCAATAATAATATTTATACACTACTGGCCATTAAAATGGCTAAACCAGGAAGAATTGAAGATAACAAAATGATATTTATTGAAAAAATATATTATACTAGAAATATAACAAGTGATTAAATTTTCAAAAAATTTGGCTGGATAGATCCTGAGAAATCAGTACCCAAAACAACCACCTCTGGCAGTAATAACAGCAGTTATACGCCTGGGCATTGAGTCAAACAGATATTGGATTGCATGTACAGGTACAGATGCCCATGCAGCTTCAACACGATGCCACAGTTCATCAACCGTAGTGACTGGCGTTTGGTGACGAGTCAGTCGTTCGGCAACTATTGACCAGACGTTTTCTTTTGGTGAAAGATCTAGAGAACGTGCTGGCCAGGGCAACAGCCGAACATGTTCCGTATCAAGGAAGGTCCGTACAATACCAGCAACATGCGGTCGGGCATTATCCTGCTGAAACGTAGGGTTTCGCAGGGCTCGAATAAAGGGTAGAGCCACGGGTCGTAACTCACCAGAAATGTTACGTGCACTGTTCAAAGCACCGTCTATGCGAACAAGAGGTGACCAAGACGTGTATCCAATGGCAACGCATACTATCACGCCAGGTGATGGGCCAATATGACGATGACGAATGCACGCAGCAAGTGTGCGTTCACCACGATGCCGCCAAACACGGATGCGACCATCATGATGCTGTACACAGAACCTGGAATCATCTGAAAAGATGAAGTTTCGTCACTCGTGCACCAGGTTCGTCGTTCATCACACCATTGAAGGCGCTCTTGTCTATGATGCATCGTCAAGGGATTCCGCAGCCATGGTCTCCGAACTGAAAGTCCATGCTGTTGCAAACGTCGTCGAACTTTTCGTGCAGAAACTTGTTGTCTTCCAAACGACCCCGTTTCTTGACTCACGGTTCGTGACGTGGTTGCACGATCCATTACGGCCATGCGGATAATATGCCTGTCATCTCGGCTGCTAGTGATAGGTGGCCGTTGAGATCCCGCATGGCGTTCCGTATTACCGTCCTGAACCCATCGATTCCATATTCTGCTAACAGTCATTGGATCTCGAACGCAAGAGCAGCAATACTGCGATAAGATAAACCGCAATCTCGGTAGGCTACAATTCGACCTTTATCAAAGTAAGAAACGTGCTGGTACGCATTTCTTTTTCTTACACGAGGCAACACAACAACTTTTCACCAGGCAACAACGTTCAAATGCAATTTGTGCATGAGGAACCGGCTGAACAATTTCCTCATTTAAACACAATGTAGTTGTCGCTACTGGCGCCTCTTTTGTATGAATGCTCTAAAAAGCTAATCCTTTGCATATCACAGCACCTTCTTCCTTTCGTATAAATTTCACGTCTGTAGCATGTCGCCTTCTTGGTGTAGTAATTTTAATGGCCAGTAGTGTTTATATATGAAACACAATATATCTCTAAAAATAACACTTTACAAAGATCATTTGTTTAATAAAAAATTTTAAATACAATTTATAAAATTTTTCAAAAAAATATCACATCAACATTAATTACAGACCTTAAATTTTAATTTTACGTAAAGTCACAACCAAATTATTTTGGGAAAATTTGAAGAGAAACACACACACACACACATAACGAACAATTGTAGCAAATGTCATGTACATGGGAAAAAATTAATACGCGTGGAGCATTTTACGTTCACATATTTATCAAAAAATTTAAATCTAAGAAAAACAGTAGTTACAATCTGTGAGGTACTTGAGACAATTTCATATTTAGATACCATTAATTTGTTTTTATTGAATTTTTCATAAAAGTATGTTTCATTGCTTAAAGGACCTAAAATGTTATTTACAATAAATTTAATTAATTAAAATTTACATATTGCATTTTTAAAATTTTTTCGAACTTTAGAAAATATTATATATTGCATAGAAAAAAATCATAAATTCTGTAAGTATATGCAATATTAATTTTGAAATTCTAGATAAATACAAAATTGTGTAAACATTGTAAAAGTAATATAATTCTTATTTATAATATGCGTAACATTTTTACTTTTGAATTTTACTATATACATAATTATTTTTGTAGGTAGAATATTTATGTTCTAAAATTTTGAAAAAACACAAACATTTAAAATTTCTTAAATTAATATTTTTTAAAATGCTCCAGCACTGTAGGCAATCTTTAGGATTTTGTTTTAATTTTTTGTATTTTTTTGTTGCAGTTTATAAAAATCTGAAGACCTTCGATTTTGTTATGTAAACCTTATTCTATCTTTTATCTTTGCAAGTTTTAAAATGTGATCAGACAACACTCCTGCGCGTAGTTTTGTTCTATTTAAAACTCCAAAATGAAACTCACTGATGGCTAGAGTTATTGCATAATCCAGTCTCTTTTTATATACAAATATGTCTTTCAAACATTTTTTCCTTGTACAGCTGTGAAGACTTTCATTTGCATTTTGAGTTTTTGCAGAAGCATAACAAAGAAGAATTTCATTGGAAGCCAGTCTTTGGTACGCTGGTAGTATATTCTCGACAATTTTTTTAATGAAAGTTTAGTCTTCCTCAGTGAGTGCGTTTGTGGTATTTAATTGCATGCCACAGCTCTTTGTTAAAACCACCATGATAAACGTTCCGTGGGACATTTCTATGTTGAGCTTTTTATCTATTGATATACAGTGATAAAGAGTAGCAGGATTGAAGTTTTCATCTTTTGAATATCAGAAGCATTATCTTTTAGAGCTTTCCGATAAAAAATTTAAAGTTTTACATTAATTTCTTCTTTTAAAATGCCTTTTGTCGACCACCTAGTGAGAACCATTACATTTTCCATACTTTTCTAACATTGCGAATTGCTGTTCCAAGTCTTTTCGCAATATGATTAATACATTCTTTCCTAACAAGAGGAATATTACTATATATTTTCTCTTCGTTTAAGTGCATAAATATTTTAGAATCACCATCAGATATAATTGTTGTGTACAACATATTATTTGAAAGTGAACGTTTCCAAATTCGTGATGCAGCAGCTATTTCCATGATCCAAGATGAGCCGATGAAAATTTTTTGGCAGTTTTCTCTGTGTTCTTCTTTCCAAATGTGGAATTCAGCACTGTCTTCCCTGATATCTCGATATCCAACTATACACTCTGAACAGTACTTCGATATGATTTCAAAGCCAACTACTAAATCTGTGAGGGAATCAATGGCACAATTCCAAAACTATATCAAGAAGTATGACCTCGTTTCTGCCAAATTGTATCATAGTACACAGAAATATGTAACTGATCCTTAGGATTTAAATTTGAATTTGATTCCAAATATGCTTTCCTAACGTCACTGTAGCTTACTTTTAACATTTCATCTTTAAACCCTTCATTTTTTAAACTAAATTAGAGAAATATTTAGAAAATGTTTTTTTTTATCCATGTTTGCACAATCCAGGGTTCGAGAGAAGGATTCCATTGCTGCATGGCCTTTTCCAAAGCTCAGAAAAGCTGCTACAACTTTGTTATTGACATCAAATTTTCGTGAATAAGATTCTCCATTGCTAGAAAAAGTTGAGCCAAAATGTTCTTTGAATGATGTTTGAATGTTCTTTGAATGATGAACCAAAATGTTCTTCTAGAAGATTGTATAAGCAGTTTTTATCAATCATCATATATACTCAATTCCACATGCAAGAGGAATATCATTACGTAAATGGACAGGTTCTGGAATATTTTCATCTTTAAAAGAAACTTTTTGGTCAACTGTTTCCTTTGGTACAGCTTCCTTAGCAAATTTTGATTGTCTTTTACGAGCTGATTCAGTAGCCGCGAGTTTTCGTTTCTTTAGTCTGCCTTTAGGCTTCCTGTATCTTGAACTAATTGCTTGCATTATGATGGAAATTACAAAGTTCAATTCAAGAGATCATTATTTGAGAAAGTAGTTCTGAAAAGAATTGTTTTGTAAACAATTAACAGCAAACAGAAATATAAGTTTCAAAATCAAAACAGAAATCAAGAGGTGAATCAAAATAATAATAGCTGTGAAAAATCAACAAGATTAGTGTTGCCAGACGAAATCATACAAATAATGAAAACTAAATAATTTTGATGTGCCTAAAATATAGCACATTCTAAAACAAGAATTCAGTAAATAATAATTTCAAGAATAAATATTTGCATGCTGTGAGACGAGAGGAAATAGGCGTGGCCGTTTGTTTACAAAATAAATACCTTACTTTTTCAAGTTTTAATAATGTAAGACCAACAATTATTAGCCAAAATATGATATGTGAATCTTATTACAGTCTAAAAATACATACATTTCATGGTAAAAATTAGTTATTATTCAAATACAGTGTCCTCGTGTTACTTGTTTACGTTTGGAAGCAAAGGTAAAAAAGGGGCGTGGTACCTTGTTTACTTTATTAAAACATTAATAACTTTGTATAAAATTGACTGAAATCAAAAATTCTTCTTGCATAATATAAAGAATGATTCATATTTTTTATATAAATTAAAAAAAAGAAAAATCGATATTTTTGACGATTTTGCACATTTGATAGTCCACTATCCCCTTTATACTGTTTTTGCTCTTTTCCTATTTGTGGCATTAATAATGTTGTAGATTGGTATCTTTGTTCTCAAAGTATGGGAAATAGCTGAAAAATCTTTGGCTTATATGAAAGAAATAACTGGAAATGTTAGTGACATACAGGTAACAGGTTATGCATTATAGCTTCATTTCTGAAGTATCACGGTGACTCAGAAATTGTTCAGAAAATTATATTCTGGATAGTTTGTAAAGTTTCTTGAGATGACTGTCAGCTGTAGCTACAAACATTTGTCAAGCGTAGATGACCACTGGATGCAGCATTGACCTATATAAAAATGTTTTATTTTTAAAATTTATTTTGATTTGCACATCTTATAATTCGATATATAATTGCATATGCTTTACTAAATTTTTTACTTATTTTAGTGAAATCGGATTTATAAGTCAGTCTTTTATCTAAAGTTTATCCTAAAAATTCTACCTCTTTCGACAATGGGACTATTTGGTTACTTATATTAATAGTAGTGTTTGGCATTTCCTTTAATTAAGAGAAAATTATAGTATGTGTTTTTCTATTGTTTAAACCTATTCTCCACGAGTTAAACAAAAAATTATAAGTTTATTTAAATGTTCTTTAAAACTATTAAAAATTATTTGTTTTCATTTCTAGCCAATATGGCAATATAGCCTGCAAAATGTGCTCTGACAATATTCCTCTATTTTTGGTATATCATTTACATATTTTAAAATTAACATTGTTCGTAATTTACTGCCTTAGAGTACTCCGATCAATATACTATTAACTTCCAGGAATGTATCTTTAAATTGGAATATTTCTATCAGTGTGGTAGGTTTGAATTATTTTATTATATTGCAGAGAAATTTTAGAAAAATTTATTTCTAAATTAGAACATTTATAAAAACTTTATTGGAATCTTTTACTGTATCGAAAATTACTGGTCCTGTATTTTGTTTACGTTTAAATCCCTTATTTTTTTTTCAGTTACCTTTAGTAACTCATGTACTATAGAAGACTTCGGCTGGGAATTGAAATATTCTTTTTAAAGTTTTTTCTTATAGTGCAAAAAATTTTTTTTGATTCTATTTGGCATTACTTCCTCTGCATTTTGCTTTGTAACAAAATTATTATTCTGCAAATGTCTGATTTATTTACATTTTCCCTGGTTTTGGTAGTTTTAAGTTCCTGGTTTAATTTTATTCTTAAGTTTCTTTTTCCCTGGTTTTGATAGCCTCTATAATTATGACCGTTTAATTGGCCCTCGTGTGCCAAAAATGACACTTCAGCAGAAAAAAAGATGAAATTATAAGAGTAAAATATCCTCCATATTAAATTATGCCTATGGAATGTGTTGGCAAAATCTAGTATTTTTCTTCCTTAACGTCAATTCCTAAATTCCGATTTTAGTGGGTGGGCCATGGAAATAGTTAATCTCAGTTACGATCCACCCATTTCGGGGTAACAATTTCGAAACCTCCTTCATACCGCTAAACATGTGGTCGAGGGAGATGGCACCCGTTAAACTTAAAGTACATCCCGGGGTTTCCCCACAGTTATGTATGTATGTATACATGCAGCCATTCTTTCTGCCTATTATAGTATAAAACAGCTTCAAATAAACAAAATATTGTATTTTAAAAAAAGTTATTTTTAAAATAGCGTATAATGGTAAATATTAATGTTTATTGTGGTATTTCATGTGCACTTTGAGCAGAGTAATTCAGGGTTAAGATCGTCAAAGTGATAAACGCCATATTCCAGAGATAAATAAATTCCTTTTGTAGGGTATTCTTCATTCATAGATGTAATTGTATACATATATGCACATAATATATAAATATACATATATAATTTCATATATGTATGTTCATTATTATGTATATATGTGTGTATTTTAAATGCAAATATAAGAGACAAACAAATTGCAGTAGCAGAATCAATATAGGATACAAAATTGCAGTTTATGAAACAAAAATAAATCTGATAATTTATGAAGCCAAATGAAACCATGACGTTAAAATTTAGCTAAATAATAACATTGTTGCTAAATGAATGGAAATCTAGGGCATAAATTCTTTAATGAGGAATTTTTCATAAATTTTTCACTTAAACCTATTAATTATTTGAGAAGCAACATATAATTTACGTTTGTTTTAAATTAACATAAAACATTTACGCTTTAATATGCATATTTCAGATTTTCATATAATCTTTGACAAAATTTAAGAAAATTTGAAGGCAAATAATAAAAATTATAGATTTGTTTCACCAACTAACAATATTTTTCATAACGTGCAATCATCACCAATATTTGTAAAGCTACAGGACATCTATCGAAAGAGAGTTTTGAACCATTCATTTTTATGAAAGTGGACGTATTCTAACTTTAGCATACCTTACTGCATACAGCTTGAGCAAAAGTTTTAAGGCCAATAAAATATTTTGAGAAAATTTAAAATAAAAAAAAGGCATTCAAATATTATTAATTATTAAAGTTCATTGGTAAGAAATAAATGCTATAAACATAATTTTTAAATACATCATGTGGTTATTTAAAAAGTTAGTATTTCTGCCCGAATAAAAACTTTAAGGCCAACAGTTATTTTTTAAAAATAAATATAATATAATCATGTAATTATCATATTCCCCCTCTACCAGCTTGTAAAAAAACTCTGCAATTTTTTCATATGTGTCATAAGTTTCTTGTAAGTATTAGTGATCTTTTGGAAAATGGCGAAGGTTGTAAGAAGTTAAGTGATCGTGAAAGAGAACAGGTCGAAGCTTTGTCTTCAACAGGAATGAGTAGTCGTGCTTTTATGATAAAGTTAAGCAGATCAAAGACTAGTCAACATTTTTTTTTTAAATTGGAAAAAAAATACGGGGGAAGACTAAGGCTTTGTCTTGGCGTGATGAAGAAGAATTTGCAAACTTGCATCAACTGGAAAGTACTCAATCAGGAAACTAGTTCCGTTGACATGTTGAAACTTTTGTCAAAAAATGATTCATAACACAATTAGAAAGTCTGGAAGGTACACTTACACAATAAAATTGACTAAACCTCAATTACTGCAGAGATATAAAATAGAGTATTTGAACTTTAGCCAGAAAGTGGGAAGACCAATGGATGGAAATTATTTTTTCTTCTGAAAGTTTTGAGGATATGACAGGGACCAATAAAATAAAGAGAAATGTTAATAAAAATAGATTCCTACATCACATAAACACACACTGTAAAACTTTTTTTTTTTTTAAAAAAAATTCGAATATTAATATACGCACTATTATTTAAAATTTCTTATTATAATTAAATATTTTTTAAATTTTTATTTAATTATTTATATAAGAAATAACATTGTAGGTGAAATTTTCATCCATTTCATAAATACAAATTATATACACAGAAGAAATTCGTAATATTTTATACAGAATCACCAGAGGAGACATATATGTCAAATATATACATCGCTTTGTAATTTAAAAAATAATGTTTGCAATCTGAACATAATTCATTTCAACAATGAAATAGGATCATGTTTTGGACTTCCGTTTCTCATTATAAGGATTATCATCACCCAACACACAAAGATTTTTTATTTTGAAGATATAATGAAACCTTATGGAGTCATTAATTCGTGAGAATTTACTTAATGTTTACAGTTATTTACTTAGGTGTTCTTGACATGAATTACGTCAAGGATTTTTAGAAGTATGATTATGTGAAAAAACTACACTGGACTTATTTTCTCTAAGTAAAACTGAGCATTTTTAAATTTATTAATCCGTCTTTATTTTTTTCTTTGTTATATTTTTTAGAGGATTATTGCTTTTTTTCTGGAATATGACAATGAGCCATTGTTAAAAAGTTTCTCTTGAGAATAAATCAAACGCATAATTTCTGTGAGTGCAAGTAAATTTCACAAGAACGAAGAATTTCTGTTAAATTTAACGACACGCAGTTTAAGCATCGACATTAGGCGAAAGGGAGTAAATTGATGCACTCCATTCATATCTATTTGAGTGGGGATAATTACGGAATAGATATGTAACTACACGATAATTCTACAGGTCACTTAATTGTTAAAATAATGTATTCGCTGTCGTTCTCGTGTGCCAGCAAGGCTGGCAAATTGGGGTGCGCTGCTGCACTTTTCCAACTGAACCGTATTTGGTGTGGAGTTCGAATTCTTCAGTAAATACACATGTCATAGGGACCCGTTTATAGGGTATTCAACAATTCACACCTCATTCACACTCAAGGAAAGGACAAAGACAGGATAGATAGAGAGAGAGAGAAAGTACAGCCATGCCTGAACCGGGATTCGAACCCAGGACCTCCCTTTAGTTAGTCAGACACGCTGATCACTAGACAAGTTGGCCGGCACAATAACGTATATAGAATTGCTTTGAAACTTATACTTTTATATCCTCATTAATTTCCTAAATATCTTTGTGAAACTTGACTACAAAAATGAACAAATTAATCTCTGGAATATGCTTTTAAATCTTTTCTTTAGGATTAAGTTATTGGGTTATGTGGTGAAATCTACAAAATTCATTCTGCTCCAAACTTATGATAGATGTATATATAATTCCTATTTCAAAACCCAATCACGACTTAAGATTGTTTGATTGATTTTGTGAGGTTTACTGAGGCCAGATCCAATATTGGACATTTCTGCACCGTACAATAATTAAAACTATAGGTAAAAATTCTGTGTTAAAAGACTAGTCAGTTGTTTACAATAGAATGTATTAAAAGTTCAAATAAAGGATATGTAAAAGATTATTTTATATAAAAATCATAAATAAAATCCGAAACAAGAATAACTGCTTAAGTGTAAATCTACTATGCCCAATACGAAGCCATTTGAGTTTTACATCAATTCATAGCATGGGTGCAACTGGGAATGGAAGAATGTGGGAGGATATGCTATATAATTTATTGCTCTTCTGCAAATCCCATGTTTTTGCCATTGGTAGGAAATTAAATATTTGATAATTTGTTTTACGTCAAAAAATGTTATTGCTTGATGCAAAATGCCAGAGGCAATTTTAGCAGCATTATCTGCAAGTTCATTCCCTGCAATGCCAACATGGCTTGTGGAACCCAATGAATTAATATGTCAAATCCTTTATTCTTCAATATATTTACAATATCCAATATTTCCACAATAATTCGATGACATTTATCATTAAAATGATCTAATTTATCATTAACATGACCACACTCATGCTATCTTTATAGATACAGTCTTTTCGATGAGAGTTGGATTGTATTATTTCTAGAGCACGTTTAATAGCAACAGCTTCAGCTGTATACACAGAGCATGATGTATGCAGTTTATAGCTGTAAACAACAAACTGTATTTCAAACAACAATACATCAACCAACATGACCACTTGATTTTGAGCCATCTGTATACGCAGAAAAGTGGGAGGAATAATGAGAATGAATGTACGAAAACATCTGTTGCAAAATAAGGGTAGATGTAGCTGATTTATTGTATCCAGTAAAGAGTTTGATTATATTGACAACAGGAATATTCCAAGGAGGAAATCTTAGAGCATCTGTGACTTGAATATGTAAATAGGGGAACTCAGATAAAGACAGGAATGAATTTGTACGCTCATAAAATGGTAATATGTTAAGTGGCCGTGCATTATATAGCCGTCTTAAAGAGGGACAAGTAACCATTGATCTCAAAGGGTGTTGTGATACTGATAGCATTTTAAAATAATAATGAAGAGAGAGTTGCTTACGCGTCTCAAATCAAGAGGTAACTTGTTGCAAATTACATAAAGGCTCTGGACAGGAGATGCCCGGAATGCTCCAGAACAGATTCGTAAAGCTGAGTGATGAACAGGGTCTAATTTGCGCAAAACTTATGATCTAGCTGATACATAAACTACGCTACCATATTCAATTCGAGATAGAATAACTGATTTATACACTCGGAGTATTGCTTTACGATCTGCACCCCAAGAGGTATTAAAAAGAATATTCAGTGATTTTTCACATCTTTTGCGCAAATCTAAGATATGTGGTAGGAAGGTTAACTTTTTATCAAATATAAGCTCAAGAAATGATATCTGATTAACTACGGGAATATTTGTGCCTGATATCTTAATTTCTGGATCAGGATGAGGCCCAGTTTTTCTGCAAAAATGGATACAATTGCTTTTACAAGGGGATAAAGTATGCCCATTTTCATTACCCCAAGCAAATAGATTATTGACAGAAGTTTGTAATTACCGTCCAATCAGTTCCATATTGGAAATTTGATAAGAAATTTAGAAATCGTCAACATATAATTTTCCATGGACAGATGGTTGCAATACATGAAGAATGTTGCTGACATACACACACACAAATATTAAAACAGTAACACTTAAGGAGTAACACTTAAAAACAGTAACACCCTCACATTGGTTAAATGGATTAGATAAAACAGATCCTATACGGACATTAAAAATGCGAGAACTTAAAAAACTCTGAATAAAAATGGGTAAACTTCCTCTGAAATTAAAATTATACTAAATTCGAAGAATTCCATAACACCATGTCTTATCATAAGCTTTTTCTATGTCAAAAAATATAGACACCAAATGTTGTCTCAGTTCAAAGGCATTCCTTATTTGTGTTTCTAAGTATGCAATATTGTCAAGAGAAGATCGACCTTTCCGTAATCAACTTTGATGAAGTGATATGTACTGATTGTTTTCAAGTACATATGGAAGAGGGTCATTGGCCATACGCTCCAAAGTTTTAGCAAGGCAACTTGTGAGAGCGATTGGACGATAGTTTTGAAGATTAGTAGGATCTTTCCCAGGATTAAGAAATGGAATAATAATTGCTTTGCTCCAGAGACTGGGATAGACATGTTCATTCCATATTCTATGGAATAGAAAAAGAATGTTTATTAAAAATTCATGATTAAGATGACAAAGCATCTTATATGAGATACCACATGGTCCCGGACTAGTATATTTAGTTTGGGACATGGCTCTCTGCAATTCAAGCAAAGAGAAATTGGAATTATATGGATGTATGGCTTCTCATGAAATTTTATAGGTTTCTTTTCAGCTTCCCCTTTGATTCTGAGAAATTCAGTATCATAAGAGGCTGGACTAGAGATCCTTGCAGAAGTTTCACCTAAGAGATTGGCAATATCATATTGAGAAGAAATTGTGTCAATTCCTGTGCGTAATATTGGGATAGAGAAATCCCGATATAAACCACAGGAAGCTTTAACTTTCTTCCATAACTCTTTGCTGGAAGTTAATGATGTGATGGAGGAAACACATCTCATCCAAAATTGTATTTTTTACTATTTTGCCGTACTCGACCAGCAAAAGTTTTAGCTTTTTTGAAAGCCATGAGTTGTTTTATGTTAGGGCACCTGCCAAAAACAATCCACATTTTTTGTTTTTTAAAAGACACTTGGCATGGTTCGAACAGGAATTATGATATTTGCGTGGAATTGGAGAGCGCGCCTAGGAATTGTGTTTTTGGCAGTACCTAGAAGTGTGTTAGTTACTTTTTGCGCAGCATCATTGATATTATCATTTATAGCCATGCTGTCAGTATTCGCAGTTAATTGACTGAAGAGAGACCATTCTGAACGATGATAAAAATAAGAGGAGTGGAATATTTGTGGTCTGCTTATACCAGTTTGATTTATAATTACAGGAAAATGATAACTTTTATATAAATCCTTAACATTAAGATTTAATAAAGGTATAATTGATGGAGAGCAAATAGCTAAATCTAATGAATGAAATTTCTTCATGGTTGATTGAATGAAATTTCTTCATGGTTGATGGAAATAGGTTTTTTTCTGTGGAATTTAGAAGGCAGATATTGTTATTAGAAATGAACTTTTCAATTATGTTGCCACGAGGATTCATATTATGAATACCACATTAGATGTTATGACTATTGGAGTCACCAAGTAAAAAAAAGGGGTAGGTAGTTGATCCAACAAACTGTTTAAATTGCTTTCAAGGATGATCGCATGGGGAGGTAAGTAAATGCTACAAATAGTAATGAGAGATGTTGAGAGTATGCGAACTGCAGCAGCCTGTAATGAAGTGTTATGGGATTGTTTAGTGCTAGGAATATTACAAGACACAAGCATGCATATACCTCCAGAAACTGAATCATAATTAGCATCTTTCCTCACACAATTATAACCACGCAATTTTAAACTATACTGAGGTTTCAAGATTGTTTCTTGGGTGGCAAAACAAATTGCATAATGCAAGTTTATAATTGTTTTTATATCTTCTATATGAGTGCGAAAACATCGACAATTCCAAGAAACGAAGGCTACCATTAAGCTAAACTGAATGCTCTGGCATTGAAGCAAGAAATCTGGGATTTAGACGGATCTTCACATATGAGTGTTTTATCATCTAAAGGATGTATCTTCATTTGGCCATTCTTAGATGAAGTTGTTTATTTTACTCTTTAAAGATGATTTATGGAGTTTTTCTATTGATTTCTTTAATTTTTGAGATCTTTGAGACTTAGTTTTGCGAAAGACAGTGGAGAAATTCCTTTCGGAATAGGTGAGACATTTATATTAGAAATATTTGAGGATAAGTTTGGAAAATTTAAGAAATCTGTTTGGGTACTACAAGATTTCAGAACTTTTTAATTGCTTGTGAATAGCTAATACCTTGATTAGAGGTACAGGATGACACTGTATGCTTGGCTTCAGGGTAAGATAAGTTTTGTTTTATTTTCACAGTAATAATTTCCTTCTCTAGTATCCAGGTTGAGCATGACCGGGAGTACGAGGGATGTTCACCACTGCATTTGACACATTTTTCTTGTAAATGACACTGACTGCTGTCATGTCTAACAGATGCACATCGAGCACAAGTCAAATGGAACCTACAAGTAGTTTTGCATGGCCGAATCGCCGACATTTAAAGCAACGTAATGGATTTGGATTGAAGAGGTGAACACTACAATTTAAGTAGCCAGATTTAATAGATTGAGGTGGTATAGGAGTAGCAAACGTGAGTATAAGGTGTTTTGTTCTTAACATTTTGCCCTCTCTCCTGATTGTAATACCCTGCACATGCTGTACTTTTTGGTCAACGAGATATAAATCCTTAACATTAAGATTTAATAAAGGTAGAATTGATGGAGAGCAAATAGCTAAATCTAATGAATGAAATTTCTTCATGTTTGATGGAAATAGGTTTTTTCTGTGGAATTTAGAAGACAGCTACTGTTTTTAGAAATGAACTTTTCAATTATGTTGCCACGAGGATTCATATTATGAATATTGCATAAGGTTTAAAAGTCTTGTATTATATTGAAAAAAATAAAACCTATTTGAACATTCTGTATATTTAAACATGGGTTAATCAGTTATCATGGTTAAATATGGTTAACAGCATTAAATATTTCTGTTTGTTAACTGATATTTCAAAAAGTAATTTATAAGTATTACTTAAAATTATTTTTAGCTATAACAAACCAGTATTAATAATTAAATGGAAAGCTATTGGAAAGAAAGTTTTACGTTTGAATTTATCCAAAAAATCAAAATGCTTACTAACTGTAATTCACACACACACGTTTCATTGTAAATATTTTAAAACTTAGTCATCTTTTCTTATATATTATTCAAATATTTAGTAAATTTAAAACAGATGAGAAAATGCTTTCAATTAAATTACATAACGAATATTAACAAGTCTAACAAAAAGCTTGAACATTTCTGGTAGGAAGTTGATAACATTTAAAAAGAATTTCAAAACAATAAGAAATAAAATCTGAGTGTAAATTTATAATTTAAATGAAATTCTATGTTTAAAATTAAAGTGTAAAAATAAAAAAATCGCAAATTCGTTGTTTTATTCATTGATTTATGCCAAAGTGTTAAGTTTTCCTAGATCTATTTACTTGAACCCAATAAAAGCATCTTATACTTAATCTTTATTTCATATAAAGTTATTGTCCAGTAATGAACGTTTTCATATGGATAAGTATAAGAGTAAATTTTTCTTTACTTAATGAAACAAAACGTGTTTGTTAGGAATTTATCATTGCTATTAATACTTGAATGTCTTAAATATAAATAAATATCTGTATGCATGTGTTAAAAATAATTTAATAATTTGTTAAGTAATAATTATAAATAAATATTTTTTAACAAATTATTAAAATGTTATTCAAGAAATTATATCGTACTTAAAATTTCCAAGCAATTGAAAATTACAAATTACGTACATAGGAAAAACTTTGTAATATTTTAAGCAGGATCACAAGAAAAGACTTAATTGGCATATATCTACATTGCATCGCAGTTTTCAAAAAATGGTTGCAATATTAACATAAATCATTTCAAAAACTAAATAGAAACACAAGTCAATGAATTATATTTTATCATATTTCTGGTGTCATCAGGCCAGTCCGCAAATTACCATCATCCAACACAGAGCCACCTTTGTTTATCACATCAGTTTAAAGTCTTATTTTCTTGAAAAATAATGATTACTCATTTGATAACCTATCGTAATACCACAAACAAGAAAGATATAAAACGCAGAAAATTGTGTAAGCATTTTTAACAATTCCTTTAAATTCCTATGCAAATTAATTATTAATTACTGAACAGAAATGTAAAAAAACTGGAGTGTAATAATTTGCTGTCTTTCCAGCATCTTCATGTTCGCGTCTGCTCTCCACCACAAACTGGAGCAGCATACATAATAATTGGGCGGAAATAGACCTTATAAATGAGCAGCTTATTCATCAATGAGTGTTTTTATTTATATGCGATAAGTGGGTACAATGTTTTTGCTGTTATAAATTTGTTCTTAATTTTAGATATATGGGGCTTCCAAGTAAGCTTTTTATCGATAGTTAGTCCCTTGTAATCCGCCTTGGATGACCATGGAATTTCAATGTCTGCTATCTTTATTCTAGGACATTGTGATGATTTTCTCGTGAAGAGGACTGCCTTCGATTTCGTTGCATTAATTTTTGTTTTCCAGATTTTCAACCACTTTTCTATAGCCTCTAAGGAGTAAGGTAGGTTGTCGTGAATTTTGTGGTATACCGAACTAGTGGATAGAACTGCAGTATCATCCGCAATCAGGGATAACATAGTTTTTGGATGTTGTGGAATATCATTTACGTAAATATTAAATAAGAAGGGTCAAAGCAGTGATCCCTGAAGGACGCCTGCATAAATGGGCTTATCCCTTGAAAAGTCATTACCTAGCTTAACAGCAAAAGTTCTATTAAATAAATAATTGTTAATTATTTGATTAAATAATAGCAGAATTTAAATTTAATAAGCTTAAAAATAAAATCACAATGCCAAACTCTGTCGAAGGTTTTCTCAATATCAAGAAAGATTCCACCTGTAGATTTTTTGTGTGCCAAACCAAGCGAAAATTTTCCCCACCTCTGAAGAGTTGGTGAGTAGTTGAAAGTTTCGGTCTGAATCCAAATTGCTGTGGGATGATGACATAATATTGATTTTCAAAGTCAACAAGGTTTAATAGCAAAAATTTTTCCGTTATTTTTGCCATCGTTGGCAGGAGGGATCTAGGCCAATAGTTACAGGGAAGAGTTTTAGATTTTTCTCATTTGTGAATGGGGATGATCACTGCTTTTTTCCAAGTAACTGGAAAATGCCCAATTTTCAGAACACTATTAATAATGGATGTTAAATAATAAACTGCTCTTATCGGTATTTGCTTAATGGTTTTGTTATTAATTTTGTCATGCCGCGGACTTTTTTTGTCTTGGAATTTTTGTATGACATCTTCAAATTCTGAGGCCTTAATTTCTTATAACTGTAATTAGTATCCAGCAGAAATTCTTCGAATTTGCTATTTATATACAGATTATTATTGGGATTGGAAATGTCGTTATTCCAATATTGTTGTTCGAGTGAATTTGCTATTAGTTCATGTTTTTCGCTATTAGTGATGGCGACTTCAGTGATATCTATGAATGGCGGCAGGCACACTCTATTGGTTTTCCTATTATCTGCCGATGAAGGAGCCTTCCTCCACATTAAAATTAGATTTACAGTTGTTCCACCGATTATGATTATGGGATGCAATCGCAATTTCCTTTTGAGTTTCAAACAATAATCCTAATTTTTGATTGATGGATTTCTGAGCCTATTGTATTGCTTCCACGATCTATTTCTCTCTTTTATAAGGGATTTAATTTTGACAGGAAGGTATTCTATTTTTTGGTTTGGATTACTAAATTTGCTATGATCTAACGCTGTGTTAATTTTGGAAGTTAGATTGATTATTTTTTGTTCTTACTAATTTGTGGTTTTATCAAATTGAAATGTATCGTCAGGGATTAATTCATTTTTTTATTCCAGTTAAAGAAATACCTAATTCACTCATTTTCTTGCGGGTACTGGTCACCATAATATATAATTACAGGTAAATGATCAGAAGGCAATTCCTCCATAGTGGTTTATTTCATAGGTGGTCGGACTCCCCTGGATAGCAGAAGATCAATATAGTTCCCATGTGAAAGGCCATTGTGAGTAGGTTTGTCTGGTTTGTAGATCCTAAAATCAGTGTTTGCAACCAGTGAAGTAAGCTCAATTCCAAAGCTATTATTATAATGGCAGCCCAAACTGTAGTGCTTCGCATTAAAATCTCCAGCTATAATAAGCTTAAAGCTGAGCGAGGCTAAATTTTCTACGTCTACTGAATGTAGGGTTTATTTGTGGGGGTTATGTAGAGCGATATCATCATGATATCAAAGCTGTCAACAAAGTGAAGCTTAACTATTGTCGCTTCGACAAAATGTAGCTAGGGGTTCGTATGCGAGTGTGACGGAGTTTATTTTTTATTAGGATAGCCTTGCTCTACTTGATGGTCGTTCCTGTAAGTCATGTTATTCGGCATCCTGAAGGTATACATTCTGGTCAGGTGGGTTTCCTGTATCATACTTACATCAGGGTTATTTTCCTCAATGAAATTTTTGAATTCCGTACATTTTTTAAGAATGCCATTGATATTCCAGCTCATTAATTTTAGATCTTTTATGTCATTAATTATCATTATTATTTTCTGTTAAGTTGAGGGATTTCAATAGTATATTCAATTTATCAGTAGGATGAATTGTTTTTTCCAGTAAGGATACAGCCTGCAGAAGTGCAGGGTACGCTTTAAATATATTATTAACCTCTTTAATAAGTTTACTTATTGCTTGAAAATTTTCGAAAGGATTAAGTTCCGTAAGAAATTGGAGATAGGTGGGGGAGCAGTTTGTGGTGGGGGTGTTGTTTTAGGTTAGTTTAGTTTGTTTGTTTGTCGCTCAACGGTCATTTTTTGCTCACGAGGGCTAATTAGACCGAGACTAACGGTTTAAAGTGGATTCCGAACCACTACAAACATCCATGCCCAAGGTGGGATTCGAACCCACGAACTGTTGAACCGAAGGCAAGAGCGCTAACCATTCAGCTGCCAGCTCGGCTGTTGTTTTAGTTGCCGCTACCTGAGCAAACGTTACATTTTTCCTTCTATGAATTGGAATTGCGCTTGTTGTAGGAGGAGCTCTTTTGTTTTTATTTATTGGCTTTGCAGGGCAAATCTTTATAGGACGCAGTATGGTTGTTGCCGCAGCTGCATCATTTCGGCATTCCTGCTTGTTTGGGAGGACATCCCCAAGATTTATGCTTCTCACTGCATTTAACACAATGAGGTATCCAATAACATATTGTTGAGTTATGACCAAAGGCATGGCATTTGTAACACTGAGCAGATCTACTTTTTATGTATAGTTTTAGATTTTAACTATTACATTCATAATTTCTCTGACATCAAATATGTTAAGGGCAATTTCATTATGGTTTAGTGTTAAAAGGAAGCAAGGCAAAGGTTCCTTTCTTCTATGCCTCCTCATTACAGCCACCGCTGCTACATCATAACCTTTACTATCAAGTTCTCCTTTAATCAACTCGGTGGGCGTGGTACAGGTTAACCCTTTGATAACTACTTTAACGGGATTCTCTAATCTATTTTTTATAATGTGGCATTCAATTCCATTTTCCGTTAAATATTTAGTTATTTCCCTGTCAGTCTCTGCAGAAGTTTGAATAACCTTTAGATATTTACCTGCGAGTTCAGCATTTAGATTTTTGTCATAAGATTGTTTTAGATTAATAAGGAGGTCATTGAAATTATTTTAAATTTATTTGAAATTGGGAGGTGTATATTTATAGGTTTTGCTTATTGTAATCAGGTTATTATTGACCTCATTTTCAATGTTTTGGGGTTGAATTGAGTGAAGTGGAGAAAATTTGTTCGATAACGTGGTATGTTTGCTATCCTTGACAATTTTAATATTAGCAGTGTTTCTAGGCCGAGTAAACCCTTCGTCATCCCTGAGTGAATTAATTGCTCGTTTACATTTAGAGGGGTTGTTGTTATTCATATGAGCAGTACTTGTTGAGGGCAGTTAAGAGTTGTGCATAGAAATTGGTTTGACATTAATTACAACATTATTTACATCAGTAGTAGATCCATTGTTGTAACGTTGTTAGTAACATTGTTAGTTACACGCATATTATTTACATCAATATTAGATACATCGTTAGATACAGGCATATTATTTACAACCATGAAATTATTAGCATCAACATTTGTCTATATTAATGTTACATTCATTATTTATCATCATATCATTACTCAAATTAGAATTATCTATAGAAGTAAGATTGCAAGCTTCAGTAGCCTTGATTTTAGAAAATCTGTTAACTGAATTATCATCTGAATGTGATGAGTTAACATTAAATATATCCGAGTTTATTACCTTTAACAATTGAATGCACAGTTTGACATTTTTAATTAAGGTGGTCCATTTTGTTTTGCATTTAGATTTGTTGATTTTATTAGTTTTTGTTTTATTTACATGGTTATATATATATAGAATTATTAGTAATAATTAAATTATCTGAATCAGTTTCGCCCCCTATCAGTATTAACAACATTCATAGCTGAGTTATCACCATGCAAGTTACAGTTTGAAATCAATCATTAACCAAATTGGGAGCACATAACTCTCATTTCTTGGCTGGTGATGAAAGCCGTCTGGTACAATCCATTAGTTACAATCCAATATTGGTCGTTGTTATAATTTCCACCTTTTTGCTCAACCACTTCCATTAGCTATTTTTGTGTAGTCGCGAAAATTTCGAGTCGCTCGCTACTTCTCACAAAATCACCTAGGGCTTCGCATCTAATCACTGTGGTGATAGGAACACTAGTATCCATAGATAGCAGAACATCCACATTTGGCACTATTGATTTCACACCTTTTAGACAAAAGTCACTCGGATCACAATTAATGACACAATTGTAGATCAAATTTTGTTGTGGGTTAATCACCCACAGCAAAATTCTTGGAAAAAAGGCCATAAAAAGGGCCTTTTTTCCAAGACACATACGACGCATTTTCACATAACGCTGAATTACTTGAGACAGACTCAGCTATAGCATTCGAATTATTCCTAGTAGGAATACTTGGCAGGGTATCCGTATCCATGTTCACTGGTGCTGCAAAACGTTTGGAGAGCTTGGCTGAAGAGGCATCGAAGTATCCATAACTGGTCCCACTGCGGAATCAGCAGGATTAGCCGTCAAGTCCGAACAATTGGCAGAGACGTCCGGCGGCAGCGATCCGAGACCCCCTCGGGGTCGGGCATGATGTTCTCCGTCTGCGGCCATTCACTGCAGAATTCGCAAAAACAGGTTTGAGGACAAGTCTTAAAGCACGTCTTGTTCCCTCGAAGGCTGGAGCGAGAAGCTGAAGTGAAACCAGAACATGAAGAGAAAGCAGAGCAAAATGTAAATAGTGTATTCAATACAAGGATAATGATTTAACTGTTCTAATCAAGAAAATATATAATTTAAAAGTATTTTATAATGTTTAAATGTTTTGTGATAGATTTTTGTCATGAAATTATATATTTCTCAAAAATTGTGCAGCAAAGTAATGCTTTTTAAATTAAAAAAAATTCAAGTATAGGAAAGATAATTAATAATGTCACGATTCATCAATTCAGGTAAAAATATATGAATTAATGGAGCTCTACAATTACATCTGGTGTACAAGTTGTTATTCAGACCCTTGACAAAATCATTTCCAGCATTCGTTCGCCATTACACTGTAATACAGTCTTAATATATCCTCAAGGTATATGCTAATTGGAATCAGCATATATTTCCTCTTTTTAGGTACTCGTAAATCCACACTCATAATGAGTGAGACCTATTCTATTAGAGAAGTAATCATAATAATGTAGTACCAATCACGTTGAAGTTAGATAATTTCAAGGTATGTTTTTAAATAGTATAGTGGTAGGTAAATAAAATGTTGAATTACTTCCTTATTTAGCATTTTTTGAATTAATTGATAAACATCTTTTTTGAAAATAATCTTTCTTTACAAGACAATTAGTTAAACTAAAATAACTAATGGATATAGATGATATTTTATGTTTCAATGTTTGTCACAAAATTGACATAAAATATTGTATTTTCAAATAACTGTAGTTTGTACACTTAGTAAATACCTATAACTGTTACGTGAAAGTATTTAGAAATTGTGTTTTAAAAATAGGCGTGGTTATTGACTTCCGACAATATATAGGATATGGGAGTTACCAAAAGCAAACACTAATGTGAATAAAAATAGATATATACAATAAGATACGTTTTTTAAAAATGTAAAGATTAATAAATGCTCTATTATTTGTTGTAATTAAATATTTTTTAACATTTTATTCAATTATTTTTCAAGATGCTGTATCGTGGGTAAAATTTTCATGCAAATCACAATTACGAATTATGTACACAAAAAAAATTTTTAATATTTTAAGCAGGATCATACACACGAGAAAAAACTTAGTTGGCGTCTATCTACTTTGCTTCACAATTTTAAGAAGTTGTGTAAAATATTATTTTAAATGTTTTCAAAAATGAAATAAAGACAAATGTAAACAAATTATATTTCATCATACTTCTGGTGTCACATGCTCTCACTCCGTAAATTACCATCACCCAACACAAAGTCACGTGTGTTTAACACATCAATTAAAAGTTATATTTACTTTGAGAAATAATGTTTATTACTAAGAATACTAATCGTAATACTATGAATGAGAAGAATGCAGAAAGGAAAATCTAAACATTTTCAAATGTTCTTTTAAATTCATTTTTAAATTAATTATTTAGCAGTGAACAAATATGTAAAAATACTGGAGTAATATCACTAAATAATTTAACATGCGCAAACAATGAAATTGTAAGGTAATTAAACCTCATGAAACTACATATCTCTTAAATAACTAACTTCTCTTAAGTATACAATTTTTATATCAAGAGGCATATTTTTACGAAAATTTATAATTTACGAACAATTAGCCAACAGAAACTCAGTGAATGGAAATCAAATGAATCAAATTTAAAGAAATATGCTTCATAAAATATTTTGCAATATTATTAAGAATGGTGCCAGAAATATTGAAAGGTGACATAGTTCAGTTGAAAGAAATTTTTTAAGGTTTGCCATTTTGTTTACGTAATTAAATACTGAAAATAAGTAGGAAAAAGGATAAAAACTTCTGGGTATTAGAAGAATTCTTTATTTTTTTAAGATATATTATAAAATAGGAAAACATATAAATTTTAGTCGATATTCCTTAGCTAACCCACTTATACAGGTAATGAAAATCTATTGAATATTTATTTGAAGAAAACAAAAAGTAATTTTGATATATATTAGATTAGACTAATATTTTTAATACCATGCAATTTAGTGAATTCAAATCAAATGCACAATTTACAAAGAAATTTTCTTCTTGAATACATTTGTACTATTACTCAGAATAGAAAGAAAGTTCGAAAGCAATAAACAGACGTAATTCACTTCAAATAATGCTTTGAATTTTTTGAAATTTTATAACCCAATCGAATACTGAAAATGAATAGGAAAGAAATGGCGAAAATTTAGGTTTTAGAACCAGAAGTTTTTATTTTTTAAAAATATTGAAAGAGAAAAATATGATTTTTTCAGTAAATCTTTGCTCAACAGCCATTTTAAATATAGGGGGGGAGTAAAGATTTATTTAAAATATTTTATATAAAATATACAAACAAAGCAATTTACATTTCTATTAGATTGGTTAAAATGTAATTGTATTTAATACTATTAATTTACAAATGAACATAGAAAAGTTTCATCCCATTTATATTTTTATAGAAAATTTTCTGTTTCTTTTCTTCAGGATTTTAAGGAGTCCTTTTAAGTTTTTTACTTCCTTTCTGGGAATTTTTTCTATGAGTATAGGATTTTAATTCATTAAATGATAAAGAATCTTGCTCACAATTTTTTGACTGTATTGTTCATATTATGATAGCCAAAAATGATGAGATAAAAGTCAATTGTTTCAATTTTAATAATTCAATCGTTAATCACTTATTTAAATTTTTAAACTAATTTCTCACTCTGTACCTTATTGCCTATTACGTCTTACCTTTAATTAACTATTCGTTGTGAAAATTTTATAACATAAATTATTAATAAATTTCGCATGTGTTAAATAGTCTTGGATCAAAAGTTAACATAGATATGTGAAATATTTTTTTTGTTCAGCTGCAATTAATGAACAGTATAAATATCCATGTCACTAAAGAAATATCTGCTATAACTAATTCCTCCTAACTTCTAACGTTTTGAAACGTTACATTATATATTACGATTACTCTAAAGGATATATGGTGAAAATGCCATAAAATTTTGCGGCCATATTTCTATGAAAATTAAGGTAAAAATCCTTACCAATGGTTTTGATGTTCATAACTTAATTCAATGAAAGTTTAATAATTATAAAAACCATCGTATGACATCATTATTAAATTTCACTTATGAACTGTTAAATACAACAGTTTGCTGTTCGCTTGTATGTTATCTTGCTTTGTTATGGACCTGTTTTAAAATCTGATGTATGAGTTCAGACTGTTACTGATAAGTTAAGTAATGAGATTAGTATTGGAAGCTTAATTTATTTTGACAAATGGGAAAATTTTCTGATATAATATAAAATTTGAGTAGGGAGCTGTGTGTGAAAGATGAAAAATAATTAACAAATTTACTGATTAGTGAAATTCATATCGAACAAAAATAACCTACAAAAGAATTACTGGTTTTGCAGAAAATTGTGATGTCCTATTTACATTCAGGCATTCATGATCCCGTTTTGCTTTTTATCTTACAAAAATGTTGTCTCCATACTGACTAAAATATAAATGAAAGACCTTCTGTTAAATTTGTTAAATTATCTGTTAAATTTGGCAAAATAACTTGATATACTTCACAGATATGGGTTTGAATTTTTGTCTAATTCTTATTATAATTCTTTTTATTCACACATGTAAGAAATGATATGAGATAGGTTTATCTTTAATAATTCAGAAAATTCCAGTCACTGGTATATATTTATATCCGTTTTTTATGTATTATCATCAAATGCATCACAGACATAATTAGAAATTGCAATTTGACTCAGAATATTTTCACGTGTCCAGTTTTCGGAGAAATAGGGAATGCCATTCTTCGTTCGATTGAGCTGAAGAAAATTTATTTTGTATTTGAAGAAATCTGTTGTTAAACATGTTTCTAAGTTTAATTTAAAATCATCGTTACCAAGGATATAATATATTATTTTTATCAATATTTAAATTCGTGGAATACACTGATACAATTTATACGTGTCATGAGAATAAAGCAAAAAGTAAGAAAAATCTCGATTTCTTGTTTAATAGCAAACATCGAAAGCAACTATTGTAATTTTTTACACTTGAAGTTGGGTATTTTAAATTTTCCTTGATTTTTATTTACAATAAATTAATTTAAAATAGTATGTTGTCCCCGGTATTTATAATAAAAGTCAGGTTGTGTAAAATTTTTTGCAGGTGCGTATTGTAATTTAAAAAGGAAAACTACACCTCAAATTTTTACTTGTTTTTCTTACAACATAATAAATTATTCAATTTCACCCGCAGTTTTAAAAGAGTGTAGATAAGAAAGCAAAATTTGCCTAATGTAGAGAAGATAAGTATAAGGATATGCACTTGAATTCAGTTCATTGTTAAAACTATCTTATTCAGAGCAGATAATGAATGACCTTCCACACATCTACACGGAACGAAAATATTCGAAAAAAAAATACAAGATTACAAACCATTTGATAATAAGAGTGGCTAAAAGGGAACCGTTAATAAACCCAGCCCATCACATTTTTACATGTGATGATTTTTTTTTTACCTTGCCATGAAAGATACATCAGATAATATTCTCAAAACCAACAACAATCTTGCTATGTTCTATAAAAATAAGGCAATAAAGAACCCCAGAAAATCAAATTAGGAAATTAGAATTAATCATATTAATATATATGTTCAATTATAACTTATATAGGAAAAACATATTCTTTTGACATGATATTCTTAGTGACAAAAATTTTCTTAACTTATATATATATAAACATTTGTAAAATATATTTTTCATAAAAGAGCCGTAAATATAAATTAGTAAATTAATAATTGGTATTTTGATTATTTAACAAAATACTAGTAAAATGATAAATATTAGAATGTCAATAAAGAAAAGAGAATGAGAAAATCCAATTCACTATAGGACATACGAAAACAAAAATGTGATGGGCTTATGTAATCATACACAATTTTATAAAGTGCAGAAAAAGTATTATATAATGTGGTTGAATAACAAAAATACATATAAAATGACAAAATATGGTAGAATTTTTAGTCAGTATAGAAGAAAAATAAAAATTTTGAATTAAATTCAGATAAATACTTGTATTACAAACTAAATTCCTCTTTTTTTCATTATTTCTTCATTAAAAATTTCTCCTTTTTAAGGTTATTTTCTATTGATTCTTTTATTATGATATAACTTCAAAAAATTTGAGAATTTATAAACTTTTAATTTTGTTTTACTTATTGCAAGATTTTTAAGAAAAAACAAAATTTTGATGCAAGAATTTAGGAGTTTCGTTAATAGAAAATATATAAAATCAAAGAAAATGTTTCTACAGTGTGTATATATGGATTGTTTTTTTCAAGAATCTGAAATTTAATGACTTTTTCTCAGAAGTGTTATTTTATTTTTATGCAAAGAGAAACAAGTTTTAAACTTGATACTACCATTTTCAGTTTTACTTAGTATATATTCATGGCTAAATGTTTGTTTTATGTTACATAATCTAACATTTAGCAGCTTGAATGTATGCATGTAAAATATTTGTTCCTATTAAAAGTTTTGGGTTTTTATTGTACTATAAATGTTCTTTTCAATATCCAATCTTTTATAAATAGTTTACTCTTCATGGTTAATGTTTATACAATTTGATGATCAAAAATTGAATTGCTTTTATTAAGAAAATGAATAATTTTTCACCTGTAATAGCTGGAGGTTTTTTTTTTCATTTTTTCTTAGTGATATTTTTCTCTGACAATAATCCAATTCATTTAATATTTTTACCATGTTTTAGTAATTTATTAAATTTAAAATGAATCTTTTATTTTCCTAAAAGTCTTTCTAAACAATAATATCTTTTATAATATCAATTATTTTTCATTTTTGCTAGTATACATACACACTTATTGTAATTTTACTTCAATTACAGAATGTCTTGTAGCAATAAGAGTGGATAATGATTCCTTGTTTATTAGTTCAACTACTTGAACCTGTGGTATTCCTCTTTTATTGTAAGTTATGTTTACTTCAGAAAATCTTTATTTAAATATTGGATTAAATTCTTTATGTTTATATTTGGAATAAACATGTTTTAAATGCTATTCTTTTTTTTACATTCATTTATTAAGTATACTTACTTCTCCTTTTAAATATGTTTAATTTCTTGTGTTTATTTAAAATAGTTTGAATAATATTTATCCATCCATTCTCATTATAATAATTTAAATTTATTCCACTTATTTTGTTGTTGGTATGTCAATAAATAGAAACTTATGGTTACCTATCATTGTGAGTTATGCTTAATTTAGAAAATCTTTATTTAAATATTGGATTAAATTATATTTATTTATATTTAAAACATTAATTGCATTGATGTTTTAAATGCAATTCCTTTTTTTTTACATTTATATTTTATGTATACTTATTTTTCCATTTATTTATATTTAATTTAATGTATTTATTTAAAATAGTTTGAATAATATTTCTCCCTCTGTTCTCATTATAATGATTTTAATTTATTCCACTTATTTTGTCGTTGGTATGTCAATAAATAGAAACTTATGGTTTCCTATCATTACAATCTATCTTATTTTTTATTTTATAAGAATTCTTCAAAAACTGTAATTACCTTGCATGTTTGTGTGTGTGCAATAATTGACCTAAATTAATTAAAATGAATGTTATTATTTTTATAAAATTCCCTTTAAATAATATAAATGTGTCATTTGGAAAAGATTTTACCTGTTTCTTGATACAATCCTTGTTTTTTGACATTGATTTAAGAGAACCCTTTTCACTATTATAATATTTCTTGTGCGTTGCTGTAACATTATTATATATTTCCTTTTATTTTCATATAAGATTTAAGAGGAATACTTCGAAAATCTTTGATGTTTTTGTATCTTTAATCAGAGAAATATTAGATTTCAATTCATTTCCTCACCTTCATTTAAAAGTAATCGCAGTAAAATTGATTTGATTATTATTTCTTTATATTTGAAAAATATGCACTTCAATTATATTATATTTTTGATGCAGTGTTTGCGTGAAATTTGTGTTGTTAAGGTTTGAATTTATTAATAATGTGCTAGTTAAATTTTAACTTACAGCTTCTTAAATGCACCTGACATAAGTCAATATGGTTAGAAGTCTATTAAATATGTTCCTTCTTTTAACTTCATGAAAATTTTAACTTTTCTAATATATTTATTTAATTAGAAATCTGTAATATGTGCTGATACTTGCTTCTAATATAAAATGTACTTCTTTTTCTTCATTGTTTCTTAGTCTAAAAATTTCTCTTTCTTAATATTACATTTCTTTTTTCCTTTTATAAATTAAAAAATATGACTATTGTAAAATATTATACATCTTTTATACATTTAAGTCTTACTACAATGTTGCAATATTTTTGAGAAAAATATTTTGAGAGTTTTATTAACGCAAAATATTTAAAGTAAAGGGAAATTTTCTTAGAGTTTGTGCATTTGGTAATGTTTTTTTGAAGAATCTGAAACTAAAGGACCTTTTCTAAGAAGTGTTATTTTATTTTATGTAAAGAGAAAAAATTTTTTAAATTGATACTACCATTTTCAGTTTTATTTAGTGAACAATCTTTGCTAAATGTTTGTTTTATGTTACATTATCTTCCGTTTAGCACCTTGAATGTAAGCAGGTAAAATATTTCTTCCCATTAAAAGTTCTGAGTTATTATTGTACTGCAAATGTTCTTTTCAATATCCAATTTGATGATAAAAATTGATTTGTTTTTATTAAGAAAATAGAAAATTTTTCACCTGTAATATCTGGAGGTTTTTTTTTTTTTTAAATTTGTTTTTTTAGTGCTATTTTTCTGTGAGAATATTTCAATTCATTTAATATTTTTGCAAATGTTTTAATAATTTATTAAATTTTAAAGGAATCTTTTATTTTCCTAAAAGTCTTTCTAAACAATAATATATTTTTCTATATAAATTATTTTTCATTTTTTCAAGCATGCATACAGACTTATTGTAAATTTACTTTAATTACAGAATATATTGTGGCAATAAGAGTCAATAATGATTTCTGGTTTATTTCTTCAACTACTTGAAACTTTGGAATTCCTCTTTTATTGTAAGTTATGTTTACTTCAGAAAATCTTTATTTATAAATATTGGATTAAATTATTTTTTTTTATATTTGGAATAAACATGTTTTCAATGCCAATTTTTTTTTACATCCATTTATTAAGTATACTTACTTCTCTTTTTAAATATGTTTAATTTCTTGTCATTATTTAAAATAGTTTGAATAATATTTATCCCTCTATTCTCGTTATAATGATGTAATATATTTCACTTTTTTTGTCGTTGGTATGTCAATAAATAGAAACTTATGGTTGCCTATCATTACAATCTATCTTATTTTTTATTTGATAAAAATTCTTCAAAAACTGTAATTACCTTGCATGTTTGTGTGTGTGCAATAATTGACCTAAATTAATTAAAATGAATGTTATTATTTCTATAAAATTCCTTTTAAATATTATAAATGTGTCATTTGGAAACGATTTTACTTGTTTATTGGTACATTCCTTGTTTTTTGACATTGATTTGAGAAATCTTTTCCCTTTTATAATATTTTTTGTGCGTTGCTTGTAATATTATTATCTGTTTTTTTTTTTTTTTTTTCATATAAGATTTAAGAGGAATACTTTGAAAATCTTTGCTGTATTTTTTATATTTAATCAGTAAAATATTAGATTTCAATTCATTTTCTTACCTTCAGTTCGAAGTAATCTCAGTAAAATTCATTTGATTATTATTTCTTTATATTTGAAAAACATGTACTTCAGTTATATAATATTTTTGACGTAGTGTTTGCATGAAATTAGTGTTTTTAATGTTTGAATTTATTAATAATGTTTTAGTTAAATTTAAACTTACAGCCTCTTAAATGCGCATGATGTATGTAAAGTGTTCAGAAGTCTTTTAAATTTGTTTTTTCTTTTAACTTCATGCAAATTTTAACTTTTCTTATATATTCATTTAATTAAAAATCTGTAATTTTTGCTGATACTTTCTTTTAATATAAAATTTACTTCTGTTCCTTCATTGTTTCTTAATCTAAAAGTTTCTCGTTTAATATTATATTTATTTTTTTCCTTTTATAAAATAAATAATATCACTATGATAAAATATTATACAGTTTTTTTTACATTTAAGTCTTACTAGAATGTTACAACTCTTTCGAGAAAAATATTTTGACAGTTTTATTTACGAAAAATATGTAAAATAGAGGGAAATTTTCCTAGAGTTTGTGAAATTAGTATTGTTTTTTTGAAGAATCTGAATTTAAAAGACCTTTTCTAAGATGTGTTATTTCATTTTATGTAAAGGGAAAAAAGTTTTAAAACTGTTACTACTATTTTCAGTTTTATTTAGTGAACATTCTTTTCTAAATGTTTGTTTTATGTTACATTATCTGCCATTTAGCACCTTGAATGTATGCAGGTAATATATTTCTTCCCATTAAAAGTTCTGAGTTATTATTGTACTGCAAATGTTCTTTTAAATATCCAATCTTTTATAAATAGTTTGCTCTTCATGGTTAATGTTTATACAATGTGATGATCAAAAATTGAATTGTTTTTATTAAGAAAATAGAAAATTTTCCACCTGTAATTGCTGGGGACTTTTTTTTATTTCTTCTTAGTGATATATTTCTGTGAATATATTCCAATTAATTTAATATTTTTACAAATTGTTTTAATAATTTAATAAATTTAAAAAGATTATTTTACTTTCTAAACAATAATATCTTTTCTAATATAAATTATTATTCATTTTTTCAAGTATGCATACAGACTTATTGTAATTTTACTTTAGTTACAGAATATATTGGGGCAATAAGAGTCGATAATGATTTCTGGTTTATTTCTACAACTACTTGAAATTTTGGATTTCCTCTTTTATTGTAAGTTATGTTTACTTCATAAAATCTTTATTTAAATATTAGATTAAATTCTTTATGTTTATATTTGGAATAAACATGTTTTAAATGCTATTCTTTTTTTTTACATTCATTTATTAAGTATACTTACTTCTCTTTTTAAATATTTTTAATTTCTTGTATTTATTTAAAATAGTTTGAATAATAGTTATCCATCTATTCTCATTATAATGATTTTAATTTTTTCCACTTATTTTGTTGTTGGTATGTCAATAAATAGAAACTTATGGTTACATATCATTACAATCTATCTTATTTTTTATTTGATAAAAATTCTTCAAAAACTTTAAATACCATGTGTGTTTGTGTGTGTGAAATAATTGACCTATGTTACTTAAATGAATGTTATTATTTTTATAAAATTCCCTTTAAATAATATAAATGTGTATTTTGGAATAGATTTTACCTGTTTCTTGATACATTCCTTGTGTTTTGACATTGCTTTGATAACCCTTTTCACTATTATAATATTTCTTGTGTGTTGCTGTAACATTATTATAATTTCCTTTTATTTTCATATCAGATTTAAGAAGAATACTTCGAAAATCTTTGATGTTTTTGTATCTTTAATCAGAGAAATATTAGATTTCAATTCATTTCCTCACCTTCAATTAAAAGTAATTGCAGTAAAATTCATTTGATTATTATTTCTTTATATATGAAAAACATGCATTTCAATTATATAATATTTTTGATGCAGTGTTTACAGGAAATTAGTGTTGTTAAGGTTTGAATTTATTAAAAATGTGTTTTATTTTAACTTACAGCATCTTAAATGTACCTGACGAAAGTCAAAATGGTTAGAAGTCTATTAAATATGTTTTTTCTTTTACTTCATGCAAATTTTAACTTTTCTAATATTTTTTTAATTAAAAATCTGTAATATGTGCTGATATTTGCTTGTAATATAAAATGCTCTTCTGTTCCTTTATTGTTTCTTAGTCTAAAAGTTTCTCTTTCTTAATATTATATTTTTTTTTCCTTTTATAAAACAAATAATATCACAATTGTAAAATATTATACAGTTTTTTTATATTGAAGTCTTACTACAATGTTGCAACATTTTTGAGAAAAATATTTTGAGAGTTTTATTTACACAAAATATTTAAAATAAAGGGGAATTTTCCTAGAGTTTGTGAAATTAGTAGTGTTTTTTTGAAGAATCTGAATTTAAAGGACCTTTTTAGTGTTATTTCATTTTATGTAAAGAGAAAAAAAGTTTTAATACTGTTCCTAACATTTTAAGCTTTATTTAGTGAACATTCTTTGCTAAATGTTTGTTTTATTTTACATTATCTTCCATTTAGCACCTTGAATGTAAGCAGGTAAAATATTTCTTCCCATTAAAAGTTCTGATATATTATTGTACTGCAAATGTCCTTTTCAATATCCAACCTTTTATAATTAGTTTGATATTCATGGTTAAAGTTTTAATATTTATATAATTTTATGATCATAAATTAAATTATTTTTGCTAAGAAAACGAATAATTTTTCACCTGTAGTTGCTGGAGTTTTTTATTTTTTCTTAGTGATATTTTTCTGTGAATATATTCTAATCCATTAAATATTTTTGCAAATTGTTTTAATAATTTAATAAGTTTAAAAAGATTATTTTATTTTCCTAAAAAACTTTCTAAACAATAATATCTTTTCAATATAAATTATTTTTCATTTTTCAAGTATGCATGCAGACTTATTGTACTTTTACTTTAATTACAGAATATATTGTAGCAATAAGAGTGGGTAATGATTTCTGGTTTATTTCTTCATCTACTTGAAACTTTGGAATTCCACTATTATTGTAAGTTATGTTTACTTCAGAAAATATTTATTTAAATATTGGATTAAATTCTTTTTGTTTATATTTGGAATAAACATGTTTTAAATGCCATTCTTTTTTTACATTCATTTATTAAGTATACTTGCTTCTCCTTTTAAATATGTTTAATTTCTTGTCTTCATATAAAATAGTATGAATAATATTTATCCCTCTATTCTCGTTATAATGATTTAATATATTTCACTTATTTGGCCGTTGGTGTGTCATTAAATAGAAACTTATGGTTACATATCATTACAATCTATCTTATTTTTTATTTGATGAAAATTCTTCAAAAACTGTAATTACCTTGCATGTTTGTGTGTGTTCAATAATTGACCTAAATTAATTTAAAATGAATGTTATTATTTCTTTAAAATTCCTTTTTAATATTATAAATGTGTCATTTGGAAATGATTTTACTTATGTATTGATGCATTCCTTGTTTTTTGACATTGCTTTGTGAACACTATTACCTTTTATAATATTTTTTGTGTGTTGCTTGTAACAGTATTATCTGTTTTTTTATTTTTTTTATTTTTTTATTTTTTTTTATTTTCATATAAGATTTAAGAGGAATACTTTGAAAATCTTTGCTGTATTTTTTATCTTCAATCAGTAAAATATTAGATTTCAATTCATTTTTTTACCTTCAGTTCAAATTAATCTCAGTATAATTCATTAGATTATTATTTATTTATATTTGAAAAATATGCACCGTAATTATATAATATTTTTGATGCAGTGTTTGCATGAAATTAGGGTTGTTAAAGTTTGATTTTATTAATAATGTGTTAGTTTTATTTTAACTTACAGCCTCTTAAATGCATCTGATGTATGTCAAAATGGTTAGAAGTCTATTAAATATGTTTTTTCTTTTAACTTCATGCAAATTTTAACTTTTCTAATATATTTATTTAATTAAAAATCTGTAATTTGTGCTGAATCTTGCTTCTAATATAAAATGTACTTCTTTTTCTTCATTGTTTCTTAGTCTAAAAATTTCTCTTTCTGAATATTATATTTCTTTTTTCCTTTTGTAAAATAATTAATATGACTAATGTAAAATATTATACAGTTTTTTTACATTGAAGTCTTACTACAATGTTGCAACATTTTTGAGAAAAATACTTTGAGAGTTTTATAAACACAAAATATTTCAAATAAAGGGGAATTTTCCTAGAGTTTGTGCATATAGTATTGTTGTTTTGAAGAATCTGAAACTAAAGGACCTTTTCTAAGAAGTGTTATTTTATTTTATGTAAAGAGAAAAAATTTTACAGTTGTTACTACCATTTTCAGTTTTATTTAGTGAACATTCTATGCTAAATGTTTGTTTTATGTTACATTATCTTCCATTCAGCACCTCGAATGTATGCAGGTAAAATATTTCTTCCCATTAAAAGTTCTCAGTTATTATTGTACTGCAAATGTCCTTTTCAATATCGAACCTTTTATAAATAGTTTGATCTTCATTGTTAAACTTTTAATGTTTACATAATTTGATGATCATAAATTAAATTATTTTTACAAACAAAACGAATAATTTTTCACCTGTAATTGCTGGGGATTTTTTTATTTTTTATTTCTTCTTAGTGATATATTTCTGTGAATATATTCCAATTCATTTAATATTTTTACAAATGTTTTATTAATTTAATAAATTTAAAAAGAATATTTTATTTTCCTAAAAGTCTTTCTAAATAATATATTTTCCAATATAAATTATTTTTCATTTTTTCAAGTATGCATACAGACTTACGGTAATTTTACTTTATTTATTGAATATATTGTAGCAATAAGAGTCAATAAAGATTTCTTGTTTATTTCTGATTATTTGTTTATTTGTTTATTTAATTTATTGAAATTTTGGAATTGCTCTTTTATTGTAAGTCATGTTTACTTCAGAAAATGTTTTCTAAATATTGGATTAAATTATTTTTGTTTATATTTTGCATAAACTTTTTTTAAATGCCATTCTTTTTTTAAAATTCATCTCTTAAGTATACTTACTTCTCCTTTTAAATATGTTTAATTTCTTGTATATATATAAAATAGTTTGAATAATATTTAACCCACTATTCTCATTGTAATGATTTTAATTTATTTCACTTATTTTGTCATTGGTATGTCAATGAATAGAGACTTATAGTTACATATAATTACAATCTATCTTATTTTTTATTTGATAAAAAATCTTCAAGAACTGTAAATACCTTGTGTGTTTGTGTGTGGGAAATAATTGACCTATGTTACTTAAATGAATGTTATTATTTTTATAAAATTCCCTTTAAATAATATAAATGTGTCATTTGGAAAAGATTTTACCTGTTTCTTGATACAATCCTTGTTTTTTGACATTGATTTAAGAGAACCCTTTTCACTATTATAATATTTCTTGTGCGTTGCTGTAACATTATTATATATTTCCTTTTATTTTCATATAAGATTTAAGAGGAATACTTCGAAAATCTTTGCTGTTTTTTTTTATCTTCAATCAGAGAAATATTAGATTTTAATTCATTTCCTCACCTTCATTTCAAAGTGATATCAGTAAAATTGATTTGAATATTATTTCTTGATATTTGAAAAATAAGCATTTCAATTATATAATATTTTTGATGCAGTGTTTGCATGAAATTAGTGTTGTTAAGGTTTGAATTTATTAATAATGTGTTAGTTTTATTTTAACTTACATCCTCTTAAATGTACCTGACGTAAGTCAAAATGGTTAGAAGTCTATTAAATATGTTTTTTCTTTTAACATCATGCAAATTTTAACTTTTCTAATTTATTTATTTAATTAAAAATCTGTATTATATGCTGATAATTGCTTGTAATATAAAATGTACTTCTGTTCCTTCATTGTTTCTTAGTCTAAAAGTTTCTCTTTCTTAATATTATACTTCTTTTTTCCTTTTATAAAATAAATAATATGACTATTGTAAAATATTATACAGTTTTTTTTACATTTAAGTAATACTACAATGTTGCAACATTTTTGAGAAAAATATTTTGAGAGTTTTATTAACGAAAATATTTAAAATAAATTAAAATTTTATTAGAGTATGTGAATTTAGTATTGTTTTTTTGAAGAATTTGAAACTAAAGGACCTTTTCTAAGAAGTGTTATTTTATTTAATGCAAAGAGAAAAAAATTTTTAAATTGATACTACCATTTTCAATTTTATTTAGTGAACCTTCTTTGCTAAATGTTTGATTTATTTTACATTATCTTCCATTTAGAATCTTGAATGTAAGCAGGTAAAATATTTCTTCCCATTAAAAGTTCTGAGTTATTATTGTACTGCAAATGTTCTTTTCATTATCCAATTTTTTATAAATAGTTTGCTCTTCATGGTTAATGTTTATACAATTTGATGATCAAAAATTGAATTGTTTTTATTAGGAAAATAGAAAATTTTTCTACTGTAATACTGGAGGGTTTTTTTTATTTTATTTTATTTTTTCTTAGTGATATTTTTCTCTGACTATATTCCAATTCATTTAATATTTTTCAAATGTTTTAATAATTTATTAAATTTTAAATGAACCTTTTATTTTCCTAATAGTTTTTCTAAACCATATCTTTTATAATATGAATTATTTTTCATTTTTCCGAGTATGCTTTCAGACTTATTGTAATTTTTATTCAATTACAGAATATATTTTAGCAATAACAGTGAATAATGATTCCTGGTTTATTAGTTCAGCTGCTATAACCTGTGGTATTCCTCTTTTATTTTAAGTTATGTTTACTTCAAAAATTCTTTATTTAAATATTTGATTAAATTCTATTAGTTTATATTTGGAATAAATATGTTTTAACTGTAATTTCTTTTTTTTACATTTATCTATTAAGAAATTTTTCCTTTTAATTATGTTTAATTTCTTGTCTTTATTTAAAATAGTTTGAATAATATTTATCTCTCTATTCTCGTTATAATGATTTAATTTATTTTACTTATTTTGTCGTTGGTATGTCAATAAATAGAAACTTATGGTTTCCTATCATTACAATCTATCTTATTTTTTATTTGATAAAAATTCTTCAAAAACTGTTATTACCTTGTGTGTTTGTGTGTGTGCAATAATTGACCTAACTTAATTAAAATGAATGTTATTATTTTTATAAAATTCCCTTTAAATAATATAAATGTGTCATTTGGAAATGATTTTACTTGTTTATTGATACATTCCTTGTTTTTTGACATTTCTTTGAGAACCCTTTTCCTTTTTATAATATTTTTTGTGCGTTGCTTGTAACATTATTATCTGTTTTTTTATTTTTTAGTTTCATATAACATTTAAGAGGAATACTTGTAAAATTTTTGATGTATTTCCTATCTTTGATAAGTGTAATATTTAGTTTCGCTTCTGTTCCCTACCTGCGGTACAAAGTGATGTCTGAAAAATTCATTTGATAATTATTTCTTTATGTTTAAAAAATATGCACTTCAATTATATATTGTTTTTGTTGCACTGCTTGTTTGAAATAAGTGTTGTTAAAGTTTTAGTTCATTAATAATGTGTTAATTAAATTATTACTTACAAGGTCTTAAATGCACTTGGTGTATATCAAATTTTTCAGAAGTAATTAAATATGTTTTTTCCATTAATTTAATACAAATTTTGTCTTTTCTAATATATTTAATTAATTAAAAATCTTTAATTTGAGTTGTAATTTTCTGTTAATATTAAATGTACCCATGCTCTTTTGTTGTTTTCAATCTAACACTTTCTTCTTTTTAATATCATATTCCATTTTTCCTTTTATTATGTAAGTTATTTGACTAATCTAAATTATTATAGAGTTCATTAACATTTAAGTTCTACTACAAGGTTGCAAGATTTTTAGAAGAATATTTTATGAATTTTATTAACAGAAAATAAGTAAAATAAAAGGAAATTTTCTTTGTGTTTGAGCATTTAGGTTTGTTTTTATAAAGAATCTGAAACTAAAGGAGCTTCTCTCGAAAGTATTATTTTACTCTTTGCAAAGAGAAACATGTTTTAATATTTATACTACCATTTTTGCAGTTTAATTTATTGCATACTCTTGGCTAAATTCTTGTTTTATGTTACATAATCTTACATTTAGCAGGTTGAATGTATGTATGTATAATATTTCTTCCCATCAGAAGTTTTTAGTTTTTATTGTACTGCAAATGTCCTTTTCAATATCCAATCTTTTATAAATTGCTTGCTGTTCATTTTTATGATTTAATGTTGATACCATTTGGTGATTATGAATTAAAAAACTTTCTATGCTGAAAATTGAAAATTTTTCAGCTGTAACAGTTGGAGATTTTTTTTATTATTTTTTATAGTGATATTTGTGTATGAATGCAATCCAATAATTTCGAATTTTTTATAAATTTTTTTAAAAAACTTATAAATTTAAAAAGAGTCTTTAATTTACCTAAAAGCCTTTGTAAACAATGATATCTTTTCCAAAATAAAATATTTTTCATTTTGTCAAGTTTTCATACAGACTTATTGTTGTTTTATTATATTTACAGAATATTTTGTTGCAATGAGAGTGAATAATGGTTTTTGGTTTATTTCTTCAACTGCTTGAACCTTTGGAATTTCTCTTTCATTGTAAGTTTTGTTTACTTATAAAATTCTTTATTTGAATATTGGACTTTATTATTTATGTATACAATTGGAATAAACATGTTTGAAATATAATTCCTTTTTTTATACTTTCATCTTTTAAATACAGTTATTTTTCCTTATAAATTTGTTTAATATTTGTATGTATTTCAAATAATTGCAATAATATTCTTCACTCCATTCTCATCATAATGGTTTTAATTTATTCAACATATTTTGTCATTGATATGTCAATAATTAGAAAGTTATGGTTACCTATTATTACAGTCTATATTATTTTTTGTTTGGTTTAAATTCTTCAAAAAGTATAAGTTCCTTGTGTGTATTCAATATTAAACATATATTACTTAAATTGATTGTTACAATTTTTATAAAATTCTCCTTTAAATGTTATAAACATCTTATTTATAAAAAAGATTTATCCTGCTTATCAATAAATTCCTAATTCACTTGAAAACCGTTTTCTCTTTTAAAATATTTTTTGTCCTTTGCTGTAGCATTATTTCCTATTTTTTTTTTCATATAACATTTAAGAGGAATACTTTGAAAATCTTTTCTATCTTTAAACAGTGTAATATTAGATTTCAATTCCTTTTTTTACATTCGGTACAATGTAATCTCTATAAAATTTATTTGATAACTGAACCCGACTTGAAGATCTAATGAAACCATCGGGCGAATCCTAATATTTTATACACTACTGGCCATTAAAATTGCTACACCAAGAAGGCGACATGCTACAGACGTGAAATTTATTCAAAAGGAAGAAGGTGCTGTGGTATTCAAATTATTAGCTTTTCAGCGCATTCAGACAAAGCAGGCGCCAGTAGCGACACCTACATTGTGTTTAAATGAGGAAATTGTTCAGCCGGTTCCTCATACACAAATTGCATTTGAACGTTGTTGCCTGGTGAAAAGTTGTTGTGATGCCTCGTGTAAGAAGGAGAAATGCGTACCAGCACGTTTCTGACTTTGATAAAGGTCCAATTGTAGCGTACCGGAATTGCGGTTTATCTTATTGCAGCATTGCTGCTCGCGTCGGTCGAGATCCAATGACTGTTAGCAGAATATGGAATCGATGGGTTCAGGACGGTAATACGGAACGCCATGCGGGATCTCAACGGCCACCTATCACCAGCAGCCGAGAAGACAGGCATATTATCCGCATGGCCGTAATGGATCGTGCAACCACGTCATGAGCCGTGAGTCAAGAAACGGGGTCGTTTGGAAGACAAGTGTCTGCACGAACAGTTCGACGACGTTTGCAGCAGCATGTACTCTCAGCTCGGAGACCCTAGCTGCGGCTTCCCTTGACGCTGCGTCATAGACAAGAGCGCCTTCAATGCTGTGATCAACGACAAACCTGGGCGCACAAATGGCGAAACGTCATCTTTTCAGATGAATACAGGTTCTGCGTACAGCATCATGATGGTCGCATCCGTGTTTGGCGGCATCGTGTTGAACGCACACTGGCAGCGTGCATTCGTCATCGTCATACTGGCCCATCACCTGGCATGATGGTATGGGGTGCCATTGGATACACGTCTCGGTCACCTCTTGTTCGTATTGACGGTGCTTTGAACAGTGAACGTTACATTTCTGGTGTGTTACGACCCGTGACTCTACCCTTTATTCGAGCTCTGCGAAAGCCTATGTTTCAGCTGGATAAAGCCCGACCGTATGTTGCTGGTATTGTACGGACCTTCCTTGATATGGATTATGTTCGGCTGTTGCCCTGGCCAGCATGTTCTCCAGATCTTTCACCAATAGAAAACGTCTGGTCAATGGTTGCCGAGCGACTGGCTCGTCACCAAACGCCAGTCACTACGGTTGATGAACTGTTTCCTCATGTTGAAGCTGCATGGGCATCTGTACCTGTACTTGCAGTCCAATCTCTGTTTGACTCAATGCCCGGGAGTATAACTGCTGTTATTACTGTCAGAGGTGGTTGTTCTGGGTACTGATTTCTCAGGATCTTTTTTCAGCCAAATTTTTTGAAAATATAATCACTTGTTATTTCTATTATAATATATTTGTCCAATAAATATCAATTTGTTATCTGCATTTCTTCCTGGTGTAGCAATTTTAATGGCCAGTAATGTAATTAAAAAAACTATTGTTTTTTTTATCTTTTCAGCTAAACGAGAACATTTAAAATTTAAGCTTTGCACTTTTTTCTTTATCTTTATTTGCTTACTTTTTATAATTAAATTACATTAGCAAATTAGGCATGTATGAAGTACATCAGGATGGACGAGTGTATTCTCCTGAGACTGCAGCGTGACCGCTACTGCCCACTTGAGCTCCACTATTCTACTCACACATTGCGCTGGAGATGGATCAGCCAGAACGTTGTTAAAATCATTGCTGTAAATTAAACTTATAAATCATTAAATATCTTTGTCATTTAACTTGCATCTTTCATTCAACAAACCCGTAAACATCCCTACTATAACACACACACACACACACAGATGTATATATTAAAAATGTAATATGTGAAACTAAAATATCAAACTAAATGGTTAGTGAAAATGAATATTCTTTTGTAAATTTTGACTAATAATTTTGGTTCGGTAAAATGCTTGTAATCAAACAACGTCCTCGACGCACAGTAAAACGTTTTAAAGACTGAATAAAACATTCATTGTTTAACGATGTGACGAGTTCTAGGTGTACAGCCCGATATACTGCACAAGTGTATAATACAATATAAGATTTTCTACCATTTTTCAAATACAATGGCCCAGCAAGATCACATCCCATAATTTCAAAAACGATGCGTCGCGCACCCTATCATTTTGGTAAAATACCCGCAATTCCAAACATTTCTTAGCCTTGAATCTCTAGCATTTTTCAAATTTATTTATACAATTTCTTATTGTTTTACAGGATTTCAAAATCCAGTATTTCTCTCTTAAATGATGCACTAATATAGTAGTTCCTGTATGTCACAAATCATTATGCGTACCCGCTATAAATAATTTTACAACACAATGATCAAAAAGTAATATAGGATACTTAAAATCATATTTATCATAATTAAAGGCAACATTTGATTCAGCTCTTGTGAGACCCTAAGAATCTACTATTGGTCTAGGTTGTTTTAATTTATCATCCGTTTCACTCTTAAAAGATTCTTTCTGAACAATCATCATTAAAACAATTTCTCCCTTTTCAATTTATTGTATTGATAAGTCCTTAGAGAGAGATTTTTATCAACATTTCTGACGTTATTATAAAACTTAAATATTCATGCTATCATCCATACACAGTTTTCTTAAAAGAAGAAAAATAACCATAGAATCTCTCAATGTCATCATCATTTCTCGTTAAAATAGTTATGACTGTTTTCTGAATTCACTAATTCTTCATTTGGTTTGTTTGATTTAGGATAATTCTCTTCACTCTTTTCAGTAACCAATTAAATCTCTAACAACCCTTTTTCTAGATCAAATGTTCAACGGAACAAACGCTAGATAACAAATTGGCAGGATTGAGAGTATCCTAAATGTGATGCCACTGATTAGGCACTGATAAACACAGCACCATTTGGAATTAATAATTTAATTATTTAAGAAATATATTGTTACTTTTTCATAAATTAATCAACAAAGGTATTGGAAATAAATTAAATCAGTAATATCTTAATCGCTTACATTAAAGATGATTATTTTAATCAATTAATTGCTTTCATTGCCGAGCTGGCAGTCGAATGGTTAGCGCTCTTGCCTTCGGTTCAACAGTTCGTGTGTTCGAATCCCACCTTGGGCATGGATGTTTGTAGTGGTTCGGAATCCACTTTAAGCCGTAGGTCCCGGTCTATTTAGCCCTCGTGTGCAAAAAATGACCGTTGAGCGACAAACAAACCTAACCTAACCTAATTGCTTTCATTGATAGAAATTTTCCATGCTTTTATTTTTCTGTTAATTATCTATAAATTTTAGTTCATGGCAGTGGAATAAATGAAAAGTATTCTAATTATTGTAAGATTCTCATTTAAAATGCGTAAATAAAAGCATTTTATTTGTATGTAAATAAAACATAAATAAATTCCTAACTTGTAAACACATTATCGTAAGACATGGTGACAGGATAACGTTTTCATTCTCGGGGTCTGTGGACATTCACAACAAAAGTGACACAGCTGGAGGCTTCTTTTTCCAAGGGTTGGAATTAACCGTTTTTCTTCTATTCCACGGGTGGGAATTTAACTGGAAACACTTTTACCTTTCCACTCCAAAATAGCGGGAAGCTATGTCTTCTGATTCCAAGGGTCGGAATCGAAACCACGAAATCAAACTCAACAAATATCAATAGCAGGTTGCTATCAATTTATCTTCTGCTGTCGGGATGACAACACTTCTCAGAAATATCTTTTACTTAGAATCACTCATTAATTCTTCAGAATTATTCGAAACAGTTCTATCCGCACCGATGGCACCATTTAAAGCTGTAGCGTATCGAGGTAGCCAGGCAATTGATGACGATTTCAATTAAACTAAATTTAATTTATTGATGAGGATGAATTTTAAGTATATACATAATTTTTACTATTTACAAATATTTTAAAACAATTTTCCACTTAATGATCATGACAATGTCATTGGCGGACACCGCCACAAGCGCACCTCCAGTGCGTTGTCTCTCTGAGAATACACTTTTGCTAAAGTAAACAAAAAGCAATATAATCGGAAAGGAGGAGGGCGGCAGAATCTGGTGCGCATGCGCTGTACTGATTCTCGCCTTTTTAGCACGTTACAATAATTACATTCGAAAGCTAAGGATTCAGGTACTAAATCGGGATGATAGTGAGTCAAAACTTTGGAAATCTTCATTTTAAAGAAAAAATACTGCATAAAAAATTATAATAATTTCATCTTTAAATTGTTTCACTAGTTGATTAAGCCAAAGGTAATTATTTTTTAATCATAGGAAAATACACAAATTTAGTTTACTTTTCCTGGTCACTCTTTACATGCATAACAAGTATATCATTACCTCCCAAATATCGCTTCTTTATTTCTCACAAAAATTTGTTTTTAAGTAAAGAACTTTGTTTTGTTAAAAAAAGGATGAACTTTGAAAATTTAACTTTTCTTAATATTGAGTTTCGGAACTAAAAAAACCCAGCGGTGTTATTCCTGTCAAACACGCATTCGTTACATTTATTTATTTAACAATTTTTAGCCTGTATTTATTAACATGTCCATTTAGTTTTGAAATTTAAAAATAATTGGTTGTCTCATAAAATTATTTTTTTTTTAAATTATGTTTAAAGTTTAGCTTTCGCGAAATATTTTTTGACTTGTAATTATTCGCTTCTTTTGTATTAGCAGTTTACCCTGAGAAATTCATTTTTCGAAAATTAAAGATCAATGTATTAAAATACTTTTTTGTGTGCGTTTGAGTACTCATAAACATTTCTTGATGATTATGTTTTATATTGTTACTTCTTTTGGTGTATATAGTAAAGCATATTTTAACTTGAAAGAAGTCATTCTAGATGAATATAGTGAAATCAGGCAGAATCATTATTCTACATTGCAAGAGAAAGCGGAGTGGTTAGTGTCCTTAACTTCGGAGTAGGTCACAGGTTCGAATCTTGGTTCCTGCATGAATGTACCTTTTTCTCTGTGTATGTGTTTTTCTAGACTTTCATTTTGGATACAAAGATGGCACAAAGGTGAGTGGAGGAATTGGGAAAAGGACATATTTAACGTGCCCCAACCACCTAGCCTAGATCTTCGTTCAAACCGGGATTCGAGCAACTTTCCGATACGCCACAACCAACCAGGGCACCGTGGCCTCTTATGTTATAACAGTACTGATGTTGTTTTTGTCAGTCATAACTTGCCAACGAATGTAAGAAAATTGAAAGGTAGGAATTTCACATAAAACTTTTAAAGTCGTTCTCAAAAACTGGCAAAAGTTATGTGAACCAAGCTGTGATCGTGGATCACATCGCATGGACGTTCACTAAACTCTACGGTACTGCATTATTCCCATTCCCACATTCAGATAAAAAAAAATAAAACAAAAAGAATAGCCTGATTCCGAATAGAAGAAATTTTCAGAAATAGATATATTCAAAAATTAATATCGGCGTGTATAAGAAAACCCATCCCCTTTTTCTTTTTCTAAAATCTATTTTGAAAGAAAATAATAACTCCTCAATACTTTTGCATAAATACAGTATTTTTAAATTATTATTTTTCTGAGAACAGCAAAATAAATCTTAATCTATATGCATAATGACAATATCAGTCTCATGACAATATCATGTTTGAAAATAGAAAAAGAAGAATTTAAATCATCCTTGCCGATTTAAACTAATCATAAAGTGACTGTTTTGTCTTGTCTTTTCTCATTTTGCTTTTTATTTCATTCTATTTTCAACGTGTTCAATTTTGAAAGCAGTATCGTTACAGATTTGAAAATTCATTGTTTAGAACAGCAGGAAATTTTCCTAATTTTGAAAACTTTTAAAAACGGAAAAATTTAATAAAAAAAAAATGCTTATTTACTAAAGGTAAAAATCATGAATGGATTTCATCTCCTCGCCGTCGACACTCAGACTTTCGATGGTGAACTTGGCCTGTCTGCTGCTACTCGAAGAATGCGATTGGAAGGCAGGCAGCAAATTCGTGGACAAGTCGGATGTACGACGCCGATACGATGTGAAGTAGATGAAATGTTATCTGATGTCATTAGTTTTTTAAATCAAGAAGAAATGTAAGTGGCGATTTGGTTTGGTTTGCTTGTTGCTCAACGGTCATTTTTTGCACACGAGGGCTAATTAGATGGACCTACGGTTTAAAGTAGATTCCGAACCACTACAAACATCCATATCCAACGTGGGATTCGAACCCACGAACTGCTGAACCGAAGGCAAGAGCGCTAACCATTCGGCTGCCAGCTCGGCAATGTAAGTGGCGAAATGAAGATCTCAGGACGAAGAATGGAACGACAGAAACAATTATTTTATGGTTGATATAAGACAATTAATTTTACGGTTAAGCAAAAGAGTTCACGCGTAAAATGCAGACGACAAGTAAGTTTAGCGCAAATTGACATCTGTATTAGTTATTCATTATTTAGGATTCTTAATAATTAATAACTAACTTTTATTTTAATGACTAAGACTATGCGATTAAAAAAGGTGTGAAACACTTTATTTTCACAAACTATTAAACATAAAGTACTTATAAATTTCATTATTTTCACATGGAAAAAAGTACTATTGAAAGCAGAAGCATAACATTTTAGGAACTAATTGTCAACTATGAGATTATTAAAAATGAAAATACATTACATTCTTTATTTCGACTATAGCACAAAAATATTAAAATGAAAGTCTTATATACATAAAATTTTACTGACGGGGAATTATATTTGGAATATAGTTTTCCATAGATAGCGAAATATCGTGTTTTTAGCGCCATTATGTTTTTAACTGCTGAATGGGATTTTACAAATGCAAAGACAGAAGTTACTGAGATAGCAATCGCACATAAAACTAGATACAGCATAAGAAATAACCTATTTTTGTTTTTGGAGAGGAAATATTTCATTTCATTACCAGTTTCGCTAAAAGGGTTGGGCCTGTTTGATATGGCATCGCTTTGGGTAAGGTGTTGACCGGGCGCGCCTGGGAAATAAAAAAAATTGCCTTAATCAGCTTTTTGAATGTAATTGGCGAAGCAAGTTCAGTTTAAAAAAAATAAATTATTCTTTCCTCAGATTTTGTATTTAATAAATTTACTTTAACTGAAATTCACAATATGTTAATTCTGTTTAAAATTTTTATCGAAAAAAGTAGTTCTTTCATGTCAGCGCATTTCTTGCACATATATATTTTCTACATATTTCAGATATAAAACAAATCAAAATGTACCTAAGAATGATGTATATATGCATTGCTTGAAAAAAAAAGGCTTTTGTTTTTAATAAAAAAAAGTATTGGATCTCAGAACTTTTATATATAAAACTTTTTTTTTTTGTGTAAAAATTTATTAAAGTTAATAAAACATGCGTAATTTTAAATGCATTAAGTTGTTGTACTGTGCCAGATAGGCTGACATTATGCGGTGCGCTTCTGCACTTTTGCTACTGAACCGTAATTTGGTGTGGAGTCTGACTTCCATAGTACACACATGCCATAGGTACGTTTTTAGCGCAGACAATCATACATACAAGGATTAATCCAAGAAGGAAAATATATTCATGCCCGAACCAGGATTCGAACCCAGGACCTCTTTATTCGTAGTAAAGCACACTGATCAGTAGACGGCAATGTATTAGGTGAACGCCTGATTTTAGCAATAGGATTACACACTTTAGAGAGTAAGTTCCTTATTTCGATCTCAGCCACTACTGAACAACATGATGTTGCATTTGTGCTTTTTGCATGAAACTCTGTCGAAGTGAGTGCATGAGAGTTTTCTGGGCATCCAAAAATGCACACAAACACACACACATTATCTATATATCTATATCTATCTATCTATCTATATATATATATATATATTGTTAACAATTTCAGAGAAATACAAAGTGTTTGCAATAAAACAATATTCCTAAAAATAATCAATTAGCAGTGGAATTACAAATTCAACATTATCTACGGTTTTTATAGTGATAGAGTGTTCGAGAAGCAGGGATAAAATAATTTCTATAGCTGTGAGTATTATTAGAAAGCGAAAAAAAATAAAGCAATATTATTTAATAGCAATTATTACATGAAATAAAGTATATGAATGATGTTGTCTTGTGCCAACTAAGCTGGCAATAGCGCTGCTGCACTTTTTCGCTGCACCATATTTTGGTGTGGAGTCTGACTTCTTCAGTATACACACACCATAGGTACCCGTTTATAAGGTAGGCAATCATTCATTCAAACAATAGGCAAATGACAGACCGAGAGAGGAAGTTCATCTATGCCCGAACTGTGATTCGAACCCAGGACTTACCTACCCGTAGTCCAGGACGCAGGCCACTAGAAATGATGAGCGGCTATATGAATGATACAGCATATATATTAAGGTTAGGAACGCGTAAATATTGCACATGTGCGTATCGTTGTATATAACTATATAATATATACGTTAAAACTATCTTATTCAGAATAAATAGCTCCCAGTTTGATACTAGTCTCTGTCAAACGATGTAATGTAAGCATTCTTTTCCTACCTCCTGAAATCATATGTGTCCAGAAATATGTTGGGAAGTTCTCCAATTTCTGCTTAGCGCAATATAATAATAAAATAGCAAATATTAAAAGAAAACTGAAATTAGCTTGTCGGGCAAATGGAGTGAATTAAATTGTGAGATACTGCGAGAAAAATTCATTATAATACGTGCACATAATAGTTAAATAGATAATAAAAACCACGTTTAAAAGCTTAATTTTTATTTTGTAGAGAAAGCATCTCATTTTCTTTGAGATATATTAACAGGAACTTAGTAGCACCATTATTTATGACCTTCTAATTCTGATTTTTTTTTATATGGATTGTTTGTGCTTTTGTCTTCTGAGATGACTATACATTGGTTATAACCATGTCTCAGTAACCATTACCGTAATTATCGATATTTCATGATTCAGTGTTTTAGTTATGTTAATAACTATGAGTTACGTTTCGTTATGCTATAAATTAGGTTATGTGTTGCGAGTGAATGACTTGTGTATAACAGTTTTTTATTTTTAATTTCTCCTGCTAACGTTTAAGAATTCGAAAAATTCTATAAAAGTTTAACGTTGAATGTGCAGCAAAAATTACAATGACGGTTAGACAGTTAAACCATTATTTACAATGACATGTTAGATAGTTAAAACATTTTGAAATATCCCACGTTAATGTGAAAGAATCAATAAGATTAATAAACGATATTTACGTCACTAAACGGCAAGAAAAATATAGCAACTCTTAAACTATGTCAGTAAAACAGATAAAAATAACGGGATTGCCAGAAACTGAATATTTCATCGCTAAAACTTATAACTAAGTTCTCTTCAAACTAATTGGCACCTGATTCTACACTGAACCCAAAACTTCGAATGATTTTAAGTTGAGTCTTGTAAAGTTCGAGCCCAAACGCTAGTAATAATCTCCTTATTTTTATTTCTAAGTCCCTCCTCAACACGTGTTTAAAAAAGATCTCATGAAATTCTTTCCTCTTCTGGATATTTTGAAAAACACTTTCTCACACACACTTGCATTAATAACACTGATTCCCTAACTCGACATCCTGTCCAGCTGCAAGGATTATGAGTCCGCTTGCAGTTTTGGATCGCCACCTGCGCTTCTCCCCAATGGAGGGGGGGGGAAGACACACTTCTGTCGACTACAATATTTTGAAAACATTATCATGGGAATAATATTTACAACTGCATCAATTAACTTTAGAAATGAAAAAATTTTGGGGGGAATTCAACTTACTAATAAACACCAATTTTATTAAGGAACAGGCCAAAAAATTTTCTCAAATCTACATCAAATTCAGAATCCATTAATAAATTCACAACCGATTCTACAACAATAATGACCCTTCTAATAAGAGGAGGCCACAAGCTATACTGAGGAATCAATGTGTGAATGAAATTAATTAAAAATAATAATGATAAAACCAGTAATAATAAAAAATGAAAATAAATAAATAAAATAAAGATTAATATTTAATTCACACACATTTATCGTTATAAATACTTATATACACTACTGGCCATTAAAATTCCTACACCAGGAAGAAATGCAGATAACAAAATGATATTTATTGGACAAATATATTATAATAGAAATAACAAGAGATTAAATTTTCAAAAAATTTGGCTGGATATAGATCCTGAGAAATCAGTACCCAGAACAACCACCTCTGGCAGTAATAACAGCAGTTATACGCCTGGGCATTGAGACAAACAGAGATTGGATTGTATGTACAGGTACAGATGTCCAAGCAGCTTCAACACGATGCCACAGTTCATCAACCGTAGTGACTGGCGTTTGGTGACGAGCCAGTCGCTAGGCAACCATTGACCAGACGTTTTCTATTGGTGAATGATCTGGAGAACGTGCTGGCCAGGGAAACAGCCGAACATGTTCCGTATCAAGGAAGGTCCGTACAATACCGGCAACATGCGGTCGGCATTATCCTGCTAAAACGTAGGGTTTCGCAGGGCTCGAATAAAGGGTAGAGCCACGGGTCGTAACACACCAGAAATGTAACGTGCACTGTTCAAAGCACCGTCAATGCGAACAAGAGGTGAACGAGACGCGTATCCAATGACAACCTTACCATCACGCCAGGTGATGGGCCAGTATGACGATGACGAATGCACTCTCCCAGTGTGCGTTCTCCACGATGCCGCCAAACACGGATGCGACCATCTTGATGCTGTACACAGAACCTGTATTCATCTGAAAAGATGACGTCTCGCCATTCGTGCGCCCAGGTTCGTCGTTGATCACACCATTGAAGGCACTCTTTGTCTATGACGCAGCGTCAAGGGAAGCCGCAGCATGGTCTCCGAGCTGAGAGTCCATGCTGCTGCAAACGTCGTCGAACTGTTCGTGAAGACACTTGTCTTCCAAACGACCCCGTTTTTGACTCACGGCTCGTGACGTGGTTGCACGATCCATTACGGCCATGCGGATAATATGCCTGTCTTCTCGGCTGCTAATGATAGGTGGCCGTTGAGATCCCGTATTGCGTTCCGTATTACCGTCCTGAACCCATCGATTCCATATTCTGCTAACAGTCATTGGATCTCGACCGAGGCGAGCAGCAATACAGCGATAAGATAAACCGCAATCCCGGTACGCTACACTTCGACCTTTATCAAAACATGCTGGGACGCATTTCTCCTTCTTACACGAGGCATCACAACAACTTTTCACCAGGCAACAACGTTCAAATGCAATTTGTGTATGAGGAAACGGCTGAACAATTTTCTGATTTAAACACAATGTAGGTGTCGCTACTGGCGCCTGCTTTGTTTGAATGCGTTGAAAAGCTAATCATTTGCATATCACAGCACCTTCTTTCTTGTAGCATGTCGCCTTCTTGGTGTAGCTATTTTAATGGCCAGTAGTGTATATTATTGAATACCACATAGTAAATGCACTAATAGAGCCTTTGCTTTTCGGGATGACTTTTCCATTGGCAGTGACATATTCATGCATTCGTTCCGATAAATGTGCAAGGAGCAAAAAATACCGCACCCATTTCCGGCTGTTCGAAAATACCTAACATTGAACTAGCAACCTTCCATACCAAAGAGCAAATCACATTGAACTTATTGTCCATATCATTTTGAAACCACGTAGAGGACAGAGTAAGGCTGTTGTAGGGCATTTTAATGACGAGCACGTAAATTATATCCATTGTGGACTTTTCATAGATACAGTGGCATATTTGAAAGGGCAGAAAACTCTCAAGCACTCACCTCTAAGACGTGTATGCATACATACATAACTGTGCAGGTGAGCTACGGACTGTACCTTTAGGTTAACGGGTTTGGAATACTCTTCCATAACCAAGTACCTCGAAATTTTCAACCATGGTCAGGTGACGAGGTTATACCTGAGCTGGCACCCTCCTCACCACATCTACGCCACACCAGCTGGGGAACTTCGGACGTCACTTATTAACGTGGACACGTCCCCAATCCACGTAGCTCCAGTAACTCAGTGAGGAAGAGTACAGCGTGGTCACCCTCCCATTCACTGGCAGCGGCAAATGCAGATTTGAAATGTTTTTAAATGGTGAAACTAAGTTAATTATAACCTCATTCTCATATTTCAATGCAATAATAAGAGAAACTCTATCTACTTTTGATTGATTCAAATTCAGTGCTATCTTTCACAAGCGATATGCCCTTAATAATTAAATTTCACTCAAGAGCTATGACAGCCCTTGAACGAAATTAAGTTTTTGATTATTGTTACAACACCTGTATGTAGTCAATACACCACTGTAACTGCACCGTGTTATTGTGTAATTACATCACATCCTCACGCCTTGTTTAATAAACATTATTTTGATATGTTATCAAAATGAAAATAAAAGAAAGTGAAATCAAAAGTAACTGTCGAAGTTAAATATATTACCAAATCTCTTAAATTTAAATCAAAAAGTGATCTTCTCTCTTTTCTGTTGTGGCAGACTACATATAGGCATAGGGCAAAATAGAAATGCCAAGGAATTGATTTGTATGTACCTCAAAACAACAGCTAATTAGACCAGGAACTTTAACTTAATACTGATTCCGAGTCTCTACAAGCATCCAGAATTTATAAGGGAAATGAATCTACTAACTATTGAACAGAAAGTCAGGACGCTAAATATTCTGCTGCCCCTTTTTAAAGACTTTTTGTTTGTTTCTCACTCAATGATCATTTAATTCACACAAAAGTTAATTACACTGGGTAATACGGTTTAAAGAATCGTAATCTCTATACACATTTAAATCCAATGTGGGATTCGAATTTACGAGTGGTTGAAGCCAAAGACCAAAGCGATAATCATGCTGTTGCCAATTCGTCTGGTAAGATTTAAGAGGGAGGAAAAAATTCACATTATTTAAATAAAAACTAAATTTTAAACACCGTATACTTTTTTTTCCAATGCCAGGCCGAGCTTAGAATTAATTAAAGAAGAAAGGGCACTAGAAGGGGCGAAGATGATGGCAACTTTTACAGTGTGGCGCCATTTGTGCCCCCCGAAATGGAAAGGACAGAGAAACACTCACAGGAAGAGAAAGAAACATTCATGCCCGATCTGGGATTCGAGCCCAGGACTTACCGCTTCGAAGCGAGGGACACTAACCACTCCGCCATCAGTCAGCTAAACTCTTATACTAAAATTTGTTATTGATAATAAAAAATACCATAAAATTTGGTAGCTAAAAACAGGTTAAAAAATTCCAAATACAAAATATAATCTTCATTACAAAAATGCTGAATATTCTTCAAAAAATACTGAGAACTCTAAATTCGCTGTCAGGTTACTTATAGTTTTTGAAGGTTTGAAACTTAAAATTTAAGAAATGAACGAAAATAAAATCTCATCTCATTTTACTCTTAACACAAGGTATCCTCTCTAGATACCAAGTATCGTTTCCGAAAACAGTTTTGCTCAAACGAAATTAGTTTAATATGCTGAAAATTCGAAACAGGGAAAATTTTAACATTGTTACACATTATCAAAAGTTTTTTGTTTGTCCCTTGAAATTTTGCTTGAGTTTAAATTGGAATAGTATCAAATTATATTACTATGGTAGTTCTGAATGGAACACCGACCCACCCGAAGGTATGCGGAGAGTGAACGTCGTGGCGTAATCCAGTCAGAAGAGGCACCACAAGGCAGGGGTTCATGTTGTCGCTAAGGTCAAAGGACCGAAAGAATTCCCAGCAAGTGGTGGGGTGACCCAAACCTCTCCACCTATGGTCAATTGAGAATAAAAACTGTGTTTCACTTCACACACTCACGCACAAAATTTTGGCTACAGCGTAATTAATTTATGCGGTAAAGAACAAGAGCAATCGCAATTTCACTCATCTTATTTACATATTTAATTGTAGAACTTGTATTTTGTTTTTACAATTTTAGAAAAATTTATTTTGGCCCACAAACTTTTTTTTTTTTTTTCGATTTTTGACCGAAAAAGTTTTCCTATCCCTGACGTAGACAAACAAGTAAATCCAAATGAACAATATATATATATATATATATATATATATATATATATATATATATATATATATATATATATATATATATATATATATAAGTATATTTTTCAGGTTTTCTCGTATAATTTCAGGTTTTCAAGAATAAATATATAAAGTATATTAATTTTTTTTCTAAATGTAATCTTGCCACTACAATAACCTTTAAAAAAAGAACTGCACTGAAATATACTCCAAGAAAGTAAAATCTTCAGCTCTTTATTAATTTTTGTTTCCAATGGCTATAAAATAATTTTTGTTACCTTTCATAAAATTGTAAAACCTTACTGTTCATATTTGTATGCCAAAAGTAAACGTGGCAAAAGAAGTGAACTTTATGGTTGCATGTACATTTTTTTATTTATAATTCCCAGACTGATATGATAAATTTTGAAAATGGTTAGTTTGTTAATCACTCAATGGTCAGCTTTTTTACCTCAGAGAAATAACTTTTCTAGGACCTGCAGTTAAAATGACGGTGATTTTAAGCCGCTAGAAACATTAATACCCAAGGCAGGAATCGAAGCCATGAACTCCTGAACTTGAGGATAAATCGTGATCCCTTGCATAAAAAAGTTTTAACTGAGAGCGCTGTCGTCAGTTATTTGTATGATTAATTCACATTAGATTTTGATTTGATTGAGAACAGATCTCCCCCACCTTTTTGATTGAACTAAAAGTTCCTTTACGTTTCTTGAAAATATAATTAATTGTGTTTAATTTGTGTAAATTGTTTACTGTGCGTACCTTTTTTTACCGCGTTTTAAATGCACTCTTCTGTGAATTTAGATTTCATTTGAATTATTTAGAATAGAGATTAATTTCTTTTTCCTGATGCATCGGTCAGGAAATGATCATATATTATTTTTGGTACACATGATAGATTATTGAATTCAAACTTTTATTTGTGCTTTGATATATTGCATTACTGTATTTTGCACCACATGTTCAATTAGGGACAAAATAGAATCTATATTTTTATATTCTTTGCATGCTAGATTAGTATAAAATAAAGCTTGAAAAATTTAGAAAAAATGAAACCTGTCCTTTGTTTGCATTGTTGTAACTAAATTAGTGAATCAAACTGAAATCTTATTAAAAAAAGAATTTTATTTGTTAGAAGAATGTATAAATTAAACCTAAAAGAGATATCTTAAAGGATTTCGGGGTGAATAATTTGAAAATTTATTCAAAGTAGAAGAGTTCGAAGTTGATTTACCCAATGTTCATGACTATGAAGATAAATATCGCTAGCACTTTTTCATGCTCAAATAAATAAATAAAATAAAAAATATATATTTAAGCAAAATAATATAATAAATATAAATTCTACTGAAACATAGAACTTTAATTCGAAACTCTACCATTGAAAAATAAACAAGTAAAATCTTTAAGTTAAAAAAATTCTTCAGTGATATAACACATTTTACTAGTTTCTGAAATACATTCAAAATTTCCATAGGTGATATTAACGGCTTAACAACTAGATTTAAAATCATATTTAAGTGCAACCGGCGCTAAATACTATTGAAAGCTTCGAAATATCGGATTATAATTATGATGTAGGAAGATAGTGAAAGAAGGATTTGGTAGTAAAAACCTTATAAAAAAAACCATCATCTGAATAAACCGTTGAATCTCTTACCCGTTTATAAATATAATATTTTGAGGTTAAAAAGAATTCATGATGAAATCGAAATTAATGTGAGAAGTTTGCAATCTTTAGGAGTAGAACATAATCCTAAAATTTAATGCACCTTTCTTTTTAACTGAAATAGAAGGAAAACGAAGAGACACTCGCACTTCCTTCTTCTGAAAACCTAAAGGATGTCTTTACCGCACCTTTCAAAAGAAAGACTGAATCATCATCCATTTATAGTTTTTCAGTTGTTTCTCAAACTAATAAATCTTGCATGTTTCGTAGAAAGGAGCACTCGGCGGACAACTGTAACCGAAGATCAAAGAAAAAAGTAATAAAAACTTTCGGCAGATGTTTTTTTGACTTGATATAAAGAATAAAATAAAAATTGCAAATCGGAACTGTTTTGTAACACGTGCGTAGGGGAAAAAATCAGACTATTTATTTTAAATCGTCAAAATAAATAAATAAATAAATAAAATTAATAATAATAATAATGAGATTCGGAAATCAGAAGTTTAGTCGCCAGTTTCTGCGGCTTAGCATAATGAAAAATAAATAAATAAAAAAAAAATGGTGTAAAAGAGAAATCGAAAAGTAGTGAATTAATTACTCGTTCATTGTTAGATGGTAATTCAATAATCACATTTATTTGCCAGAAATTAGTTGACAAATTAAGTCCTCTGAAAACAAAATGGTAAAAATTATCTATTTTTATTTTCCAAAGCAAAAGTGCTGCAAAATTAATTAATGGTGTAGTTCATGTGACATTAGAACACAGACTTTATTCTAACTCCAAATTATAGGAATAGAAACTGTAGTTACATTCCTGATGCAAAAAAGACACACTATCTCTGATGCAAAAGAAATATAAAAATTTAGAAATAAGAAATTTTACCCTTGCGCAGATTCCTTCAATTGTATTGAGTCTATTAATTGTTTTGATAGGGGCAGATTATTATTCCAACACCGTGAATGGTAAAATGAAACAATTGATTAAAAATCTCTTAGCCGTTGAAAGTATTTTTAGTTAGTGCTTACATGAACGAAAAATTGATAATCAGATTTCGCTCATATTTAATGCAGTGATATTAGAAAATTTAGTTTCCAAACAAATAGAAAAATTTTGAGATTTGGAAATCTCTAATTTAATGGTCAATAACTTCTGAACGGAAAAGATTTTTGCTGTATGGACAATCATTACGAAATGAAGGTTTGTCCGATTTTGAGTAACATATTAAATATGAATCAGACATACATAGTTCGACTGTCCTGAAAAAAAAAAAAAAAAAAAAAAAAATAGATAAACAAAATTTAGATAAGAATTGAGAAATCGCTGAACTAAGATTTGTTAAGAAAAAGATTGCTTTGAAAAGCTGAACTACATTGGAAAAAGATATAGAGAAGTGTTCGATAAATACATAAAATAGGGAAATATTGAGTTCCCACTCCGAATGAAACTGAAAAAGTTACATTTTATCTACCATATAAAGAAATCATTCGGGATGATCGTGCGACCAATATATTACTAAATTAAATTGAATGACTGCATGTTGATCCAAATCTATCCAGAAATTTTTTCCAGTATTATATCCAGAACTGACATACGACTAACCTATTTGAGGGTCGAGAAGTCCTGGTTGGTCAGGGCGTTGTTCTCATTAACGGAGAGTTGTGAGTTCGAATCCCGGCTTAATAGAAAATCCGGCGTGTGCACTAAGGGCTCTGGGGCGCATTAAAACTGAGCGTGGTCGCAATATCCTCCGAATGAAATGATACCTCTGTGGATGGCATAGCAAGCATTGAAGATCTTCTGTTTGTATTAATCATGCAATATAGGTAATACAATAAAGATTTTGTTTTTAAATAACGGCGGTCACTGTGTGACTAACAGTTCACCACAACAAGACCGGAAACTACTACTCATTTATCGTTATCTGGTGGGCACCTGTGAACCAAGTCGCGGAAGCGAGTGGCCTTACCACCACAAACCCACTTATAGGATGGGCCACATTCTAACATCATCTCAGAAGATACTATAGAAAAACATAGTAGAAAGTAACAGCCATGCCCAAACCGGGGTTCGAACCCGGGACCAACAGTCTGGGAGTCAGACTAACTACTCAGCCATCGGTCAACATAAAGAAATTATACATTTTTTTCTTAAATCTGATCGCTGAGAAAGCTCCAATTTTAAATACTCTAAACTCTGTGGCACGATTGCCTATGTGGGCCACACACACAAGGCCTACAATTCCCATATCTGTTTTCATGACCGAGAGATCCTGGTGTGCGAAGCATATGTCCCGATTAGGTGGTCAGCCTAACGCGAAACCCACAGTGTTTAATTCTTTAGTATGCTTGGTACTCAGTTTATCGACCCACTGAAGGGATGAAAGGCTTAGTCGACCTTGCCCAGCCCAAGGATCGAATCCCGAACCAGTGCCTTGGAAACGTGAAACGCTACCGCTAAACCACAGGGCTTCATTCTGATTTTAAATATGGTGGTTTAAAAATAGGTATTCCTCATACGTAAAAACATTTTTTAAATATATTTAAATAATATCTGTAACTTATCACTAAGATTTAACCATTTAATAAAATGAAACTAAAAATAGTTAATAAATTTGAAAACACACAGTATATCATCGAAAATAATTTTGTGTGTCTGTGTGAAATTAAAGGCTTACGTCTATCATGCTTCATAATATTTAAGATTCAGTGGCGTAGTGAGCATAATTGGCGCCCGGGTACGATACATTTTTTGGTGCTCCCTTGAAAAAATAGCGTATAGAAAATGGTAATAAAATGTATCTCTCTCTCTCTCTCTCTCTCTCTCAACTAATAATATATATATATATATATATATATATATAACACATCATAATAAATGGAGTATACTTGTAATAGATTTATATGTTTTCGATTTGAAAAAGAACGCTATAATACAAACAACAAATATATTTTACAAATTTCTTAAATCAAAAATTTGAAATAAATTTCTGTCAAAACATACATAAAAATAAATAATAAATAAAATTTAATAAAATCAAAAATTTTCAGTATAATAATATATATTATATTATAAAAAATAATTTTTTCCCAAAACAGGTACACTCTAAGTTTAACGTTTTTCATTGATTCAAATTATTATCAAGAATTACAAGTGCTGAGATAAAAAATATATTTTAACTGTTATATCGCCTCATTTTATTAAAGAAATTTTTTCAATCAGTTATCATAGTAGTGAAAATTTTCTTCGTATTTTATGCCATTAAATAAAACTGCTTTTTTAAGATATTACAATACATTTTATCATAAAGGTAAAGGCTAATTTTCATTAAAATCAAAATTCATTTCTATTAAGAAGCATTTTGGAAGTGCTGTTCATGCAAATGCTAAAGTTTTTTCTTTCAATAAATTTATATCATTTAAAGGCGATCTTAAAATTTTACAATGTAGAATGAGAAATATGTACGATTTCTTTATAAATTTCTTGAACGAATTTTTCAATTCTTTTTTATATAAATTGAACTAATTAATTAAGAAATATATTCTGTGTATATATATATATATATATATATATATATATATATATATATATATATATATATATATATATATATATATATATATATATTTTAAACTTCTACCAAATGAAAAAAGAATATTCCAATATAAGGATCTATAATGTAAAGCCAACAAAATTACGAGTCAAATAAAAATTATTTACCCAAATATTAAATAAATAACTTTTAAATGAATAGTTTTAACTAATAAGTAATTTAATTATTAATTTTCAAAACTTTGCAAGCAGATGTTAGCAAATATTCATACCAGCAAAAATATGAAATAAACATATAAATCGAAAGAATGCATAGTAGACAGAAAATACACTTACGGCAATAATATTTTAAATGTCAAAACTCCAGATTTTCAAAAGTTTACATTTTTGTTTTCAATGAAGCGACGTTTGGGAAGAAACGGAATGCTAACCGTGTGAACAATGAAAAGGAAAGAAAGTTTATGTGTTTTGCAAGAATTTGGAAGTAATTAGTTCAGGATCCCCTCCATTTTGATTCTAGGAAGATAAGTCCCTACGCGGCATACTGTAGTGCTATTTTAAGAAAATTTTCACCCCTTTCTTTGACTGTCAGTCTGGGACCGGACACAATATTTTGGTTAAAGCGAACCGCTAGTATGAAACACGTTTCAGCTGGAATTTTCTCACGAGTGTAACGCGACACTAATCTGAAAGTCTACAATAAAACCTTAGATAAAAAAATACAAGGGTTTTATTTTTATTTTGGGACAATGGATAATATAATTCACAAAGTCTAAATAACAACTGAAACTGATCTTTCTGTATCAATTATTGATAACTAAAGTACAATATGACTTTTCTGTTATTATTAGTACATTTAAATTTTCTTGCAAGTTTCCATTAATAATATTTCACTTATATATATATATATGAAATTTTCTTCTTCTACGAATAATTCTGTTATGGTCAAAATAAGATTGAATTTTCCCATTTTTTATCATATAAGAAAATTAAAAATACTAACAAAATACTGCTAGTTAAATAAAATGATTTAATCTCTTTTGAGAAATTAAAAATAGCAAATTAAAATATTTCAAAACACTGAAATTTCGACAAAAAATTTTTAAGTTTTGAAATTTTGAATAATTATAACATTCAGAAGGGTCCAATGGAAATAATATTTATTAAACGTTTTTATTTTTTATTTTGAGAAAAACAAACTTATTTGTTTTGCTAATATTATTGTTATCACTTTTTAGTATATAATTTGACATAGACAACCTGTATAACAATTAGGACTCATAAAGGGCACTGTGAATCTTGGCGTATTCACAAAATTATATAGGTGTCTTTCATGAGCTTACTCTTCTGTATAATCTCCCTTAGTTAATAGATCCAAAAATTACCACATAACAATAACACAAATAATGTGGTAAATAACTTTATAATAAAATGAAAACCTCTCATATGCATAAAAATGGAACTGACTATTCTAATATTCCAGAAATTTTATATGAAAAAAATTAGGATAATTTCATTATTTACAGATTTACAAGATTTGTAGTACAAAACAATAGTATCACAAACTTTGAGCGAAGTATGAAACTTAAAAAAAAAGGATTAAAAGAATGAAAATGGATAATCTAACTGATTAAGAAATGAAAATCGAAAGTGTTTAAAGGAACACAATTTTTAAAAGGAACTAAACCATGCAAAATTATATAATTAAAGAAATAAAAGAATAAGAGTTTGGTGTATGGCAAGCTCCAGTAGCTCTTCCTCATTTTTCATCAACAATTTTTTCTCTTTTCCAAATATAATTCTTCCGGTATTTTTTTTTTTTTTTTTTTTAAATTCCCTCATATTGCAAAATTTATTTTTCCTGATAAAGTTGATGTTATGATAAAACTAAGATTTGAACTTCCTGCAAAATCCTTCTGCAAGCTGCGCCCGGGGCATGATAGCCCCCCTTGCCCCCCCCGTCGCTACGCCCCTGCCTATTCCGCATACTGTAGTGCTATTTTACGAAAAATTTTCCCCCTTTCTCAGAAGGTCAGTCTGATGCCGGAGACAATATTTTGGGGAAGGGAAACCGCTAATAGGAAACACGTTTCCGCAGAAATTTTCTCACTAGTGTAACGCGAGACTAGACTGAAAGACTACAGTATAAAACCTGAGATAAAAATTACAAGAGTTTTATTTTTATTTTGGGACAATGGATAATGTAATTCACAATGTCTAAATAACAACTAAACTGATCATTATATATCGTGTTTTGATAACTTTAGTAAAATCTGACTTTTCTGTTATTATTAGAGTTTTTTAAATTCTCTTGCAAGTTTTCATTAATAATATTTCAGTTATATATAACAAATTTTCTGTTTTGCGAATAACTTTTTTATTACGTTATTATAGTCAAAATAAGATTAATTTTTCACATTTTTTATCATAAAAGGAAATCAAAAATATTAACAAAATACTGCTTGTTTTAACAAGCAGCATAAAAGGATTTAATCTCGTATGAGAAATTAAAAATATTATCATATTTACGTCAAATAATATTTTCAGTGTTTTGAAATATTATGTGACGTATAGTATTTATAATATATATACGTCAAATAATATTTCAAAACACTGAAATTTCGACAAAAAAAATTTTAAGTTTTGAATTTTTGAATAATTATCTCATCCAGAGGCTTCCAGTGGAAATAATATTCATTGAACTTTTTTTTTATTTTGAGTAGAACAAAATTATTTTTGCTTTATTAATATTATTATTATTACCTCTTTCGTTAGCATACAATTTGACTTTGACAAACTGTATAAGAATTGGGATTCATAATGGGCACTGCAAATTTTGGTGTATTCGTAAAATTAAATAAGGTGTTTTTCATGAGCTTACTTTTCTGTAATCTCCCTGAGTTAATAGATCCAAAAATTAGCATACAACATTAAAACAAAAATAATTTGATAAATAACTTTATACTAAAATGAAAACCTCTCAAATGCATATAAATGGAACACACCAATCTTATATTCCAGAAATTGTATATATATATATGTGTGTGTGTGTGTGATCGGAAACGGTGTGGAGGGGAGCTGTGTCAGTGTTGGTTCGGCGCCAGTGTTTTCTCCTAACCCTTCCACCAATAAGAAGTCAGATGAAACATGACGTAGCAGCGCTAAGCTTTGGCCAAGTGGGACTTCGCCGTGAGAGAGAGAGAGAGGAGTTTGAAAAACAATGAAGATGAACGCGTTGATAGAAGACGATTATGGAAGATGTCTAATGTTATTTTCTCAGTTTTGTTAATTTCACATTTAACTTTATGTAAATACTTTTTTTGTCACAATCAATTAAATTCAGTAAACTAAACATTAAATTATTCTGTTTTGATTTTTACTATATTTCTATACTCCCTCTTTACATATATATATATATATATATATATATATATATATATATATACAGATATAGATAGATATTGAGATATTTAAACACACAAGATTTGTAGTACAAAAAATACTATCACAAACTTTGAAAGTTAGCTAAAATATTTCAAGTTTTTCTGTATTTTATTTTGAGTTTCTTTACGATTGATTATCAAAATTCCTAGAAATTTCAGAAGGAATAAACAAAAATAAATTTAATAAATATCGTTGTTTTACTTATCACGCAAATTCTTAAGAAATTAAATTACATCAACTTTAATTTCGGATTTTTATAATGTGTTTATAAAAGATAATTAATAATAATTAAGAATAATCACAATCTTCACATTTTCGAATGTTAATAAAGGCTCTCTTAAAAAGTTCCTGGAATTTTTTAATAATATTGCTTGTTATTTCGTACAATTATGAATTACATATTTTGTGTTCAATAATAAAATATTTCTATCTGTATTGCTTTTCTTATAACTTGTATCATTTACGTTATGTTAATAATTAATTATTCAAGTAAGCTCGCTTTCTAATTTATTCCTATTATTTTTCTTTCCTAATTTTTTTTTAACTTTCTTCTCTCTGTTTTTGAGCGTTTATTTGTGCAAATTGTGAATGCCTCATTAATTTTTACATATTGTAGCCAATATGCAAACATATCGAATCACTTTTATGTGGTATTACATTCTTTTTACATGTATTTAGCAGTCATTAAAGATTGAGGTATTTTCAAGGGAATAGAAAGAACTTTACCAATTGGATTCTATATCGAGTATTATTTCGTTCACTTTATGATTGACATTTAACCCGTTATTGAAAAATGAATGAAAACTACTATTTTCAGATCTTTTTCACATATATCACTTGTCTCTTTGACACTCCTCAATTGACAACCAAATGGTCTGAGGCTGAGGTAGGGCCTTATCTTTATAGCAATCTACGAGGGTGTTGATTCAAGATCAAGACCTCGCATATTTTAAGAAATGTTCAAAGATAAAGAAGAATATAGCGTTGTCACTCCCCCGCCCCTCACAAACATTCACACAAACTTGTGATAGAAACCCGACTTGTGTGTGTGTGTGTGAGAGAAAAAGATTAAAGGGAATGTAAAAAACACAATAAAATTCAGGTTCTTCTGTTTATCCCCACGGCAGCAGAGGGTGGCATCCTGCAGGTGGACAATAATTCAAATTTGCTCTTTAAAACTGTTAGACGTGCCTCTTTGTCAGATCCCAGATGTAACAGGAAAGATGCAACATTCAAAATTCGGTTTCAATAGTTTAAAACAATCTAAATTATTGCAGCTTAAAATTGGTCACCCATGTGCCCGCTGTTGGAAAATAAAAAGTTTGTTTATTTATCGCTCAACTGTCACCTTTTGCAGACGAGGACTAATTAGACCGGGGCAAACGATTAAGAAATATAATTTCGTTACTGAGAAAATTGTTTGGATTTGGTTCTACTGTAGCATCTGTGGCGTTACGAATTGGTTGCGTGTTATTCTTGATTCATTAATAACTATTTATATGCCTTTAATATTTTATTCTAACAATAACAATTAACAAATAACAATTTTTTATGCTTACATTCATAAAATCATTTCCACACCACAATACAGAGTGGTGCCAATGCGGCCTTCATACGACCGCATCCTAATATCAACTGAACTAGATTCCCTATCGGATAGGGAAGATGCGCTTCTCTTTCCCTTTTAGGGATTCACTGTGGCTGAGTTGCCACATCCTCCCGCCCCGACAAAGAATCAGCCAAAATAAACAATTTCACATATTAAAATATACACATAGATATAAGAAAACTAAAATTTTGCATAAATTGAATTGAATACTTGAGAAATATACATAAATTGAATTGAATACTTTAAAAAACAAAATAAATTGAATACTTAAAAAATATGAATTCGAAACAAAATATACACAATTGTATAACACTAACTATTAATCATCACAATTCACTAACAATAATAAAGATTCTTCACCCCTTTTAAACAAAATTTTTAACTTACTCTTGGACTTCTAAATTATACAAGAGTTGTACGGGACGTTTTATGACCCCTGATGGAGTCTTTAATGTCACCGCTCTTACTTGGTTGTCCCTGCCTCTATGGACTTCCAGTACCTTGGCCAACTTCCACATCTGTCTCGGAACCTTATCTTCACCTACTAAAACTACATCATTCACATTAAATACATGTTTTACATTGACAGGTTTGGGGAAATTTGCACCTCTTAATAGAAGAAGATATTCACCTTTCCATCTTTTCCAAAAATTATTTAAGATTTTTTCTCTATAAAGAAATCTTTTAATTAAATCTCTTTTACCGATAAACAATTTGCAATTTTGATTATCTGACCAATTTGGTAAGGTAGTTAATCTTCTTCCAATTAAGAAGTTTGCAGGTGTGAGAGGGAATGGCTCATCAGGTTCATTATAAATATAAGTTAAAGGACGAGAATTTATTATAGCTTCAATTTCTGCCAAAATAGTTTGTAATTCTTCAAAAGAAACTAATGCCCTTCCCAAAATTTTCCTTAATGCAATTTTCGTTATTCGAACCATTCTCTCCCAATAACCACCCCACCATGCAGCACGTTCAACAATGTACTGCCATGTAATTCCTTTCTTTCCAAAATAATTCTGAATATCAGATTCAGTTATGTTCGCATAGAGTTTTTTAAGTTCAGTCTCAGCACTTTTAAATGTCATTGCATTGTCAGAATGAACAATGCGACAAATACCTCTTCTGGAGATGAAACGTCTAAATGCCAAAAGAAAATGTTCTGTACTTAATCCGGAAACAACTTCGAGGTGAACGGCACGTGTTACAGCACATGTAAATAAGGCGATATAAACCTTATCTTGGTCCTTTGAGTATAAGGGACCCGCAAAATCAATACCCACCACTTCAAAAGGATCAGCTTCACTGGTTCTGTCTGCAGGTAGTGGGGCTACAATTTGATTTCCATGCTTGATTTGAAATCGTTTACACTTAAAACACTTGTTTAGACAATTTTTCACAGCTTGTCTACCACGGATGATCCAGAATCGTTCTCTCAATTGGGTAAGAGTATCGGAGACACCTGAATGGTACAAGATTTTATGCTCCATATCTATTAAAAGATTTGTGAATCTTGATTTATAGGGGATGATAATTGGATGTTTGGATCGATGATTGAATTCGGAGTTCTGGAGTCTTCCTTTTAAAACGATTAAATCATTAGAGTCCAAAACTGGGTTTAGAGTGAAAAGTTTGGAACTAGAGGGAACTGGGAGGTTGTTTTTAAGGCAAATGTATTCTTTCTCGAATTCATTTTGCTGCACAGTTCGAATCCAATATTGTTCAGCGTCAGCTAGTTCACTCGTAGAGATAGCTCCAGTCTCTCGTTCATGGGTTGCTTTACAATTTTTTATGAATCTTAATACGTAACTAGTAATTCTAAAAACCTTGTTCAAATCACTGAAGTCCTCCAAATTCAGTAGAGGCTGTAAAGTTTCAATATTTGTTTGAAAAGACACTGCTACACCTCTTCTTTTTTCTTCTACACGATGCAAAGTATCCAGTCTAGAGTCTGCCTCAGAGCATGGGAAGTCACCTTTCAGAAGCCACGAAGGTCCATGGAACCAAACACTATCATTCACAAGAATTTGAGCCTTAATTCCCCTTGTGAGTTTATCAGCAGGGTTGGTCTTTCCTTGACAGTGATGCCAACTGCTCGGATCTGTTTTATCCTTAATCTCCATGACACGATTGCGGACGAATTGCTTCCACTCGTCACTGTTTCCTTTGATCCAATGAAGACAAATTTGAGAGTCAGTCCAATAATGCATATTACCGTTGCGTAACTGGGGAAAAGTGTCTCGCAGATAATGTCCCATACGTGCTGAAATTAAGGTTCCTAATAGCTCCAACCGAGGGAGTGTAAGCTTCTTTAATGGAGCTAAACGTGATTTCGACAAAACGAATCTCGTTTCATACCCATCTTCGTTTTTCATTCGAAAATAACATACTGATCCATAACACTTAGGGCTGGCGTCAGAAAATATATGAACCTCTAAAGATTCCCAATTGATTTCCTGAAAAATATAATCTTGGAATTTCAAAGTTTTTACAATTCCCATTTCGTTTAACCAGTCCAAAAATTCTATTTCAATTTCTGGGGAACACATTCATCCCATTGCAGGCCTAGTTCCCAAATCTTTTGTAATTGCAACTTCATTCTTATAGTGAATGGGTTCATTAAGCCTATAGGATCAAATAACATACCACATGCCGCGAGAATAATTCGCTTCGTTACTATTTTTGGCCTATTAAACTTCTCAAATTGATCAATATCGAAGCTAATGACATCGTTTCGATTGTCCCAAATTAGACCTAAAACTTTTAATGGCACACCTTGACCAGCTGATGTTTCTCGACAATCAATATCAGCGCACTTGAAGTATTCATCAAGAATAGAGGAATTCGTCGCCCATCGACGAAGGTTCATACTAGCTTCACTAAGTATTGAAATCATTTCCTTAACTAATTTCAAAGCATCTTTAACATTAGAGGTTCCATTTATTAAATCATCAACATAAAGCTCTTTAAGCATTTCACATGCTTCATTATTTTTTCTTTGGTACTTTTGTAAATGTAGTCTTATAGTTGCAGTAAGTAAAAAGGCACTGCATTTGATTCCAAAAGTAACTCTCTTATACTTAAATGTTGCAATATTCTGAGGGCTGAGATTGAGATCAGGACCCTTATCTTTTAACCATAAAAATTTTAAAAATTCGCTATCTTGTTCAGCGATTCCTACTTCTAAATATGCACGTTGAATATCTGCGCAAAATGCTACTTTGTGTAACCTAAATCTCAAAATTATTTTTAATAAATCGGGATTTAAATTTGGCCCGCTTTCTAAGCAATCATTTAACGACAACTCGCCTTTTCCTTTAGATGAAGCATCAAATACTATCCTAACCTTAGAACTATATTTTTTCTCGCGCACGACTGCGTGATGCGGGAGGAAATAACCAGTTTTCCGGTTTTGATGTGAATTCGAATCAACTATTTCAATAATGCCATCCCTTAAATGTTCGTTAATGATTGCATAGTATCTAGCATATAAGTCCTCGTTTTTGACTAATGAACAAGTTAAACTGGACAAACGACGTTTTGCGATTTCATAATTACTGCTTAATTCTTTACTACTAACCTTCCATAACAATTTTGTTTCATATCTTTTATCTGCATATGTGGTATTTTTCTTAAAGGTTTCTAAAATATCCTCGTCTGATGGAGATATTTCCTTATCCCCATTAATTCCAATGGTTTCCAATAGCCATAAATTTTTTATCCTATCACAATCTAACTCTTCATTCTCAACAATTAAATGATTCACAGATACCCCTTGGCTATTAGAATCTTCATCCCTACCTTGAATTAAGTATCCAAATATGCTCTCTTGAGCAATTAATCTCTTAGTAAGTCTTATAATATTATCGCCTAATATTTCTGAGATATAATCCGAACCTATCAAAATGTGAATTTTTTCATCAATACTAATATCAGCTAATTCAATTTCCTTTTCAAAAGCAATGTTCCTCACGAATTTTGACGGAATTCTTATTTTTGCCAAAGTTATTGAATCAATCACTATGGTTTGTATTTTTACGCATTGGTTAGGATACTTAACACTATGCAAAGTTAATTCAACCAAATTATACATTCGCTTTTCAGCAGTTTTAGATCCAAACGTATGGATTATTAAAGGTTCCTTCTTAATAACCTTTAAATTTAACGCGTCGGCTACTTCCTTTAAAATAAATGACTTATTTGCTCCACCGTCTACCATGCAGCGTAACTGTAAGCTGCTTTCTTTCGATTTCACTAAAGCCGAAAAAGTTTGTAGCAAAACAGAATTATGCGAAGTTCTGTTTACATTAAGTTCCCTGGCGGAAAATGAAACCATTGACGAGACCGCTTCCTGTTTCGAATCGCCTTCCCCGACTGAAACCGAAACATCTTGAGCAAAACATTCACCCTTCTCTCCGCATAGCAGGGAGTTGTGACCTTGAGAACCGCACATTTTACATTTTAAATAATTACGGTCGCAAAATTTTCTTATATGATTTTGAAAACAAATGAAACAAAGACCCTTTGACATTAAAGCTTTCCTTTTATCATTAACACTTAGTGAGCAATCATGATTCATGTGATTTTGTGTACAAAAATACATTTTTGGTTATTTTCTTTTCTATAAAAATTGCGCTTGCACGTAGCGTTCGGTTCGTATTTCCGAGGTCCGTCGGGATATTTATTACCCACTTGAGTGCTCAAGACCGCCCCACTGCTAAATTTATTGCTCGCGTCGCTTCTCTTAGAGTTCAAGAAATGAGGCTTGTTCGTAACTTTGATCTGTTACTTTATTTCGAAAGGGAAATTCCTTAGCGTTAAAATTTCTTGGATTAGCTAATATTAATGACGCTTCTCTACATTCAACTTCTTTTCTTATAAATTCTACTAAATTTACGATATCGAACAATTCATCTGTTTTACGCTGACGATTAAAATTTAAATTTAATTCTTCAGGCAATTTTTGCAGAATTACAGGACACAATAAATTACTGAATGTGTCAGCGGCTATTCCCAAGGATTGCAAGGACCTAATTTGTACTTCGATTGCGTCATGCATTTTCATTAAGCCAGTAATATTAGAGCAAGACTTGACTGGTTCTATTATTAAAAGTTTGTGCATATGTGCTGACATAATTATATCTGTTCGACCGAATCTATCTTTTATTAATTGTATTGACGCATCGTAATTTTGATCTGTGAGGGAAAATCCTTTAACTGCACTTAGCGCAACTCCTCCGAGATAAGATTTTAAGTAAGTAAATTTTTCAATTTTCGTAAGAGAAGGATTATTGTGTATTGCGACTTCATATGAATTCCAAAATCTAAAAATTGACTACAATCGCCATAAAATGTTTGTATGTTTAATTTTGGAAGTTTTACACTTTTTGTTTCCGTTCTTATGGGATAATCATACATTTGCGCGAGTTGCATCGAACCATTATTATCTGTAATTTGATCGCTTGTTCTGCTTACATTTATTTCGCTTGGCGGTTTATAGCGCATAGTTTCCAAATGTCTTTCGATTTTGGTTTTCGCTGCGATACCTTTATCTTTATATTCTTCGCTTGCTATAATCTCATTCGAAAAATCTTTTATTTCAATTTTTAATTGTATATCCTCATCTGCCTTAGTTAAATCATTTAATTTTTCTACTAATTGAGATTTTAAACTGCAAAGTTCCTCAAGTTTTGCTTCATTAGAATATTCATTTGAAATTTCCTTAACCAAGGTAGTTTCGATTTTATTTAAATGTTTTGTAAATGAAGTTCTTAAAATTTTTCGTTTTTCTTTTAACCGTTCTAAATCCATTATGTTAAAATATTAAATTTTAATAAGGGAAAATGGGCCTACCTCAAATCTCAGCTCTCTAGTGCCTTGAAATTAATGTCCAAAGTGCTCCTTCAAAATGGTAATCCAAAACTATCACGTCCGTGGTCACCAGATTGTGGCGTTACGAATTGGTTGCGTGTTATTCTTGATTCATTAATAACTATTTATATGCCTTTAATATTTTATTCTAACAATAACAATTAACAAATAACAATTTTTTATGCTTACATTCATAAAATCATTTCCACACCACAATACAGAGTGGTGCCAATGCGGCCTTCATATGACCGCATCCTAATATCAACTGAACTAGATTCCCTATCGGATAGGGAAGATGCGCTTCTCTTTCCCTTTTAGGGATTCACTGTGGCTGAGTTGCCACAGCATCTATTTCCAGTTTTGGGAAAAGTCATGTGGAATTAAAAATCAATTACGTTAGCACAGGAATTGTTTTGTATTGAATATAAGTGTGTGCGTGCGAGTTGGGATGTACTGCATTAACTAAGATGGAAATTAATGAAGTTCCAGGAAGGAAATCAGTTTGTTTACGTCCTTATAAAACAAATGCAGTTGAAGATGAACGTTTTTAAGAATATTTTTAAAAAAGGAAAGAAAACTAAATAGTTTCCGAAACAAGATCATCTCAAGCCTAGGCTTGCCAGATTTCTGAAATGTTCAACTGTGGCACCAAAATACTACCCACCCCAGCATCACATCAAGGTTACACATCCTTGGCGACTTCGTAGAGTGTTTTATAGAGTAATTTATGTGCTATAAAATAAGTGATTACTGATTAGAAACTTAAACTATAAATTTAAACACTTTATTTGCGACACGTTATTTTTTATGTGTTAATTAAGTAAGGAAAAAACACAGTAAATGAGGAATAAAAATTTGAGCAAAATATTGGAATGTATTACTGCCGAAAAATTTTATAAGCACCAGTACCATCTCTGAATTGTATTGGAAGCGGGTTTCACGTTCCAAGCATAACGACGATGAAATTCTATTGTGCATCTATTACAGTTTTTTTCATGTCGTACGGTTTTTTTTTATTTTTTTTATTTTTATCGATGCTGTATGTGTGTGTTATAGAAGTTGAGACCTGAAATGTTTTGCTATCATCATTCTGAATGAAATGCACGCCATGAAAAAATTTTTTTTATTTACATGAATGCATTAAATGAGAGAGGCGAAATACATGTTTTCTCCCCTCACCTCTCAATAGAACCCGAATATTATGATTTCATCTTTCTAATTGAAATGCTCGTGCGTCATGAAAAATTTTTTACTTACATTAATTTTTTGTACGATAAAAATATTTATTTTATTACAGGAAATACTGAAGCGAAATACATGCTTTCCTTCTTCCTCATTAGGAATCTCAATTTTCGTTGTTCTTTTAAAATGAAAGATGGATTTAGAAGCCGGTGATCAATTAAATAAGGCGCGATTCGTTATTTAATTCACACGCCTCTTCTCAATACAATTTCTGTAATACAGAATCCAGCGTCTTGGAATATTTTTTTATATATCCGTTGCATGTGGTGGCGTCATCCGATGAAATAAGAATAATAAAAGTGGAATGCGAAGATCAAAACGTATTTCCCTTCGATGGAATTCTTGTAACATGCTTCAGGATACTGAAAGGAGTTATATATTTTTTTATTTATTGATATTGAAGCGTGGATCTAAGAAAACTTTCAGATCGGCGAAAATTGTATGTGTGATGAAATTATTGTGTATGCCTGAAATGTAGTCCCTGATTTTTTTTTTCTTGATAAGATCCCTACATGTCGGTGAAGTCCGAAATTATTTTACTCTCGTCATTGTTAATGAAATGCGTTATAATTCACATTCGGCGGGCTTCTTGAAAATACTGCAATATCCAGCGACGCCATGAAATTTTTTTTATTTATTTATCATTCGTAATGTAACGAGAACTGTGTACAATTATTATAATGTTGGAACACGATAATTGAAGACCTTCGCGATGGAATTCTAATATTTTTTTGTATGGTAACAATATTTTGTTACAGGAAATGAGAGGGGAGTAACACTTGCTTACCCCCTCACTCTATAGAAATTTCGATTCTCTATAGACTGTTCATTTAAAAAAAAAGAACGATAGATGTAGAAACCTGCGATAAATCAAATAAGGCGTTATATAATTCATATGGTACTTCTCAATGGCGTCTTAGAATATTTTTTTGGTATATCGGTACATGTGGCGGGCGCCATCCGATGAAATGGAATGCGAGGAGAAAAACGCATTTCCCTTTGATGCAATGCCTGCAACATGTTTCAGGATCCTGTGACGAGAAGTTATATTTTTTTATTTAGTGCCACATATGAAGCGTGGATATAGAAGTTGGGGTTTGAACCAGAAATATTTTTCGGCTACTCTTCTTTGTTGTGATACGCTTCAAATAATTTCTTTTAGATAATTCCAAATATCCCATACTCTGAAGCATTCGATGAAATTATCGATGCAATTACAGTGGTTCACGAAGATCGAAACATCTGATTTTTCATTTTTGTCTTGCAGAATTTTGTATCGTGTTCTGTGATTGCATTAAATGGTGTGAGGGAAAACAAACACATATTTCACATTCATTCATCTTGATATTTATTTATTTTGTAAGGTTGGGTTTGTTTGCTTATTTCTTCATGAAGGAATGAAGAATTTAGAAATTTTCGATAATCGGAGGAAAGGTGTTTCCTATCCGAAGAAGCCCTTCGTCGCACCTGAAAGTAGTATAAAGTTTTAAGGATGGTTATTTGTGTTTTATAAAAAAATGGGACACGAGACATTATCTATACTATCTCTAGTCCCAATTTAATTTAATTTATTTATTACTGGATAAACAGAAGAGGATACCGGTTCGAACCTTCAGGAATTTTATTGAAAATGATTTCTACTCTCGGATATTTACAGGTTGTTGGTAAATATTCTAAGCCCCAAATATCTGTTGTGCCGATTACGACGTCCCATTCATCCTCACGTAGTAGAACTTTATAAAAATTTTGCAGGAAATCATTCAGATATTTTCTATTGATCACGAAGAATTCATCCACTTCTTCCAATTCACTTTTATGTGTCTTCCGATAGTAGTTTTTATTCAGCACGATTGTGGTCGTTTTCTTGTGGTCATATTGTGAAATTATATCGATTTTTTCGAGATCAAAAGAATTTTTTCTGTCACTGCTCCATTCAAAGCTGAAAACGTAAATGATATCATTTTGAAACGATATCGAGAGAAAAAGGGAAAGAAGCTGGATGGATGCTCGTTCAAATATAAGAAAGAAGTGTATCTTTGATCTAATATGTTTAACAAAGTTTCGGCCTGAATTGGAGGCACTTTACCTTCTTCATCTGAATTTACTCTTGGAGGAGAAAACATGTCTTTACTCACAGAGAGCGCGGGCCTGAATCCGTGCGAAGGAAAGAAGTGTCGTTCGAGCTGTCATATCTCCTGCTGCAATAAGTAATAAAAATTAAAAAAATAAATTTCCTTTTAACTGGCACACGCGTATTTGCTGCTCAATACTTGCGTATTTGCTATCAATTTCAAGGATGGTTATTCGTGTGCCATGAAAAAGAAAAAAAAAAAAAAAAAACTGGCAGAAAAATACATACAATCTTTCTGCCATTTTTTTTTTTGTGGTGTAACTGTTTGAAGATGGTATCGGTCATTGTCGGGAATCTCCATCACGTTATGTAGGAATTCACGGAGACATGTGACAGTCCACAAGTGCTCACAATTTCCGCATCTTCTTCACTTGTTAAAGCATTCGATGAATCCATTTTTATCCAGTCACCTAATGACACATTACTCTGTTTCGTATCGTGATCCGTTTCTATGATTATTCAAGACTGCTTGATGACGAAAATAATTATTGCGGGAACGATTCCTTGTTCCCTGATCTCCCAATCGATGTGTGCAATGCAAGTCATCTCGCTAAATTAATAATTTGTAAAATGGCCCAGCAGGTGTATATATGTGAGTTATGGAGTACCTGATGACGCACCTCTACTCATGACATCATCAAGTGCTTGCTACTTCAACAGCGATCCTGGTGTCAATGGTTAGAAGAGGAACTAGAGACGATAAGTGAAGACGGTCATGTTAAGACGTACTTTGAATCTTAACGGTTCCGAAATATAAATGTTGTATTCATAATCCTATTTTGTGATTATAATTGTAAATAACTGTAAATAATGTTTAATATACTGTAGTTAAAATACAAATTCGTTGTATTATTAGTGTATTAAACTAATCTACATGGTGGACCTGGCCAATTACTTTTGTATTTCGAATATATTCCGAAGAGATTTGTTTATCATTCCCGCTGAAATTCTTCTACCGCCGCCGAGTCTGACAAGTTGAAAAGGGCCTGTTTCTGGTTTCGATTTATGTATTTTCCTGCCTTCAATGCTTTGGATTTCTACTTTGAAGAAGGGTGAGTCACTCTTATTTTCAAGATGTTTCTAAGTGATATAACTGAAATCGCACTTGCACTGAAGACTGAAAAAAAGAGAAAATATCAAACTTCTTCACAAGCTGTTATTTGGCGAAGAAAGTGATAGATTAAATCGTTCGCGAATAAGAAACTTTCATGGTTTTGATTTTAAAAAAGATGATTTAAATTATAAGTATAAATTAAATGATACTATAGCAACCTTTTCTTTAATCCAACTAATTTCGATTGCTGATATTTTGAAAATCGATATTAATGGAACACTACCTGTGTGTGTGTGTGAATTGGCAGAAAGAATTTTATTATTTCTTACTGATTTGGAGTCTCTTCAAGAAAATGCAAAAAATTGCGAAGTAACTGATGATGAAACTGAAGCGATTCCAAATTCTACTCAGTCGAATGTGCAAAGCGACAGCGTTTCTCTTAATAATAATGGACATAAAGTGTACGATTGTCATATTTCTGATGATAATTATTTTCATTCAAGATTGACATTTAATTTCAATGATATTGATTATTTAGTTCCTAAGTATACAGGGGAGAAAAATGAAAATGTCAAATTATGGCTTCAGAAATTTGAAGCATTTGCTATTTCATTTAATTTGTCAGATATTCAAAAATTTATTTTTGCATAAAAGCATTAAGGGGAATTGCGTTGTTATTTATCAAAAGTGAAAGCAATATTCATTGCTACTCTGAATTGAAAATCGCTTTAATTTCGGAATTTGGTGAACAAATTAATTCAGCAGAAATTCATGACACTTTAAATCGTCGAAAAATTAAAGGTAAAGAATCAATATTTGAATATTTTTTAATTATGAGACAAATTTCCAGTCGAGCTCAACTCGATGATATGGCTCTAATTCATTATGTAATTCAAGGCATTAGTGATCCTCCTCAAAATAAAGCAATCTTGTATGGTGCCACTAATTTAATAGAATTTAAAACAAAATAAAAAGAAATTATGAAGAAATTCAAAAAAGTTGTCTAAAAGTTAAAACTAATATTCCTGTGGTAGAACACATAAACAATTAATAATCAAACTCAAACATAAAGTAAATGTTATTATGATAAACGGAGAAAACCTCCCAAAATATATGAAGTTGGTGATTTAGTCGCTGCCCAAAGAACACAGTTCGGACCAGGTTTAAAATTTAAGCTGAAATATTTTGGACCTTACAAAATGTGTGTGAAATCTGTAAAAAAGGTAATGACAGATATGATGTAGAAAAAGTTGGTAATCATGAAGGTCCCAATACAACATCTTCCTCTGCAGATTTAATGAAACCTTGGTCAAAGATGTAAATAATTTTTATCAAACTATTTTCTTGTGTATAATATATATTGTGTCTATTGCTGTACTATTCGTATACATATCGTTATTGCTGAAGAAATTTTCTTTTATACATAACATTTTTCTTTAGCATTATTTAAAGTATTAGAGTATCAATTTAAATATTTTTTCTTGTGTGTTACATCAAGATCTTTATGATACATATGATAAAAAATAAGCACGATGGAAGGAAAATGCGAGCAAGTGAGAATGAAAAAGACGAAGAAGACGTTTCATCAAACAGCTTACGAGGAACATTCAAGAAGTTAAGACGAATCTTCTCAACATTGAACGACGTTACTCCTTTATTTGCTGTTCACTAAGACGAAAACAAAAAATTCTGTTTTGTTAGCTATTTCTCTTGCTGGTTGCGCTTTCCTCTCTTACTTTGTATTTTGCAGTTGCAGTTACATTCGTCGCCAGGAGGACCTGAGCGCTTAGAATGGCCGAGTGTGAGATATGGAGTACCTGATGACGTATCTCTACTCATGACATCATCAAGTGCTTGCTACTTCAACAGCGATCCTGGTGTCAATGGTTAGAAAAGGAACCAGAGATGACAAGTGAAGACGGTCATGTTAAGACGTACTTTGAACCTTAACGGTTCCGAAATATAAATGTTGTATTCATAATCCTATTTTGTAATTATAATTGTAAATAATGTTCAATATACTATAGTTAAAATGCAAATTCGTTGTATTATTAGTGTACTAAACTAATCTACACACACACACACACATATATATATATTAGTCAGCGTACTGGGTGTGTTGTGAATCATCCATCCTGTTACGCAACTTATTGAAATTGTGTGTGACCCGAAGAAAAGACTTCTGGTTTGATTCCAGCAACACTTCATCATCTCGCCAGGAAATATATTATAAATTCTTCTTCTCTTATTTAATGAAAAGAGACCACAAGTAGACTCGCCCATACATGTCAGGGGGGGGGACATTAATTCTTCTTAATAAATCATTTACCAGCAGCATGTAGATAGAACAAGGATGAATGGTATAAGAAACGTGAGAGTTTCAGTAATCTCTCTCTCTTTATATATATATAGATATATATATATATATATATATATATATATATATATATATATATATATATATATATATGATGTATGTATTTTCACCTGCTCGCATCGTTTAGTTAATTGTACCCATGCAATTACACGATACTTGAAATGGTTGCAGCTTTTAACACCCCATACGAGGGGGGAAAAACCGTACGCCGCATCAAATGTGGTGAGAAAATTTCTTCATGCCGAGATCTTCTCATAGCATTTCCAGGGTCCATCAATGCGGAGCAAGCTTCGGCAGTGTATATTTATACGCTACGACAGTAGTTTAACTCCCTTGACTGAAGTGATGTGACGTCATACTATAAACAATCCTCACTCCGCCTAACAATATGCATATCGGTTGAAACATTCAAGGCTTCAACACTAGTATTTTCCATTTCACCTCCTTTCTATTAGTTTAAATGTAACGTGTTACTCCTGCTCCCCCCCCCCCGAAAAAATTATTAAAGCATAGTTATTTTCTTAAATAATTTTCCTCCCCCCCCCCTCACACTTTTTTCAAAAATGTAATGTCCCATAGCTGTAAAAAAATAAATAAATAATAAAATCATTTTTCTCGCACGTTAATTGTATACGGAGTTATTTGTTTTAATGAATTCTAAAAACGTGACCTGATTCATTTCGGCGGCGGCTGGAGAAACGGCGCGATAAAATAATAAAAAAATGAATTTCCGCTTTTCTCTCTCTCTCTTTCTGTTTGTCTGTGACTGTATGAATTTTTGTTTTCCTTCAAATGCTCCGTGATGTGTTCGCTTTGCTTTTTTTTAATAGATTCCTTTAATATCTAGGGGAGGGGGTGCCTTAATTAATTAATTGCTACACATTTCGTGGGGAGGAGGAGAGCAGCAAGAAATAATAATAATAATAATCTTCACGATAAGGGAAAAACATGACGGTTCCTTTCAATATTCGTTTATGTTAGAAATCAACGGGACGAGAGGCAGTGTTATATAGGAATTTATTTTTTGGAGGAAACTTCAAAAGTATTGTACGAGGATAGTTTATCAAACAAATATATATAGACACACCTCTCACTCCTGCTGGTGCCTGTATTCCACATCTCTTATCAGCGGCAATTCCATATATATTGGAACTCCTCTTTTACTGGCTTTAATTTAATAAATGGCGTCATATAAAAAAGCAATTTTACAGACGCTTTCAAATCTTTCTTCAGGCTACCTAATCCGCCTTGGTTTCCCCACTTCTCTCGTTTCAATTCAATGGCTCACACTAAGAATGATTAATACAGCATAATACAGTCTGCCGAAAAATATTTTTACGGCGCTAATTACTTCTTTGATTGCAATTGTCATCGTCGCGTTACGATTAATTCGAAAACAATGTCGGACCACAGTACTTTTCGAAATATCCCGGTTGAGAGATACCTGTGAAATGACGTCCTTCCCTCCCTCCCACATGACTCCCTCCTTCAAAATGTCGCGCATTACATTTTACATGTCTTAAAGATATTCTAATTATCCCTCTCCTCCATGGACGAGCTGGCAGCCGAATCGTTAGCGCTATTGCGTTCGGTTCAACAGTTCGTGGGTTCGAATCCCACCGTGGGCATAAATGTTTGTAGTGGTTCGGAATCCACCTTAAACCGTAAGTCCCGGTCTAATTAGCTCTCGAGTACGAAAAATGACCGTTGAGCGAGAAACGATCCAAACAAACCGTCTCCTAAATGAAATCATAAATACATTTCACAAGACATTTTTCTTTTTTCAATTATCTATTTTCCAAGAATCATTCAAGAGTTCAAAGCATTGAGAGAAATCAGTTTTCCGTTCCCCCTACCTCCTGTAACGGGTCACAAAAATAGGGTTGTCGGCCGATAACGGCATCCCGTAGAACGAAGCGGATTTCAACAAATTTGTAAATGCAACGTATTTTGGGAAACTTACAGCTCTATTCGTTTTACGTTGTGATAGAAATTATTTCTCATCGAAACTGCGAGTAATATATAAAAAATGCCAATTCACCTATCGCTGCAGATAAACATTAAATTTGTAACATTCATCCCGTTCATACACAATAATTTTTTGGTATACTTATTATTCAACAATTGTTTTTTTTTTTTTTTTTTTAAATTCATAAACAAGTTTATCTTGTGACGTGTAATTTTTATAGGATTTCGTGTTTCATTTACAGCTATTATTTTTAACCTATTGCATTCAAAAATGATCATCCTCAAAACTTTTAATCTACTAGATTCATAAATGTATTGAAAGAAGCATGCTATTAATTATCTACCCATTTTTTATATCACGCAAATAACCATCCTTGAGAATTTTATACTACATTCGGGTGCGACGAAGGGCTTCTTCGGATAGGAAACACCAACCTTCCGATGATCACATATTTCTAAACTCTTCATTCCTTCATGTTGAAACAAACAAACCCAACCTTGCAAAATAAATAAATATCGAGATGAATGAATGTGAAATATGTGTTTGTTTTCCCTCACACCATTTAATGCAATCACAGAACACGATACAAAATTCTGCAAGACAAAAATGAAAAATCAGACGTTTCGATCTTCGTGAACCACTGTAATTGCATCTATAATTTCATCGAATGCTTCAGAGTATGGGATGTTTGCAATTATCTAAAAGAAATTATTTGAAGCGTATCACAACAAAGAAGAGTAGCCGAAAAAGATTTCTGGGTCAAACCCCAACTTCTATATCCACGCTTCATATGTGGCACTAAATAAAAAAATATAACTTCTCGTCACAGGATCCTGAAACATGTTGCAGGCATTGCATCAAAGGGAAATGCGTTTCTCTCCTCGCATTCCATTTCATCGGATGGCGCCCGCCACATGAACCGATATACCAAAAAATATTCGCATACGCCATTGAGAAGTGCCATATGAATTATATAACGCCTTATTTGATTTATCGTAGGTTTCTACATCCATCCTTCATATTAAAAGAATAGTCTATAGAGAATCGAAATTTCTATAGAGTGAGGGGGTAAACATGTGTTACTCCCCTCTCATTTCCTGTAACAAAATATTGTAACCGTACAAAAAAAATAATAGAATTCCATCGCGAAGGTCTTCAATTATCGTGTTCCAACATTATAATATTTGTACACAGTTCTCGTTACATTACGAATGATAAATAAATAAAAAAAATGTTGAATTTCTAAAAAATTGGGGTATTATTAAGGAATGTTCATCGGAATCAGAAGACACTTGTGTCACAAGGTTGCACTCAACAAAAACACATTTTTTACCTAAAATTTAATTTTTTAAATAAAATAAATATATTAAATAGCTTTAAAGTATAGTCCTTTATTAAATAAATCTACTTTTTTATATTCATTAGGAATTTCTAAAGATATTGAGGAGTATTTCAGTTATAATTCACCGAAATCAGAAGTATTTTCTGTCACTTGCGCACACTCAGATTAAACATATTTTCCTCCTAAAATATAATTTTTCTAATAAAATATGTACATTTAGGAACTTAAAGTGAGAGCATCCGTTTGTATATACATTGGGAATTTCTAAAGATATTGGGTAATATTTAAATGAATATTAACCGGAATCAGAAGTTACTTGTGACACAAGTGTGCACTCAACAAAAGCACAATTTTTAATTTAACTTTAATTTTTTAAATAAAATAAATATATTAAATAGCTTTAAAGTATATAGTCCTTTATTAAATATATCTATTTATTTTTATATGCATCAGGAATTCCTAAAGATATTGAGGAGTATTTCAGTTAATATTCACCAAAATCAGAAGTATTTTCTGTCACTTGCGCACTCTAAGATTAAACATATTTTCCTCCTAAATTGTAATTTTTATAATAAAATAAGTACATTAAGGAACTTAAGAATTTTAAACTTCATAAAATGAGAACATCCGTTTGCATATACATAGGGAATTTCTAAAGATATTGGGTAATTTTTAAATAAATCTTAACCGGAATCAGAAGTCACTTGTGTCACAAGAGTGCACTCAACAAAAACACATTTTTTACCTAAAATTTAATTTTTAAAATAAAATAAATATATTAAGTACCTTTGAAGTATAATGCATTATATTAAATGAAGCTATTTGTTTTATATACTTCGGGAATTTCTGAAGATATTGTGGAGTTTTTCAATTAATATTCACCGAAATTAGAAGTGTCTTGTGTCTCTAGCGCATTCTCTAAAAAAAAAAAAAAAAAACATATTTTTCTCCTCAAATATTATTTTTATAATAAAATGAGTACATTAAAAGACTTTAGATTTTTATACTTTGTAAAATAAGACCAACCGTTTTTATATACATTGTGAATATCTAAAGTTATTGGATAATATTTAAATATATCATAACCGGAATCAGAAGTCACTTGTCAGAAGGTTGCACTCAATTTAAACACCATTTTTAAATAAAATTTAATTTTTATAATAAAATAAGTATATTGTTTTCAATACACATATAATTCTTCAATAAATGAACCAATTTGTTTTCATATACACATGGAATTTATAAGGATATTGTGGATTTTTGCAATTAATGTTCACCGAAAACAAAAGTGTCTTGTGTCACTTAAGCACACTCTTAAAAACGTATTTTCTTCCTAAAAAATAATTTTTATAATAAAATAAGTTCATTTATGATCTTTAGAGTTTCATGCATTATTAAATAAGATCATTAGTTTTTATATAATGTTGAATTTCTAAAGAAATTGTGGAATTATTAATGAATGTTCATCGGAATCAGAAGACACGTGTGTTAAAATGTTGCACTCAACAAAAAACCATTTTTTACGTAAAATTTAATTTCTATAATAAAATAAATACCGTATATAGCTTTAAAGTACAATACTTTATTAAATGAAGCTATTTGTGTATATATACAGCGGGAATTTCTGAAGATACTTTGGAAGTTTCAATTTATATTCACCGAAAACAAAAGTGTCTTGTGTCACTTGCGCACACTCTTAAAAAACGTATTTTCCTCCTAAAATATAATTTTTAGAATAAATAATATAGTACATTAATAGTACATTAATAAACTTCAATTATTATGCTTTATAAAATGAGACCATCCGTTTTTATTGGGAATTTCTAAAGTTGTTGAGTAATATTTAAATAAATCATAACCGGAATCAGAAGTCACTTGTCACAAGGGTGCACTCAATTTAAACACATTTTTTACCTAAAATTTAATTTTTATGCTAAAATAAATATATTAATTACAATTTAGGGATAATCCATTAAATGAACCTATTGGTTTTCATATACTATGGAATTTAAAAGGATATTGTGGAGTTTTGCAATTAATGTTCACCGAAAACAAAAGTGTCTTGTGCCACTTGCGCATACTCTGAAAAAACGTATTTTCCTCCTAAAAATTAATTTTTATAATAAAATAAATTTATTTATGATATTTAGAATTTCATACATTATTAAATAAGTCCATTAGTTTTTATATAATGAGGGAATTTCTAAAGAAATTGGAGTATTATTAATGAGTGTTCATCGGAATCAGAAGACACTTGTGTCACTAAGGTGCACTCCACAAAAACACATTTTTTACCTAAAATTTAATTTGATAATAAAATAAATATATTAAATTGTTTTAAGTATAGTCCTTTATATTAAATAAATCTATTTGTTTTTATATGCATTAGGAATTTCTAAAGATATTGTGGAGTATTTCAGTTAATATTTACCGAAATCACAGAAGTATTTTCTGTCACTTGCGTACACTCAGATTAAACATATTTTCCTCCTAAAATATAATTTTTCAAATAAAATAAGTACATTTAGTATCAAAATTAGAGCTCATTTTATATTTTCACTGCACAAAATAAACAGTTGAATATTTTGTCTAGTGAAAATATAATGCATCAAGCTTAATAAATATTCATATATTCTTTAATGTCAACACTTAAAACTAGAATGCCTTTAATGTAGACTAAAATCAAGTATGCAATTAGTTTTGCAGTGATAGACAAAATATGATATTGTTTCTCGTTATAAATTTATATTTACTATCAAAATTATATATACAATTACTGCAAGTATTAAAAGAACATTAGGAAAATTTTAAAACAAATTTTAATTAATTTTTGAAAAAAATTTAATAATTATCAAATGGGATATATTTGTATTTTTTTTTCCAACGATGGGCACTTAGGTGACGAATCCTATGCCACAACAAGGCCAGAAACTGCTACTGATTTGTCATTACCCAACAAGCACCTGTGAGCCAAGTCACGGAGGTGAGTAGCGTCGCCTGCGCCATACCACCACAAACCCTTTTATAGGGTGGGCCATATTCGTACTTCACAGAAGAAAGAATAGAGAAACAGAGAGAACGGAGAAAGAAAATAACAGCCATACCCGAACCGGGATTCAAATATTTTCCCATTATAAATTTATATTTATATCAAAATTATATATACAGTCACTGTAAGTAATAAAGCAACATTATAAAAACATTTAACCAATATTTTTTTAATTTCATTAGATGTTAAAGTTTTTTCAGATATATTATTTTAAATTTATAAAACCACATATAAATTTGGAATATTTTCTATTAACTTAGTTAAGAGTATTTAATATTACTCTAATGTCGCAGTCTGTTTAAGTCACCATAATCTTTAGGTCCCTTAAGTGACAACTTATCAAGTTTTACTGATGTGAATGTCCTTGATATGTAAATAAAATTTGCAGAATATAAATTGACCTGTCGTAAACTTGTGAATACTTAATAAATCTCATTGGCTCATTTCTTATGAAATTTTAACTTGCGATAATATTATGTTTTGGTACTTCGAGTTATATAAAAGGAAGTATTAAAAATGGTGCATTAATATATAAAATATACACAAAGATATAGCTTATGAAATTTTATTTCAATCATAGATATTTTGTCTTCAAATATTAGTAGAGCTCCCCTCTTCGGAATATAATGTTCCGTGTTTGATCCTAGCAACAGCTGAACAAATGATGTTATTCTTCTGTCTTAAGAATACACGTTTGTCTAGGTGGGTGATTTGGAGTTTTTGGGTTTCCCTATTTCGCAACACATTAATTTGGCCTTCTATCTATGAAAAGAATTCTAGGAAAGTAATTTATGAGATAGGTATTAAAATAGCATAACTGAGCCTTTGGCTGTTAAATTGTTCATTACGTAGTGTCGAAAAATACAGTACTTTAGACTCAAAGTGGCCTAGTGGTAGCATATCTATCATCAAAGCATAAGGCCAAGGTTTCAATATCATACAGCTAGTGTTAAATAACTGGAGATGGATGTTGCCCTTCTGTTTTCTGCATGCACGTTTGCCAGGGTATATGCTTGGGAGTCTTCCTGATTTCCTCATTTATAAGACCTTAATACATATCTTAGTATCAATGAAAAAACCTCCTGGAAGTCAAATTTACGAGGTGTATATTAAAGTGCCGTACAACGGTCATCGGTTTTTAAGTTGTCCATTACGCGGAGTCAAAAAACGTTATATTTTTTTTTATCATTCAAATATATACTTATTCCTAATATTTATGTTATATATGCAATAGTTTGTATATAATGGGTTATTAAAAATATTCATCCGTTATTAAAATAATTTTCTTACGCTTTTGTTTTTTCATTAATTTACATAAATTGTGAAAAAAATTTTCTCCAAAATAAGCAATAGTTTGTATCTCAACAAAACTGGTAAAAATTAATAACACGTATTATATTATAATATTAAAACTATTTCTTCATGTGAAATAGGCTTACAATTGTAGTTAATAATTTTTAAAAATTCACAATTTTTAGTGCCTATCTTCTGAAAAAAAGCTTCAAACTGAAAAAAAAATTGCTACTGGATCTGAGATGTGTATAACGCTTATTCAAAGTCCTATACCAGAAATAACAGAGATGTATGCAGAAGATGAGTTCAGTACCAAATATCAAAACAAAGTCTAAGCTGACAAAATTTCTACTCAAAACGAATTCAAAACTCACCATAGGAATAAAGAAGCAACTTATATAAACTAGGATTTAAACCAAAATAACGTTTACCTGAACTTTTACCTGAGCATTTGGTCTGAGTCTTGCATTCTTTCTCTGCTAAGAATGTGATCATGCGCAAAAATCTTTGTAAATATGCTTAAATCCCCAAGAACTATTCAAAAATTAAAATCTTAACAGATGGTAAGAATTCACATCAGAATTAGTGCATAATTTCATAAAGTAAATAATAATTGATAAAGTAAATTATAATAACTATACTTTTTCTCATTTCTTGGTAAAATAGATCTAGTACTGCAGATGCTTGTTTTTATGAACACATGAGGTTTGATAAAAAAAAAAAAGTTAAGTTTGTAAATTAAAATCTTGAGTTTGTAAAATATAAAATAACTCCCATATACAGCAGACGCTCGTTCTTACTAACCTCTAATTTACGAACTGGTGGTAAGTCCTTACCTTGAAACCATAGGTACAATGATAATATTAACTCCCATTTTTGAAAAAAAATTTTAAAAATCTCCTAATTGCGAAATTTTGTTTCCGTTGCAAGTAGTTTTCTTTTTCAGTTTTTTAACCCTTGTTGTTTAATTTTCAAATTTTTATGACTGCATTTTATATAACACCTGAGAATTCGCATCATTCTTGAATAACCATGTGATACGCAGAAGCTTTCCAAACATTATGAGAACAATAATCGAAGACACATGGTTATCAGATATTTGATGGGAAAAACTATGGTGCGAATTCAACTTCTGTGTTTCCTGTACGTAAGAACACAGAAAATGGAAAAAAAAATTATTTTCACCTCTCCGTTTTACAGAACATAGAAAGGGAAAAATCTTAATTTCCTAAACTTACACTTGTTTCAAATTTCGAGGATTAAGTATATTTTGATATATATGAAAAATATTGAAATGTTAAAAAATATGTTATTATGTACTAAAAATGGTATGAAATTCTTCTAAAAAATTTTTAGTTCAACTAAGTAAACCATTAAGAAATCCAGATTAAATAAAAAAAGACTTTTAAACGAAGCACAAAAATTGAAAACAATGATACATATAAAAATATGACTTTATGAAGAAGAAGAAGAATTTATTTACTTATGTACTTAAAGATGAGAAAAATGAATAGCTAAATATTGTCCCTTGATACTTTTAGAATGCATCATAATAAGATCATTATCATCAAAATTTTATAGTTTTGATGGGATAAAAGGGAAATAAATAGGCTAAGAATTAGTGGAAGGATAAATATGCAAGGATGATAGATGTTCCATATTTTAGATACAAGCCTGGAACTCTGATGTTGGATACTTGAAGCTCTAAAATTTTGTTATAGATGAAGAAAATTATGAAAATTTAAGAAATTTACAAATGGTATGGACATTGAGTTTAGATGAAATGCAAGATTCTAAAATAATTTACGACATTTCAATTTTATGAAATATTAAGGCCATTATATATATATATATATATATATATATATATATATTGCTTTTAAAATTGATATTTTGCTTGATATATCAAGAAACAATGTCGAGATGATTGATCAATCGAAATAGAGATTGTTTTAATTTCTGCTGATTCCATTCCTACAAAAATCAATGATAGAAACTATAAGCCAGGTGTATGAAATTTTCGCGTGCGTTAAACTTTATTTCGAAATATTTTATAAAGAAAGAAAGAGTTACTGTGCATAAAGCTAATAAATAAACTACCCTTTTTTTCTATTGAAACAAATGAGACATTTTCGTCTATTTGAAAACATTTATAAAAATGAAGTAATTGTTGAGAAACGCAAATGCTTTCTCTTCTCATAAGAATCATTAAAAAAGAGTCAAACAATTTTAAATTAGAGGAAATTAAAAAAATTAAAAAAATAAATAAAATAATAAATGTTTTCTAAATTTTTAAAATTTAATTTCAATAGTGATGATAATATTTCAGCATTTAATGAATAATAGCAAAATTGCTCAATTTTTGCTATGCATCTGCATAGATTTTGAAATTTAATTAGGAAAGAAAGTTGATCTCTAAAAGTGAACAAAATAATTATTTCTTATTAGAATCTCCAAGCAGTTTCCTCAATGTTTGACAACGTCAGAAAGGAGCATTTGAATAGGCTCTTTTTCTCCCCCCACCCTGGGATTTACAGATTTACAGTTCGAGAAAGAAATAATTTGAAGTGAGAGAGATTGTTGACAGACAAGAGGGGGAAAAAAGCCTTCAAGGCCAGCTGACCAAATCGGCTGGGAAAATGTGCTTCGAAACATGCTGAAAGGATGTCGGGGGAGGGTATAATGTTCGCCTTACCCCTGCTTTTAAGTGATCTCCTATTTATATCCCACTTAAAATTCGTCTTTGAGTTAGGAACAATTTTTTCTTCGTGAAAAGGTGCTTTGGGGTGGCTTATCAGTTTAAATTCCCCAATCAGTTCCTTCAGTCTCCGTAAAAGAGACTGCCCCATCTAAATCAGATGCTTATCTACTCTAGATGGCACAAAAGCTCGTTTCTAGATTTATTTTGAGGAAAAAGTCCCTTAAAATTCACCTTCTTTGAGTTAGGAACTATTTTCCTTTGTAAAAAGGTGCTTTGGTGTGGCTTAAAAGTTTAATTTTACCAATCAGTTGCTTCAGTATCTGTAAGAGAGATAGAACCTAAACAACCGTGTTACTCTGAAGCTTGTTTCAAGATTTATTTTGAGGAAAGGGTCCCCTTAACGTTTTATTTTAACCATTTAATTTATGAAGTTTCGTTTGTCGCGAAACATTGAGTTGATTCCGTTGATTGTGGAGTAGAGGAACTGGTCAGTCGTTGGGGATTTGTCGCAGTTGCAGAAATGAACATGTTTATCAGTATGTAATTTCAAAGAACAAGCTCTCGACAATTTTGAAAATTCGGAAAAATAAATCTATAAAAGGAAACAATGTCAGCGAAACAGTGTTTTCTATAAGTAGGAACCTTACTTTGCATGTCCTTTTTATGTTGCATTTTAAATAATTCTTTCTTATATCATTTTAATTGTAAAAAATGTAGTCTGGTAAAGAAAATCAGAGATCTTAATAATCTAAAACATTACTTTTATATTTTACAAATTTCTTTTTTACCAATTATTTTACCGGTCTCTCAGTTTTAAAATGGAGTATCTATTGTATAAGCGGAAACGCATTCAAAATAAAATTCATACTTCAAAATTCCAATTTTTAGTTTATTCATGAAAAAACAAGCAAATTTATCTCTTATCTCTTCAAATTTTTCAATGAAGGAAAGTACTTCATTGTTTTTTTTTTCCAAACAAATCAATCTTGTTACCTAATTATTTGCTTGTTTTGCAGATATTTTCTACAATATTTTCCTTTTGTTTGATATAAGAAAATTGTTCCTGCAATCATTTAATCACCTCATACTTTTTACACTCATGTTACTTAAGTCCACATTCAAAAAGTCCTGATATGAAATTTCGGGTGGTGGTGAGTTTCTTTGTCGACTCATGTTGATCATGCTCGTAATTCATCTTCATTCATGTTCTCGCCAATATGTTCTTGGCTTTCTTTAGTTACTGTGATTTCTTTAATAAAATTTGCATATTATATGGATTATGTCTCAGAAACAATATATGCAGGTCATAGTATAGATTAATTAACAAATGGTTTTCACTTTCAAAATCAATTTCATTTGTCGAGTGTAAGCCAATTGTGTCAATTTCATAAGTTTTTTAATGCAATTGCATATCACTCTTTGCAATAGCCCTTCTTATTATTTGCACCCTCGAATTTATTGCATGGGTTTTGGGACAGGTGTTAAATTAGTCGGGAAAATTCCATATGAACTGATTAAAAAGTAAAGATCTTTAACATAGTGAAGTATTTATTCATAATTCGAAGGATTTACGATTTTCCAATGAAATAGTTGATCAAAGTTTTTCAACCAAAAAATACAGAAATGAAAACTTGAAAAAAAGGAAGATTATAAAAATAAATCGAAATGAAAGATTCATAAATACGAGATCAAAAAAAAATTTCAAAATTTTAATTTCTAAATGGGAACTAAAATTTTCATTGCACCTAGGGGAACATGTTAGGGACCATCAAATAATTCTTAAAATCATGAATGTTCATACATTAGAGGTAGATATAAATATGCATCTACTGTACAATATACAAAATTCAGATGTCAGAAAATATAGATTCACCAATGTGAAAGTCAATCCCCAGCAAATAAAGATCTAACTTTTTCATTTACTTACATCACGTAACATTTTAAATTTCTGTTGAATATTTTCAGGTTGATTTATTGAATTTTATGTAGAGTGTTTATATTCTACGTCAACCAGCAACTTTTTCTCAGGAATTCATTATTCACACAGTGCCGTTGACATTTGGGATGATAATAAGCTTAAGACATAACAATGTAAAATTAGCCAAAACATTCAATTACCAAGTTTAAATTAAACACTTGAAAAGACATTTAAGGAAAAAATTAAAATATCTTTTGTGTTAAAATTCAAATGCTAAATATTGATCATTTGCAAAAAAATAAAGTTACTGAAATAAGTTAAATTATAAAAATTTATGGTTCTTAACAAATGACATAATGTTTAGAATATTCCATTATAAAAGTACGTATTTTATATGTCTACAAAAAATACTTTTGTAAGTGTTTTACAGTGAAAATTTTCTATAGAATCAGTAATCTATAATAACATTGATGTTAGTAGAGATTAATGTATTTTCATAATGTATTAGCCAATGAAAATCTGAAATAAATGCATTTGGTAATTAAGAAAGTGTTTGGTATTCATTTATCAAATTCGTTTCTGTGAATTTCAATGTCTCTTTTTATTTTGAAATTTTAAATTATTGTTAAAGTTATATAAAAAAGCTTTATTTATTTTGAAAATGAAACAAAATCCTTTAATATATGTTCCGATATTGGATGGATTGTTATTTAGAGCAGAGCCACCCTCCCTTCCCCAATTGTAAGAAAATGGAAAGCATATTGTTTTGTAATAATTATTCCAAAAGAAATGAAGTGTCATTCTGAATGATTTAAGAATTAGATACAAATATTTATCGATTTAAATAATTCAATTTTAAAGATATGCTGGAAAATATTATATAAATAATTTTCTTTTGTTTGAATGCCATAACTTTAGCTAAGTACTTTTGATTGAATGATGAATGTGAAAATGATTTATGAATCTCTCTGTTTAAAACATATTAATGTTTGTACAATAAGTGTGTAATTAGTAAACTTTTATCAGGTGAAATTATAATAAAATAATATAATAATAATATTTAAACCCTCACACAGAAGAAGAGATATCTATTAGTTTTCGATCAAAAAAATAATCTCAAATTATAACTAATTATTTTTCATCAAAAATTTAAATCATTGTGAAAAATTACTTAAAATTATTTAAAAAATAATTTTGTTAACTCTTTAATAATTTTTTAACTTTGTGTGAGTTCTTGTTAATGGAAATAGAATTCTCTTTACTCCCTTTCTTTATCATCATTATCTTGGTTTGCTAAAAGACCTTTGAGGGCTAAAGCGTAGCTTTGAATATTTCTCATAATGACTTCTAGTTTATCTTCGATCTACAGTTCTTTTCAACAACTCTTTTCCTTAACTGTCAAAGTATATGGCTTTTCCAAATCGGTCTTTCTCTATATTTCTCGCTTTGTAGCTACAATGACCATACATGCTATTCATTTTTATTAGTATCAGCATATTCCAGTCATAAATTCTCCTTTCAATTCATTATAATTATATCAGATTGCTTATGAACTCAAAATGTCTAAATCCTAATGTCTCCATATAACTTAAAATAATGTAAAAACTCCGTATAGCTGAAAAATAATACGCCACTGTTCACAGCTAAAAGTCACGGATTCAATCTCAGCCAATGTTGAGTAATGGTAGATTGATGCTGTGTTATTGTTATTTTGCATGCACGTCTGAATGTACGTTATAGGGTTTTTCGATTTTTCACAGTTGTGACACATAAGACCTCCAATTAATTAAAAAGTTCTCCCTGAAGTCAAAAATAAGTGTTGAATATTACAACGCTTAACAATATATGGCAACTTATAATACACAACCTAATATCTCAAGGCCATTACTCAAGACTCCACTAAATAGTATTACAGTGTCTATTATTTTGAAGCTCACCTTGGCCTGATAATGCTCTCTTGAACATAAGTAAAGTTCCGATTTCGATCCCAACAATTGTTGAGCTAAGTTAGACGGATGTTGTACTTTTGGAATCTGCACGCACTTGGGTTGAGTTGGATGGATTCTTGAGAATTACTTTCTCAAGAATCCATCCTAACTCAATCATCTACTTTACTATCCTTGCTTTACTTTCCTTGCTAGACGTGAATACAACGCACTATTAATTAAATGACCTCCTGATATGTATTTAAAGCCCACTAAACAATTAAAGGCAATAACGTGGGGCACGTTTTAAATATTTTACAACAGTCGTAGGCCGTTATCTAGACCTCGATGAAATGTAAAAAATACAGTATCAACTAGTTTAACGACTCACCGTTTTGTAGTAGTAACACAATTGTCTTCGGAGAATGAGACCACGAATTCAATCCCAGTCTTATTGAATAACGGGAGAAGGCCAGGAGACTTCCGAAATGGAAGGGAATTTTTTGCTTTTCCTCATATCCGACACATGTATAGGACTTGCTGATTTTGAAACGTTCTCCTAGAAGGCAATATATGGGGTATAAAAAAGTCTTATCCAGTTGAGCTGTCCTATAATATGTGTCAAAGCAATATCTTTTTGTTTTTTAATTGACTGTTGCCGTTAACACGCCGTTTTCTAGAGCAAAAGATATTGGCTTTGATCTATAAGTCACCACGTTAGACAACGTGACTGGAGTTAGAATATTGCTTTCTTTCTTTTTCTTTTTCTTTTTTTTTTTTTTTTTTTTTCTTGCCCTTTTTCCTGGACGGGTTCTTTGGAGTTCTTCAGATTTCCTACATGACGACACATGAATATGTATTATTATCTTTGACAAAAAAATGTCTCTTTTATAAGGCAAAAATATGCTGCGTGTATTATGTCATTCAAGGGCCTAGGGCTGTTTATCTATCCAATATACAAAAATGCCTATTATTTTAAGGACTCTCCGTTGCATAGCTATTTTCTGAAGGAAGTTAGGATTGGTCTCATCCAGAGTAGAACAACGGGATATGGATGTTTAGCAATTGCCTTCTGCATGCAGATCTGTCGGGAGAGGGTGCTTGGGAGTTATCCGGTTCCACCCTTGCGACACCTGACTCAGGAGCACTATTTATGAAAAGCTCTCCCTGAAGGCAATTGGCAGTTTGCCGGAGTAATACTAAAGTGCCGATGAACAAATGGTCTTCGGTAGTTAGACTATTCACAATGCGGTTACACAGCGGTATCTATAATTAAGTTTTACAGAAGTACGAGTATTAATACATCTTTTACGGTCAAATTCTTCTGAGTTCCTTCTTGTCTTAATCATCATTCAAAGGCCAGTTTAAAGCAAATTTTCGGGCATTTTAAGAATTTATATAACTAAATATTAATTCAAGTTTCTGATAGAAAAATTGCAATTTTACTTGAAGTACATTCGCACTGAGTGCATTGAATAAAAATAATCATTATTTTTATGGAGAATGCCATAATATTCATGCAATTCTATGTTTAAACTTTAATAATCCCTTTGATATTTGTATAATTTTTACTGGTTATTACGAACAACAATTAATCTTCAAATTCTTATTTTTATGACTCGTACTTCTACAATGAATGATATCCGCAGAGTACTTGAACTGAGAATCCAGAAAATAACGTTTTCGTAAATATATCTAACAATTTTTATTACGAACTGAGATTAAATAAATGTAAGTAACCGATAAGCAAAAAATTAACACGCTCATTTATGACAAAAAGTAATTGAAGTGAAAACGTGTCACTTTGTCATCTACACATGAAATGTGAACAAAGGCAATGATTAAGAAAACTTCTACACACACGCACACAAATTCTTTTATATCACAATTAAAATATTTTCAATATTTTGTTAATTATTATTAATTTACGATGACCCATCAAAAAGCATAAAAATTTCTCATTAAAACGCTAACCATGTAAATATTTCTAATATGAAATTATCAGTTTTTATTTAGTTTATTTCCTTCTGACTCAAGCTTTGGAGTTGACAATATTTTTAGTCTGTCTGATTATTTTTTTTTAAGTTTGGGAAAGGATATGACATTTTCTTTATTTTTATATCTTCAACTAACCTTTCGTTATAAAATACTAGACGTAACGGCTCTATTGTCGCCTAGATTACTGGCGCACATATCTTCCGGCAATCGCTTTTGCCCATTGCGGTGAATGTTTCTTACATATACGGTGCTTTTCTTCAGACGCTGTTTTCTATTAATAAAGAATTAAAATGACAGGTAATATTTTTCTTATTACTTACGCACTCTTATGTTTGGTTAATTATTCAAATAATCAAGTCTTGATGAATGCATGTTAAAGGCAAAATAAAATAACATAAAAAATTCTCTAATAAATTTATTGCTTTTTTACAATGTTTAATGAATGTAAATAGTGAGAGCGCAATGAATTTTATTTATTTTTTTAAATTTTTTTTGTCTTACTTAAAATATATATATTGTTTTCAGTTATGTGATCCCTACTTTGTAATATGTAGGGATTTATTTTTCATCATTGGTTAAAGATTTATCTATGCTGTAAATTTTAATTTTTAATAATTTTAGAAATGGTATGAAAAACATGAAATATGCATGATTTAAATTTACGCACATTTAAACAACGAGTGTAATGCAATGAAAGTGAGTTATTTTAACTGTGAAAAATCATAAAACAATTTCTTCAATATAATTTGGCTGCAGAAAAGTGCATTTTAATTTATTATGTTTATTTAATATCTTTGTTTATTTACGCTACACACTAATTAACATTAAAACTACAGAATTCACACAGTAAAATTATTTGTTTTTATCAATTACAATTATATATTCAGCCTTGTAACTAAGAGAAATATATTTAAGAATTTCTAAGAAAATTTAATAATAATAATAATAAAACAATCACAAACAGCATAATGAAATTTAAAAATTTTTCCTCAATCCATGTCTATCAAGGAAACTATTAAAAGCCATTTTATCTAAACCGACGCTTTCATCGCACAACCTAACCTTATAACTTCAACAGTTTTCAATTGAAACATCGTATTGTCCTCACTGTGTTAAATAAAATAAAATTTAAATTTATGCTTTAAATTCTACAAAAGGAATTAAATATTTGTATTTTTGGAAAATGAAACTCATGAAAACAAGAGAGTTTGATGCATTGGTAAATATTTTATTTGTAATCTTAAAATTCTATCATGATTTAATTTAGAATGAGTTTCTCCTTAAATATGAAATATCCTTAGTGAATTTTCTCTCTCTGTTTGATGTCATAATTAACTTAAAGACAGTGGAAGTATTTACTTTCAATTTATTGATGAAAGATTTATTAATATTTTTAAAAAACTTATCATTTTAAAGTTTTTTTAATCATTATGTAATTTTATTTTAACTTCAATAAAATACATTTTAAATTAAAAAAAAAAAAAAAAAAAAAAAAAAAAAATGAAAAACTTATTTAACAAATTTATTTTCTAATATAAAAGTTCTTTAATTTTTCATTAGCTTTTGTTTCAAAATAAATTTTAATCTACAATTTTACGTATTTCTATACAAGTTTTACTCTAACAAATATGTGCTAATAATTGTAAAAATATCAAAGTTAAACTAAAAATAGTACAATATCATTTTTAATATTTAATTATATAGTAAATTAGTTCTCTGGTTAAAAGAAGTAAGAAAAATAAATTACCAACGCTAATTTGCAGAGTGTGAGATTTTTAATAGATTTCTTATTCATTAGAACTGCCATTCATTAACTCAGCTTATACATTACAAGTTAAAGAGGAGGAGTTTTAAGGAGAAAATGGTACCCCGCAACCATTCAAATCGAAAGCAACCAAATGAGGGAGAAGCAAAAGACGGTTATTTGAGGAAACTTGCTATGACTCCACCTTCACTTAAAAATAATGTATCTAACAACTTCGATTGCATTTAACACCTTATCAGTTCTCAATTAATTTAAGAAATTTCACTAATGAGAAACATTTATGCAACAGCTGCTATATCAAATAAATGTCTTGATTAAATTGATTTATATTAATTTGATAAATTGATTTATATATATATATATATATATATATATATTATCATTACATATATATTATCATATATATAGTATCATTACATAAGTAAAACATGTTTTTTTTAATCAAATCACGTATCTATGTGGATACATTCAATAGGAAGCATGTTCTTATAGTAAAAATCAATCTTGTATTTGTCGACAAGTTTGTCACTATTTTTAAAAAATAAAATAAAAGAATTCCTTATCAAAATATACAGAGTCAAAATAATTAATCAAAATATACGATATTCTTGCTTCTGTGTATGATTTTCCTATTCAAATTATTATAACTCAGATTATTTATTTTAATGTGAAAAAGAATTGATATTCATTCCTATAAACATAATAGAATATTAATAAATGAATTTTATATTGTAATTTTAATGTAATTTTTTTTAATTAAAGCATTTCTTTTTATTAGATTAGGTGCTATCTTGGGCCTTTCTGCCATTATAGCCAATAACCATATAATTATGGCACATATTGTACGCTCAAGCCTACAAACAGCCAAATATTAAAATCGTTACATAAAAAAAATAACTGGACATGTTTATATCCTTAAAAATTTGCTTAAAAGTTTTTAAAATCGACTTACATTTAAAAAAATTTCAATTGAAAACTTAATCTTTTTAAAATTTAGCATTAACTGCATGTTTATCTCAGTATAAATTAATTTTTAATTACAGTTAACATAACAATTCTAATACACTAAACAAATCTTTTATGAGTAATTACATTCCATTTAAACGTTTAAATCAGGTTGTGATGTACACTATGCAATAGAAATTATAAACGGAAGAGACGTGATTTGAAACCTGTTTTATTACTATTCTTTAAAATCGAACATTATATATTAGATTTTTCATCCAGAAGTTCCATGTTCCATTACAGTTAAAAGTTTTAAATCAGAAATGTATCATCAAATAATAACAATACGAATCATTTTGAAATACTATTGTTTCTAAAATAGTACTAGTATCATTCTAGTTAAACATATGTATCCCTCCTATAGTTCATAATGAAATTCGTAACGTAATCAGATAGCAGTTTTTTTTATTAAAAACCTGCTACATGAATATAATATAATGTTTTATAAATTATTTACACTTCAATTGAAATTTTCTAAAGAACATTTTTTATAATAAATTATATTAATAAGCATTTATGTCATCTTCAAAATTTCATGTTACTGCTAGAAAATATTTTTAATCGGCATGACGTCATTATCATTAAATATAATACAATATTTCGCAATTTTTAATAAGATTTTCTCATCATAAAATTTTTAGTGCGTGAAAATATTACTATATTAAGCGTTCTAGAATTCGAAATTATTTATCAATTTTAAGTACAAATTAATTAATTTCATTATATAATTTGAAAAGTAATCAGATAGAAAATCTTTATTTAAATATGTTATATAGTTATTGTCAAACACGCTTTAATAAATTACTTACATATCAGCATAAATTTTGAATGGGAAATATTATTTAAAAAAAATGTTCATATATGTTAGAGTGATTTCCAAAACTTTACATGAGAGCATAGAGAATTATTAGTAAGTATGACGTCATTAATATGAAATAGAATGTAATGTTTACTATATTTAATAAAGGATTCAATCATCACTAAAAATTTATGACTAATAAAAATATTATATTTTTTCTAAATCATAAATGTGCTTAGAAATTTTAAAAATAAATAAAAGTAATTTTAAATGATTAATAAATAATAGTTTCTGATACAATTTTTCTCATAAATATTATTTGATTCATAGAATGGCATCAACCTGTTCGTTTAGCGCGAGTGTTTTCTCCAGAGTATTCAGTGGAACATGCGATACAAGCTAATAAGGGTATTATTTTTAGGGGTTCATCTTATGGCTGATTTAGCTTTAAAAAAGGACAAGAAAGTCTTATAGAGGTAAGAATTCCTATCTGTGCTGTTTCTAATATAATATTTATGGCTACTTTGATTAATAAAATATGATGTAGATTTATCTGTATTACTACGCCATTGCAATCTCAACAAATTGATTGTCGTTAAACTAAGGGAAATAATTTTTTGTTTCAATGCTGATAGAAAATTTTCATACCATTAAAAATGTTGATCAAAAAAATTAGTTTCTTAATTCAAAACGATATTTATATAAATATATTACAAAAAATATCAGAATATTTAGTAAAAAGATTGGTTTCATTATATATAAGAATTACTTCTTCATATTTTTTGTTATTTGATATAGATATTTTTTTTAAATATATATATATATAAATAAATATATATATATAAATATATATATATATATATATATATATATATATATATATATATATATATATATATATATATATATATATAATTGTATATACAATAATCTTATAATTAAGAAATGCATATTTAGTGTATGTGCGTCCATTACTTATGGGATCATTTTCTGACAGGCTAAAACAAATAATTGATTATGTTGTCAACATTTTATAATAAATGCCTTTAAGTGTTTATTCTTAATTAGGAATATCGCATATGAAATTTCGTTATTAAGTTACATAAAATTATTTTTATAAAAGATTCTGCAGATCTCATTAATTTAAGAATCTTAAATAACCCATATTTCAATTGTTAATGATTAATAATGCATAGTTATTTTTAAAATGACACTAAAATTTTCATAAAAATTGCTAAGGTAATTAAGTATTAAAAAAACGAAGACAACCGATAAGTATAAAATATATATTGAAAAAATTAATAAACGCCAATATTTGCTGAATTTCTGTTTGCCAAAACAAATTTTGTGTAGTTATATACTTAAAAATAATTTATTCAAATTTGAAACATGCTTTTATATTTTGTTAAGATTAAATAGGTATAATTTATATTTTGATTGCACTTGATAATTTATATTACATATAGATTAAACTTTCTTAAATGTGTGTCAGTTTTATTATACTACAAACAAGTCAATAATTGTTAATAAATTAAATTATTTATATATTTTTTATGATTTTAAGATTGGTTTGCAACTAAGTATAATTGGTACTCTGCAATTCCTTCTAAATTTGTGTGTTTGAGATTCACCTAAGGCATGTTGTTTGCAATGGTTTGGAATTCGCCTAAAACAGTAGCCACTGGTAAAAATCAGCCTTTATATATAAAAAGGGATCACAGAGAGACAAATAAATACTTAACAGTCAAAGAATATGAAATCAATTTCAGATTATAGAAAATAAAGAAAAAGTTGAAAAAGGAAATACTAATATTATTGCAAGGTTTTCCATTAAGTCTTTTAAATTAACTATTTAATTATATATTTGTGAATTTAAAAAATGTACTGTGAAAAATCTTTCAGCTTTTAAAATTTTATTATTAGGTTATTTGTAACTATTTGTATAATTATTATTTTCATTCTTCAGGCAATTTTAGTACATAATTGCATTATTATTATTAATATATAATGTAAGATCTTTTTTTTTTTTTACTTTTTATATATTAATAATTATTGTAGCTATTGAAAGTGCTTCAGAATTAAATAAGAATTTTTATTTTCATGGAAAAAATAATAAATTTTTGTTCATAATAATTAATCATTATAATTCAACAATTCAGTATTATGTGTACTTAAATAGTTTTTCACCCTCATTAGATACAAGTAATGAAGTAATTATGGAGTATTAATTATTCTTTAACAAAGGTAAAAACAAACTTACAAGTTATATGAGCAGAAATAGTGAAATGTGATTTAAATACCAATTTATGCTCAAGTGAAAATGCAACTCTAAGCATACTTCTATAGTATTCTAAATAGCTGTAAATAGTAAAATTAGTTGTTGCTTCATGAATCACTTTCAAAATAATATAATTCATGACAACAGTAAAAGATATAGGAAATGTCTTATTTGATAAAAATCTTCAAATAATATAATTACATTTTATATTGACAAATATTTTAGAATGTGAGAAACTTTCAGAATTTTTAATTGATGAAATATTAAAGATTTAAAACTGAATATTTATTAAAAACTGTTTCTAAAGCATTTTCTGTTTTTAGTAGCATTTTGATTTAAGATGTTAAGTATCTACAAATTTGAACTTTTTAAATGATATTGAGTCTTCATTAATTTATTAAGTAATTAATTGCTAATTTAGTACAATGAAATTTTTTGTTATTAATGACCTAACTAATTTATCTATTAGAATTATTCTTTCACTTTAAAAATTGCTTAAATTCTATATGTATTAATTTAATTTAATCTCATTAAGAATTTCATAAATATATTTCTGGCATAATTTTTGTCATAAATGTAATTTCCTTAAAACAAATTATACAAGGCATTTGCTAAGCAATAAAAATTATTTTATAAACCTGAACATTCATACTTACCTCATTTAGATATTTTATTCACTGAAAGTAAAATAATCTTTTAATTCATAGACATAATTCAATGCATTCATTTTTCTCTTATATGTAAGATGTAAATATGTATAGAAAATGTATATATTTAAGTGTGTCTAAAAATTTATTTGAAAATTAATCTTATCTTTTATCAGACATTGTATACTATAATTCAGGCAGGAAACTAAAAGCTTTATTGCAAGCTGAAAGATTTTTCACAGTACATTTTTTTAAATACACAAATATATAATTAAATAATTAATTTGAAAAAAGTTAATGGAAAACCATGCAATAATATTAGTATTTCTTTTTGTCAACATTTTTCCTTATTTGCTATAATCTGAAATTGATTTCATATTCTTTGAGTGTAAAGTATTTATTTGTCTCACTTTGATCCCTTTTTACATATTAAGGCTGCTATACCATAGGCAACTGTCTTAAGAGAATTCCAAACCATTGCAAGCAACATGCCATAGGTGAGTCTCAAACACATTGCAAGAATGAATGTGAATACCTTGAAGAAAGGAGGAAGATTGGCATTTTATATTACATTCAAAAAGTGCTCATCTCCTTCCTTTCTCCAGTATATTCTAAAAATATTTAAAGAAAAAACTTTTTCCAATTAAAGTGCTCATTTGTACTTAAAAATATGTTATATAATATATATACACACAGCAAGAATTAAATAGAATAAATATAATATCATATGAAATTGTTCACAAATTAATTCATTGCTATTTGTTTGACATTGAATACCATGGAGAGAAGAAGACAATGAACAATTTACTTTAAAGTCTAAAATTGCTCATTGTCTTCCCTCATCAGAATATTCTAAGAAATGTAATCATATCAGCACAATATACTGTCACTTTTTATATAAACTTCATTTAATTTTAAAGTCTTATAAGCTAAAACAAAGCATTAAGAAATTCTTTATTTATAAATGGGCTCTTAATACCTTGGAGAGAAGAAGAAAATGCTCTATTTTTTTTAAATTTAAAAATTGATCATTTTCTTCCCATCTTCAAAATATTTTAAGCAATATAAATGTAAATATCAGCATAAAATACTGTCTGTTTTTAAATAATGTAGTTATAGTTTTAAAGTCTTATAACCTAATTTTTATTATAAATTAATTTATTAAGAATTATTTGAATCTGAATATCTTGGAGAAAAGGAGAAGATCAGCACTTTATAATACATTCAAAAGTACTCATCTCCTTCCTTTCTTCAAAATATTCTAAAAATATTTAAAGAAAAAACTTTTTCCAATTAAAGTGCTCATTTGTTCTTGAAAAACATATTAAAGACATACATATACAAAAAGCAAAATTGCATGGAATAAAATTACATTGCATGAAATAAAGAAAAAATATTGCGTTAAAGACATTTTATAACAGTTATGACGAATTATATGAGCTGCTTCTGGGTTTAAAGTTCCTGTAATCAGAAGATTCTATGCAATATATACTGAAGAATCCTTTTAATATTATACTGCACTTTAAATTAAATATATTATCAAACATCATAATTTTATTCATAATGTATAAACTTTTACAGTATTAATTTATTTTTATATAATAATTTTTTTAACTCATTGGCGTTAGCAATGGCAAAATATTTTCATAATTCTTTATTGTTGAAATAATCTTTATTTTTGTTATTTCATTTATATAATATATTTAAAAATATAATATACAGAAATATTTATATAATTATTAAATTAAAATTATATATTTTTTAAAAATTATACACTTTTACAAAAATTAATCCTAACATTTCTGTAGTATATGCATACATAATTGTGTAAATTATTTTCTTTTAATTCTAGAAAATTAACAACAGTTGAATTTTACCATTTGCAGATATATTTCCTACCACTTATCTCCCTCATAATAATTAATAGATCTCAAATAATAATGTTTATATTTTATGTCAATAATAGGAATAAAAAATTTAAGGAAAAGAAAATATCATATTAATTTTATAAACTGAAGAAACTAAAAGTGAATTATTAGTATCTCTTAAATCTCTCTTTTTATTTCAACATAATTTGAATGTTAAGCAAATTTTAATATATATATATATAAATATATACATATGATTTCAAGTAAAATTGAAATCTTTCTATCTTCTTATATGCAAAAAGGCACAGAACAGAGCCAGGCTTTTCTTTTCAAAATATATTAATTGAGACAAGAATCTTTTTCAAAGAGTTATAAATTTTATTAAAGATAAAAAGGTAATAAAAAATTAAATAACAAAAATATCAACATCTAATAAATATACTGAAGGTAAGTAAACAGAAAAATGACATTTTAATGAAAAAAATATTTCTTTTTTAAAATTTAATTTAATCAATCCCCGAACCTATTGTTGTAATACAATGAATAACTGCAAATTAAGCTTTTAGTTTCATGCCTCAATTATTGCATGCAATATCTGATAAAAGATAAGATACATTTAAGAAGAAATTTTTAGACGCACTTCAATATGTATACTTTTTTTACATATTTACATCATGCATATACGTGAAAAAATGATTGCATTGAAATATGTCTTATAATGAAAATATTTCAACATTTTTGAGAATAAAATATCTTAATGAGATGAGTATGAGTGTCGAAGTTTATACAATATTTTTTTTCCTTCCCAAATACCTATTTTATAATTTGTTTTATGTAAATCATATACAGAAAAAAATTGGCAGAAATATATATATGAAATTAATAAGAACCAATTTAATGAAATGTACCCAGAGAATTAAACCAATTTTTTAAAGGGAAAAAATTCTAAAATTTAAATTATTGAAATAAGTCATTAATAACAAAAGATGCATGGCACAAAATTAACAATTATATAAGTAAGCAATTAATCAAGATAAAAATTTTTAAAACAATCTTTAATTTCCTTTAGTTACTTTATAACATAAATCAAAATGCTTCTAGAAATAGAAAATGCTTTCGAAACAGTGTTCAACAAAGTTTCAGTGTTAAATTTTTTATCTTTCCTGTGAATTATAAATTTTGAAATTTTCTGGGCATGCTAAAATTTTCGTAAATATAAAATGTAATTATATTAATTCAAGGAATTTTCTTAAAAGTTATTTTCTAAAATTTATCTGCTGTGAAATGCATTAAATTTTATTCAAAATCATTCATGAAACAACAATTAATTTTACGATTTACAACTATTTATAATAGTATAGAAGTATAATTATATTTATATTTTCAGTCATTAATAACAAGAACATGCATTGTACTAAATTAGTAATTAATCAAGACTATAAACCTTATAAAAAATTCTTTACTTAGTCTTCACATCTTAATAAAATGCTACTGAAAATAGAAAATGCTTTTAAGACAATTTTCAATAATCATTCAGTGTTATAATTTTACCTTTCATATGCATTAAAAATTTTGATATTTTTTTGACATACTAGAATATTTGTATTAGTATAAAATGTGGTTATAATAATTAAAAGATTTTTTATCAAAGGATATTTTCTAAAATTTATCTGCTGTGTTTAAGCACAATATTCTAATGAAAATAATTAAATGATAATTCACTTTTTCTGCTTATATAACTTATAAATTGATTTTAATGTTTTTTAGAGAAAAATTGATATTCTTTTTAATTCATAACAGCCACTTAATTAGAATGAAAAAAATTAAATACATAAAACATTGAATTGTTAAATTATACTGACTTATTAAACTAGACAGAAATTTATTGAGTGTTCCATGGAAATACAAAGTTTTAATATACTGTAAAACTTTTTAAATTACAACAATAATTATTAATATATTTAAATTAAAAGAAACCCATCCTTATATAATGGTAATAACGATAGAATTATAAATTAAATTGACTTAAAAAATTAATACAATAAATTTTATAAATAATAAAAATACTTTTAACTGAATTTTCCTTATTTTTTAAATTAAAAATCTATTCATTGTAGAATATTATATTGTTCTTATATAATACATATGAGTAAAAATAATCTTTATATATATATATATATATATGTAAATGTGTGTGCGTGAGTGTGTAAGATAGATGTAGAAAACATTCTTATAATCTTAGAAAATTAACAACTTTAGAATTTAATTACTATTTATATTCTAAAGTTGTTAATTTTATATAGCAGATATGTTGTCTCACTTTTAGATTCCTAATTATCAGTACTACAATCTTCATCAACAATGTTTATGTTTGATATATATCAAAACTTATAATTAAAATACAAAATTTAATTAAAAGTGAAAAAATCACATTATATTCATAAGCTGAAAGAAATAAAAATTGAATTATTAATATCTATTAAATCTTTATACACAAATGTATTAAAACCTATTTGCAATTGTTTACGGGTACTGTTTTCACACCATTTTAAATAAGCTTCATGTTTAAAAGCAATTTTAATGTTAAACAAATTACAAAATTTATAAATTTTCTTAATGCTTATATTATTTCATATAACTAACATTTGATAAGTATATTGATTATTTTTTGTGATGCATTGAATCATTTTTTAAATAGCCCTACATTAGTTTTTAATATATATATACACACACACACACACACACACACACACACACACACACACACACACACACACACACACAAACATATATATATATATATACAGTAATTTGAGTATATTTTGAAGTAAAATTGAAAACTGCCTCTGTCCTAATCTGCAAGTTGCAGTGTTTTTTTGCTTTCAAAATATGCAAAGTAAGACTGGTATCTTTGTCAATGAGTTACAAAGTTTATTAAAGACAAAAATGTAATAAATAATTAAATAATAAAATTTTAAAATGTAATAAATATGCAGAAGTTATGTAGACAGAAGAATGACATTTTAAAGAGTAATAAAAAGCAACATTCATTTTTAATTAAAAAATTAATTTACTAAATCCATGAACATATTGTTATAGTAATATTAATTAGGTTCATTTCAATCAACAACAAAATTTTCGAGCTTTTCTTAAATTCTAAATTGTACAAACAGGATATTTGCAAACAGGTTTTCCATGTTTGTACAATTTAGAAATTAATAAAAGGTAGAAAATTTATTTGTTGATTGTTGTTGTCTATTGAATATTCTGGATTGACGTCAGAGGTGTTGCTCTTTTTTGCTTATAAACAAAAGGCAGATCTTTGGCGTCTCTTCAGGGTGTTTTATTACATCTCACAACGGATTTTGTTGCATTTCAGAGGATAAAATTGCTTTCTCGAACGCAAATTACAGAAAATTTTCATTTTGATTATTTTTTACATATTAACATAAACTAAATTTAATAGTTAATAATAGCTTAAATGTAGTAGTAAAAATCTTATATTCATTAATGTGATTGACATTTAGGTTGATGACGTTAATGAAGTTGATGTCATTAATTTTACTTAATTGTAAAGCAGGAATACATACAACTGATGTATAAAATAGTTTTTTGTAGTTTCTTTGTTCACCATGCCATGTCTGAATTAATCCGATAAAATACTTAATGGGGTCTAATAATAAAACATTTTTTAATGTTAAAAGTTTGGATTCAATCACCGATACTAGCACGATAAATATATGCTCTTTTGATGTTTTTTGTCTCTATATTTTTGTGTTAGAGGCAGCTATGTGCACAATTTTTTGCCTAGTGTGACACTTCATTACGCTGCGTGGCCATCAAATATTGTTACTGAAATCATTGAAGCTGCTGATAAATGTAACAATATACATTTTACGATGTTAACTATTTCTTAACTTGGATTACTGTGGCATAATTGTATGATCATATTATTAAGAATCTTTGTTTCAATTGCAGCTGTTATTGACAAGAGGATGATTCACGATGCGTATCAGTGTCTGGGTGTCACTATGAAGTTATTCCGGTTTTCTTCCTTGCGATAATGATGTATTTCAGTATCAATGAGAAAAATTTCCCTTCAGGCAAACATGTACATTTGCTTAAAAATTTTTTAAAGAAATTTTGTTGTAGGGTTATCACTTACATATTGGTGTCAAGGTACAATGTTTGGGCACCCCTGAGTACTAATAATATCAGGATGTTTACTCTAGCAGATTACAAAACGGAACAATATTTATAAAAGGTTTTACCAGAAGATAAATTGGAACGAATATTCAGCTATACTACAATAGCCTTTGCATAGTAGGTTGTCCATTTTAATTGTAAAACAATGATCAGTCATAAACAGCGCAGTTTGAATAACATAATAATTAAACTATAGAAATAAAATGCTTTCAAAATTACATTTTATTACTTTTCATAAAATCTTTCAATCGAATTGTTTTTATTATATCAAGTTTAACCTGGTGATTGTGAAGTTAAACCAAAATATTCTATGGAATAATACGTTAGCTTTATTACAATACAGATGAAATAATATATGAAAAATATGACAAAAATAACGAAAGAATAATTTTGAAATTAATAGCACACACACACACACAAATGCGCGGATTAAAATTTATTGTGTCACTCATTTTTATTATTTCGTAAATTAACTTTATAAAATTTTTAAATAAAATACTAAATATAACTTGAAATTAAATATTCCATATAGTATTATGGAGACGTATTATCCATATAGTACAAATTGCATTATGGCTTATCGGTCACTTCTTAACCTGGATATCATAGACGGGACCTATTTTTTAAGAGGATTCCAAAGCCCAATAACTATCTCTGCTCGATCTAGAAAAAAATTCTTCTTTGTAATAAATAATTGTTTTCTCTATGCATCCGCTTTAACTATAATTTAATTATGAACAATAATTTTTTTCATGTAAAAATGACTAAAGCTTAAGAGATAATTAAATTCAAAGAAAACTGGTATAAATATTAAATATTATCAATGAATATTTGCAGTTTAACAAGTGTACATTTGTAAAATCTTTATTAAGGTTTATTTCAAGTCTAAGTGAGAGGCTATATTAAAATGATTTAGGTAATTACTTTATTTAGTATCCGGCCCTGAAAGCACATTATAAGTGTAGATATTTTTTTGAGGATTTTTTGCTTAGCATAAAACTAGTTTTATTATTTATTTGAATTTTGTTGATAATTTTTTAATTAAATAATTTATCTATAAAATATATTATATGTAAAATTCGTCATAACAGAAAATTACCAAATACCTTCTAAGTTCTTTTTCCTTAAGTCAACTGAATTCTTTTCATTTTTATGGAATATCCCTCACTTTGACTAAATTAAAAATGTTTTTTTTGTTTTATTAACTAGAATTTTGTTTTAATTATCACTTCAAAATTAAATTTTAATTATTGAATATCAATTATTTTAAATAATATAAATCATTTTCATCACTTTTTCTAAATTGTATCATATGACACAATTTAGAACTTCTAAATATAAAAGGCATAATTCATTTGAATTAATATTAAAATAATTATATACTAATCATATCTTAATTGAAATAATATCAATTAGATCACTTTTAATAGCTGTATGTTAATTACTCATAACAGGAATTGCACAGAAATAAGTTGTATATCTTATACAATATATATTTCCAAAACATATATTTACAAACTTTTGTGGAACGCGGATTTCTTAAAATTTTATTTACAAGCTGTACCTAATTGAGTGAGTATACTTCCATTTACATAAAACTAAAATTTTGAATTATTTAATGGGTAAAAATAATTATCTTGAATTTTGCAACAGGAAAATTATTAATGATTTAATCTTTCGACTTATGTTTCCATTCACTGACAAAACTGAAATTTTTTACGCATAAATTTAGCTTATAAGACTTAAAAATATAAAGCATTTTACTTAAAAAGAGCTAATATTTTATTCTGATATTTATTTACCCTCATACAACTTATAAGCTGTTTTTAATGCATGTAATTTTACTCCATTTATTTCTTGCTGTGTGAATACCGAATTTTTATATATTTATTTGTGAGTACAATGTAACACTGTAAAAGAAATAATTTTATTCTTTTAATATTGCTTAGAATATTCTGAGAAAAAGATGAAGGTGTCACATTTTTTGCTTTAATGTAAATGTGTCACTTTCTTCTTTTTCCCAGTATATTTAGATTTCCAGCGTACAATATAAGAGTTAATTTATTGAAGAAAAGTTAAAGCATTTCTTTAAATATAATTTTTATGTCTTCTTACACGTTTCTCCTGAAGATATGCACAAAGCTGACTTCTCGTACATGCGTTTTTTGCCTATTTTTGTGGATACGTAACATTTATTGCATTTTCTATAAAATATTACAAAGGTCTCATCATAGCAAAATGCATTTTTGATAATTAAGACTGTTTTTAAAAAATTGCGTTTTTCTTTTTCATGTTAAACTTTTAAAATGAAGATATAAAATAAATTAAAAATTACGCTTTTATATAACATGTTATAATTTGCTTTGTGGGTTTTAACCTTTTCCATAAGATTTCACAATAGTCTATAGCAAAACACATTCTTTGTAATTATGATTGCTTTTAAAGAACTTCGTTTTTCTTCTGCATGCTAAAATTTTGAAGATGATGATACATAACTTTGCATGATAATAGGTATTACTCTTTTATGAAAGTTACATTTTAATAATCATTTTTATTATTTTTCTAAGAATTTGTAAGCACAACAATTTTAATTCATACTAATAATATAAGAAATTATGAACAGTTTATATACTTTTCAAAATCGTATAATAAATATTTCTAACCAGAAATACATTTAAACAACAGGTACATAATTTTAGTATTTTATCTCTGATTTCATCTTCAATTCATTTATTGTGAACTTAAAGTCAATTTAGAGAATGTAATCCCAATTATACATGAATAGAAGATTTATTTGCATATTTTTTGATAAATAAGTAATAGATTACGTTTAGAAGCTCTCGTTACTGGGCGCATCAGCAATTTTAATTTGGGATATTGCATCTATCAACAAATATTATTTTTAATTTGAGATATTGCCTATAGCAACACATATTGCAAATATTATTAAAAGCGATACTTATAGAAGATGCTAAAAATCTATAATACATGTGTTTTTACAGAAACTAAAACTACACAACGTTCAGCATAAAAAACATTAAACGGTTTTTATGATGAAGGTCAGTTCATTAATATATGGATGTGCAACGAAACTTGTACTTTTCAAGTGTTATGATTTTGTTTAAAAATTTAAATTTTTTATCTGCTATACGTAAGGAGAATAAAAATTTTTTATCTTCGGACTTTATCTATACAATTTTTGTGGATAACTTTCTTAAAAATGAACAACCAGTTTTTCAGACAGCTCCTCGGAAGAGAGTTTGTGTAGGTCTTTCCATTTAAGCGAAATATCAACCTATGGAAGATGTTGAAACACAAGTTTAACTTTGTAAATCAAGGTAAATGAAGCCAAGTGACTAAAAACAACATTAGTAACCTTTATAAGAAAAAAAATTTAAAATAATAGTTTGAATAAAACATTATGTCAAACAAAATCTTCATTTGTGTAATTTCCTCAAAAAAAGAAAACTGCATAAATATGACATATTTTTGAAAATGTAGTTTTCATTCTGATTAAAATATAAGAAAAGAGACTTATACACTGAAGGTAATCATTTAAAATGATTTAAAAACAGATAAAATAGTTTTCATAAAATTGTATCCTGAAGTACTTTAATTCCTAAGATGCGGCCACAAATATTGAAAATTAAATTATTAATGCAGATAGATAAGATAATTAGTTTTTTTCTATAAATTCTTAATGGCAAGCAATTGTTTCTTAATAATATTATTAATTTTCATTTTTAACTTATGAATTTTAATAAAATAATTTTATGTCCTCCTTAAATGTTCTTGTTAATTTTTTAAATTTAAATATAGATTTGATAGTTTGTGCAGAAAATTTAATTGCATGCTTCTTATTAGATTCTTAATAATTTGCATATTTAGAGGATGTGCATACAGTGAAGCTTTAGAGTAATGTAATTTAATAGGTAGAGGTCTGCATACCTTCTGATTATTAAATACCATCTTATTCATGATTTTAAGGTAATTTTATAAATTATTTATAAATATTTCCATAATAGAGTGTTTTTATAACATGTTTCACTTTTTCTATCAAATTTATTAAATTATTGATTATTGTATATATATTTAATAATTACATTTGCTCTGTAATAGTTAAAAAAACAATTGTTTCTTAATAATAGTAGGGTATTTTTGTTTTTATTTCTACACGACAATTTTTTACAGGTTCTAGTTAAAAAAAGCTTGTTTTATTTGCTTGTGTTGAAAATTTAAGTGAAAATATTTTATGTTTCTCTGTTAAATTTAGATATTTAGAGGAAATGCATGGACTGGATTTTTTGGATAATTTATAATTTAAGATGCAGAAGTTTGCGTAATTTTTAATTTTGAATATTACCTTACTGATGAATTTAAAGTAATGTTGTAAAATATTTATACAAATTGCAATATATTTGTGCTTTCTGTCACATGTTTAGTTTGTTCAAATAAATAAATTAATTATGCAGATAAGTATGTTAATTATTACAGATAAATAAACTCTTCTCCTGTAATTTTTAAACATAAACTATGTCTTCTTAGTAATATTAGTTAATTTTCCTTTTTATATAATGCACGGTTATAGAACAATTTTATATAAGCTTTGAAGTTTTTTGCTAACAAATATTTTTTATTTGCATACATATTCAGTAGTTAGTATAGAAAATTTAACTGCATTCTTCTTATAAGTTTCTGTAGAATTTGCATATTTAGAGGATGTGTATACACTGAGTCTTTTGTGCAATTTAATTGAAGTTTCAGATGTCTGAACATTTTCTGATTAATGAATACCATCTTGTTCATTAATTTCAGGTAATGTTATAAATTATTTATCTATATATATTTCGATAATATTGTTCTCTGTTACGTGTTTCATTCATGCTATTAAGCGAATTAAATTCGTAATTATTGCACATATATTTATAATTTCTTTCGTCATGTAATTTTTAAAGGGAAACAATTTGTTAATTATATTAGATAGTTTTTGTTTTTTATTATGCACTTTTATAGGACAATTTTATGTAAACTTTACAGGTTCTCGTTAAAAATTATTTTTTACCTTAACTTAAACATATCAAACAAAATCTAAAAATTTAAAAAAACTTTTTTCAATGATATATTACAATTTTGCAATACGCAATTTTTAATACGCATTGCAATACGCAATAAACTCAAACTGAACTCAAACTGTTTATTGCAATACGCAATAAACTCAAACTTATTTATTATGTATTTATACAGTTAATTAGAGTTTTTTTATGAAATAATTTCTGTAGAAAGTGTTTCATTTTGAAGATTCATAATTTATTAAAATTGTATTTAAAATATATTTCATAAAATATAAAAAATTTCAAATTAATTATATTTTATTTCATAAAACTATTTTTTTTATTTTTTATACCCAAATTCGCCTTAAATATATAATTCAGTAGATTATTATTCTATAATATTATACACTGTTTTGGTGATTAGTAAAAGATTCTTATAATCAGCAATATTTCATTTATCGGCTCCGAACATTCACAGAAGGCAAATTTTTCATTTGTTCACACAATTGCTCTTCGTTTCTTATTGGTATTCATGAGGAATGTTATGCTAGTTTCAAATAATTGTTAGGCATTTAATAGTAAGCTTTGTTTTTCATTTCTTTTTGAGTATAAATATTAAAAATTATCAATGAATATTTGCAGTTTAACAAGTGTACATTTGTAAAATCTTAATTAAGGTTTATTTTAAGTCTACGTGAGAGGCTATATTAAAATGATTTAGGTAATTAATTTATTTAGTATCTGGCCCTGAAAGCACACGATAAGTTTAGATATTTTTTTGAGGATTTTTTGCTTAGCATAAAATTAGTTTTATTATTTATTTGAATTTTGTTGATAATTTTTTAATTAAAAAATTTATCATAAAATATATTATATGTAAAATTCGTCATAACAGAAAATTACCAAATACTTTCTAAGTTCTTTTTCCTTAAGTCAACTGAATTCTTTTCATTTTTATGGAATATCCCTCACTTTGACTAAATTAAAAATGTTTTTTTTTTGTTTTATTAACTAGAATTTTGTTTTAATTATCACTTCAAAATTAAATTTTAATTATTGAATATCAATTATTTTAAATAAGATAAATCATTTTCATCACTTTTTCTAAATTGTATCATAGGACACAATTTAGAATTTCTAAATATAAAAGGCATAATTCATTTGAATTAATATTAAAATCATTATATACTAATCATATCTTAATTGAAATAATATCAATTAGATCACTTTTAATAGCTGTATGTTAATTACTCATAACAGGAATTGCACAGAAATAAGTTGTATATCTTATACAATATATGTTTCCAAAACATATATTTACAAACTTTTGCGGAACGCGGATTTCTTAAAATTTTATTTACAAGCTGTACCTAATTGAGTGAGTATACTTCCATTTACATAAAACTAAAATTTTGAATTATTTAATGAGTAAAAATAATTATCTTGAATTTTGCAACAGGAAAATTATTAATGATTTAATCTTTCGACTTATGTTTCCATTCACTGACAAAACTGAAATTTTTTACGCATAAATTTAGCTTATAAGACTTAAAAATATAAAGCATTTAACTTAAAAAGAGCTAATATTTTATTCTGATATTTATTTACCCTCATACAACTTATAAGCTGTTTTTAATGCATATAATTTTACTCCATTTATTTCTTGCTGTGTGAATACCGAATTTTTATATATTTATTTGTGAGTACAATGTAACACTGTAATAGAAATAATTTTATTCTTTTAATATTGCTTAGAATATTCTGAGAAAAAGATGAAGGTGTCACATTTTTTGCTTTAATGTAAATGTGTCACTTTCTTCTTTTTCCCAGTATATTTAGATTTCCAGCGTACAATATAAGAGTTAATTTATTGAAGAAAAGTTAAAGCATTTCTTTAAATATAATTTTTATGTCTTCTTACACGTTTCTCCTGAAGATATGCACAAAGCTGACTTCTCGTACATGCGTTTTTTGCCTATTTTTGTGGATACGTAACATTTATTGCATTTTCTATAAAATATTACAAAGGTCTCATCATAGCAAAATGCATTTTTGATAATTAAGACTGTTTTTAAAAAATTGCGTTTTTCTTTTTCATGTTAAACTTTTAAAATGAAGATATAAAATAAATTAAAAATTACGCTTTTATATAACATGTTATAATTTGCTTTGTGGGTTTTAATCTTTTCCATAAGATTTCACTATAGTATATAGCAAAACACATACTTTGTAATTATGATTGCTTTTAAAGAACTTGGTTTTTCTTCTGCATGCTAAAATTTTGAAGATGATGATACATAACTTTTTATGATAATAGGTATTACTCTTTTATGAAAGTTACATTTTAATAATCATTTTTATTATTTTTCTAAGAATTTGTAAGCACAACAATTTTAATTCATACTAATAATATAAGAAATTATGAACAGTTTACTTTTCAAAATCGTATATTAAATTTTTCTAACGAGAAATACATTTAAACAACAGGTACATAATTTTAGTATTTTATTTCTGATTTCATCTTCAATTCATTTATTGTGGACTTAAAATCGATGTAGTGAATGTAATCCCAATTATACATGAATAGAAGATTTATTTCCATATTTTTTGATAAATAAGTAATAGATTACGTTTAGAAGCTCTCGTTACTGGGCGCATCAGCAATTTTAATTTGGGATATTGCATCTAGCAACAAATATTATTTTTAATTTGAGATATTGCATATAGCAACACATATTACAAATATTTTTAAAAGCGATACTTATAGAAGATGCTAAGAATCTATAATACATGTGTTTCTACAGAAACTAAAATTACACAACGTTCAGCATAAAAAACATTAAACGGTTTTTATGATGAAGGTCAGTTCATTAATATATGGATGTGCAACGAAACTTGTACTTTTCAAGTGTTGTGATTTTGTTTAAAAATTAAAAATTTTTATCTGCTATACGTAAGGAGAATAAAAATTTTTTATCTTCGGACTTTATCTATACAGTTTTTGTTGATAACTTTCTTAAAAATGAACAACCAGTTTTTCAGACAGCTCCTCTGAAGAGAGTTTGTGTAGGTCTTTCCATTTAAGCGAAATATCAACCTATGGAAGATGTTGAAACACAAGTTTAACTTTGTAAATCAAGGTTAATAAAGCCAAGTGACTAAAAACAACATTAGTAACCTTTATAAGAAAAAAAATTAAAATAATAGTTTGAATAAAACATTATGTCAAACAAAATCTTTATTTGTGTAATTTCCTCAAAAAAAGAAAACTGCATAAAAATGACATATTTTTGAAAATGTAGTTTTCATTCTGATGAAAATATAAGAAAAGAGACTTATACACTGAAGGTAATCATTTAAAATGTTTTAAGAACAGATAAAATAGTTTTCATAAAATTGTATCCTGAAGTACTTTAATTCCTAAGATGCGCCCACAAATATTGAAAATTAAATTATTAATGCAGATAGATAAGATAATTGCTTTTTTCTATAAATTCTTAATGGCAAGCATTTGTTTCTTAATAATATTATTAATTTTCATTTTTAAGTTATGAATTTTAATAAAACAATTTTATGTCCTCTTTAAATGTTCTTGTTAATTTTTTAAATTTAAATATAGATTTGAAAGTTTTTGCAGAAAATTTAATTTCATGCTTCTTATAACATTCTTAATAATTTGCATATTTAGAGGATGTGCATATAGTGAATCTTTAGAGTAATGTAATTTAATATGTAGAGATCTGCATATCTTCTGATTATTAAGTACCATCTTATTCATGAATTTAAGGTAATTTTATAAATTATTTATAAATATTTCAATAATAGTGTTTTTATAACATGTTTTACTTTTTCTATCAAATTATTTAAATTATTGATTATTGTATATATATTTAATAATTACATTTTCTCTGTAATAGTTAAAAAAACAAGTGTTTCTTAATAATAGTAGGGTATTTTTGTTTTTATTTCTACACGACAATTTTTTACAGGTTCTAGTTAAAAAAAACTTGTTTTATTTGCTTGTATTGAAAATTTAAATGAAAATTTCTTATGTGTCTCTGTTAAATTTAGATATTTAGAGGAAATGCATGGACTGGATTTTTTTGTATAATTTATAGTTTAATATGCAGAAGTTTGTGTAATTTTTAATGTTGAATAGTACCTTACTGATGAATTTAAAGTAATGTTGTAAAATATTTATACAAATTGCAATATATTTGTGCTTTCTGTCACATGTTTAGTTTGTTCAAATAAATAAATTAATTATGCAGATAAGTATGTTAATTATTACAGATAAATAAACTCTTCTCCTGTAATTTTTAAACATAAACTATGTCTTCTTAGTAATATTAGTTAATTTTCCTTTTTATATAATGCACGGTTATAGAACAATTTTATATAAGCTTTGAAGTTTTTTTTGTTAAAAAATATATTTTATTTTCATACATATTTATTAGTTAGTATAGAAAATTTAACTGAATTCTTCTTATAAGTTTCTGCAGAATTTGCATATTTAGAGGATGTGTATACACTGAGTCTTTTATGCAATTTAATTGAAGATTCAGATGTCTGCACATTTTCTGATTAATGAATACCATCTTGTTCATTAATTTCAGGTAATGTTATAAATTATTTATCTATATATATTTCGATAATATTGTTTTCTGTTACGTGTTTCATTCATGCTATTAAGCGAATTAAATTCGTAATTATTGCACATATATTTATAATTTCTTTCGTCATGTAATTTTTAAAGGGAAACAATTTGTTAATTATATTAGATAGTTTTTGTTTTTTATTATGCACTTTTATAGGACAATTTTATGTAAACTTTACAGGTTCTCGTTAAAAATTATTTTTTACCTTAACTTAAACATATCAAACAAAATCTAAAAATTTAAAAAAACTTTTTTCAATGATATATTACAATTTTGCAATACGCAATTTTTAATACGCATTGCAATACGCAATAAACTCAAACTGAACTCAAACTGTTTATTGCAATACGCAATAAACTCAAACTTATTTATTATGTATTTATACAGTTAATTAGAGTTTTTTTATGAAATAATTTCTGTAGAAAGTGTTTCATTTTGAAGATTCATAATTTATTAAAATTGTATTTAAAATATATTTCATAAAATATAAAAAATTTCAAATTAATTATATTTTATTTCATAAAACTATTTTTTTTATTTTTTATACCCAAATTCGCCTTAAATATATAATTCAGTAGATTATTATTCTATAATATTATACACTGTTTTGGTGATTAGTAAAAGATTCTTATAATCAGCAATATTTCATTTATCGGATCTGAACTATCACAGAAGGCAAATTTTTCATTTGTTCACACAAATGCTCTTCTATTCTCATTGGTATTCATGAGGAATGTTATGCTAGTTTGAAATAATTGTTAGGCATTTAATAGTAAGCTTTGTTTTTCCATTTCTTTTTGAGTATTTTGGTTTTTAAAACTTTCTTGAATTTTTAAAGGATTTTTGAAATTTGTAAGATTATTAGCTATGATTCTTTTTTAATTTTATACATCAAACACAGGACAATATTATAATAATTTTGAAAGCTATGTCACAAATTGAATTATAGTTTTATGCTCTATGATCGCATTTGTTAAAATAATTTTTTTAAACAGAAGCCTGTATATTTTACAGTACACACATTGGTTGCAAGAGGATAAAATGCCATATTTGTATGAAATTCTTTATTAAATTAAAAATTGCAGAAAAATATGGTATTTTTTAATTTATGGCCATGTTTGTGGATTCTCTTTAGGGGATGATAGTTAGCTACACTTTGGATGTCTATTCTCACCTTTTTCAAAGCTCTGTTCCGTTTTGTATTAGTGGCTCCTCACGAGATTGCAATTCTTTAAGAGAAATGATACCTCTGCTTGTAGTGGACGTAGTTTGGTGTCTTGGGTCCAGCTTAAAAATTGCGTTGACACTATCCCTTTCAGGGCAAGGTTGTCACAACAACTGCTTGAACCTGTAATAAGATGCCAAGAATTCTGCTTTTATAATTATTTAAATAATATTTTTTTTCATTTTTAAAAGATAATACAAGCTTTTGCAATCAGAAGCTTCGTCAAAAAATGAATTTAAAATTACATATTGTAAACTTTTGTACATGTGTTCAGAGAGAAGGAAATTTATAACACATCTATGTTCTAAATATTCAAGTAATATTTAACTTCAAGTAATATTTCCACTGTTACACATTTCTGAAACTATTCAATATTTTATTAGTAAGTAATTTCTTGCAGGCCCCTTTGGCAACAACCCCTTTAGTAAGCAATCAACTAGGACCTATTCCAGTCATGATTCTTACAAGGGTTAAGAAATTTTAGATTTTAAGTTTTGGTTTCATATGAATATTTTGAAGTAGCTTATAGAATATATTTATCTTATCTTCATTAAATAATTCTGAAATCTTTGTTGAAAAATATTTTTCGTGTTATGGTTTTAAAATTCTGTTTTTGGTGAATAAATAATGCATTTACGTATTTTTGATTATGCAGGTTAATTAAATTAAACATATAGTAATGCTAAAATATTATTAAAATATTGATTGCATATTAAAAGTCCAAATTCAAGAAAACAAATTTAATTAAGTAATCAGTTCTTTATTTGCAGTTTATGTTTTTAATTTACATATTTTTATTTTTTTAACAATTTTAAATTGAGATAATAGAAATAAAACTGAAATATTTTGTTCCTATCCAGTATGTTTTTAATTTTAATAAAAAATAGAATTTTTATTAGCTATTTATTGCATACTCTCAAACTATTACACATTTCTAAATAGTTTGATTGTTAAATATATTGGTTTTAAAATTTCATATATTTTCTTAAAACCTTCAAACAAATTTCTAAATGTTGTTTTGTTTACTTAAAACTTTATTTATTATATAAAATATAACACACACACTTAAATATTTATTTATTATATAACACACTTAAATATCCAATTCCCCGGGCGCAAGCAATACTGCATAATCTTCTGCATTTATCATATATGTCCTGAAGAACCAAAAAAGCAAAAATCTAATATCTGGGTGTAATTTTTTTTTTTTTTTTTTTTTTTTTTGTAATTGTGTAATTGTTGTAACACGTGTAATTGTATTTATTCATACATATATTGAAAACAGTTTGAGCAAATAAATATATCGATATGAACTTCAGGAACTGTGCATGTTCGGGAATTAAGTACATAATATCCACTTTAAAGTTCACCATAAAGTGCACATTTTGGCTTAACAGCTGCTGTAATTAAAATGTTTTGGGGCCGAAGGAAGTAAAACCGACTCTAAAATCCCATTGCAGTACATTTTCTTGTTCATTTTGACGCCTTCATTTATGTAAACCAAAGGAGTTTTCCCAGTTTCACAAATGCCTCCTCAAACCATAACTGACTGTTGTTTTGCCGACGTTCTGCTCTTGTGGAAGTTCCAGAATGATCAGATGACTAATAATGGTCATTTTGTTGATTATAGGATTGTTCAATCGAGAAAAGTTTTTTGTCGGTGAAGATGAAATGCTTCCATGCACCTTTTGCAGACTTTCGAAGGAGAGCTCGACATATTTGCCACCATGTACGCTTATTTTGCTCAGCTAGTTTTTGTACTTTTCAAAGTTTATATGGCCTTTCTTTTTTTTTTTTTCTTTTTTTTTTTTTTTTTTTTTTTTTTTTTTTTCAATTTGTTAAACCGATTTTTTACAAACCATTATTTTTTTATCTATTTTTCTCATTGAGTTTCTTGGATTTCGATTTGTTAGTTTATTGATAATTTTGCGAGTTTAATTTGTATTCACATTTCTGTTTTTTCTCTTTTTTTTGTTTTTGGAGTCTATCACATTCATGGCCAAGCTCCAAGAACCATTTTATAGTGCGGAATACTGTTTGTTTGTGGATATTGACATTTTTGGCAATCTGAATTTGCTTTAATCTAGCCTCAAATAAAGCAATTATTTGTCGTTGTTGGTTTGGTATATTATTTCAAACAAAGAAATAAAAACTACTTATTTGTTTTACTAACATTAATATCTCTTAAGCAATTGAAATTATTATAAAATGTTGTGGACATGAAATAAACCAATCAAAATCAGTACAATTTTAACAACAGTATAAAATTGTCACCCTGTATTTGCTTAAGATTTACAAAAAGCAACTGCATAATTTATGATATATAACATTAGGTTATTTTTTCTCATTATATTTTAACTACATTAATGTTTTATAGGAAATGAAAATTTGTATCTGAAACATAAAATTTATTTTAAAATTTTATGTAATTTAATTTAATTTTTTCATAAGATTAATAATGTCCATTACCATTTATCCATTTAACTTATATAATATATATTTCCAAAAATTTTCAATACTATTCTTGTCAGGTAAGAATATTAGTATCTCTATACACGAAATCCTTTCACAATCCATGTATTCATGGACGAAGTGTGCTTTACAAAAGACATACTATCGTCCATAGTAGTGAAAGTAAAACGAAATGCTTTATGGAAAATTTTGTAGTCCTTTCTAAAAATCTATCTTGAAACCTTGCATTTGTAACTATTTTTTTTATTATAACTAATTCCCTATACAATCCATGGCATTTCCACAGTCCAGAATGCGTGATATTAAGCAATGTTTAGTAATTATGCATGATTTCCTATTTTTAAAATCTTACGCACTTGGTATTTGTTAACAGATACAGTTTCAATAAAATTTTATCGAAATTCAAAATAATCCAATTAATTTATTAGTAAGAGAAAAATCAATCGTGATAATAAAGAAAGAATGGATAATGGAATACAAATTCATAGTACCATTCATAGTACCAGGAATATAAGACCACTACTACAAAGCTTTATGGATAGAGAAACGGAAAATTTAAACTTAAATAACACCCAAAACAGAGTATAGGCAACATACTTGTTTTCCATGTTCTTAGATTTCATTTGCTTCTCCGAAGGTATGTAGCCGATCATCCAAGGTTTATTAACCCCGCGGAAGATCGATATATTGCAATTTTAGCCAAGCGGAATCGCAGAGTGTGCCACACGTATGACATCTACTGTTTCAGCGTCCATTGGTAAATTGATATCTGCTGCTACTGTACGCCGAAGATTACATATGAGTGGACTATACGACCGGGTACCTCGAGTTAATGTTTGTCTTCAAGTCCAATCAAGAGGGGCACGATTAAAGTGGTGCCGGGAATATATCAATTGGACTGTGTCTGACTGGGACAATGTCATGTTTATTTATGAGTGAAGATTTGTTCTGGAGCAAGATGACAAACGTATAAGGATATGGCGTGAACAAGGAACACGCAATGAGCTCCAAATCATCACCGAACATTACGCATTCCGAGGAGAATGCATTATGATGTGGGCTGGGATTTCATTATGATACCGCACCGACCTGCACAACTTTAAACGGGGTTCTGTGACGGCTGTCCGGTATCGAGATGAAGTAATAGAACCCATTGTGAGATTGTACGCTGCAGCAGTTGGCCTTACTTTTTATTTAATGGATGATAACGCACGTCCCCATAGAGCTGACATCGTCGGTGATTACCTGGAGAGTGAAGGGATTGCACGTATGGCGTGGCCAGCATATTCTCCCAACCTTAATCCCATTGAAAATCTTTGGGGTGCTTTCAGCCGTGCTGTATCTACCTTTCCCAACTCCAACCACTCTTATTGAGCTGAAAACTGCTCTACAAGAAGAATGGCTCTTGCTTAACTCTACGGTGGTTGACTTCCTAATTGCATGATCACAAGGTGTATATTTTGTTTACAGATTAAGTGGGATCACATACCCTATTAATGTCTGTTTTATTCATTTTATGCTGTTTATTTTCACTTTGTACATAATTCTTTTTAAATCTCCAGTATGTCATCATCTTATAACTTTAAAAATTTAATATTGATTTCATTTCGTTATATAATTTTTGATTTTATTTTATCATAAATATAAATGCTACTTTCCTGCCAAATTTTGTGACAATAAAGGCAGTAATTGTTGATTTTTTAACATTTTACATCGTTATGCTTAAAACTTTTGGAAGTGAGTGTAGAAAGTTTTTTATTTTTTTTTAAATATTGTTTGGAATATTCTGAAGAGAAGAAGGAGGTGTGCAGTTTTTGACGTTAATGTAAATTGAACACCTTCTCTCCAGGGTATTTAGAGTCAATAAATTAACAATGAATTTCTTTATGCTTAAATTTATCTTATAAGACTTACTTAAAAGGAGCTAGTATTTTATGCTAATATGAGTTTTCCCTCATACAAGTTATAAGCTGCTTTTAATGCATGTAATTGTATTCAATTTATTTCTTGCTGTTTGTATACAGATTTTTATATATTTATTTTTAGGTACAAAATAGCACTATAATAGAAATTTTATTCTTTAAATATTGTTCAAAATACTCTGAGGAAAGGAAGGAGATGAGGAATTTTTTAATTTAATGTAAATTGCCCATCTTCTTCTTTTTCCCAAAGTATTTAGATTCAACTAATTGAAAATGAATTTCTTAATAACAATAATTAACGAATAAAAATTGAACTCTCACTTTGCATATTTTGACAATATTGATGGAGATTATAATAATTGTTATGAGAGAGTTTATAAGAGTGATATAAGAGTGATAATATAAGAGTGATACAGTATATCTTCAATGCAAAAATTCTATAGTTGTTTATTGTCTATGATTATAAGAATATTGTTCTACATCTATTCTACACACACACATATATATACATATATACACATACATACATATATATATATATATAATTTTTTTACTACACTATAAAATATGAGAAAAATGTATAGTATTTAAAAATGATAGATTTTTAAATTACAAAAATAAATAAAAATTCAGTAAGAAGTATTTTTACTGTTTATAAGAATTATTGCTTTAATTTTTAAGACAATTTTGTTTATAATTCTATTATTTTTTAGGTCATGATTTTTCTAATCTTAATATATTAATAATTATTGTAGCTATTAAAAAAGCTTTACAATAAATGAAACCTTCTTATTTTCATGGAACTCTAAATAAATTTCTGTCTAGAATGATTAATCATTATAATTTTACAATTCAATGTTGTGTGTATTTAATTACTTTTTCATTCTCATTAGGTAGCAGTAATGAATTAGTATTAAAAGAATTACTATGAATTCTACAATATATATATATATATATATATATATATATATATATATATATATATATATATATATATATATATATATATATATATATATATATATATTGATTAATTTTTACTCAACTGTATAATATGAGAAAATATAAAATAATAATTAAAAAATGGTATATTTTTAATTTACAAAAATAATGATAATTTAAACAATTAAGATTTATGAAAAAAATTCGCCATTGCTATAACCAATAAGTTAACGCAAAATATTTTGTAAAGTGATAATTAATAAAGTGAAATTATATTTATTTTAAATAAATTTATTATGTTTAATAATATATTTAATTTGAAGTGGAGTATAATAGTAAAACGTTTCTTCAGTATATATTGTTTAAAATCTTCTGAGATTAAAGGAAGAAGATGAAAAATTTTTGACTTTAATGTAAAATGCTCATCTTCTTCCTTTCTCCAGGGTATTTAGATTCAATTAATTGACAATGAAAGAGAGAGAATTTTTAAGCTTAAAATTAGCTTATAAAACTTTAAAAGTAGAAGCTGTTTATAGAAGAAGGAATAGTATCTTATGCTGATATGAATTTTCCTTCATTTAAATTATAAGTTGTTTTTAATGCATTTAATTTTATTCCATTTATTTCTTGCTGTGTGTATACAGCTTTTTAAATATTTATTTTTAAGTACAAAATATCACTATAATAGAAATTTTATTTTTTAAATGTTGTTCAGAATATTCTGAGGAAAGGAAGGAGATGAGCAATTTTTGACTTTAATGTAAACTGATCATTTTCTTCTTTTTCTCTGCGTATTTGGATTCAACTAACTGAAAATGAATTTCTTTGTGCTTAAATTTAGCTTATAAGACTTTAAAACGAGAAGCATTTTATTTAAAAACAGCTATTATATTAGGCTGATATGAAAATTTTTCCTAATACAAGTTATGAGCTGCTTTTTAATGCATATAATTTTATTCCATTTATTTCTTGCTGATTGTATACAGATATTTTATATATTTATTTTTAAGTACAAAATAGCACTATAATAGAAATTTTATTCTTTAAATGTTGTTCAGATTATTCTGAGGAAAGGAAGGAAATGAGCAATTTTTGACTTTAATGTAAATTGACCATTTTCTTCTTTTTCTCTGCGTATTTGGATGCAACTTATTGAAAATGAACTTCTTAATGAACATAATTAGCGTATAATAATTGAAATCTCACTTTGCATATTTTGGCAATGTTGATGGAGATTGTAATAATTGTTATATGAAAGAGCTAAGAGTGAGACAATATATCTGCAATGGTAAATTTCTATAGTTGTTAATTTTCTTTGATTATAAGAATGTTTTCTGTATCTATTCTTCATGACTGATTAATTCTTCATTAATGATTGACTCCTGTAGATTTTTGGCTGCGGGGTTATTTAAAATCCTTGGTGTACCGGTCCGCCCATTCTACACTGGCGGAAATTAAAGAAGCAATTCAGCAGATCGTGTATGGGATTCCCCCAGACATGCTGCACTCAGCTGTCACAGCTGTTGAGACTCGCTTTACTTGCCTCATACAATCTGATGGAGGTCATAGTGAACAAATTCAGCTTAAATAAATCTTTGAAAATCCAGAAGTGTATTAGTAATGTGTTAGTTTGCTTAAAACATTCATCATCAGCGTCACTTATTGGTCATTTTTTAACTAATTTTTTTGTTCTTAAAAAGAATCCTCCATTTTTGTGATGCCATTCCTGCAAACCATACTTTTTAACATCATTTGTTCCTTTTTAATTAAGTTTTAAAATTTGCACGAATTTATGGCGCACCCTGTATATAATTATATACATGGTGTGTGTTGCAAGAATCTCTTAAATTTGAGCCCCTCAGGGGTTTACCTTCTTAAGGTAAATATGGGTGTCGCAATCCCAAGGTACCCTAGCGATCTGTCCTCTTCTTTCTTTTCTTCTCCTTTCCATCCCTCAGGGGTTTACCTTCTTTAGGTAAATATGGGTGTCGCTATCCTAAGGTACCCTAGCGATCTTTATCCTTTTTTTCCCTCCTGTCCTCTACTTTTCTTTCTTTTCCTATACTTTGTCGTCGTCGAGATCAAGACTTCTTGCTTATGTTGCATTTTGCTTTTCAATGGGTTTTACGTCCATTTTTTCCCTTTGGTCTTCCACCCCATATGTTGGCCGTGTATGGCGTCCCGTAAGGGGGAAATTGGTGTCCTGGGGTCCCTTAGCGTTCCCTTTGGCCCAGGCTTCTCTGTAGACGGGTGGCTGGAGTGAGCCCGCTCTCAATCAATCGGCTGGTGCTATGTTAGGATTTTATTTTACTCCTTGCATGGTGCTGTAGGGCTAGTCCTGCATTCTGGATTGTGCGGACCTGTTCGCTAGATCCTCAACCCAACATGTAGTACTATATCCTGGTGATACCCCTAAGGTAAGTGCCGAGGCTGGCTTTTGCCAGAGCCGATAACTACCTTCCCTTGTTGGGCTCTGTGATGGGCGGGGGACCAATGGGATGAACATTTCTCTTTCTCATGGGTCCAAAAAATTCTGGCCACGGTGAGGGCCTTAACTCGTCACAAATTGATAATAAGTTTGACAGACTTGGAAATGGTTACCCAAAATTCATATTAATACAGAACAACGAGGGCATGCTTAAGCAAATGTCACCTTTCAAAATTCTCAAATAGATTAAGGCAGTTGCAGGAGAACCTAGTAATGTAAAAAAGCTAAGATCAGGAGATTTACTAATCGAGAGTTCATCTGCTCTACAATCAAAGTCTCTTTTATCTTTAAAAGTTTTTGGAGAAATTCCAATCATAGCCTCGAGTCATAAATCACTCAATCAATGCCGTGGTGTAATTTCAGAGATAGACCTTTTATCAGTATCTGAAACTGAGATCCTGGAAGAATTAAAAGATCAAGAAGTGTGCAATGTCCGTCGAATCATCATCCATCGAGGTGAAGAAATTTTCCCCACAAAAAATTTGATACTAACTTTTGACTGTCCCAATCTTCCCAAATCAATAAAAGCAGGTTACCTGAACTGTCCCGTAAGACCTTATATCCCAAACCCCATACGATGCTTTAATTGTAACAGATTTGGACACTCTAAAGTGTTTTGCAGATCAAAAGCTACATGTACTCGATGCTCAAGTCTGGAACACCAAGAATCTGACTGTAAATCTGAACCATTGTGTATAAACTGTAAATTAAACCATAGCGCATCTTCTAAGACCTGCTCACACTGGCAACATGAAAAAGAAGTTCAACGGATTAAAACGACGCAAAAGATTTCATATCAAGAAGCTAAAAAACAACTGCCAAATACAGCAATTAATTTCAAGAAACCATATTCTCATGTACTGAAAAAAAAACAGTATCAACTGCTGTACAAACAGACACTTCATCAATTATCTTTTTTTTTAAACCTGAAACACAAAGCAAACCTATTACAGAGAAGTCCATATTTATAAAGCCACAAAAAACGAGTGACTCTGATAACAGAAAAAAACTTAAGATTAAAGATCAATCAAATATAACTGCTTTCAAAGCCAGCCTTCCTACAGACAGCCATAGCGATATGAATACTGATATTGATAACTTTGAGTTGATTATGAAGAACAGATCACGTCACCGTAAAAAGAACCCTTCATAATGGTGGTTCTTATTTCTTGGAATTGCCATGGACTCCTCACGCATATATCTGACATTAAAGACAATAAATAAATACTCTCCTGCTTGTCTAACACTCCAAGAAACTAACTTGAAATCTCATACTACTTGGAAAATAAAAGGCTACACGCCTTATCGAATGGACATACCTGATGATTCTATATCAGGTGGGGTGTGCATTCTTGCTTCGAATAACTACCCCCATACAATATTCCCATTACGTACTTCGCTGCCAGCTGTGGCAGTTGAGATACATATTAATTTTCGAATCACTGTCTGTAACATTTACCTACCACCACGTAATGTCATTTCCCAAAGCAACTTAAATAAACTATTGCAACAACTTCCCGTTCCTTATGTATTAATAGGTGAAAATAATGGACATATTGCTCTATGGGGAAGTACTAATACAAATTCTTGAGGACGACAGATATAGCAACTGATAACTGATCACTGCCTCTGTCTGCTAAATAACGATGAAAAAACTCACTTTCATGCTCCTACGAAAACATTTCATTCCATAGATTTGGCTATTTGCTCTACTATTTTATTTCCTCATCTGGACCTGACCACTGAGAATGATTTGTATAACAGTGACCATTTTCCTGTAATCCTTACTTTTGCTGATCCACCTTCTAATGGCTTACAACCTGCCACCTTTAAGTATCATAAGGCAGACTGGCATTCTTTTGCAGAACTGGCAATTATTACAGAAATGATTACAAACACTGATATAAATGATGCTGTTATGAAAGCCGCAAATACTATTATAAAGGCTGCTGAAATATCCATTCCAAAATATTCCTCTCATCCTCGAAAATTGCGGAAACCCTGGTGGAATGAAACCTGTGCAAAAGCCTACCGTGAACAAAAAAAGTTTTGGAACATTTTTCGAAGACATCCTACTACCAATAATCTAATTATCTTTAAGAAAGCAAAGGCTGTAGCCCGCAAGATTCATCGTCAAAGTCAAAGGGACTCTTGGATGCGATATACATCAAATATTACATCTAGCACTCCTAGCAAACTTGTTTGGAAAAAAGTGAAATCAGCTAATGGCTTGTACCAAGAATTCTCTTTCCCGATATTGAATACTAACACTGCAGTTTATTCTTCTCCCGAAGAAGTAGTTAATAAAATTGGCGAAACATTCTCTGGTGTGTCCAAATCTGACTCTTACACACCTTTTTTCCAAGAGTATAAGAGTCGTACTGAGCAGATCAGCATAAATTTTAATAATTCTGAACAGTTGCCCTACAACTACGAATTTCACATATATGAGCTACAAAAGGCTCTATCCAAGACCCATAATAGCAGCCCAGGTCCAGATGGAATTACTTATCAAATGCTCCGCCATCTAAGCCCAGTCTCTCTTACCAATATCCTGTTCCTCTTCAGCAGAATCTGGCAGGAAAATATTTTCCCTTCTATGTGGCAAGAAACAATAGTTATCCCCATCCTAAAACCAGGAAAAGATCCTAAAGACCCTTTAAGTTATCGTCCTATAGCCTTAACAAGCTGCTTTTGTAAAACAATGGAACGCATTGTAAATAACCGTCTTGTTTTTTATTTAGAAAACAATAGGTGTATACCTCAGCTGTAAAGTGGTTTCCGTCAGGGTAGATCTACGTTAGACAATATTATTAATTTGGAAAATGACGTTAGAACCGCTTTCGTTCGTAGGAACCATCTTGTATCAATATTCTTAGATATTGAGAAGGCCTACGATAGAACGAACCTGGCGCTATGGAATTATTCGGACCTTACATAGTTTTAATCTCCGTGGTAACCTACCACTTTTTATTCAAAACTTCTTACAAAAAAGAAGTTTTAAAGTGCGCATTGGGTCTGTTTTATCTAGATCATTTGTTCAAACTGAGGGCGTTCCTCAGGGTAGTGTACTTAGTGTAACATTATTTATTGTTTATATTTCCAAGATTTTATCTGTATTACCTTCTTGTATTAAAAGTACACTTTACATGGATGACTTGCAGATTTTCTGTCAAGGTTCAGATATACATTCAATTGAACGTCAGCTACAGATGGCTATAAATCAAATTACTGACTGGTGTGACAAAAATGGCTATACCATTTCACCAAGTAAGAGCAGATGCATCCATTTTTGTAGGAAACGTGGCCTTCACCCTGATCCCAATATCCAACTTCAGGAGGCATCCATTCCTGTTGTTAAAGAGTTACGATACCTTGGGGTAATTTTTGATAACAGACTTACCTTCTTGCCCAATATATTACATTTGCGCAAGAAGTGCGAAAGATCTCTTAACACACTAAAAGTTCTTTCCAATACTTCTTGGGGTGCAGATCGAACCTCATTGTGCAGAATATACCAGTTTGTTGTATTATCCCGTATCGATTATGGGAGTGTGGCTTATGGCTCAGCTTCAAAGTCTGCCCTAAAATGGTTAGACCCGATTCATCACGCTGCACTTCGTATCTGTAGTGGAGCGTTTCGCACCTCACCTGTCGACAGTCTCTATGTTAACTGCAACGTACCTGCTTTAAAACTTCGACGCATCAAGCTTTCTCTTAATAATTATTTCAAGAGTTTTTCTACTCTAAACCATCCACTAAGGTCTGCTAGAGTTGACTCTACGTTAAAGAGACTTTTTAGCGCTCGCCCTTCTTGCACTCCTCCCTTTTATGCTAGGATTCAACCTCTTATAGAGGAAGCTGATATTTTAACTCCAGTTGAGATTGCTGACTACAATAGTATTCCCCCATGGGGTTTTCCACAAATACGCTGTTTAAGCAACTTTGCTCTGTTTAACAAAGAACATACTGATCCCATAATTTTCAAACAAATTTATGCTATTCATCGGAATCAATTTCAGGATTACTTCCCAATCTTTACTGATGGATCAAAAACAGAAAGACACGTCGGCTGTGGCATAGTTTATGGCACTAATATCTATAGTTATTGTCTTCCGTCAATCTGTTCTATTTATACTGCTGAAATTGTTGCCATTTTGAACGCTTTTAACATAATCAAGTGCTCTCGCAACCGCAAATTCTTCATTTATACTGACAGTATGAGCATTATGAAACAGCTCAAATTTCCTCAACACTTTCATCCCCTGATTTATAAAATCTTAGCTTTGTTAAATGAAATGTCTCATAATGGTTTCGAAATATTGTTTTGCTGGATACCCAGTCATGTCGGTATTACTGGCAATGAATTAGCAGACTTGGCTGCTAAAGAAGGTAAAGACCCTATAGACCAAGCAATCCCTTACGCTGATATCAAGCATTCAATCTTTGTATATACGCATTCTATTTGGCGGAATTCTTAGAATACGCTAGTAACAAACAAACTTTTCTGTGTTAAACCTCTCATTCGGAACTGGAGTAATATCTTATACAGACGTGCTGACGTTATTTTATCCAGACTTCGAATCGGTCATACTTGTTTGACACATAGTTATATTTTATTTAAGGAACCTGCACCTCTATGTTCGAGCTGTAAAATAGTTTTAATTGTATATCATATCTTAATTGAATGTCCTAATTTTAACCATCATCGTCTTACGTTTTTCCACAACACTGTCTTAAATTTATTGCACTTGATTGGGGAAATACATCATTCAAATCCCTTTGCTTTCTTAAGGACTATCAGAATTTTGCACTGCTTATAAGGCATTCTCTTTACTCCAAATTAAATTTTAAGTAAGATTCAAATTTACAATTTTTTACTGCAAGAAACTTGTTTCGCCAATTTTATAATGGATATTTTATTCTGATCTGATAGAATTTTAAACTTTCGCTCGGCGCAGTATGTTCTTTTTGGATTTTGCGCCAGAAAAAAGACAATCACTCACTCACTCACTCTTAAATTTGAGGATTTTCCTTTTTCGTATGCGAAAATGTACTCTCGCATCTCTATTACTGCATAACAGAAAGAGAGCTTAAATTAGATGTTTCTTCTTCTAAAACTGATATACATCCATGAAAAAAGAATCCTGAAAGAATTCTTAATCTAAAATTTGGAGAAATCTATTTCAAAAAATGATTAAATAACAAAGTGCAACGAAATGTTTTTGGAATTTTTAATACTTTACGATTAAAAATAATTTTTTTAAGATGTCTAATTATTTTTATAATTTATTTTTAATAGTAAGCACAATCATAAATAACAAAAATTTAAATACATACATAACATTGTCCTAGATTACATAATTACAGAATAAAATAATTTCAGTCATACATTTTTCGTTAATATTTAAACACATAATATTTTTTTATTTGTTTAAATATTTTATTTTTATACAAAAGTACGAATAATTTTATTTTTTAACAAAAGTACGAACTTGATTTAAGTTAGCTGATGACATCACTGTAATAAAATTATATAAATGTTTTTTAAATTGTGTAATTTTTTTCTTTGAACGAACAGAAACAATAGCAAATTTTGCTACTTTATGAAGTTATTTAGCATATATAGAAAGTATTGTATGTATAATATATTTGTTATTACTTTTTAAAATTTAAATTTAAAATATTTATATTTTAAGTATTCTTGTAAAAAAAAATGGAAAATACAACAAGTTAATACAATTACTAAAAGTTAATATTTATGATATATATTTAAATAAAGTTAAGTGTCATACATTTTTGAAGAATGATGAAATGTGTCTTTAATATAATTATTGCAAAACATTCAGTTTTTAAGATGTTAATTAAGTTCGATACATAAAATAATTATTGAATTCGAAAGCAATTTTCTTTCTTTTGTATTATTATATATCATGAAAATTTAATCACATGTCCGATAGTTATGTACAGAATACACAGTAATTTAATAATCTTTATTACAACTTTTTATATATAATTTTCTAATTTTATACTTTTTACCTTTAAATATTTTTAAATGAAGGCTGTAGTAAACTTAAATATTTATTTTTTATGATTTTTTTATAAAAGAGCTTTCATAATACAACAGATATTACTTTAATCAATATTACCAAAGCAAATTTTTATGTCATCTTAAAATATATTTTTACAGTCGTACTTTCATTTTAAGTAAGTACTTATAAAAATCTGAAAATTTTGATAATCTAGTCCCTGAAAGTCAATTACGATTTTTTAATTGTTTGTAGTTTTGTTTCTTTTATTTATTTAACTCTCCATTTAGCTGAAATTTAACGTAGTTGTGAACTTAAATAAAGGGATATCAACCTAGCATTTTTGAATATTCCTAAAGAACACTTTATAGGTTTCTGCGAGAAATGTACTGTCCACTAAGGAAACAGTTTTAACAAGTAAATTTGTTACATGTGTATTTCAAATTTAAAGATTCAGTTTAATTTAAAATGACAAATGAAGAATAAATAGATAATAAATTAGTTTTGTAATATACAAAAGGATTTACTTTTTAATATTTGAAGGCAATTAATATTTGATAAGCGATTCCTTGGTAGAAACTCTATTGGTGAGTTCGAGAACTGACAAAAGTCGAAAACGACCTTCCTTCCTTTGTGATGACGGGTAATATATCCAAGATGAGCTTAGTAAAAACAAACTGGTCTGTTGTCCTCCAAATATAAGTTTTCTTTAGCTGCATTGGAAATCATTGCATAGGGTATCTAGACTTCTTTTTAAAAATTACATCCGCTAATACTGATCATCATTAGGAGCCTTCAGCATTCAGATACTGGTGTCAAAACTGGCATAACATATTGATCAATTTCGTCTTGTTATTTTGGAGAGATCCGAGGGCTCTTTCGTTTGGTTGTTTAAATACAGATTTCTTCTGGTATGATTCTAAGCATGAAACACCAAATTTGTCTCATCTTTTATGGCTGCCTTATTTAACAAATATCGAAACATCTATCACAGGTAGATCTTCTGGAGACTTTCGAACCTCTATTCTCATACCCTCTTTGCTTCGCATCCTCATTACAATTGCACCAATAAATAAAATCGGATGTCAAGTTAATTTCTTTCATCAACAGAGTTTGGTAAATGTTTTCTGCAATCGTTTTAAATTGGGTTTGACACTTTTCATGGCCAGACAACCAAAGATTAACTTCTCGGCAAAACCATAAGACTTTCAGTATACAGGACTACTTATTCTCTCCTAAGCATTGTACTCTGTACGTTAGTTGTTTTTCCAATTATTTAATATAATTTTGACAATGACCGGAGAATCCGCTCGTAATCTGTTTTTGAACACTTACCAAAAATTCAAAGTATTTCCATTGCTAACATACCACTGCACTGTAGTACCATCAAGGAAGAAGTAAACATTTACTTAACATATCTTAACCTCCAATTTGGTAAGCGATTTGCTGAACACATACCAATCAATCGCATTTCTCAGAGTGTCTTCAACCCATTTTATCCCAAAGGCTGTTGGGCTTCTCAGCTTTTGGTACATTAAGTCACTACAATGCATCTGTTTACTTCTTGCATTTTCATTCTTTTTCTTCTTTCAAGACATTCCAATCGAATTTGGGAGAACATTTAATTAATTGAAGGCTACTTATTATATCCAAGATAGCAGAACAGCTATCTGGCACCACCACCGAAATTTGTTCCGAGTTTCTATAGAACTTATCAGTTACTTCAAAACACCATCAGCATTTTGCATTAGTACGAGATTGCTCACAGTTGGTGGGAGTTAATGACGTCTCATAAAATAATAGAGAAAGAACTCAGTTACATATTACAGAAAAGTGCAGAATTTTCTAGAACATCAATATGAACATAAAAGTATATTTTTAATATTAATTTGTAGTGTTTGAATAAAACCATCTTGTTAGTATTTCAACAGTAGATGAGCGAAATGATTGTTCTGACCATTTCACATAGACATCAGTCTCTTCTGCTTTGTGTGGTAATATAAATAACTATTCTCAGTCACTGGATTTTCCCCGCATTCTATAAGAATTAATAAATCTAATTCAGATAATTGGAATCTAAATTACTTAGATCTCAATAGAAGCATTATAAATAATAACATTGACAAACTTATCATAAAAAAATACTTGAATTAAAAAAAAACTTTTCATAAGAATCACTATTAATTAAATTATTCCCCTCAGAGGATTTATCGTCTTTAGATAAACACGGGTGTCACAATCCCGAGGTACTTTAGTGAACTGTCCTCTTCTTTCTTTTTTTCTATCCTCTACTTTTTCTTCCTTTTCTCCCTCATTGTGATTGTCTTGTAAGAAGTTGAGGGTTCCCCTTTAGTGGCTATTGCTGCCCTGTTATTAGCTTGTCTTGTGGGGACTAAATCACCTGCATGTTTGCCGCGCGTGGATATCCGTGTCCCTGGAAAGGAGGATCCTGGTGATTGATGCTCCCAGAGGCCAACACATTACTTTGGCCTCTACTTCTGGTAAACGGGAGGTGTGTTGTGGTCCTCAGCACCTCAATTGGCTTCCATGGATCAAGAGATCATATATCTATTGTGTGACTCGATAAGGGTGGAGACCACGTCAGAGATATATTGAAATCGTATAAGGTCTGGCTAGAACTGATGCAGTTATACTGCATCCCCATATTAGGCTCGGTGGTGGGTGGTGCAGTCAAGCCTGTTCGTGGGTTCGAATCCCGCCTTGGGCATGGATGTTTGTAGTGGTTCGGAATCCACTTTAAGCCGTAGGTCCCGGTCTAAATAGCCCTCGTGTGCAAAAAATGACCGTTGAGCGATAAACAAACAAGCAGTCAGGCCTTGAAGTAATTAACCTATTTCTATGAACTATACTTCTAATTCTTTCTCCCTATGGAGCAACAAATGATACAGGATCAGAAATATTTTATTGAAAGAACTGAGGGCAATTTTGAAAATGTTTCCCTTTACTTAATTAATAAGAGTCTTATTGGTACAGTTGGAAATATCAAATATGTTCAAGATGAAATCTGGTAATCTCTTAGTTGAAATTTTATAAATTGAGCAGGCCAGAGCTACCCTAAAACTAAAATGCATTTGTAATATGGATGTTATAGTATCTCCTTATAGTAGGGGTTAAATTCTACACGTCTAGTAATTTCAGCAGATCTATTTAATGTTACAGTGGAGGAAAAAATTTCCTCCAAAAGGATAATCTCGTTGACAAAAAAGTACATGTGCATTGCATTATAAATAGGAAAGAGGGCAAAATTATAAAACGAAGCACCTTATACTGACGTTTGCTACTCCTATACTACCTCAATATATTAAAGCTGGTTACCTAAATTGTAGTGTTCGCCCCTACATTCCAAATCCATTATGTTGCTTTAAATGTCAGCGATTCGGCCAAGCAAAAACTACTTGTAGGGGTTATTTGACTTGTGATCGATGTGCATCTGTTGCACATGACAGTAGTCAGTATCAATTAAAAGAAAAATGTGTCAACTGCATTGGGGTGAACATGCCTCGTACTCCGGGTCATGCCCAATATGGATATTTTAGAAAAGGAAATTATTACTGTGAAAAATGAAACAAAACTTATCTTACCCTGAAGAAGGCATACAGTGTCATCCCGTACCCTTAGTCAAGGTATTAGCTATTCACAAGCAATTAAAAAAGTTATGAAATCTTGCAGTACCCAAACAGATTTCTTAATTTTTCCAAACTTATCCTCAAATGTTTCTAATATAAATGTCTCACCTATTCCGAAAAGAATTTCTTCTCTGTTTTTCGCAAAATCTAAGCCTCAAAGATCCCTAAAATTAACGAATGCAAAAGAAGGGCTCCATAAAGCATATTTAAAGAGTAAAAGAGGCTCAACTGCCTCTAAGACATGTGTAAAAAACGTAGACCCAACAGATGACATATACTCATACAGAAGACTCATACAGAAGATATAAAAACAATTATAAACCATTGTAATCTAATTTGTTTTGCCATCCAAGAAACATTCTTGAAACCTCAGTACAGTTTAAAATTGCATGGATATAATTGTGTGAGGAAAGATGTTAATCATGATCCAATTTCTGGAGGTGTATGCATTCTTGTGTCTTGTAATATTCCTAGCAGTATACAATCCCTTAACACTTCCTTACAGGCTGTGGCAGTACGCATACACTCAACATCTCTCATTACTATTTGTAGAATTTACTTACCTCCCATGCGATCATCCATGAAAATGATTTAAGTAGTTTTCTGGATCACTACCTGCACCCTTTATTTTATTTGGTGACTTCAATGGTCATAACACCTTATGGGGTAGTGATAATATGAGTCCTCGTAGAAACATGATTGAACAGTTCATTTCTAATAACAATATCTGCCTTCTAAATACCACAGAAATAACCTATTTCTATCAACCATCAAGAACTTTTCATTCATCAGATTTAGCTATTTGCTCCCCATCAATTCTACCTTCATTAAATCTTAATGTTGATAAGGATTTATATCACAGTAATAATTTTCCTTTAATTATAAATCAAACTGGTATAAGCAGACCACAAATCTCCCACTTCTCTTATTCTTATCACCGTGCAGACTGGTCTCTCTACACTCAATTAGCTGCGATTCCTGACAGCATGATTAGAGGTGATAATATCAATGATGCTGCGCAAAAAGTAACTGATACATTTCTAGATGCTGCCAAAAACACAATTCCCAAGTGCTCCCTAATTCCACGCAAATATCCTAAACCATGGTGGAAACAAAAGTGCCAAGTATCATACAAAAACAAAAAAGTTGTGGACTGTTTTTCGCAGGTGTCCTACCGTGAAAAACCTCATGGCTTTCAAAAAACCTAAAGCTTTTACTCGTCGAGTACGGCGAAATAGTTAAAAAGAATCATGGATAAGATACGTTTCCTCCATCACATCATCAACCTCCAGTAAAGAGTTATGGAAGAAAGTTAAAGCTTCCAGTGGTTTATATAGGGACTTCTCTATCCTAATACTACGCACAGGAGCTGACACAATTTCTTCTCAATATCATTTTGCCAATCATTTAGGTGAAACTTTTGCAAGGGTATCCAGTCCAGCCGCTTATGATCCTAAATTTCTCAGAGACAAACAGCAAGCTGATAGGAAACCTAGTTTCATGATAAAGCCATACATCCATATAATTGCAATTTCTCTTTGCTGGAATTACACAGAGCCCTGTCCCAAACTAAAAATATTAGTCTGAGACCAGATGGTATCTCATGTAAGATGCTTTGTCCTTGTATCCCTTAACACTTCCTCGTTAAGTAGTTTTTCTGGATCACTACCTGCACCCTTTATTTTATTTGGTGACTTCAATGGTCATAACACCTTATGGGGTAATGATAATATGAATCCTCGTAGAAACATGATTGAACATTTCATTTCTAATAACAATATCTGCCTCCTAAATACCACAGAAATAACCTTAATAATCCCATCTTAGTCATGAAACTTTAATAAACATTCTTTTAATAGTCAATAAAATATGGAATGAACATGTCTATCCCAGTCTCTGGAGCAAATCAATTATTATTCTAATTCTTAAACCAGGGAGAGATCCACTTAATCCTCAAAACTATCGTCCAATTGCTCTCACAAGTTGTCTTGCTAAAACTTTGGAGTGTATGGTCAATGCCCGTCTTGTTAGTGTACTTGAAGACAATCAGTACACATCACTTTATCAAAGTAGATTCCAGAAAGTTCGATCTACTCTGGACAATATTGCATACCTTGAAACACAAATTAGGAATACCTTTGTACGGAGACATCATTTAGTGTCTATATTTTTTGACATAGAAAAGCTTATGATAAGACATGGTATTATGGAATTCTTCAAACTTTGTATGATTTTAATTTCAGAGGAAATTTACCCATTTTTAATTAGTTTTTTTAAGTTATCGCATTTTTAATGTCCGTATAGGATCTGTTTTATCTAATCCATTTATCCAATGTGAGGGGTTCCTCAGGGAAGTGACTTAAGTGTTACTGTTTTTAATATTTGCATCAGCAACATTGTTCATGTATTGCAACCATCTGTCTATGGAACATTATACGTTGACGATCTCCAAATTTCTTGCCAAGGTTCCAATATGCGACTGATTGAACGGCAATTACAAACTGCTGAAAATAATCTAGTTACTTGGTGTAATGAAAATGGGAATACTTCAAGCAATTGTATCCATTTTTGCAGAAAAACTGGCTTCATCCTGATCCAGAAATTAAGATATCAGGCATAACTATTCCAGTAGTTAATCAGATGTCATTTCTTGAGCTTATTTTTGATAAAAAGTTAACCTTCCTACCACATATCTTAAATATGCGCAAAAGATGCGAAAAATCACTAAATATTCTGAAAGTTCTCTCTAATACCTCTTGGGGTGCAGATCGTAAAGCATTAATCTGAGTGTATCAGTTAGTTATTCTATCTCGAATTGACTATGGTAGCATAGTTTATAGAACAGGCAGATCATCAGTTTTGCGCAAATTAGACCTTGTTCATCACTCAGCTTTACGAATCTGTTCTGGAGCATTCCGGGCTTTTCCTGTCCAGAGCCTTTATGTAATTTGCAACCAGCTATCTCTTGATCTGAGACCGCGTGCGCCGAACGGTTAGCGCTCTTGCCTTCGGTTCAACAGTTCGTGGGTTCGAATCCCACCTTGGGCATGGATGTTTGTAGTGGTTCGGAATACACTTAAAACCATAGGTCCCGGTCTAATTAGCCCTCGTGTACAAAAAATGACCGTTGAGTGACGACAAACAAACTTGATCTAAGACTTAAGTAACTCTCTCTACTAACATTATTATTTTAAAAATGGTATCAGTATCACAACACGCTTTGAAATCGATGATTATTTGTCTCTCTTTAAGGAGGCTATATAATGCATGGCCATATAACATATTACCATTTTATGAGCATACAAATTCATTCCTGTCTTCATCTGAGTTCCCCGATTTAAATATTCAAATCACAGATGCTCTAACATTTAATCGTTGGAATATTCCTGTTGTCAATATAATGAAACCCTTTACTGAATATAATAAATCAATTATATCTCCCCTTATTTTGCAACAGATGTTTTCACACATTCTCATTCTCATTATTCCTCTCGCATCTCTGCATATATAGATGGCTCAAAATCAAGTGGTCATGTTGGTTGTGGTATTCTTGTGGGAAATAAAGTTTACAGCTATAAACTACATGCATCATATTCTGTGTATACAGCCGAAGCTGTTTCTATTAAACGTGCTCTAGAAATAATACAATCCAGCTCTCATCGAAAATACTGTATCTATACAGATAGCATGAGTGTGGTCATGCAATTAGACCATTTTAAACATAAATGTTATCCAATTATTGTGGAAATATTTTATATTTTATAAATATATTAAAGAATAAAGGATTTGACATCTTGTTTTGTTGGTTTCCAAGTCGTGTCGGCATTTTTGGGAATGAACTTGCAGATAATGCTGCTAAAAATGCCTCTGACTTTTTGAATAAAGCATTAACATTTTTGACATTAAACAAATTATCAAAGATTTCATTTTCTCCCACTGGCAAAAAACATGGGATATGCAGAACAAATTATGTAGTATATCTCCCCAGATTCTTACATTCCCAGTTGCTCCCATGCGGTGAGTAGACTTAAAACTCACACGGCTTCGTATTGGATATACTAGATTTACACACTAGCACTTATTCTCGTCTCGGCGAGCTCCAGTTTGTGATATGTATAATGTACCATATACAGTACATCACATTTTAATTGTCTGTCCTAATTTCAATGATTTACTCATAGAGTTTTCTAATACCACAAATTTAATTTTATCAGACTTGATTGGGTTTATAAACCACATAGAAATTTGTTTCCATTCTATGTGCAATAGGTTTCTTGAATTCTATTTAACATTTTTATCGAAAATAATATTTTACATATGCTTTTTCTTGAACTTTTAATACATTCCATTCTATACATCTGACTAGTCTTTTAACACAGAATTTTTACCTATAGTTTTAAATATTGTACGGTGCAGAAATGTCCAATATTTGACCCTGCATCAGTAAACCTCACAAAATTAATTAATGAAATTATTAGGTAATATCGATTCAGTTGATATTATGAGTTTATGAAAATGTTTGTGTGTGGACTTACATATTCATTTAAATTAAATCTTTTACTAAAATAAAAACTAAATGAATTTATATTTTTATTCTCCAATTTGTTGTTAGAATTAATCTGTTTTTATCATAATGAATATTAGGTCAGGAAACTCCAAGAAATTTTGGTCGTAAAACCCTGATAAACTTCATTTTGGATGTTATCTCTTTTATACTAACCATAATAAATATTAAAGTCTTATTATTGAGGTTTTTCAATTTAAGTATTTTGTATTTAACTTTTTGTTTACTTTAGTTATTTTAGAGCTATTATTTTCTCTCTGTTGTTCAGCATGTTTAAAAATTGTATTTATGATGAATAACATGAAACAAATAAATCATTCGCTTGATATTTTTATTATTTATAATTATAATGTTTACCAATCATATTATCAGTTTCATCTTATCAATTAACACTATAATAATGTCCTACTTTTTCACTTTTAACTGTAACTTTAACCAACAAATATTCTTTAACTCGCACACAATCTTTGGCAACAACTTCATAACTTAGATTTCTGTTAGTTTCTTTGGGTATTAACTGATGTCCTGACTGTTTATCTGCGTCCTCTAGTAAGTTCATCTTCCCATCTGATTCATTTTCCGATCCTTTCTAAATACTTATTATTCTTTCATTTACTTGGCGTCTTCATTTCTTTTACCAGTTAATGTTTTTCTTTTTTATTTATGTTTTTTCATTTTCTTCTATCACATATGGTTAGTATATTTTGTAGTTTCTCTTGAATCACACTTTATTATACATGAATTTTCAATTATTGTTAATTTTTCTTTAATTCGAATATGTTGGAAATAGTTTTTCATTTTTTATCTATTAAAAATATTCTTCTTTTCTATATCCATTTTTTTCATAATTTTTCTCCACGACATATGGTTAATTATATGTTATGGATTTTTGTACACTTCATTCGTAATATTTTTAACTCTTTTTGTATTCTAAATAATTGATAACTGCTCATTTTTGTATTATTTAATCATCGGGATCTATACACAAATAAATTTGAAACACATTTTCAAAGTTTCCTGTTCTGATATATACGTACAAGGTTCAATTTCAAGGTATCAATTAATTTTCGTAATTTTCTTGGTTCTAATTTACCTTATTCCTGTAAACATTTTCTCTTATATAATAAATTATTCGTTTTGTTATTATTAAAAATAATTTTTCTATTGTCGTAAAAATCATTTTTTGATTTATATTCACCTCTCTCATTGCCTTATATTTTCTTTAACTCGTTTAAAATGTACTGAAAAAAATTTATATGGTTAACTAATTTTTATTTAATATTTATTTAAAGCAATAATCAATGTATAAAACCAACCACAATCAAAATGTATATTTATTTATTAAGATTGATAGATAGGTGAATGCGCGAAAATATAAATCTTGCAAAGATAAAAGTTGTTGAAAAATTTTGAAGGCATTTGAACATTTATATAACATTAGTCTTTCACAATAATACTAATAAAATGTTTTATTCATTTTAGAGTTTCAATCAATTTATAGTTCTAATTATTTTCTTTCATTTATTTCCCAGCTTTTTCATTAATGATCGATTATATAAAAGCTAGTGTGGTAAAAATGTTGATACAAACATTGGATAGATATAACATGAATAGATATAGTGTTTATCAAAAATATAATCCAAGAAGTTTGAGATATAAAAAGAAAATCAAAAATAATTACGTTTATTTTTCAAAGCAAATTAATTTTGTGAATGATTCTAGCTTTCGCTTAACTTTAGATTTTTATGTTAGATTTAAATACAATCTCGAAAAATGCACATACCTCATTCATATTTCTCACAAATTTTTATTTTCTTTTTCTCAATTTAATTAAATAAATCTTAAAAATAGAAATTTATGCAAAATCTAAATCTATGATTTAAATTGAATACAATGATCGATAAGGAGAAAGCCACACATAATACTCAATGTTAAACATTGCATTGTAATATATTTGATAATAAATAGGATTTTTTAAGCAAATTTAATAAATATTATAACGAATTCCCTTCCTTTTTCAATGACTTATTAAATGTATTTTTATTCAGTATTTATAACGTATTTTTTTTTCAGTTACATTGCATATTTTTAGTAACAACTTATCACAAGTTATCTTTACTTCATATTATTATTAAATTTCTCTAATTTCAAAATAATAGCTTATAATTAAATATTTAAGAATGCAAGTTATTTAGTATATTTGAATATCTCGTGGTTTTGTGCTTGGCATTGCAACTTTAATTTTTAATTACGCTGCTTGCCAACCACATAGCTTTGAGATATTATCAACCTTCATATTTTCCTGACTTCATTGGTAATTTTCTTTTATTGTTTCTAAATGAATTTTTAAGAATAATTCACATTATACTAATTTCTAATCTTTAACACATAAAGTTTATTCTTAATCTAAAATTTATTTTGAAGAGTTTTGTCTTGGCTATTTATAAACTACCAATTTAGCAAAGCCACAAAATATATTGATGAGAAACGAAAGTGTCACATGATTTTCTAAGGTAACATCGCATGCTAATTTTATAGTAAATATGATTTTTAAATACACATTTGTAAAATATCATTAAGAATTCACTCTTTTTCTGTACTGAGTTAATGTGAATATATTTACTCTTTTTTACTTGTTGTATTTTATTATTTTTATTTCTTTATAGTTATCATTGTATGTTTTTAAGTGTCAACTAAACAAACATTATCATTTATTCATTCCATTATATTATTCGTTAATATTTTTCAAAATAGGAGCTTAATTAAATATATCAAAGTGGAAACGAATTTAATATATTTCAGTATTCCAGGGCCTTGTGGTTGGCACAGCAGCTATGTTTTTTAATTAAGCTGCATGTCAACTACATAGCTTTGAAATATTGCCAAAATTCAAACATATCTCTTTTAAAAAGGAATTTGTTTTTATTAAATCCTTTTTTTAAATTAGTAATTCATGATATGCCTTCTTAATGCCTTTTTAAAATGAAATATTCTCAATCTTAATCTAAAAATTACTTAAAAAGTTTTGTTTTTGGTGTTTATAAACTTCCATATTTTTGCTTAAGAAAGACTCAACAAAAGCGAATAATGCTGCACCATATTTACAGGTAAGTAATTGTATAGTAATGGATTGTACTGTAAGCAGGATGTTTATATGGGTTTTGTAAGATATCATTAAGCATTCAGTTTTTACTAAATCGAATAGTGGTATGTAGATTTTTCAGTAGCAGCGTAACAAAAATCTCTATGTGATGCTTATATATGGCAAGAATTTTAAGTTAGTTCTTTCTTTCGAGAATCTAAGGTTACGGTTTATTAACTAGGATGCTGTTTCACCAGGTATAAACAGCTTAAAATAGATTCTGAATAGCTGAATATGCACATCCGTTCATGAACTACGATGATTTGTAGTTCCAAAATATTCCTGTCGTTAATCCAAAATATATCATCCTTCTGAGCAAAGAATAAAATAATTTTACATTCAATATTCTCAAATTATATATAAAAATTTTCCATACTTTAAGCGATTAAAATACATCATATGAGAGTACAATTTTAGTGTTGAACAAAATTTTATAATATTTGAATATATAAATACGTGTATATTTAAATGAGATTGTTTTTAAAATATAGTAAAAGTTTATTGATATTATTATTACAAATAAAAAACAGTTTTCAATAAATTACAATCAAAGGAAATATTACTAAGCAAATATAATATTCACATCGGTATTTATTATATATATCAAAAATAGGTGTATTAAATTCCGCGTGGAAAACAGTGATCTCGTAATAGAAATGCCCTCATGCTTAAAAGTGCCGATTTTAATTACTTTAAAAGCAACAAAAGGGTGTAAAAAAAGAAAAAATGGATTTACAAGCGGAGCTTTGTTACAGCTTAACATTTTGTCTGAATAGGTTTGTGTGGTAAAATTACCTTTTGGATGAAATTTCTTGATCAGTACATTCACTTATTCTGATCTCAGTTCTTAAAAACTGAGTACGATTTTCCCATGGTAAATAAGGTATGCCTTATAAAGTGTTCCTTATACAATATATCACGTTTGGTGCCATATCTTAAATTGAATCTAGACCTGTCCACAAAAAGCAATACACTCCAATCACTTTGCATTTAATCACAATCTCCCGAGTGAGACAATTTAGGTTCTCGTGTCTTAAGGTAAATCATTGATAACGTTCCATAATGAAGAATGTTTTGTATTGTTTGATTTAAAACTCTTATCTTTTTGACGAAAAAACCATATTAAAATTGAGTCGTCTCGACGCGGTCATTTATTTCTAGAAAGTGGATGACTTTGTCGTGTTCGACAACTGACATTTTTTTTAACACACAGTTTAAATGACTCACTTCGCCATTCCAATAACATCTTCTAAATTCTTGTTGTTTGCTTGAATATTTGTTTCTAAATAATACTCCTATAGTTATCATGTAATTTTATTTTCTTTCAAAACAAAAGTTGAGCAGTTGAGTTTCCCGCTGAGACAAGTGAGAAAAGATTTTAAAAATTTCGTTTTTGCACTTAGATTATATTTTTATTTTGTTATTATAGGTACAAATCTTAATAAATTTTTTACTTGTTTTCTGCTAAGTGTTATCAGAGAAAAAGGTAGATAAGAGTTAGATAAGTTTTTTATTCTCAAAGAAGTTAAATTTAAACATTGAAATCTATTGCATCATAGTTTTCGTTGTTCGCATTCATTTTACTGGAACAAAAAGGAAATGGAACTCCAGAATATTTAAATAAAAACATAGAAATAATGTACAAATTTGTATAAATTTCTTTACAATTGCATTGCTTTAATTTGAAATAGAAATATAATTTTTAAAGTTTATTTTTTCAAATTTCGATGAATTTTTGAGAAACCATTTTTTAGTAATTTGAAAATTTATTTTGAGGTAAATGCTAAATACAAAAATATTCAACATATTTTCTAACAATTTATATTTTTTATAGTTCATTATAATTTCTTTTAAATATCTATTAAGTTTCACAAAAGATTTCTCAAATATTTTAAATTGCAAATTAGTTTAATATTTGAATATTCCATGGTATAGGAGTTGGCGCAGTAGTTTTGTCTTTTAATTAAACTGCATGCCAACTTCTTAACTTTGTGCTATTTCCAAGCTTCATATATTTATGATTTCAGTAGTAATTTGTTTTCATTATTATTACTTCTCAACAAATTTTTAAAATTAATTCATGTTGTAGTAATTTAAGTCAGAAACTTTGTTTAAAAATATAATTTGAAAATATTAAACAAAAACTTTGTCTTTGGTATTTAAAAACTTGCAATTTTTCAAAGGCTCAAAATGCAATGTTGAGTTAAGAAAGCGCTACGCATAATATTCACTATTAAGACGTGTCATAGTAATTGCTTTCATAACAAATATGATTTCTATGGATAATCGTAAAATATGAATTCCCAATCTTTTTCAACACCAAGTTATTGGATGTAATTTTAGTCTCACTACTTGTTACATTTAATTTTTGTCAGATAAGCTAATACTAAAACGTACTTAACATAACACAAAAAATTATCATTATTTCATATTATTAAATTTCAGTATTATACAAAATGAAAGCTTAGTTAAATATTTTGAATGCAAATCAATTCAATATATATTCCATGGTTTTGTGGTTGGCATAGAAGCTCTGTTTTTCTGAATTCTGCTGCTGCCAACCGCATAGCTTTGGGATTTATCAAGCTTCATACATTTCTGACTTCATTAGGAATTGGCTTTTATTATTTTTAAGAAAATTTAAGAATACTTCAAGTTATACTAATTTCTGTTCTTTTAACAAATGTATCCTGTTTCAGTCTTAATATAAAAATTATTTTGAAGAGCGTTGTCTTTGATATTTATAAATTTCTATTTTAGCTGCCTCAAAATGCGAATAAAGTGTAATGAGAAAATTTTCGCAATTAAGCTATCGCAGGGTAAATGATCTTATCATTAATATGATTTTTTAATATATATATTTAAAATATCATTAAGAATTCTTTTTTTCCAGCATCGAATTAATGCTAGTATTTTTATTTACTATTACTTTTGTTTTATTATTTTTATTTCTTACAACATATATATATATATATTACTCGTATATATTATTTTAGTTATATGTATATTATTGTAGGTATATATATATATTATTGAAGGTATTCAGGGTCTACTTAGTAACAATTATCACTTAATCATTCTATTTTTAAATATGTACAAATATTTTTTTAAAATAAGAGCCTAATTAAATATTTCAGAATGGAGGCGAATTTAATATATCTGAGTATTCCAGGGCCTTGTGGTTGGCACAGCAGCTTTGTTTTTTTTAACTAAGCTGCATGCCAATTACATAGCTTTGAAATATTAAAATTCATCACTCTTTTCAGCAGGAATTTACCTTTATTAAATCCTTTTCTAAAAAATGTTAAGAAAAATTTACAATATGTCATTTTTTCTATAATATGTTTGTCAGTTTTCATTCGGAATCTAAAGTTTGTGTTAAAAAATTTTTGCTTTTCGTATTTATAAACCTCCATTTTTTTTAAGTAACCCTCAACCATAGTGAAAAAAGTTACACCATATTAACAGGTAAGAAATTATATCGTAATTGGTGTGTGTGATTTTACTGTAAGCAGGACATTTTAATGGACTTTGTAAGATATCGTTAAGTATTTACGTTTTATTGAGTTGAATGATCGTATGTAAAATTTTTACTATCAGTAGTACTTTTATATGGTTAGAATTTTTTAAGTTTTTTGTTTTCAATCTAAAGTTATTTATTGTGACTAGGATGTTTCGCGTAAGCTATTAACAGCTTAAAATGTATTCTAAATATCTGGTTATATACATCTACGCGCAATGAGGATTTTTAGAAGAAAAAGGAATGTATATTTTCCCCTTTTAAATAAAGAAAAAATATAAACTTTTACTGTCAATATTCTCAACTTATATTAACATATTCTAGATTATATCTGATTAAAATGCTTTATTTAAATACATTTTTAGTGATAAACGCAATTTTACTGTAGAATGAGAAACGTTATATAAATCCTTGAATAAATTATAAAATTTGAATAAATAATTTATGTATATATAAATCTGTTTTTTAAACATTTAAAAAAATATAAAGAGTTTAATAGTATTTAAATTCGAAAAATAATTTTCGAAAAATTACAATCAAAAAATTATTACGTTTTAATTACATACACATTAAAAATAGCTGTATTAAATGGCTTGTAGGAAAATGTGCAAGTAGCCCTCATAAAAAATATGCACTCATACGTAAAATCACTGATTTTAATCATTTTAAAGGAAACGTAAAGAATGAATTCCCAAGTAATTTTGTTACAACATAATTGCCATTTGGACGAAATGTACGTTCACTTACGCTGATCCCAGTTCTTCCCAAATGAGCATGTTTGTGTAGCAATTGTTTCGGGGTGAATAAGGAATCCGTGTAAAACCTTTAGCTTAAAATTGATAAGGGATTTTCCTTGACTGAAAATTAAAAAATTATGCGTAGTTAAAGATATAGACCTTTCTTTCGGATATATCTTCAGGATATAGGATTTTTTCGTATTCTGAACCAAAAAACCATATCCATGTGAAAAATTATAACTTAAACGATTAGAGAATGTTTTTTTTTTTCTTATCATGGAATAAACAAAAAAATTTCTAATCGTTCCCGTATAATCGTTCGTTTCCTAATCGCTCACATTCTTTATTTAGGAAGCACAATAAGAGGATTATCATTCACAGGTAAGAAAAGATTCCTCCCCTCCAGATGGTAGGTGGTTCCAGAAAGAAGGTAAATATCTTTTTTCTGGTTCTAACCAATCACTTCTTTTACAGAGGAAGACACCTCTTGTTAGAAAGTTGGATTGCTTTCTTCAGGTGTACGATTCGTTTGGTCTAATATCCCTATGAAGGGGGATTTCCGTAAGCAGAACTGTGGCGCAAAATGCTTCGCCAAGATGAACTATTGGCATATTCATTACTGATTCCTATATATAGTAAACCTAAGCTTATCCAACATTTCCTAAAGAATGAGGTGTTGGATGATCACTCAAAGAGGCGTGGAAAAAAATTAAAACAAATTATCTTTTTTAAATACTCACATATATAAATCTAATTTTTTATTTTAAATATTATTTTATCTAATTTTTGTTTGTTTTTTTTTTTTCCTATGTCTTCAAAGATTTTTAATATAACCAAAATTTATATTTTTTTATTCATATAAAAATTGTTTACATTTATATTTTTATATATCATATAATTTCGTCATATATATTATTAGTGATTTACGTAAGCTTAAAGGTTTATATAAATCACCATTATACACGACTAATTTTATTGGGAATTACTTTTTAAAATAGGAGGATCAGAAATTATTTTTCTGTTTCAGCAGTTAATAATCCATGATGCATAACATTTTGTTAACGGAATATTTTTTCGTTTTGCTACCTGTTTCAATAAGATTAAATTATTTTCCTGGAGATCATGGATATATTAATAAACATATCTCTGAAATTTTTAAAATTAAATTCCAGCTTAATGTCTGCTGTTAAATAATTGAAATTAATCAAGCTTAGATTTATTATTCAAATCATTTATAAAGATGTAGATTAATTTCTTTTTAGAAAGATAGCAAAGATAACCTAAACCACAACATTGTTAATGTTCAACACAATTAAAAATATTAACTGCGTAAGATAAAACTTATATTTTATTTTGTCATAAAACAAGAAGTTACAATTAAATTTATTATGAATCGCAAACGTTATATAGTTAAAATTATCATTTACCACATCTCAAATATTGGTACTCATTATTTTTGTTTTTAAGGAAATTTAAATCCCTATCAGATGATTTTCTAAGAAGTTGTCTTATAAGAAACATTTTACAGTGATTAAGAAATGGAATACTTATAACTAGATATTAAATTATGTAATCATAATGGAATGATTTAAGATAATGGACATGATGGGATATTATAACTACTATTCTTCAAAATTCATGGGGAAGAGGACATTTTATAATAATTATTTGTAGGCAATACTACTTGTATAACTCCAAATATAAAAACTACGACTTATAAATATTTCAATCACATAATTATTAATCATTTTCATTTGTAATCTCCGATGTAATGAAAATCTTATTACAGCTTAGACCATTAAAATAATTATGATGGAAATTTGTAATTTCTGTGCGAACTAAAAATCATCAGTATAATGGCTTTTTTATTTTGTGAATTCATTTTATGTATTGTTTATTTTTTTATTTTATCAAATAATTCTCAACCTTTATGCATGGATAGAATCTCAATTCTTCCTGCATACCTTAAGAAACGCGTCTTATCCCTATTATTCAATATAAACATGTTTATATAACATTAATTACTCTTAAACAAAATAAAGTTGCAATTATTTACTCTTAAACAAAAGTTGCAATTATTTATTAAATTAGTATAGTAATAACTATTAAGATTCAAGTATTCGCTTATTTTTGCTTTGAGGAAGGAAATATAAAAAGTGATCGAAAATACTCTGTTATGATTTAAAGATCTCCGAATAAGTACACTACTGGCCATTAAAATTGCTACACCAAGAAGGCGGCATGCTACAGACGTGAAGTTTATACGAAAGGAAGAAGGTGCTGTGATATGCAAATGATTAGCTTTTCAGCGCATTCAGACAAAGCAGGCGCCAGTAGCGACACCTACACAGATATTACAAACATGACTATACGATAAATCTTTATTAGAATTATATAAAAAATGTAAGAATTGATAAAAGTCTGATTTTTCAAAAGCCATTTTTAAAGTTTTCTTTGAAAAATTATAATCCTCCCGTAGAATTTAGCTATTCATGTAGTGATATAATTCATTGGAAGTATGATAGTTAAGCAAAATATTCCTAAAAAAAGAAGCAGCAAAGGAGAATAAATCTTTTACATTTCTAATGTATGTGAAATGTTTAATTTCTATTGTAATAAAAATATATGCAGCGATTATCGCCGTGTGCCTTTTTATTTCGTAGAAAATTTTTAGTACACTATAAATAGCATTTAATTTTATTGCATTGATTACATACTAGAACAAAAAATTAATATATCGTGCATTTGATCAGTTTTTTCTGGATTAATTTTCAAGAGACAACATTAATTATTATACGATTTCACCATCATAACATATTTCTTTATAAAAATCAATATATCGAATAATATCATAGAGAATCTACTATGATCTTTAATTCTCTCTAAAGAATATTGTTCGATTTTTCCTATTATGATATTATTTATGTTTATACTGTCCTTAAAATGTGAAATATTTTTATGAGAGGATGTGCAATTCTTTTAATCCAATGTCAACAAAAATGTTCTGCTAGAATTAAATGAAAATAAAATTGAAAATATATATGTTCTGAAGGGAATAGCAATGGATTTTGAAACTCACAATTGCCTATTACTCGATATCATAATGTTTATTTCACTTAAAATAAACAAGTATTTGATATTGGAAATTTTACGTTATTTAGCTCATTAAATTTTTATTTCAAAAATTTTACAATCTTAAATTTAAAAGAATATTTTAGAATTTTTATTGATTTTATTTATATTTTTTAAAGTATTTTTTCCCTTTTTCAAAAAATAAATACTGCATTAGAATATATGTTTTTAACTATTATAATTATAGATTATAGGTGTATTTCGAAATGTATTCAGAGAAAAAGATCTTGAATAAATAGTATAAGAAATCGCCGAGTGATCCAGAAGGAACACAATTTTGCAATTCTATTCTACAACACAAATTATGATTGATTTCACAACATTGTTTCAAACATGTCGACTAAAAATTTTTTTGCTTGATTAGTCACTGAAACACACGAAGTGAAACTGGATTTATAAATCTAAGTCAACAAACTTTAAAATAAGTGATATCTTTAAGTAATAGAACACAGAATTTACTTTCAATGCAAAAATTTATAGTATTAAAAACTAAATCGTCATTATTTTTAAATGCGATTGCTTTCAATCTTTTCTAAATTTCAAATTTTAAAAGTTTTAATTACTAAATTTGGATATTTCAGATTTTCTTGCTTGCATAATATTCTTATTTACGTTTAGATTTTAACATCGGATATGTTGCTTTTCGAACTATTATTATTCTCATTCAACAATTTTACTGCACATCAGGTCTCTTAAAAGCCAATTATATTTACTTAATTTTAAAAGTATCCTACATTTTCAAAACATTTTGATGGTTAAGGATTAAACTTACCCCAATGAAGTTTACCACATATATAATTCTTTCATTTATATTTATCTTGAAAATTAATTTCAGGATATTTTTCTTAGATAAATTTGCCATTCCATGAATTCAAATTTATTACGAAACCAAAATGAGCTTACAAATCAAACATGAAATAAAAAATAGTTTATATAATAAGTTATGAGAATTTTTATCTTAGCAAAAAGACTTAAATATATGGAGCTGGTAGACTAAAATTTGTCTACAAATATAATGTTTATTAATGATGTTTCTAATATCATTATGATATTCTTGAAATTATTTAAAGTATAATGGACGAAAAACAAAAGTTTTTTTCATGAGAAACGTATAAATTTTCGATATATTTAATTGTTAAAAATTATATGTAACAAAGATTTTCTTTCAAATTTTATTAATATTTCAAAATTATGCATATGAAAAAAAATCAAATGTTCATCGAAAAGTTTATATTTTATGGTAAACACTTGTTCCAGAAAGTTATGGCAGACTTCGCGTGGGAATTCAATCTCGAAAAATATAGATTCGTCATGGTGAAACCTTCGAGTAACAGTAGAGCGGGGAGCAAATGACACTCTTTCAGTAAGGAGGAAAGAGGGTGGGGGTCGAAATGTGTGTGTGTACTGTTCTCTCACGCGGGAGTAGGAGCATTTTCCGAACAAGAAATTGCGGGCGTAAAAAGACTAACATTGTTCCAATGATTTAATTTTCAAAATGAAGAGTTCTAGATTTAGTATAGGTTTTTTAATTTAGAAGTAAATATATTTCTCATAAATGCCAAGGAAAAGGTAGCACAAAATATGCCAAGTGAAATTTTGTTTCTTATTTGTTGTAATAATACATTTTATGCTTCAGAAAATTGAAGATTTTGCACTCAAATTTTAAGTAATTAATTAGGTTAAATTAATCAATTAGGTCACACATAATACTTGTTAATTACAAGTTATATGCTTGTTATGAATATTTGAGGCAGTAAACTCCCGATTATTAAGATATCTAAATGTTAAAAAATTTTAGTTTTTAATAGAAGAGAAATGTTACAATGCTTAAAAAAGGAAATTATAACTGATTTTTGAAAAAGCAAATTTTGAACAAATTTGAAAATAGGGAATAATTTTAATATTTCTCAAGGAATAAGGGTGTTTATTCAAGTTGAGTGCATAATTTGATCAAATGCATATTTATGTTGATTTTTACCTTTTCCATACTTTTCAAGATCGTTTTCTCTAGCCATGTTACTCTTATTATGATATCCTTAAAGTAGACTTACAAAGAATAAAATTATTTTTTGAAATTCAAGATTAAACAACTATCAACTAAATTGAACACTGTCCTTTTTTGCAATTAATATTAATAATTCTAAATGCAATAATATAAGCGTTTAGTAAAAAAAATTTTCATTTCAGTATCATTCAATTCAATACAATGAAAGGAAAAGAAAGGGCTTGTTGAGTTCTCGTTGTATTTCTTTACAAATGTCAAAATGGATCAAACAACAAATAATTCTTTCTTAAATATTTCTAATTTTATTGCTTTAAGATGAAAAACTATTCGATGATTTTTCAGTTTAGCTTTTAAATCATTAACAAGGATTATTTAATCATTATTTAATTTTTTATTTTCTTTTATTTATTTATTTTTTTTTATATATATAAATTCTAACTCTAAGCAATGCTATTTCACAATATTTTTAGTTAACATATTTTTTAACTTTCATTAGATACAGCTGCAAAAGTGTGCTCTAATTTATACAAATAATAAATAATTAGATATTGAAAAGATAACTATGTAAGCATTTTTGGAGGGGGGGGGGCAGCAATGTATAATTTAAAAAAAATTGTCGTTTGACAGCTTTGTTTTTAAAGGAAACATATTAAATTGGAGTTTTAAAGAAATTGAAAGAATATAATGAATTCAGGGAAATCTTAGGAGGTCTGCGCTCCTTGCATTTAAAATGAGCTACAGTTCAATTTTTTCCTAATTTCTCCTAAACCAAAAAAAAAAAAATAAAAAATAAATAAAATTATATAAAAAATAAAATAAAATAAAAAATCCATTTTAAAGTGTTAAGAAAAGCGTCCAATGACCGTTTTAAACAGAAAGTAGTTGAAATTAAGAGAAAGATAATTCCAAATTCATTAGAAACTGTAGACATAAGAAAATTAATGCAACTCCAAATGTTAATGAAGCTGAAATAAATAAAATAGAATGAGCATTTACTTTTTTTTTAAATAACACATACACCAATAAATATATATAATATGAATGTATGTTTCTTCTAGATGTACAATGTACGTTTCAAATTAGATTTACTTTAATTCATCTATGTATATATTATGTCATAAAAGTTCAGTGAAAATCGAAACATTATAGTTAAACCCAACATAAAGCGAAAAATTACGAAATTTGATATATTTATCAATCGGATTTTAAAACATGAATAATAAGTGATAAAAAAATGGGTTTGTAATAGTATAATGTAAAAAATGTTCACTTTAATATGCTTTAAACAATTTGGAAGAAGAAATTCAATGAAAGAAATATGCATGTTTTGACAACAAATTATTAAAATTCAAAGGGAACAATAAAATTATTAAAATTTACCAGATGTACTAGGGTCACAATATATCACCATTTAAAAATAAACTTATTACATTTAGAATTAAAAATATAGTCTTTATCAAAAAGTACAAGTAAAATGCTGTTCGCATAAGTATATATATATTATATAGCATAAGTATATAGATATTATTCGATATATTGATTTTTATAAAGAAATATGTTATGATGGTGAAATCGTATAATAATTAATGTTGTCTCTTGAAAATTAATCCAGAAAAAACTGATCAAATGCACGATATATTAATTTTTTGTTCTAGTATGTAATCAATGCAATAAAATTAAATGCTATTTATAGTGTACTAAAAATTTTCTACGAAATAAAAAGGCACACGGCGATAATCGCTGCATATATTTTTATTACAATAGAAATTAAACATTTCACATACATTAGAAATGTAAAAGATTTATTCTCCTTTGCTGCTTCTTTTTTTAGGAATATTTTGCTTAACTATCATACTTCCAATGAATTATATCACTACATGAATAGCTAAATTCTACGGGAGGATTATAATTTTTCAAAGAAAACTTTAAAAATGGCTTTTGAAAAATCAGACTTTTATCAATTCTTACATTTTTTATATAATTCTAATAAAGATTTATCGTATAGTCATGTTTGTAATACCTGTGTAGGTGTCGCTACTGGCGCCTGCTTTGTCTGAATGCGCTGAAAAGCTAATCATTTGCATATCACAGCACCTTCTTCCTTTCGTATAAACTTCACGTCTGTAGCATGCCGCCTTCTTGGTGTAGCAATTTTAATGGCCAGTAGTGTACTTATTCGGAGATCTTTAAATCATAACAGAGTATTTTCGATCACTTCTTATATTTCCCTCCTCAAAGCAAAAATAAGCGAATACTTGAATCTTCATAGTTATTACTATACTAATTTAATAAATAATTGCAACTTTTGTTTAAGAGTAAATAATTGCAACTTTATTTTGTTTAAGAGTAATTAATGTTATATAAACATGTTTATATTGAATAATAGGGATAAGACGCGTTTCTTAAGGTATGCAGGAAGAATTGAGATTCTATCCATGCATAAAGGTTGAGAATTATTTGATAAAATAAAAAAATAAACAATACATAAAATGAATTCACAAAATAAAAAAGCCATTATACTGATGATTTTTAGTTCGCACAGAAATTACAAATTTCCATCATAATTATTTTAATGGTCTAAGCTGTAATAAGATTTTCATTACATCGGAGATTACAAATGAAAATGATTAATAATTATGTGATTGAAATATTTATAAGTCGTAGTTTTTATATTTGGAGTTACACAAGTAGTATTGCCTACAAATAATTATTATAAAATGTCCTCTTCCCCATGAATTTTGAAGAATAGTAGTTATAATATCCCATCATGTCCATTATCTTAAATCATTCCATTATGATTACATAATTTAATATCTAGTTATAAGTATTCCATTTCTTAATCACTGTAAAATGTTTCTTATAAGACAACTTCTTAGAAAATCATCTGATAGGGATTTAAATTTCCTTAAAAACAAAAATAATGAGTACCAATATTTGAGATGTGGTAAATGATAATTTTAACTATATAACGTTTGCGATTCATAATAAATTTAATTGTAACTTCTTGTTTTATGACAAAATAAAATATAAGTTTTATCTTACGCATTTAATATTTTTTAATTGTGTTGAACATTAACAATGTTGTGGTTTAGGTTATCTTTGCTATCTTTCTAAAAAGAAATTAATCTACATCTTTATAAATGATTTGAATAATAAATCTAAGCTTGATTAATTTCAATTATTTAACAGCAGACATTAAGCTGGAATTTAATTTTAAAAATTTCAGAGATATGTTTATTAATATATCCATGATCTCCAGGAAAATAATTTAATCTTATTGAAACAGGTAGCAAAACGAAAAAATATTCCGTGAACAAAATGTTATGCATCATGGATTATTAACTGCTGAAACAGAAAAATAATTTCTGATCCTCCTATTTTAAAAGTAATTCCCAATAAAATTAGTCGTGTATAATGGTGATTTATATAAACCTTTAAGCTTACGTAAATCACTAATAATATATATGACGAAATTATATGATATATAAAAAATATAAAAATGTAAACAATTTTTTATATGAATAAAAAAATATAAATTTTGGTTATATTAAAAATCTTTGAAGACATAGGAAAAAAAAAAAACAAACAAAAATTAGATAAAATAATATTTAAAATAAAAAATTAGATTTATATATGTGAGTATTTAAAAAAGATAATTTGTTTTAATTTTTTTCCACGCCTCTTTGAGTGATCATCCAACACCTCATTCTTTAGGAAATGTTGGATAAGCTTAGGTTTACTATATATAGGAATCAGTAATGAATATGCCAATAGTTCATCTTGGCGAAGCATTTTGCGCCACAGTTCTGCTTACGGAAATCCCCCTTCATAGGGATATTAGACCAAACGAATCGTACACCTGAAGAAAGCAATCCAACTTTCTAACAAGAGGTGTCTTCCTCTGTAAAAGAAGTGATTGGTTAGAACCAGAAAAAGATATTTACCTTCTTTCTGGAACCACCTACCATCTGGGAGGAGGAATCTTTTCTTACCTGTGAATGATAATCCTCTTATTGTGCTTCCTAAATAAAGAATGTGAGCGATTAGGAAACGAACGATTATACGGGAACGATTAGAAATTTTTTGTTTATTCCATGATAAGAAAAAAACATTCTCTAATCGTTTAAGTTATAATTTTTCACATGGATATGGTTTTGGTTCAGAATACGAAAAAATCCTATATCCTGAAGATATATCCGAAAGAAAGGTCTATATCTTTAACTACGCATAATTTTTTAATTTTCAGTCAAGGAAAATCCCTTATCAATTTTAAGCTAAAGGTTTTACACCGATTCCTTATTCACCCCGAAACAATTGCTACACAAACATGCTCATTTGGGAAGAACTGGGATCAGCGTAAGTGAACGTACATTTCGTCCAAATGGCAATTATGTTGTAACAAAATTACTTGGGAATTCATTCTTTACGTTTCCTTTAAAATGATTAAAATCAGTGATTTTACGTATGAGTGCATATTTTTTATGAGGGCTACTTGCACATTTTCCTACAAGCCATTTAATACAGCTATTTTTAATGTGTATGTAATTAAAACGTAATAATTTTTTGATTGTAATTTTTCGAAAATTATTTTTCGAATTTAAATACTATTAAACTCTTTATATTTTTTTAAATGTTTAAAAAACAGATTTATATATACATAAATTATTTATTCAAATTTTATAATTTATTCAAGGATTTATATAACGTTTCTCATTCTACAGTAAAATTGCGTTTATCACTAAAAATGTATTTAAATAAAGCATTTTAATCAGATATAATCTAGAATATGTTAATATAAGTTGAGAATATTGACAGTAAAAGTTTATATTTTTTCTTTATTTAAAAGGGGAAAATATACAATACTTTATCTTCTAAAAATCCTCATTGCGCGTAGATGTATATAACCAGATATTTAGAATACATTTTAAGCTGTTAATAGCTTACATGAAACATCCTAGTCACAATAAATAACTTTAGATTGAAAACAAAAAACTTAAAAAATTCTAACCATATAAAAGTACTACTGATAGTAAAAATTTTACATACGATCATTCAACTCAATAAAACGTAAATACTTAACGATATCTTACAAAGTCCATTAAAATGTCCTGCTTACAGTAAAATCACACACACCAATTACGATACAATTTCTTACCTGTTAATATGGTGTAACTTTTTTCACTATGGTTGAGGGTTACTTAAAAAAAATGGAGGTTTATAAATACGAAAAGCAAAAATTTTTTAACACAAACTTTAGATTCCGAATGAAAACTGACAAACATATTATAGAAAAAATGACATATTGTAAATTTTTCTTAACATTTTTTAGAAAAGGATTTAATAAAGGTAAATTCCTGCTGAAAAGAGTGATGAATTTTAATATTTCAAAGCTATGTAATTGGCATGCAGCTTAGTTAAAAAAAACAAAGCTGCTGTGCCAACCACAAGGCCCTGGAATACTCAGATATATTAAATTCGCCTCCATTCTGAAATATTTAATTAGGCTCTTATTTTAAAAAAATATTTGTACATATTTAAAAATAGAATGATTAAGTGATAATTGTTACTAAGTAGACCCTGAATACCTTCAATAATATATATATATACCTACAATAATATACATATACCTAAAATAATATATACGAGTAATATATATATATATATATATATATATATGTTGTAAGAAATAAAAATAATAAAACAAAAGTAATAGTAAATAAAAATACTAGCATTAATTCGATGCTGGAAAAAAAGAATTCTTAATGATATTTTAAATATATATATTAAAAAATCATATTAATGATAAGATCATTTACCCTGCGATAGCTTAATTGCGAAAATTTTCTCATTACACTTTATTCGCATTTTGAGGCAGCTAAAATAGAAATTTATAAATATCAAAGACAACGTTCTTCAAAATAATTTTTATATTAAGACTGAAACAGGATACATTTGTTAAAAGAACAGAAATTAGTATAACTTGAAGTATTCTTAAATTTTCTTAAAAATAATAAAAGCCAATTCCTAATGAAGTCAGAAATGTATGAAGCTTGATAAATCCCAAAGCTATGCGGTTGGCAGCAGCAGAATTCAGAAAAACAGAGCTTCTATGCCAACCACAAAACCATGGAATATATATTGAATTGATTTGCATTCAAAATATTTAACTAAGCTTTCATTTTGTATAATACTGAAATTTAATAATATGAAATAATGATAATTTTTTGTGTTATGTTAAGTACGTTTTAGTATTAGCTTATCTGACAAAAATTAAATGTAACAAGTAGTGAGACTAAAATTACATCCAATAACTTGGTGTTGAAAAAGATTGGGAATTCATATTTTACGATTATCCATAGAAATCATATTTGTTATGAAAGCAATTACTATGACACGTCTTAATAGTGAATATTATGCATAGCGCTTTCTTAACTCAACATTGCATTTTGAGCCTTTGAAAAATTGCAAGTTTTTAAATACCAAAGACAAAGTTTTTGTTTAATATTTTCAAATTATATTTTTAAACAAAGTTTCTGACTTAAATTACTACAACATGAATTAATTTTAAAAATTTGTTGAGAAGTAATAATAATGAAAACAAATTACTACTGAAATCATAAATATATGAAGCTTGGAAGTAGCACAAAGTTAAGAAGTTGGCATGCAGTTTAATTAAAAGACAAAACTACTGCGCCAACTCCTATACCATGGAATATTCAAATATTAAACTAATTTGCAATTTAAAATATTTGAGAAATCTTTTGTGAAACTTAATAGATATTTAAAAGAAATTATAATGAACTATAAAAAATATAAATTGTTAGAAAATATGTTGAATATTTTTGTATTTAGCATTTACCTCAAAATAAATTTTCAAATTACTAAAAAAATGTTTCTCAAAATATCATCGAAATTTGAAAAAATAAACTTTAAAAATTATATTTCTATTTCAAATTAAAGCAATGCAATTGTAAAGAAATTTATACAAATTTGTACATTATTTCTATGTTTTTATTTAAATATTCTGGAGTTCCATTTCCTTTTTGTTCCAGTAAAATGAATGCGAACAACGAAAACTATGATGCAATAGATTTCAATGTTTAAATTTAACTTCTTTGAGAATAAAAAACTTATCTAACTCTTATCTACCTTTTTCTCTGATAACACTTAGCAGAAAACAAGTAAAAAATTTATTAAGATTTGTACCTATAATAACAAAATAAAAATATAATCTAAGTGCAAAAACGAAATTTTTAAAATCTTTTCTCACTTGTCTCAGCGGGAAACTCAACTGCTCAACTTTTGTTTTGAAAGAAAATAAAATTACATGATAACTATAGGAGTATTATTTAGAAACAAATATTCAAGCAAACAACAAGAATTTAGAAGATGTTATTGGAATGGCGAAGTGAGTCATTTAAACTGTGTGTTAAAAAAAATGTCAGTTGTCGAACACGACAAAGTCATCCACTTTCTAGAAATAAATTAACGCGTCGAGACGACTCAATTTTAATATGGTTTTTTCGTCAAAAAGATAAGAGTTTTAAATCAAACAATACAAAACATTCTTCATTATGGAACGTTATCAATGATTTACCTTAAGACACGAGAACCTAAATTGTCTCACTCGGGAGATTGTGATTAAATGCAAAGTGATTGGAGTGTATTGCTTTTTGTGGACAGGTCTAGATTCAATTTAAGATATGGCACCAAACGTGATATATTGTATAAGGAACACTTTATAAGGCATACCTTATTTACCATGGGAAAATCGTACTCAGTTTTTAAGAACTGAGATCAGAATAAGTGAATGTACTGATCAAGAAATTTCATCCAAAAGGTAATTTTACCACACAAACCTATTCAGACATAAAATGTTAAGCTGTAACAAAGCTCCGCTTGTAAATCCATTTTTTCTTTTTTTACACCCTTTTGTTGCTTTTAAAGTAATTAAAATAGGCACTTTTAAGCATGAGGGCATTTCTATTACGAGATCACTGTTTTCCACGCGGAATTTAATACACCTATTTTTGATATATATAATAAATACCGATGTGAATATTATATTTGCTTAGTAATATTTCCTTTGATTGTAATTTATTGAAAACTGTTTTTTATTTGTAATAATAATATCAATAAACTTTCTCTATATTTTAAAAGCAATCTCATTTAAATATACACGTATTTATATATTCAAATATTATAAAATTTTGTTCAACACTAAAATTGTACTCTCATATGATGTATTTTAATCGCTTAAAGTAGTAAATCTTTATTTAAATATTGGATTAAATTATTTGTGATCATATTTGGAGTAAACATGTTTTAAATGCCATTCTTTTTGTTACATTCATCTATTAAGTAAACTTACTTCTCATTTTAATATGTTTAATTTTTTGTATTTATTTAAAATAGTTTGAATAATATTTATCCCTCCATTCTCATTATAATGATTTTAATTTCTTCCACTTATTTTGTCGTTGGTATGTCAATAAATACAAACTTATGGTTACTTATCATTACAATCTATCATTTTTTATTTGATAAAAATTCTTCAAAAATTGTAAATACCTTGTGTGATTGTGTTTGTGTATAATAATTGACCTAAATTAATTTAAAATGAATGTTATTATTTCTATAAAATTCCCTTTAAATATTATAAATGTGTCATTTGGAAACAATTTTACCTGTTTATTGATACATTCCTTGTTTTTTGACATTGCTTTGAGAACCCTTTTCCCTTTTATAATATTTTTTGTGCGTTGCTGTAATATTATTTTATGCTTCCTTTTATTGTCATATAAGATTTAAGAGGAATACTTCAAAAATCTTTGCTGTATTTTTTATATTTAATCAATAAAATTTTAGATTTCAATTCATTTTCTTAACTTTAGTTCAAAGAAATCTCAGTAAAATTGATTTGATTATTATTTCTTTATATTTGAAAAATATGCACTTCAATTATATTTTATTTTTGATGCAGTGTTTGCGTGAAATTTGTGTTGTTAAAGTTTGAATTTATCAATAATGTGGTAGTTAAATTTTAACTTACAGTCTCTTAAATGCACCTGATGTATGTCAAAATCTTATGAAGTCTATTAAATATGTATTTCCTTTTAACTTCATGAAAATTTTAATTTTTCTAATATATTTATTTAATTAAAAATCTGAAATTTGTGCTGATACTTTCTTGTAATATAAAATGTACTTGTGTTCCTTCATTGTTTCTTAGTCTAAATGTTTCTATTTCTTAGTATTATCTTTTTTTTTCCTTTTATAAAATAAATAATATGACTATTGTTAAATATTATACAGTTTTTTTACCTTGAAATCTTACTACAATGTTGCAAAATTTTTGAGAAAAATGTTTTGTGATTTTTATTGACGCAAAATATGTAAAATAAAGGGTAATTTTCCTACAGTTTGTGCATTAAGTATTATTTTTTGGAAGAATCTGAAACTAAAGGACCTTTTCTAAGAAGTAATATTTTATTTTATGTAAAGAGAAAAAATTTTTAAAATTGTTACTCCCATTGTCAGTTTTATTCAGTGAACATTCTTGTCTAAATGTTTGCTTTATGTTACATTATCTTCCATTTAGCACTTTGAATGTACGCAGGTAAAATATTTATTCCCATTAAAAGTTCTGAGTTATTATTGTACTGCAAATGTCCTTTTCAATATGCAATCCTTTATAAATAGTTTGCTCTTCATGGTTAATTTTTATACAATTTGATGATCAAAAATTTTATTGTTTTTATTAAGAAAAATAGAAAATTTTTCACCTGTAATAGTTGGAGATTTTTTTCTTTTTATTTCTTCTTAGTGATATTTTTCTGTAATATATTCAAATTCATTTAATATTTTTACAAATGGTGTTAATAATTAATTAAATTTAATAAAATATTTTATTTTCCTAAAATTGAATCTAAACAATAATATCTTTTCCAATATAAATTATTTTTCAAGTATGCATACAGACTTATTGTAATTTTACTTTAATTACAGAATATATTGGATCAATAAGAGTGGATAATAATTTCTGGTTTATTTCTTCAACTACTTGAAACTTCGGAATTCCTCTTTTACTGTAAGTTATGTTTACTTTAAAAAATCTTTATTTAAATATTGGATTAAATTATTTGTGATCATATTTGGAGTAAACATGTTTTAAATGCCATTCTTTTTGTTACATTCATCTATTAAGTAAACTTACTTCTCCTTTTAAATATGTTTAATTTCTTGTATTTATTTAAAAAAGTTGAATAATATTTATCCCTCCATTCTCATTATAATGATTTTAATTTCAGCCACTTATTTTGTCCTTGGTATGTCGATAAATTGAAACTTATCGTTACCCATCATTACAATCTATCATTTTTTATTTGATAAAAATTCTTCAAAAATTGTAAATACCTTGTGTGATTGTGTTTGTGTATAATAATTGACCTAAATTAATTTAAAATGAATGTTATTATTTCTATAAAATTCCCTTTAAATATTATAAATGTGTCATTTGGAAACAATTTTACCTGTGTATTGATACATTCCTTGTTTTTTGACATTGCTTTGAGAACCCCTTTCCCTTTTATAATATTTTTTGTGCCTTGCTGTAATATTATTATTTGTTTCCTTTTATTTTCATATAAGATATAAGAGGAATACTTTGAAAATCTTTGCTGTATTTTTTATATTTAATCAGTAAAATTTTAGATTTCTATTCATTTACTTACTTTCAGTTCAAAGAAATCTCAGTAAAATTGATTTGATTATTATTTCTTTATATTTGAAAAATATGCACTTTAATTATATTATATTTTTGATGCAGTGTTTGCGTGAAATTTGTTTTGTTAAAGTTTGAATTTATTAATAATGTGTTAGTTAAATTTTAACTTACAGCCTCTTAAATGCACCTGATGTATGTCAAAATGTTCAGAAGTCTATTAAATATGTTTTTTCTTTAACTTCATGAAAATTTTAACTTTTCTGATATATTTATTTAATTAAAAATCTGTAATTTGTGCTGATACTTGCTTGTAATATAAAATGTACTTCTGTTCCTTCATTGTTTCTTAGTCTAAAAGTTTCTCTTTCTTAATATTATCTTTCTTTTTTCCTTTTATAAAATAAATAATATGACTATTGTGAAATATTATACAGTTTTTTTACCTTGAAATCGAACTACAATGTTGAAAAATTTTTGAGAAAAATATTTTCGGAATTTTATTAATGCAAAATATGTAAAATAAAGGAAAATTTTCCTACAGTTTGTGCATTAAGTATTATTTTTTGGAAGAATCTGAAACTAAAGGACCTTTTCTAAGAAGTATTATTATATTTTATGTGAAGAGAAAAATTTTTTAAAATTGTTACTCTCATTATCAGTTTTATTCAGTGAACATTCTTGTCTAAATGTTTGTTTTATGTTACATTATCTTCCATTTATCACATTGAACGTGCGCAGGTAAAAGATTTCTTTCCATTAAAAGTTCTAAGTTATTATTGTACTGCAAATGTCCTTTTCAGTATCCAATCTTTTATAAATAGTTTGCTCTTCATTGTTAATGTCTATAAAATTTGATGATCAAAAATTAAATTGTTATTATAAAGAAAATAAAAAATTTTTCACCTGTAATAGTTAGAGATTTTTTTTTTTTTTTGTATTTCTTCTTAGTGATATTTTTCTTTGAATATATTCCAATTCATTTAATATTTCTACAAATGGTTTAAATAATTAAATAAATTTAATAAAATATTTTATTTTCCTAAAATTCATTCTAAACAATAATGTCTTTTTCAGTATAAATCATTTTTCATTTTTTCAAGTATGCATACAGACTTATTGTAATTTTACTTTAACTACAGAATATATTGGATCAATAAGAGTGGATGATAATTTCTGGTTTATTTCTTCAACTACTTGAAACTTTGGAATTCCTCTTTTATTGTAAGTTATGTTTACTTTAACAAATCTTTATTTAAATATTGGATTAAATTTTTTGGGATCATATTTGGAGGTAACTTGTTTTAAATACCACTCTTTTTGTTACATTCATCTATTAAGTAAACTTACTTCTCCTTTTAAATATGTTTAATTTCTTGTATTTATTTAAAATAGTTTGAATAATATTTATCCCTCCATTCTCATTATAATGATTTTAATTTCTTCCACTTATTTTGTCCTTGGTATGTCGATAAATTGAAACTTATGGTTACCCATCATTACAATCTATCATTTTTTATTTGATAAAAATTCTTCAAAAATTGTAAATACCTTGTGTGATTGTGTTTGTGTATAATAATTGACCTAAATTAATTTAAAATGAATGTTATTATTTCTATAAAATTCCCTTTAAATATTATAAATGTGTCATTTGGAAACAATTTTACCTGTTTATTGATACATTCCTTGTTTTTTGACATTGCTTTGAGAACCCTTTTCCCTTTTATAATATTTTTTGTTCCTTGCTGTAATATAATTATATGTTTCCTTTTATTTTCATATAAGATTTAAGAGGAATACTTCAAAAATCTTTGCTGTATTTTTTATATTTAATGAGTAAAATTTTAGATTTCAATTCATTTTCTTACCTTCAGTTCAAAGAAATCTCAGTAAAATTGATTTGATTATTATTTCTTTATTATTAAAAAATATGCAGTTTAATTATATTATATTTTTGATGCAGTGTTTGCATGAAATTTGTGTTGTTAAAGTTTGACTTTATTAATAATGTGTTCGTTAAAATTTAACTAACAGCCTCTTAAATGCACCTGATGTATGTCAAAATGTTCAGAAGTCTATTAAATATGTTTTTTCTTGTAACTTCATGAAAATTTTAACTTTTCTAATATATTTATTTAATTAAAAATCTGTAATTTGTTCTGATACTTGCTTGTAATATAAAATGTACTTATGTTCCTTCATTGTTTCTTAGTCAAAAAGTTTCTCCTTCTTAATATTATCTTTCTCTTTTTCTTTTATAAAATAAATAATATGACTATTGTGAAGTAATATACAGTTTTTTTACATTGAACTCTTACTACAATGTTGCAATATTTTTGAGAAAAATATTTTGAGAGTTTTATTAGCGCAAAATAAGTAAAATAAAGGGAAATTTTCCTATAGTTTGTGCATTAAGTATTTTTGTTGGAAGAATCTGAAACTAAATGACCTTTCTAAGAAGTGTTATTTTATTTTATGCAAAGAGAAAAAAGTTTAAAATGGTTACTCCCATTGTCAGTTTTATTTAATGAACATTCTTGGCTAAATGTTTGTTTTATATTACATCTTCTTCTATTTAGCAATTTGAATGTACGCATGTAAACTATTTCTTCCCATTAAAAGTTCTGAGTTATTATTATACTGCAAATGTCATTTTCAATAACCAATCCTTTATAAATAGTTTGCTCTTCATGGTTAATATTTATACAATTTGATGATCAAAAATTGAATTGTTTTTATTAAGAAAAACAGAAAATTTTTCACCTGTAACAGTTGGAGATTTTTTTCTTTTTATTTCTTCTTAGTGATATTTTTCTGTAATATATTCAAATTCATTTAATATTTTTACAAATGGTGTTAATAATTAATTAAATTTAATAAAATATTTTATTTTCCTAAAATTGAATCTAAACAATAATATCTTTTCCAATATAAATTAGTTTTCAGTTTTTCAAGTATTCATACAGACTTATTGTTATTTTGTTATACATATAGAATATTTTGTTCCAATAAGAGTGAAAAGATTTTTGGTTTCTTTCTTCAACTGCTTGAACCTTTGAAATTTCTCTTTTATTGTAAGTTTTGTTTATTTCAAAAATTCTTTATTTAAGTATTGGACTTTATTATTTTTGTTTATAATTGGAATAAACGTGTTTAAATGCAATTTTTTTTTTCACATTCATCTTTTAAGTAAAATTACTTTTTCCTCTAAAATCTGTTTAATTTTTTGTATTTATTTAAAGTAGTTGTCCTGTACTATTTATCGCTCCATTCTGGACATAATGATTTTAATTTATTCCACATATTTTGTCATTGGTGTTTCATTAAATACAAACTTATGATTAGCTATTATTGCAGTCTATCTTATTTCTTATTTGATGTTAGTTTTTCAAAAACTGTAAATTACTTGTGTGCGTGCAAAAATTAACATGTTTTACTGAAAATGAATATTATTTTTTTTTAAAATTCCCATTTAAATACTATAAACGTATTATTTGAAAAGATTTAACGTGGTTATCGATAAATTCTTTAGTTTTTTACTTTGCTTTCAGAACCATTTTCCCTCTTAAAATGTTTTTTGTTCTTTGCTGTAACGTGACTTTCTATTTGCTTTTTTTTTTCATATAACATTTAAGAGGAATACTTTTAAATCTGTGCTGTGTTTCCTATCTTTGATAAGTGTAATATTAGATTTCAAATCATTTTCCTATCTTCGGTACAAAGTAATCTCTAAAATTCATTTGATAATTATTTCTTAATATTTAAAAAATATGCACTTCAATTATATATTGCTTTTGTTACACTGTTTGTATGAAATAAGTGTTGTTAAATTTTCAGTTTATTAATAATGTATTAATTAAATTTTTACTTACAAGCTCTTAAATGCACTTGGTGTATCTCAAATTTTTCAGAAGTTAATTAAATATTTTTTTTTCCTTTAATTTAATACAAATTTTGCCTTTTCTGATATATTTAATTAATTAAAATTCTTTAATTTGAGTTGTAATTTGTTTTTATTATTAAATGTACCCATGCTCTTTTATTGTTTTCACTCTAAAACTTTTTCCTTTATTATATTATATTCCATTTTTCCTTTTATTAAATAAGTTATTCAACTAATCTAAATTATTATAGGGTTTATTAACATTAATTTTCTAGTACAATGTTACCAGATTTTTAGAAGACTATTTTATTATTTTTATTAACAGAAAATAAGTAAAATAAAAGGAAATTTTCTTTGTGTTTGAGCATTTAGGATTGTTTTTTTAAAGAATCTGAATCTAAAGTAACTTTACTCGGAAGTATTATTTTATTCTTTGAAAAGGAAACATGTTTTAATATTTATACTACCATTTTCAGTTAAATTTAGTGCATACTCTTGTCTAAATGCTTATTTTATGTTACATGATCTTACATTTAGCAGGTTGAATGTATGCATGTATAATATTTCTTCCCATCAGAAGTTTTAAGTTTTTATTGTACTGTAAATGTCCAATCTTTTATAAATAGCTTTCTGTTCATTGTTTAAGATTTAATGTTGATACAGTTTTGCTGATCATCAATTATCGATGTTCTTATGACGAAAATAGAAAATTTTTCAGCTGTAAGAGTTGGAGATTTTTTTATTATTTTTTATACTGATATTTGTGTTAGAACACATTCCAATAATTTCGAATTTTCTATAAATTTTTTAAAAACTAATAAATTTAAAAAGAGTCCTTTATTTACTTGAAAGCCTTTGGAAACAATCATATATTTTCAAAAATAAAATATTTTTCATTTTGTCAAGTATTTATGCATACTTATTGTTATTTTTTATATTTACAGAATATTTTGTTGCAATTAGAGTGAATAATGGTTTTTGGTTTATTTCTTCAACTACTTGAAACTTTGGACTTTCTTTTTTGTTGTTTTTGTGTATATTTGGAATATTATGCACTGCTTGTATGAAATTACTGTTTTTAATGTTTGAGTTTATTAATAATGTGTTAATTGAATTTTTACTTACAAGCTCTGAAATGCACTTGGTGTATCTCAAATTTTTTAGAAGTTAATTAAATATGTTTTTTCCTTTAATTTAATGCTAATTTTGTCTTTTCTAATAGATTTATTTAATTAAAAATCTTTAATGTGCTGTAACTTGGTTTTATTATTAAATACCCAAGTTCCTTTTTTGTTTTCAGTTCAAAAGTTTCTATTTTTTAATATTATATTCTATTTTTCCTTTTATTAAATAAGTTATTTGACTAATCTAAATTATTATAGGGTTTATTAAAATTTAAGTTCTACTACAATGTTGCAAGATTTTTAGAAGAGTATTTTATGATTTTTATCAACTAAAAATAAGTAAAATAAAAGGAAATATTCCTAGTGTTTGAGCTTTTAGGATTGTTTTTTATAAAGAACCTGAAACTAAAGGTGCTTCTCTCGAAAGTATTATTTTATTCTTTGCAAAGAGAAACAAGTTTTAATGTTTATACTACCAATTTCAGTTTAATTTAGTGCATACTCTTGCCTAAATGCTTGGTTTATGTTTCATTTAGCAGGTTGAATGTATGTATGTATAATATTTCTTCCCATCAGAAGTTTTGAGTTTTTATTATAATGCAAATGTCCTTTTCAATGTCCAATATTTTATAAATTGCTTGCTCTTCATTGTTTGATTTGATTTTGATGCAATTTGGTGAACATAAATCAAATAGTTTCTATGCAAAAAATGAAAAATTTTTCAGCTTTATTTGTTGGAGATTTTAATATTTTTTATAGTGATGTTTGTATATGAATATAATGCTATAAATATACATTCTTTATAAATGTTTTAGAAAATTTATGTATGTTAAAAGAATCTTTTATTTACCAATCAGCCTTTGTAAACAATAATATATTTTCCAAAATAAAATATTTTTCATTTTATCAAGTATTCATACAGACTTATTGTTATTTTGTTATATTTACAGAATATTTTGTTGCAATGAGTGTAAATAATGGTTTTTGGTTTATTTCTTCAACTTCTTAAATCTTTAGAATTCCTGTTATATTGTAAGTTTTATTTGCTTCAAAAACCTTTGTTTAAATATTAGACTTTATTATATTGTATTTAATTGGAATAAACATGTTTGAAATGCAATTCCCTTTTCTTTTCTTTTTTTCTGCTTTTTACATTATCTTTTAAATACATTTATTTTTCCTTTTAAATCTGTGTAATATTTGTATTTATTTCAAATAATTGTAATAATATTCATCACTCCATTCTCAACGTAATTTTTTTAATTTATTCAACATAGTTTGTCATTGGTATGTCAATAAATAGAAAGTTATGGTTACCTATCATTACAGTTTACATTATTTCTTTGTTTGGCTTAAATTCTTCAAGAAGTATAAGTTCCTTGTGTAAGTGCCATAGTAAACGTATTTTACTTAAAATGAAATATATTATTTTTCTTTAAATCCTCATTAAATATAAACGTATTATTTAGAAAAGATTTCCCCTGCTTATTGATACATTCCTTATTTTTTTAACATTGCTTTGAAAACTGTTTTCCCTCTTAAAATATTTTTTGTTCTTTGCTGTAGCATAATTTTCTATTTGCTTTTATTTTCATATAATATTTAAGAGGAATACTTTGAAATCTATGCTGTGTATCCTATCTTTGATAAGCGTAATATTAGATTTGAAATCATTTTCCTATCTTCGGTACAAAGTAATCTCTGAAAAATTGATTTGATAGTTATTTCTTAATGTTTAAAAAAATATGCACTTCAATTATATATTGTTTTTGATGTAATGTGCTTGTATGAAATTAGTGTTGTTAATGTTTGAGTTTATTAATAATATGTTAATTGAATTTTTACTTACAAGCTCTGAATTGCACTTGGTGTTTTTCACATTTTTCAGAAGTTAATTAAATATGTTTTTTCCTTTAATTTAATGCAAATTTTGTCTTTTTTAATAGATTTAATTAAAAATCTATAATTTGAGCTGTAACTTGATTTTATTTTTAAATGTACCCAAATTCCTTTATTGTTTTCAGTCTAAAAGTTTCTCCTTTTTAATATTATATTCCATTTTTCCTTTTACTAAATAAGTTATTTGACTAATCTAAATTATTATAGGGTTTATTAACATTTGAGTTCTACTACAATGTTGCAAGATTTTTAGAAGTACATTATGAGTCTTATTAACAGAAAATAAGGAAAATAAAAGGAAATTTTGCTAGTGTTTGAGTATTTAGGATTTTTTTTTTTTTTTTTTTTTAAGAATCAAACAAAAGAAGCTTTTCTCGGAAGTTTTATTTTATTCTTTGCAAAAGGAAACGTGTTTTAATGTTGATACTTCAATTTTCAGTTTAATTTAGTGCATATTTTTAGCTAAATGCTTGTTTTGTATTACATAATCTTACATTTAGCAGATTGAATGTATGTATATATAATATTTCTTCCCATCAGAATTTTTGAGTTTTTATTGTAATGCAAATGTCCTTTTCAATGTCCAATCTTTTATAAATAGCTTGCTCTGCATGGTGTATGATTTAATGTTGATACAGTTTTGGTGATCATCAATTAAATATGTTTTTATGAGGAAAATAGAAAATTTGCAGCTGTAATTTGTTGGTTATTTTTTTATTATATTTTACAGTGATATTTGTGTATGAATATTATCTAATTAATGCAAATTTTTTATAAATGTATTAAAAAACTTATGTATGTTAAAAGAATCTTTTATTTACAAAAAAGGCTTTGTAAACAATAATACATTTTCCGATATAAAATATATTTCATATTGTTAAGTATTCATATATACTAATCGTAATTTTCTTATATTTATAGAATATTTTGTTCCAATAAGAGTGAAAAGATTTTTGGTTTCTTTCTTCAACTACTTGAACCTTTGAAATTTCTCTTTTATTGTAAGTTTTGTTTACTTCAAAAATTCTTTATTTAAATATTGGACTTTATTATTTTTGTTTATAATTGGAATAAGCATGTTTAAATGTAATTTTTTTTTAACATTAATATTTTAAGTAAAATTAATTTTTCCTCTAAAATCTGCTTAATTTTTTGTATTTATTTAAAGTAGTTGTCCTGTACCATTTATTGCTCCATTCTGGTCATAATGATTTTAATTTATTCCACATATTTTGTCATTGGTGTTTCATTAAATACAAACTTATGATTAGCTATTATTGCAATCTATCTTATTTTTTATTTGATGTTAGTTCTTCAAAAACTGTAAATTACTTGTGTAAATGCATAGTAAACGTATTTTACTTAAAATGAAATATATTATTTTTCTTAAAATCCCCTTTAAATACTATAAACATATTATTTTAAAAGATTTCACATGCTTATCGATACATTCCTTATTTTTTACTTTGCTTTCAGAACCATTTTCCCTCTTAAAATATTTTTTGTTCTTTTACTGTAGCAGGATTTTCTAATTGTTTTTATTTTCATGTATCATTTAAGGGGAATACTTTAAAATCTATGCTTTGTTTCCTATCTTTGATAAGTGTAATATTAGCTTTCAAATCATTTTCCTATCTTCGGTACAAAGTAATCTCTAAAATTCATTTGATAATTATTTCTTAATATTTAAAAATATGCACTTCAATTATATATTGTTTTTGTTACTCTGCTTGTATGAAATAAGTGTTGTTAAATTTTGAGTTTATTAATAGTGTGCTAATCAAATTTTTACTTACAAGCTCTTAAATGCACTTGGTGTATATCAAATTTTTCAGAAGTTAATTAAATATGTTTTTTCCTTTAATTTAAAACAAATTTTGTCTTTTCTAATATATTTAATTTGAGATGTAATTTGCTTTTTTTTATTAAATGTACCCATGCTCTTTTATTGTAATCTAAATTATTATAGGGTTTATTAACATTTAAGTTCTACTACAATGTTGCAAGATTTTTTGAAGTACATTTTATGAGTCTTATTAACAGAAAATAAGTAAAATAAAAGCAAATTTTCTTTGTGTTTGAGCATTTAGGTTTGTTTTTATAAAGAATCTGAAACTAAAGGAGCTTCTCTCGAAAGTGTTATTTTACTCTTTGCAAAGAGAAACATGTTTTAATATTTATACTACCATTTTTGCAGTTTAATTTATTGCATACTGTTGGCTAAATTCTTGTTTTATGTTACATAATCTTACATTTAGCAGGTTGAATGTATGCATGTATAATATTTCTTCCCATCAGAAGTTTTTATTGTACTGCAAATGTCCTTTTCAATATCCAATCTTTTATAAATTGCTTGCTTTTCATTTTTATGATTTAATGTTGATACCATTTGGTGATTATGAATTAAAAAACTTTCTATGCTGAAAATTGAAAATTTTTCAGCTGTAACAGTTGGAGATTTTTTTTATTATTTTTTATAGTTATATTTGTGTATGAATACATTCCAATAATTACGAATTTATTTTAAATTTTTTAAAAAACTAATAAATTTAAAAAGAGTTTTTTATTTACGTAAAAGCCTTTGTAATCAATGAAGTCTTTTCCAAATTAAAATATTTTTCATTTTGTCAAGTATTCATACAGACTTATTGTTGTTTTGTTTTATATACAGAATATTTTGTTGTAATGAGTATGAATAATGGTTTTTGGTTTATTTCTTCAACTGCTTGAACCTTTGGAATTTCTCTTTCATTCTAAGTTTTGTTTACTTCAAAAATTCTTTATTTGAATATTGGAATAAACATGTTTGAAATGTAATTCCTTTTTTTTATACTTTTATCTTTTAAATATAGTTATTCTTCCTTATAAATCTGTTTAATATTTGTATTTATTTCAAATAATTGCAATAACATTCTTCACTCCATTCTCATCATAATGGTTTTAATTTATTCAACATATTTTGTCATTGGTATTTCAATAAATAGAATGTTATGGTTACCTATCATTACAGTCTATCTTATTTATTTATTTATTTATTTTTTGGTTTAAATTTTTCAAAAAGTATAAGTTCCTTGTGTGCATGCAATAATAAATATATATTACTTAAAATGAATGTTATAATTTTTATAAAATTCTCCATTAAATATTATAAACATATTATTTACAGAAAAGATTTATCCTGCTTATCGATACATTCCTAATTGTTTCAAACTGACTTGAGAACCATTTTCCCTTTTAAAATATTTTTTGTCCTTTGCTGTAGCATTATTTCCTATTTCCTTTTATTTTCATATAACATTTAAGAGGAATATTTCGAAAATCTTTGTTGTATTTGCTATCTTCTAACAGTGTAGTATTAGATTTCAATTCATTTTCTTACATTCGGTACAAAGTAATCTCTATAAAATTTATTTGATAATTGAACCCGACTTGCAGATCTAATGAAACCATGGGACGAATCCTTATATTTTATAATTAAAAAAACTATTTTTTATCTTTTCAGCTAAACAAGAACATTTGAAATTTAAGCTTTGCACTTTTTTCCTTTTAATATTGTTTTTTCTTTATCTTTATTTGCTTACTTTTTATATTTAAATTACATTAGCAAATTAGGCAGGTATGAACTACATCAGGATGGACGAGTGTTGTATACTCCAGAGACTGCAGCGTCACCGCTACTGCCCACTTGAGCTCCACTATTCTACTCACACATTGCGCTGGAGATGGATCAGCCAGAACATTGTTAAAATCATTGCTGTAAATTAAACTTATAAATCATTAAATATCTTTGTCATTTAACTTGCAGCTTTCATTCAACAAACCCGTAAACATCCCTACTATAACACACACACAGAGATCCATATATTAAAAATGTAATATGTGAAACTAAAATATCAAACTAAATGGTTAGTCAAAATGAATACTCTTTTATAAATTTTGACTAATAATTTTGGTTTGGTAAAATGCTTGTAATCACTAATAAATTGTTCCTTCACAGAAAAATCCTTAAGATTAAAAATGTGTCCAATAATTTTAATATAATATGTAACTTATTTTGCATTAAACTGAAATTAAATAGGGAAAAGATAAATTTACATGCATATTGTTAATTCAATAAAAAGGGTTTGAAATCGATTCATTATTTTGAAATGTTGCGTTACAATATATAGCTTAAAATCATAGTGCTCTTTATAATCATAGACGTATAAATGTTTTAATTTATTCATTTAAAAATATTAAATATTATAATGAATTTCAAATAAATATATACATTTCTTACTTCTAAGAAAATCGCATATTGAAATTTTAAGTGTCATTTTCTTATAAGTCACGTTCCTGAATTGGACAAATACCATTTAGACATAGTTTTTTGTTAAAATACTTTAAGATATTGAACAAGTTGTCCTGCAAAGAACATTTTTTAGTATAAAAAGTGTCAATATAGGTTAATTTAAGTAACTTTCTATTAAATTAAAATAAGATTGTACACAAAAAAACTAATGAATTGATAAATTTTTGTTTTCTGTTAAATAACGGATTTTTACTTGTAATCGATTACTACGCTTCATCAAAAATTATAGAAACTAACATTTGAATGATTATTTTGATATTAGATAAGTAAAATATTTCGGCCACAAAAAATCAGTAAATTAAAAAAATATGTGGTTGGTAACCAGAACTCTCTCTCTCTCTCTCTATTTGTAATGGGGTGCTGCGGAGAGGCGTAACGGGATAGCCAGGAACTGATTTTGGCCCCAGCAAGGGAGAGAAGGGCGAGAGGTTTTTCCTTTTCGGAGTTCCTTTACCAAAAATACGCATCCCCCAATTTAAATATTTGAATTTTCATTATCATTTATGTTAATCATAAATTTTAGTGATAGTTAAGTGGAGATATAATAAAAATTTTAAGAATTTAAAAGAAAAACAAACAAAATGAATAAAAATTTGATAAATAAATTTAATTTTAAAAATAATTAGTTTAACAGAATTTTATTTAAGTTTAAAATTACTGATGATTTTGGATCTGGCAAGATGTGGTGAGGATCAAACCGCTTCCTTATTTTTAGCCGAAAGGTGTCCAATTTACATTTCTTTATTGCAACCACAAAAAGGATTATTACAAAAAAGGGGTCCCGCGCTCGCACACACAACAATGGTTATTTTCTTGAATACAATTTAGATATTTTTCTTTTTTGTGTGTAGTTAAGTACAGTAAGTTAGTTGTACTAGCATTCACAAATTTCTGGGTTGCAATATTTCTGGTTGTTTACAAACTCAGTATTTACTTTGAATATTTCTTGGTTAAATACTGACGTTTATATTTACATTTATTTACGAAATTAAGTACTTATATCGATATTTAGTTAAAGAGGTTATATAAATAATGTTTACTTTTTTATACAAATATTAAGGTTAATTATTTACATATTATTTTTCGAGGCTTAATTTCACAGCTATGTGGTGGTGCAACTCTGCATCATTTCAATAGATAGAATAAATAATACATTACAACTCTGACAGAAAATAATTGTCTTTAATTATGATCTAGTTATTAGTTAATGATGTCAACGCAATAAAGATTCATATTCTAATTTGTGTTACCTCTTACTATTATTTCTAATAAATATATACATGTGTGTGTGGAGAATACTTAATCCAAAGCGGTTTTCACACCAATAGAGAAATTAAAACAAGCCATCGTAGCACAATACATTTAACACACATAGAGAGACATCCAAAACAGAAGTAAGTAAAAAAAAAAAAAAAAAGATTTAACAGATTAAAAAATTCAAAAGAAAAAAAGAAAAGATTTAAACTCTAACAGCTGCTACGGCGGATACACTGCGCATGCTTGGGAGGAGGAGGCAAAAATTCCAGCTCTATTGCCGCTCTCCGCAACATTCTCCCACATTTTGAGTGTCTTGGGCTTAACACTGAAAACAAAATGCTTATTAATACTAACATTAATTAAATACAAATATGCATAAAAATATTACTCTCGTGTAAATCACAATGAATTTCAACCAAATAAAAGTAATAATGATGCAGAAAATAAGGAAGTGAAATTGAGCTAATTGAACAAAAAAATAGATCTTTAAAAATTATTTGTGGGTTTCACAGTTCGACCAGTACTAGTTACTATTGGTAGCGGTTCGTCATTTTTATCAGGTAATGGATTTTCAATTTCCAAACTATGAGGTCGTTGGATAGGTGTTAAAAGTTTCAAATTTTTAATTTTAATGACAGCCAGTCTTATTTAACCATAAGTAAGAGTCCTAGAGGTTAGTAATCGCTCAGTCACATAATACAGTAAGTAGCTCTTCGTACTCGAGAGAAGCGTGACCCAATATTTTTCTTAATATTTGTTTGACAATTTGAAGGCGACGCTCCCACCATCCGCCCCTCCAGGCTTCGGAAGGAGGATTAACGGAGACCATCCCAGTCAATAGTTTGCAGAACCTTGTCGGCTCGTATAAAATTCTTCCCGTTATCTGAATAGATGGTTGTAAGACACAATAAAATGTTTTAAAGACTGAATAAAACATTCATTGTTTAACAATGTGACGAGTTACAGGTGTACAGCCTGATATACTGCACAAGTGTATAATACTATATAAGACTTTCTACCATTTTTCAAATACAATGGCCCATCAAGATCACATCCCATAATTTCAAAAACGCATGCTTCGCGGACCCTATCATTTGGTAAAATACCTGAGATTGCCAAACATTTCTTAGCCTTGATTCTCTAGCATTTTACAAATTTATACAATTTCTTATTGTCTTGCAGGATTTCAAAATCCAGTATTTCTCTCTTAAATGAGACATTAATATAGTAGTTCCTGCATGTAACAAATCATTATGCGTACACGTTATAAATAATTTTACAACACAATGATCAAAAAGTAATATAATAGGATACTTAAAATCATATTTATCATAATTAAAGGCAACATTTGGTTTAGCTCTTGTGAGACCCTAAGAATCTATTATTGGTCTGGTTGTTTTAATTTATCATCCGTTTCACTCTTAAAAAATTCTTTCTGAACAATCATCATTAAAATAATTTCTCCCTTTTCAATTTATTGTATTGATAAGTTCTTAGAGAGAGATTTTTATCATCATTTCTGACGTTATTATAAAACCTAAATATTCATGCTATCATCCATACAGTTTTCTTAAAAGAAGAAAAATAACCATAGAATCTTTCAATGTCATCATCATTTCTCGTTCAAATAGTTATGACTGTTTTCTGAATTCACTAATTCTTCATTTGGTTTACTGTTTGATTTAAGATAATTTTCTTTACTTTCCAGTAACCAGTTAGATATGTAACAACACTTTTTCTAGATCAAATGTTAAGCGGACCAAACGCTAGATAACAGATTGGCAGGATTGAGAGTATCCGAAATGTGATGCCACTGATTAGGAGAAATCAAAAAACGAATTTCTATGACAAGATTGTGTTTGTGTGTGTGTGAAAATTCCCCAATTTTGATTACATTGAATCCAACATAAAGCGGTTGTTGCATTAGTCCAACAATATATATCAACATTATCTGGGTTAAGATCTTTAATTATGGACGATAACAGAGAGCACCTATAGAGCATGCTGAGAATTCGAGGTGAGGTATCGTCTTGGAGCTATCTTGGATCTAGCATTAACTAAACTAATTCTGACCTCGTTATTTTCGACATCTTTAAAAACGCATGCACGATACGCCTTTTGATTTCCATCACAAAACGAATGTAAACTTATTGATTTATCAATCAATTGAATTCCAAATCATCTTAGAATAGTTATTTATGAAAGCAGCTGCAATTTTTGTTTCCAAGACATATTTTCCAGTCACATCATTCGGAAGGTTATCATCCCACTTGAGCTTTAATTTCCATGTTCCTTGTAGAAGTAATTTTGGAATTAACATTACTGGTGCGGTATAACCTATTATGTCAAAAACTTGGTTACCTACAGCTAAAATCTTTCTTTTCGTAACCGATTTCTGCTGTTGTTATACTTTCTTTATTTTACAAAACAATTTATCTTTACCAGTATGTCATACAAGATCCATAACGTAAGCATTATCTTCTATAGTGGAAATATCTACGAACAATTCATTGCTTATATATAAGAAATCAAGCATCTTAGATTAAAGGAACCATAAGCCATAGATTTTAAGAAAAACATTTTTAAATCTATCTCAGAATTGAGACACGTTAAACAGTTATCTAAGTTAAATTCTGTTCTAAATCTTCCGCAGTGTGCTTTAAGTTTTCTGAAACCTTATTTAAATCATACTTTAAAGTAGCTGCCAATTCATTAGGGCTACAAATTAAACTAAATATCACTCTTGGATGGCGATATTTCACTACATGTTCCCCATTTTCTTCATCAAACCACAAAAACCGTAAAAAATCCTAATCTTTTTCTCTTATAACGATTTGCAAGAAAGCTTTCTCAATATCTGATGTAATGATAACTTAATTCTTACGAAACCAATTTAAAATTGAAGAAATCAGTTCTATTAAATTTGGCCCTTAGGACAAACGATCGTTAAACGACAGAACCGGGTGGGTGGATACTCGCATTAAATACCGGTCTAACACTGGAAGTGCTGCTCTTTTATTACAGCACGATGGGGTAAATAATGAACTCCTTTTACTTTTTTTCACTAAAAACCTTTTCAATAATGCTAAGATTCTCAAGCAATCTTTAAAAACTCTACAATATTCTTCAAATTTTTCTAAAATCATTTTTTTTTTTTTTGTGTGCTTAAAACATATTTATTTGCGGTCATCTTATTATCAGATAAAAGAGAACTTTCATATACCCAAGGCAACGCGACCTCATACCTACTCTCATGATTCATAGTAAGTCTCTTCAAAATATTTCCGAGTATCTTCTTGTAACTGAGACTCTGTTTTCTAAAGAGGGTTCAGTTATTCCCAGAACATCCAACGTCCATAGTTCACAAATAAATCTATCATTTACAAGTAGAGATGAAATAATAAAAGAAGCTAAATTTTCAGAATGTCGTTCTGAATCAAAATCAAATTATCCGACAATGGTCCAGTCTAGTCTAGTATTAACTGCTGCAATTCCTGACTTGAGATTAATAATTTCACTAATTAACAGGTACCAGCAATATCTGCCCCAATTAACAATTTAATTTCCTTATCAACAATAAATGAAATTTTTTCTAAATCATTCATTTTAATTCCTTGAGACTCCAGCTCATTTAACCATAGACAATATGGAAGTTTCTTAATTTCAGAACAAATGTGTTTCGGACTAAGAACTTCTATTTTATACACTTGTATTTACATTCAATATCACTTATTTAAATTAAATAATTTTATATACCTTTTTAGGAGTCTCAATACCTCCAAATAAAGATTGTTTAATTTTAGTTTCACCAATGCAATTAAAATTCATACTTTTAACAATATCTTTAGATATATAAGATTTCATAGAACCACTATCATATAAAGTTCTACTAAATTTTTTCATTGAACCATTATGAACTGGCACAGTTAATGTTTGAAGTAAAATATATCTGCAGAAGTTATATTGCTATTAAGAGTGCTTGTTTTATTTTCACATTTTTCTACGTTTGATTTATCATCTGCTTTATGAGATGGTAAGCCTTGGAATAAAATAATAAAATGGTGAATTTTGCATAAAGGACACTTTCTGACCAGACCCTCATTGTTTACTTATATGATTTTTCTTTAAACAAACAAACCAAGCACATTATTCTTTTTTACAATATCCTTTTTACATTTAAGATTCATAGAAAATGCGTCATTAGAATTTTCTGATAAATGAGATGACTTATCACAAAAAATGTGTGTGTGTGTGCATGCATTGTTTTTAAACTTACTACTATAATAATAATTATTATTATTCCTACTATTCACACTTAGTTATTCATATGCAGTAAGAACAAATTTAGATTCAGTAGACTTTTTCTTTTTAACGTTTACCTTCTCAGCACACAAAACATCATGTATACTTTTATTTTTAAATTCTGCATCAACTTCAGTTTCAATAAAATCAATTATTATACATAAATCCAAATCACTCTTTTCTGATTTATCAGGGATCACGCTTTTTTGTCTCTTCAAAAAGTTTTATTAAATCGGTTGGAAGAGCAGATTCTACCAATGGATATAATAAGTGAGCAAATTTATCCATAAGTCTTTGTGAGCCCTAAAAGCTCAAGCGCGCGAATTTGCGTTGCAAGTTATCGTACAGTGTTATTATATTAACACTTGATTTCTCATTTACAACTAACTTTAGTAATTTTCGAACGTAAACTTGTATGAGAATGTTTTCTTTTCCAAATCAGACTTGTAGATAGACCACAGCTTTCTCATAGTTGGCTTCGGTGGTTGGAAAGTTTTATACTATTTGCCTTGGAATTGAATCAAGCCTTGTGGATTGAAGCAAGTAGTGAAACTTGTCTCTGATATTAATTCTGGAATCTTTATGTATCTTGCTAAATCTATTCCACAAGTTCTCAGTCAGTTCATCGGATCTCCATTAAATTGTATGAGTTCTATTTCAGGTAGTTTCTTTTTTCGTAGGTGGAATCAAAGGAGCAACGACCGTTGAAGTAGCACTGTTTACTTCTGGCAAAGCAGCGACTTGTCTGTTGTTATTTAGTTTCTTCATAAACTTGCTTACCTTAACTTCATATGCGGAAAATTTATCATAATATTCTTCCGCCGTTTCGTATTCCTTTTCGAACTTCGTTTCTTTACAACCCTTCTTGCAAAAAAAGACTAAAATATTTCTTTTCAATCGATCCGTATTTTCTCCGAGTTGTGTTCGAAACAAATTTCTATTTCTTCATAATCTTTCCATATAGATTTTTAATTAAACGTCAAGTCTATTAACGACTTTCGTAAAAGCAGAGCGTAATGCTTTTCTTTCTATCTTGATGTTGTTGAAATCCATTCTTGATAATGGATATCAAAACAAAAACACTTAATTATCGGTGAGTTAAATTATGCTTAAAAAATAACCTCGGCAGAGATGCCAGAAACGCTTAATCCAAAGCGGGTTTTTCACTGATAAAAAAATTGAAACAAACGCCATCGTAATACAATACATTTATTAACAACGCATACAGAAAGGCATCCAAAACAGAAAAAGTAAAAAACAAAAGAGAAAATTTAAACTCTAGCAGCTGTAGTGGCGCCGATAAATTGTGCATGCGTGGGAGGAGGAGGCGAAAACTATTATTGCCGCTCTCCGCAACAATATATAAATATAATTATATGATATTAATGATAGATGGACTAGATGTTGAATTTCATGGTCCAATTTAGATTCTCTCTATATATGCTTGTGTGTGTGTATGTGTGTGTGCTTTTTTAAAGATATATTTATGTAGTAATTTAATATTTTTATGCTGCATACATGATTATTTATAAATATAATTTATAAGAGTGGAAAGAAAAGTAGGGAACAGATCCAATTTATTGCGGTCTGGCAGCAGAGGAAATAATTACTTTTAAATTGTGGCCAGTAAGGGGATGGGACAATTCAATTCGAATGTTTGTTGTAATAAGGGTTGGTGTGGAGGATGGGAACGGAAAAGTTCGCAAGTATTCCCATACGATTTGGTGCGTGATGAGGTGATTAAAAGGGGAAAAGTAGAGGAGTAGGGACAATTTATTTCTGCTCAGGCGATAGGGGTGCTTAAGGTATTAAGTGGCCTTCTTTTATTTGAAGGATTATTAATATCATATATGGGCTGGATTTGAATTAGCGGTTATTTATTTCTTGATAGAATTTATCAGCTATTCTTACTATGTGATCACTAAAAAATTCAATTTTATATTACTCAAATATATTTCTATTTCTAAAATAGAGGGGTAGTTGATGGCCGTTCTAATAAGTTTGTTGTCTGTGCTAAGTTTAGATTACCTACTAATGAGGGAGTAGATTAGGGCCTGCGAGTGTATTATTCTTTTGATAACTCCCTCACTAATATGTGTAAGCCATGTCTTTTTTTTTTTTTGGTCTAGGTATAATTTAAGATACTTTACCTTGTTTGTCCTCGGAAGGCTAACAGTATTTAGTTTAAGTGCGTCAGTTCTTTTTTTTTTGCGTTTAATACCAAATAAAATGACCATGCATTTATCACTGTTTACATTTATTTTCCGATTCCTTAACCACTTTTCGAGTTTAGGAATGTAATTTCTTAAGGAGGGCAGCTTCCTCATTAGAGTTACCACTGGTCATTATGGTAGTGTCGTCAGCAAAAATGAATCTCGTGAGGCTATCGTAATTTAGGAAGTCTGAAATAAATATGTTAAATGGAGTAGAGCCGAAAATTAAGCTCTCAGGGACACCGCTTTTAATATCGTATGTTTCTGATAGAGAATTATTAATTTTAGTTTTGAAGGATCTATTTTCTAAAAATGATTTTTTAATAATTTAATGTAGTTAGCTGGAAAATTTAAATTTGTAAGTTTAAATACCAGCCCCTTTTCCTAAAGATTATCGAAAGCCATTGCAATATCTAAAAACAAAGTTGCAGAACTATATTTTGAATATTTTCAGCGATTAATTCTACCGCGCTTAACAGTTGGTGCGTGTTGCGTGTTTTGCTCTAAAGCCAAATTGTTCATTCTTAGTAATATTATTTTCGAGATAAATCCATTCATTCTTAACTTTAATGTGTGTTCAAAAAGTCTGGATAACACAGGTAAAGTAACAGTATAATATCTCATAGTCAGCACTTGAGATTTCAGGAGCCTCTGATGGGGAGGGTGATTAGGGAGACGGTTGGTGCCAGGAGCAGTCTGAAGAAGATGCAATTTTTTTCCCTTTGTATCGATACTTATTTTGTGCAAGCATTCACATAGAATTAAAAAAATTTTTAATAAAGAAGCCTGTACTTTACAGTCCAAACTTTCAAAAGCAAGTTATTATTCAATGTGATATGCCTCAAACTTAGGAATTAGCGTAGTTTTATCTCAGAGAGATCAAAATGAAAATGAACACCCTATCCTGTTTCTGAGTAAAAAAATTTCAAAGTCTGAGAAAAATTATAGCACTATAGAAAGGGAATGTGCAGCGATACTTTTTGCTATTACTAAATTAAAATAATATTTAGATGATCAGTATAAATTTACCATCAAAATTGGTCACAACCCTTTAGAGTTTGGTTAAAACATCCTACAGGATCTAATCCCAGACTTTTAAGGTGGACTTTGGTACTTCAAAATCTAAATTTTGATATTGTTCACAGAAAGGGCAAATCACATCAGAATCACGATAGTCTCAGTGGAATGCCGAATAACCAAACATAATTATTTTCTATTTTTCTCAGATATATCAAATTAAAGTGTTTTCTTCTAATACAGATTTCAATTGTTGTTTCATGCGTACATAATTTCTTGAAAAATTATAATGTTTTTTTTAAATAATATAATGAGTCTATTTGTAAATTTAGCTAGTGTTGCAATTCCTTTTGTGTTATATAGTTTATTTAGGCTATTTTGATATATTTTAATATTTTTATATTATTTCATATAGTTTTGTGTATCAGCTAGAGTCCGATTGATCAGGGCTATCTATAATACGAAATTTTGCTCTTTGTTGTTTGCGTGTGCGTTTTTTTATTTTTTATTGCAGGTTAATTTCCGTAGAATGAGAGAAAAAGAAAGAAAGAAAGAAAACACAACTCTGAGGAAGGAAGGAATAATTTAGTCTGTAATGTCTCATAGTCAGCACTGAGATTTCAAGAGACTCTGATGGGGAGGGTGAGTAGAGAGACGTTTGCTGCCAGCAGTCTGAAGAAGATAGTTTTTTTTTCCTTCGTATTGATACTTTTGTGCGCTACGCAGGCGTGGGAGAGCTTTTAGCGAACCCAGATACGACTCCTTCGTAATTTTGTTTCTTTGTTAATTAAATGTGTTTTCAAAATTTGGAGTCATTAGCTTGTTTCATAACAACAGGCTGATCCGTCTGTAGGGCTTGCGGTCTCTCGGGTTTTTCCCTTCACTTTTAAAGATTAATGAAATAACAGCCTTTTTAAAGTGATATGGAAAGAAATTCAAGTCATAAATTCTATTAAAAATTTTTGTTATTAGATAAATAGTGTGTGTGTGTGTGGAGAGGGGGAAATTAATCATCTTATTAGTTAATATTGTCATGTGCTTTGGTTGGTTTTAATTTATTGATATGCTGAATAATTTAAGTTGGGTTTATCTGGGGGTATGAAGGGGGAAGGAGCAGTTAAAAATAAATTATTAATACTATTTTCTACTTCACGGTCATTCTAGCCTGCTATGTTATTTCGCGTGAAATGCAATGCAACATTCTGGAGAATAGCTTCACTTTTGTCGTTGTCAGTGACCGTCATTTGTAGTCATGGGGGGGGGGGACTTTTTTTTTGAGCGCTTTCCCTAGCTTTCATAATGATTAGTCGCCCGGAGTTAATGATTCAGTGCACTCACTCTATTGTGTCTATTGCTAATAAAATTTAACTAATGAATCTTAGCGTATGTTGAAATTGTAAAATGTAATGAGACACTTGGTTCAAATACCTTTCACTTGCGTGAAGTAAATAATACATATACATTACTCTCTCTCTATTCTCATTCCTTACATTTCATTATTTTAATAATTAACTTAATGGAAGTCGAAAGAATCAAAAACAGTTAGCAGTACTCCCAACCCATTTTAAGATTCCTGCTTTACGATTCCTATTCGAGACATTTCGGGCATTTCCAAGTGGCAAGTATTAACAATGTAGCAAAAATCAGAACTTAAATTCCTGAGAGGGATTTTGGCGATGTGATAAACACAGCACCGTTTGGAATTGATAATTTAAACATTTAAGAATTATTGTTACTTTTACATAATTTATTTCCCCTATACCTTTGTGTATTGGAAATAAATTAAATCAGTAATATCTTAATCGTTTACATTAAAGATGATTATTTTAATCAGTTAATTGCTTTCATTGATAGACATTTTCTGTTAATTATCTATAATTTTTAGTTCATGACAGTGGAATAAATGAAAAGTATTCTAATTATTGTAAGATTCTCATTTAAAATGCGTAAATAAAAGCATGTTATTTGTATGTAAATAAAACATAAATAAATTCCTAAATCGTAAAAACCTTATCGCAAGACAAGGTGACAGGGAAACGTTTTCATTCTCGGTGTCTCTGGACATTCACGACAACGGTGACACAGAGAATGGGAACTCCACCCACAAGGCCCACAATAATCGCAGATTCATTGCATAGTAGGGAATGAGATAAGACTTCACCTGTCGAAACCAGTCTGAAGGAGATAAGATTTCTAGAGCCAAACGCCTCCTCCTTTTCCAACAAAACTTTCAAAACTTCTCGGGGAGTGCTATAATTAAACTCCTCCTTCACCTCCTTATTGGCTATTGCGCCGTTTTAACTTTTGACAACAAGAACATTCATTCAATATGAACTCAAAGTACTTATATTGTACGTAAAATATCAAATTATTATAAAATTAAATAGTCTAGAAAATTAAAAAAATAAATGCTTATTTAATAATAATAATAATAATAATAATAATATATATATATATATATATATGTATATATAATCATTATGCTTCTCACAAATATTCAAACAAATTAAAGATATGGTTCAACCCGTGGGAAATAGAATTAAATATAAGAAAAACGAAAGCAATATTCTATAGGTAAAGAAATACCATATAATAAAATTAAATTTAATTAAAAAAAATAAATGCTTATTTAATAATAATAATAATAATATATATATATATATAATCATTATGCTTCTCACAAATATTCAAACAAATTAAATATATGGTTCAACCCGTGGGAAATAGAACTAAATATAAGAAAAACGAAAGCAATATTCTATAGGTAAAAAAATACCATATAATAAAATTAAATTTTATAATCAAACTATTTTATAGACAAACGGAGTAAAATATTTAAAAATAGCTTTTCACAAAAGGTTGATTTAGAGAAATCCCATTTTAATAAAATTATTAAAACTGTAGAGAACCGCATTCAATTTTATATCCAATATTATAAGTTAGAACTTAACATAAGAAATAAGTATTTTTTTTTGCGTCAGTTAATGTTGTTGCTGGTGGTCAGATACCAATTGCCAATGGTTTGGAGGTGTAGCTGACAGTCATTAGAAAACATTTCAAAATAAAACCCTCGACACTATTTCTAAGATATCACACAGTGTTTCACAGAGGTGAAGTATCGAGAATGTCCTATATATTATTGAAATATTTCTAGCTATTTTTATCAGATAAAGTAAACATTCTTGGTAAATTTCCAGATTAATTTTGAGGAATCTTTCTCATTAAAGTCTCCATTTCGGAAACTTATGCAAAATCTCATTTAGGATCTTTTCAAAGGCTCCATTTGAATAATTTATATATATATATATATATATATATATATATATATATATATATATTTCCCTTGAAGGTGCGACTCTTATTTTTTTCTCCTGTTTTGGCTGTAAAAGGATAAAGCGTATGAAGAATCTTAAGGATTACCGTTAAAGAGTTTCACCTCATGCAGTTGTCATAGCTACCCCTGATTTTTAACATATGAAGAGGGAAACAAAAATTCATCATTTCGGTTATAATTGAAAGATGGCAGCACTTCCTCTTTGTGGCGTATCACTAAATCTGTAATTAAAATCGCTTATAAATTTTATCCGTTCAGAAAGATAACTGATGCAAAAGTTTTTGAAAAAAAGAATTTGATTGTGGTTTTTGTAAATTAATAACTTGTCATAATATTCTAGGATGGTTTTTTTTTTTCTATTCAGATTATTCACCTATTAATTTTTTAACATGTTTTAATCTTATTTTATGATTATTATTTTGATTTATTTTTTAACTTAATGACGCTCAAGAAAGATTGGTTCGCAGCGAAAATTTTATTATCATTTTATAAAATTGAAGTTTGAAAAACTACTGTTAAAATCAGTTGTTGAAAGTCAAAAGAGAGCGATAAAATGTAAATTTTCGAATTTGTAAGAATTTCGAATTGCATTTTAAATACATATCGCATTTCCAAAAATACTGTACGATCCCCAAGAAAGATTTTTTAAATATTTAAATTAGAGTAGAGAAGAAATATATATTTCGTTGGATTATTATTTAAGAATGATCATATCAAATTATATTATTAATATTTAAAAATTATCCTATCCTATTATTTCCTTTGAAAATTTACTTTACTATACATTCTATTACAACTGGATGTTCCGCTACTAAAATAGGATTAAAAATAATTATTTATCATACAATTTGAGAATCCAGTATAAATGGTAAAGCTATTTAAGTTTGAGAATGATTTAAAAAATAATTCAAGTGAAAAATATTTCATATTTAAACATTTCAAAGATAACAGAAAATTTAATTCTCATATATATATTTCATATTGAATTAAAAATTAAACCAATTATTAAAAAAATTAGCGATATCAGTTCATAAAACATCTCCTTTTATTTATTTGTTTTTGTGTTAGGTACAGGAAGAACGGCTGGTGTACATCCACTTTCATTTTATTATTTATTTTTTTTTGTAGAATTTTTTAACTCTATTTATACTAAGTATGAAAATTACGAAAGATTTGTATTAAGCAGTTCTTAATGTATTAAGAAAAATGTATTCAGTAGAGAATTCATATAATTTTTGCATTAGATTAAGTAATAAATAAAAAAATTAGATAAATAAATCACAAGGAAAAAAATTTATATAAGACATGATTTAAAAAGTTATTTAAATTTTAAAGAGAAAAGAAAAAATATTTCGTGCAGTCTGTGGCTACACGGAGTAGCCAGGTACCATCCCACCGAAGCCGGATACCCCGAAGTCTGCAACTGCCACCCCGCTTCCGGCAGGCTCGTGATGTGTACGAACTACGCCAAACACCAGTCCCGCCATCAGCCGCATATTATTTACAGTCAGAAATCGGTGCCCCAGACCACTCGACCACCCCTGCAACTGCGTAGGAAGGAATTTTAGCGGTATACTTGGAATCTTTCGGGAAAAAAATTTACGTTCAATTGATGTAACCTGGAAACTTCAGCGACCATAACTTGGCATTCATCGCACTATTTTCATGCTGTGTCTCAGTTACAAAACCAACAACAAGATTACCTTAATGGGCTGTGCAGCAGCGTGTAATTGGGTATTTTTTGTGTGTGTAAATAAAAAAATATAATTTAGGTTTTCTAATCACGATCTACTGTGGAAACCTTTTAATATATGGTAAATATTCGAAAATATAAATTATCATTATTATTTTTTTTACAGAATTTGTCAATTTTTTCGAAGATATAAAGAAATTAATGACGAAAAATCGAGACGTTAGAAAAAAAAGTAAGTCATTTATAAATGTTTTCAATAACGTTTTTACATTTTGTTTCCCAACTCAAGTGTCATAATCAACTGCTGTGATTTTTAAAATTCAGTTCAAGAAGCGTGAAAAATTATCATTTTCTTTGACATTACTTGACAACAAGAAGAAAGAAAAAGATGATAGTCTACATATATGAGGAACTGTTTTCTATTTTAGAAAAGACAAAAGTTATATGGAATACATTTGTGGAAATATACAAAATTTCTTTTTCAAAGTAAAGTTATGACTCGAGAAATGTTAAGATTTAATGTATAAACGGTAAAAAAATGAGTAAATAAAAAAGCATTTTTTTGTTTTATCGAGTAACCATTTTAATAACTTTTTTGTAATACACGAAAAAAAAAATATGTATCAAACTAATAATAAAATTTAATTAGATATGTCATTCAAAAGTATTGTGGTTTAGTTGATTTTAATGATGCAATTAACATTGTAAGGGAAATTTAATGACTCAGGTATGAAATAATAAATATTTGATTTTCTAATAATAGCGTAAGAATGATTTAACATGAATAATATTCATATTTTAATTTAAGCTTTATTTTCATTCATTGTATGAAATTTCTGTTTGTAGGAAAAAGTATTTTGAATTATAAAAATATTTACGCAGTTTTAAAACAGGAAGCATTCAAAGAATATTTTATACAGTATTTCCAATTATTTTTTGATTTTTATTTCACATTTAATTTCGCAATAACAGAGTTGAGACTAGATCCATACTTTTTTCTTAATTATATTCTTTATTTTTGTTTATTCCATTCCAAAAATTATATTTCATATTTTTGTTTTGATAATGTGTAAAGTTATTGAAGAATTAAAGAGGTAAACAAAAATTACATTCCTTTCATTACAGTAAATTAACTAAAAATTTAATGACTTACTTTAAAAATTTATTAAAGGGAAACATTGTACTTCTGACCAATTACTATAAACTTCCATGCTACACAAATACATACATACACAGCGATGAAATAGAGTCCCGGACTGTAACTTGAGTTAACGGGTTTGGAATACTCGCCCATCACCAAGGATTTCGTAATTTTTAACCACATCCAGGTGACGGGAGGTCACACCTGAGTTGGCATCCTACTCTCCTCATCCACACCACAACAGCGGAAGGATTTTAGACGTCACAGATTAACGTGGACAGATCTCCATCAAATCATCTATAGAGGGTGGTGTCCTAACCTACGGAACTTCAGAAACCTCCTTAAGTAGAATTTGGTCACCCACCCAATCACTTTGCATCCCAAATAATGCTTCACTTAGATCATAACGGATCATAATGATCCTAACGAGAAGAGTGGTTTGAAGCTACTAAGCAACTGGAACTTATGCTACACTAACAGAAAAACAATATAGCACAGAGAATGGTAAATAATATACTTGTATAAATCCAGTTACTGGTTAGTTCATAGTGATTTGTTTTTGATTGCCTCTTTCTGACTAAAGCCGTTAAGCAGTCAACTGCTATGATCGAGAGAAGTCGATATCTAAACTGGAAATTTTTTCTTTTCTTTCCAAGTTACAGTTGCAAAAGTATTTTGAAATATATGCATCTATAACGTGTCTGAGAATGTTTTTGATATAATCTCATGACATGCTTGAGAAAGATCAGTTCATGCCTCTTGTAAAATTGCATCTAAATTTATTTGGTTTGAGTTTTTTTAAATTCTACTTTGAAAAATCCCCAAAAATCTTTAACAGTTAAAATCAGAGGGTTATAGCTCATTTTATAGCTTCGTTATGAAAACCATAAATAGTAAAGAGTACAGCATAACACTCAAGAAGATTTTGCTGAAAATTTATACCAATTTAGGTTTTAATGGAATAGCAGAGATCTATATTGTTGACCAAAATTTCCTTTTGTTACCAAGGTGCATTCATTTCTCTTTATCACCTGTTCTTCAAGACCAAATCACTGATTTCATAATATTGAAAAAAATCTACGTGTGCATTAGAGGGGGATTTTATGTTTTAAATAGTTTTGAATCAGGTCTATCTTGTTTTGATGTTGGTAAAAAAACTTTATGATCTACATTTTCCTTTCAACTTATCTATCAACACTATTTATTTAGTTTCAAGATTGATAACTTGTAGCCATGAAAATCAATTTTCCCCTCTTCGGTTGTCAGCAAAGCTTTCTATTTATTTTTTATTAGGCAAAGTAACGCTGTGTAATTTTCCTCTTTGTTGCTTTTTGTTGGAAAATAGGGATATCAATTCGTTCGTGTTCTATGCTTCTATGAATGTATTATTTTTTTGTTTTTTTAATCAAGTGTTTTAAACTGCAATCAACTTTCAGTAAGTATATTTCAAAGACAACTTTTATCAAACTTGGATGCAGAAAATGAACGATAATAAAACAGACGTGGAAATCCGCTGTTTGAGAGATAAAAATTGTTATTTCCTGAAATTGAATGAATGCTTGAATTGTAAGTTTCTTTAAACATCAAATAATTAACAGAATTACAAAATCATTTCAATAGTTTTTACCTTTGATTTTAAATCTGAATAATAAATCTGCAAATTAAAAAGATTTTGCTTGAAATTCGAAATGAAATCAATTGCATTTTTCAACATACAAATTTATGCAAATCACGTAAATAAAAATTTTTTTTACCCTGTAGAATATTCAGGATAAAAATCTAGTATCGAGTAAAATTACGATTGCGAATTAGTTTTGTGCTCCTTTATGTTTATATAAAATAAAATAATTTTCCTAATATTTAATATATTTTATCTTAATGTCTGCCAATTTTCTTAATAACAAATAATTTAAATTAACTGTGCTATCATTTAAATTTTAAAGTATAAATATTATATATAATTTAACAAAGTAGATATTTTGCAAATTGCATTACAATCAAATAAAATTTTTTTCAAAATGCCTTAGAATTGTAGGCCTGAATTATTAAAATAGGTAGGATAAAACACAATTAGTTTGACCTTATAAACATCTTTATTATGTAACATATCCAAAAAGAGTAATTTATTTGTCCAAACATCTTTCTACATTTGTACATATTTATTACATTTGTTATGTTTAAATTATTCTCATAAAACATGCGTTAGAGAAGATGGATGCATTTGCATGATAAAAACAATTCTAATACATTTAAAAAAGAAAATTAATCATGGAACTAAATTATTTCCTATCCTGTAATTTAAAACAAACAACTATTTTCTTTTTGAGTACTTATTTCTATTTAAATATATCATTTCAGTTTTCCTTAAAATTATTATTTTAATGAAGACTATGAATTTACCAATTATTTTTATCCTTACTTTTTAAATAAAAACGATGATTCAGATTCCTTCCAAAAATAGAAATCAATCAATAAAAATTATTTATTCATTATATAATACTAATATTTTATAATATTTTGCTTAAATTAAGTTTTAATACTTTTTTAAAATGTTGTACTGAATACATTGTTAACTTTAAGTACAAACTGGGTTTAAAAATATAAAAAATGCATCTTAACCAGGTGTAATAATTCATGAATGTGTGGACATAATTATAAAATAAAAGTAATTTGATACACACCCACATTTTTGTGAATGAAATCATGCAATGAATAAGAAAAGGACATAAGTCAAAAGTTTGATTTATCACTAGTTATGACTCGGTAGAATCTCATTGATTATGACAATACTTCCGTGTGCGAAGTGAAATCAAAATTTAAGAGATCAAACATTTAGTAGAAAAATAAAGCCCTTATAAAAAGAATAACGCTGTTGTCTTCAACGAACGAGCTTGAATAAATTTTCAGTAGGCTTTAAAAATTTTTTTAAAGAAAACTCGATAAAATTAGATTTTTCAAAAAAAATTCTCATTTGATTTAATCAACCCTATTGATTTGTAACAATGTTCATTTAAAAAAGGGAACAAATTTTGTTCGTTGTAGTTATTAGAGTGTATGTTGATCTTTGATATCAAACATTGAATAACCAACCAATTTGCTTCCAGATGTGATTTTTCTTAAAATCGTAGCGTTTTCCCCTTAGCGGGATCTTTTCATACAGGATATTTTTATCACAAAAGAGAAGTCTTTAAGAATTCCCAAGCACTCACCAATAATCCAATGTAAAAAAATTCTTTAATAAGGAATGCTTAGTTTATAAATGTAAAATTTGTATAAGAATTATTCTTATAGGAGATTTTGTTGCGAAACCTATATTTTATAGAATAAACTTAATTTTTTATGTTACTTTTGATATTTTTTCCTGTGTGGATGATATAGGATATGCATATACTAAACACACAATTTCATTTAATATATTCATGAAAATTAATAATAATATAATTATTAAATATATTATGAAAATTAACTATTACATCACACTGAGAAAACATGATGAATCACTGTTTATTTATTTTAAAATCAATTATAAATTGTGTCTTAGTATCATATTTTATTTTTCAATATATAAACATTATTAGTTACTCAAAAATTTAAGGGATTTTTTAAGTACCCTATGAGCTAAATTTGTATAATTTATTTAAAACACCAGATATATCCTTCGGTATTAAATGGAGTAAAAATAATATGATTCACTCGTACTAGATTGATTGTATTCATTGCGTATTTTATAAAAAATTATTTTAAGCTTTAAAAAAATTAGTTGAGTTTTAGGTAGTAAAAGAATGGAAATTTATTCTTATTGACTAAATTTCCTTCGATATTTATTCGAAAATTTCCTTCTTTTTCTATATGATCAAAATTTTTATATTTTGCAATATTATTACAGCGTATAGGGTGATTTATATTTAAAAGAATACTCATTAGTTTTTATAATTACTCTTAAATCTGACGGATGTAGCAACTATTTTAACACTGAAGTACAATTTTTGAACCTACTTTAAACGTAAGAAACAATTTTAAGCATTTTTGGATCATTATCTCTTTTTGGAGTGAACCAGAAATAGAGACGCATAATGTTACTAAATCCTGTGATAATTTTATTTTTGAAAAAACATAATTTACATAAAAACATAGTGGGAGTTGCTATTAATCAATTTTTGCTCTAAGGAATGTGATAATGCAAAAAATAAAAATTGTACCGGTGATATGTGGTGTACATAGTCTAGGAGTTATAAAACCGCTGTTTCATGCATGTTTCTGTTAACATACATACATCTCTTTTGTTTCTTCTCGTTTGCTTAATGTATGGACTTTATGAACAAATTACGTTTATTTTGTTTCTGCACCTTTAGTTGTCGATTGTCCTTAATTTAAAAATATTTGTGTATTTAAGTACATATATAAATACCGTATGAAGTACTATAGAGAATATTTTAATATTTTATTAAGTAAATTCAGTCATTTAAAAATTGTGTCATTTGAAAATAATGCATTTGTTATATATTTTAAAATAAATTGTATTTACTATAGCTTTGGACTAATTTTTTGTCAGTCAAATATTTTTAAATCATTTAAAAAAAAGTATAACAATTATATATTTGATTAGAAAATTATATGACTGCTGTCCTTGAAATAAGACTTTTCTTAAAGGAAAAATAAGTATAATGGCATTTATGTTTTTATACATCAATACATCAGTAAAATTGCAGTTGATGCTAACTTTCTCAACAAAAATTCATTATTCATTTTAAATAAATCTAACTAATTTTAAAGAATATTTGTTAAGTTTTAATAGAACGTTTTCTTCTTTGGATCAAAAGGATTGGGATCAAAAGGACTTTATAAAATGACTATGTAAGTGTTTTTTCAATAAACTATTTTACATTTCTCTTATTCATTTTTAATGATTATGATATTCTATGAAACTATATATAGTTCATTTTAATTAAAAAAATCATATTGTCAAATTTAATTTTAATTTATATGAAACTAGTTTACTAATTTGATTAAGAATAAATATTTCTAAAGTCATCATTATACATGAAAAATTTGTTTGCGATCTATAAATAATCGGTTCAATTTTTGCCAAATTAAAAAAATATGCTTAATTTCATTCTCAAGATAAATATAATTTTGAAAAATATTATTTTCAGTACATTTTATGAAACTGAGATATAGCCTTTTGCTCAAAAACAGTGTAACAATAATATTATATGTGTTTTCTTCATTGTATTTTCCAGGAACTAATTTAATGAAGATTCTTTTCTTAATTCGTGTAATATGAAGATTTTAAAAAGTATATGCAAATCTCGAATTTTAAAATCATTTTTAATTTGACTTTTCATCAGTTATAATACTTTTTTTATTTTTTTCTAAAAATATCTAATGAAATAAGGATAAAAGAAACATTTTAAATGTGTCATTGTATTTCAAACAACTGGTTGAATAATCTTTTCCAAAACAAATAATTATTGAATACATTGTTAAGTTTTAAGAGAAAAATTATTTTACTAAGTAAATTTCTTTTCTAGATAAAAATATAAAAATAAAAAATAAATTGTCTATAAATTTTAATATTTTATTTTTCTAGGGTATTTATTTATTAATACAGTTGATTGTAGCCACAGTTAAAAAATCCAATTTGCGTTAGCAAGAAATTAGTTATCAAAATTTTTCATGCAATTATCGAAATATAATGTATTTAATTTTATTGTTCCAAACTGTAAATGTTTTATCTGAATATAAGAATACAAATAATGGTTTTGAAAAACGTTAAATTGTAGACATGTATGTGAAAGTGAAAGTAAGAAAAAGAATAAGATGAGACTTCTATTCCATGTGGTCTTGTCACTTAAAAATATAACAACACATGTCACTGAATACAGAAATGGATTCCCAGAAAAAACATTTTATAAATTTCTGGAATATATTTTCTTCTGGATAATAAAAAGAATAATTAAATTTATTAACTGATATGATTATATAGAAATTTTCAAATGTATTTATCATATTCATAATTTTATAATTCTTTGCTTTGTTCCGCGGTAAATTAAAAAAATGTTAAATAACTGAAGATTTAACAAGTTCAAATAAATAAAATTACCTTATAAAAATGCTTATTAATGAAACTGTGTAAAATTTATATGAAAGTGGAAAAAATATAGAACAGAATGCAAATGTTTTTTTTTTCCTTTTGAATTTTTTCTTAGTAATTATAAATGAAACATAGGCGATAAAATAAAACAAAATGTCTTCGAAATTCATGCAGTATTTGAAGTATCATCTATTACGAATCATGCTTCAATAAAATATAAATTAGGTTTTACGTTTATGAAAGTGGGGATTATTTTATTATTGTTCATTTGTATCAGATATTTTTCATGAATCGTTTAATTATATTCAATTAAAGTTTATTAACTTTCGAAAGTTATTTACATTAAATGTAAACTTTAATAAAACGATTTCCTCAAATAAAAAGATATTTTTTAATAAAAACGGAATTGAATCCAAATAATTAGAAAAATAACGAAATTAAATATTAAAAGCAGTATTGGAACGCGTTTATCATATTTCGTTCTTAAAATACCCTATTAGAAGATTTTTTTTGTTAAAAATACACTACTGGCCATTAAAATTGCTACACCAAGAAGAAATGCAGATAACAAAATGATATTTATTGGACAAATATAATATACTAGAAATAACAAGTGATGAAATTTTCATAAAATTTGGCTGGATAGATCCTGAGAAATCAGTACCCAGAACAACCACTTCTGGCAGTAATAACAGCAGTTATATGCCTGGGCATTGAGACAAACAGAGATTGGATTGCATGTACAAGTACTGCATGTACAAGCCCATGCAGCTTCAACACGATGCCACAGTTCATCAACCGTAGTGACTGGCGTTTGGTGACGAGCCAGTCGCTCGGCAACCATTGACCAGACGTTTTCTATTGGTGAAAGATCTGGAGAGCGTGCTGGCCAGGGCAACAGCCAAACATGTTCCGTATCAAGGGAATAAGGACAACATGCGGTCGGGCTTTATCCTGCTGAAACGTAGGGTTTCGCAGGGCTCGAATAAAGGGTAGAGCCACGGGTCGTAACACACCAGAAATGTAACGTGCATTGTTCAAAGCACCGTCAAGACGAAATAGAGGTGACCGAGACGTGTATCCAATGGCACCCCATACCATCACGCCAGATGATGGGCCAGTATGACGATGACGAATGCACGCTGCCAGTGTGCGTTCACCACGATGGCGCTAAACACGGATGCGACCATCATGATGCTGTACACAGAACCTGGATTCATCTGAAAAGATGACGTCTCGCCATTCGTGCGCCCGGGTTCATCGTTGATTACACCATTGAAGGCGCTCTTGTCTATGACGCAGCGTCAAGGGAAGCCGCAGCCATGGTCTCCGAGCTGAGAGTCCATGGTGTTGCAAACGTCGTCGAACAGTTCGTGCAGACACTTGTTGTCTTCTAAACGACCCTGTTTCTTGACTCACGGCTCGTGACGTGGTTGCACGATCCATTACGGCCATGCGGATAATATGCTTGTCTTCTCGGCTGCTAGTGGTAGGTGGCCGTTGAGATCCCGCATGACGTTCCGTATTACCGTCCTGAACCCATCGATTCCATATTCTGCTAACAGTCATTGGATCTCGACCGACGCGAGCAGCAATACTGCGATAAGATAAACCGCAATCCCGGTACGCTACAATTCGACCTTTATCAAAGTCAGAAACGTGCTGGTACGCATTTCTCCATCTTACACGAGGCATCACAACAACTTTTCACCAGGCAACAATGTTCAAATGCAATTTGTGTATGAGGAACCGGCTGAACAATTTCCTCATTTAAACACAATGTAGGTGTCGCTACTGGCGCCTGCTTTGTCTGAATGCGCTGAAAAGCTAATAAATATTGATAAATATTTACGCGTAAAACCTATATGGCTTATATGATTCTTCTAGGATTTCAAACTAAAATTTAGAAAATTCAAAAATTGATATCTGCAACCAATGAATAATTTCATATTTATATCTATTATTTTCATCAATTTTTGCAGCAATTTAAATTATTGTGTGTTTACTTTCACAATTTATTTCTATCAGGACTTTTCTAAAATAAAATTCATTTATAACAATAAAATGTATTTAAAAGGATAGTTTCATAGACAGTTTAATTCTAAGTTGTTTTCCATTATTTCTTTTATTTCTAATTCTTTCTTAAAATAACAAATTCATGATTATTCTTTGAAAATCTTTTTATCGGTTAAATTTTTTCCTTCAAGATTTTTACAATAAAAAATTGCAACTTATGGTTTTAAAATAATAGAAAAAGATAATGGTTTGTGATTTTTGAAGACCTTCATTAATACTAAACCTAAAATAAATCATCTTATAAACTTGTTTTATTTTATAAAATTAGTTAACTTATATCTGTATATAGTTTTTCGAATACACTTGAATTCAAATTGCAAAATGATTTTCGAAGTCTTATTATTTGTGTTTCATCTAATTTAGTTTTAAATTATTCTGTGCCTCATGTGCTTCGATTTGTTTAATTTCAATTAGTTTTTAAATGAAATATTTTTGCTTAGTTTAAAAAGAGCGAAGAAGATTAATCTTTAATAAATTAAAAGCAGTCTATAAATGTTAGCCATGAATTTCTTTTGGTTTTTGAGGTACTTCCTTTTCCATTTCGAGATATTCGCTTTCAATACAATTTTCGCTGTTTTTCAACTTCAGTTTTTTGAAATTAATTGAAGTTACCTTCATGAAGACGGACCCTTCATTTTAGAAATAAGTACATTCTGACATCAAATTCTTTAAATTAGATTTATTTTCCAAAGAAAAGGAAAATATTACTTGTATTCAAATATTATGTACTCCATTATAAATGCTATCAATTAATTTTAGTAATTTTGGAAATCTAAATCATATAAGAATAAATGTACTAAATGTACTTATGAATTAATTTTTGTGTCTAAAGACAAATTAAATTCTTATGAATAATAATGGCATAAAGACGTTTACATGACAGAAAAATATCTAACACAAATCTTGCCACTTTTTTTTATCTTTTATCTAATGTATTATTTGAGGTTATAGCATTTAATTTGAGCCTTTCTAACATTAATGCGATACTTCACGGTACAACAATAGAGAGAAGATATTCATATTTTTAGTAAAAAGATCTACTTTTCGAAAGTGAAATAAGAAATTAAAATATTTAAAAGTAAATTTATAAATTAAAATGTATAAAATTTTGAGATAAATATCTCAAAAATTTAAATAAAATAGTTGTATTCTTAGAAATACTCTATGATTATTTATTTGATAAATTATTGCAGTGATATTTCTCTTTAAGTACATGAAATATATTTTACTGCATTATAAATCAAAGAACTAATATCGTTTATTTATCAGATCAGAGTATACATATTAGTCAAAATGCCAACTTTTTTTACACTTTTGAGACAGACTATAGACGCGAAAAAATAACAATAACGAACAGTTTATTGGTGTATACTTTTTGGATTTCTGATTATCTGAGCTGTCAGCGTTGCATAAAGATAATAGTGTTGACTGACTTGCGCACGTCTCCACTTCACAACTCACTTTCACCTTATCTACAGTTTATTGAGAATCTTGGCTTCCTTTTACAAAAATGAATGTATCTGTATTTAAATTGAAGATGTTAATGAAGTAAGCAAAATATTTTTCTTCGTTGTCGAATGAAATACAATTGAAATACCTCAGTTAGAATGTAGAAAATATTAGCCAGATGATCTGAATGATTTTCTTTTAGTTTTTAACTATCTTAAGGTAAATGATATTGTAGTATAGATTATAATAGCCTATAATAAAATTAAAGTTATGAACAAATGCTAACACTACTGCACTAATTAAAACATTAAAAAGTCAAGTGATGAAAATATTTATGGAAATAGCTGATAAATAAAATAGCTAATTTTATATGGATAAACAACCATTAAATTTTTCAGCAATCATTGTTTAAAGCTTTAAATTCATAAGAGTTCGTTTATAAAGTTTGCAGTAACATTTCAAAAACATAGACATGTCAAAAAAGTATGCGTCTGAAGGATGTGCAAACATAGTACTTTTTTTTCATTTACTTACTAATTTATATCCGTTCTTTTAGTTTTTTAGCAAGACTTTATAGTAATAAATTTTGAATAACATTTATGTGATTTTATTATAAAATGTAAACCTTTCAATTTTGGAGCACAAAAGTCTTAATTATTACATTTATTATAATTTGTATTATTGTATTTCTCATTTCTATATTTATTATATTTTGTATATTTATTATTATATTTGTTATATTTTGAAACTATGTACGAGCATATTCACTAAAATAAAAGTATATCATTAAATTAACGACAATTAATTATTATTTTTTTTTACAAATATAAATGGTTAATTTCGCAAGCATTAGAAAATTGTGCATTAATTTCGCATGTTAACTTAAATAAGTGAAATGAATATATTTTAATGCGTGTTATTATTCCTTATTCAATAAATTAACTATGTTTAATTTATAAAAAAATAAATAAAGCAGCAATTGTCTTATTTAAAAGCTTAATATTTACATTACATTCATAAATTCTAAATCTCACCATAAAATTTGCTCACAGAAAGTATTGATAAATTGTGTAGTAACAAATTTACCTAATTTATCATTATAGAGTATGATAATGACAAATTATGTTCGATCTTAAGGTCTTCGATTAGAATTAAGTCATGGAGCTTCTGTTCTTAACTTGACTAATGAAATCAGGAATTAAATTGTGGCTAATAGATTTAAGACATTGACTAAAAAGAAGAGGGCGATTATTAGTTCAGGTCTTGACAAAATAGATCCATTAGAATGTATGATAGAAAATTTTCGAAATTGAGTATAAGTAATTACCAACTTTAAATAGATTTTAAACGAGCTTAAGATTGAATAGATAGAAAAAAATTGTAAGGATTAAAAGAATTAAACATTTCTTTTAAATTAATCAGATTAGTGAAAATGACAATTGCACCAGTGAACGAAAAAGTGAAGGCTTAAGACTATTTGTCTCGAGAATTTTAAGATATGACTGAATTGAGACAGAGAAACACATTTTACACTTTGTTGTTTAATGTATGTCTAGAAAAAGTATGATAAGCAGCACATTATCAAATAGAGGTCGTATTATTTTCAGTTAAACTACGAAAGTTTTGGCCGTTGACAATGAAGTAATTTTGTTAAGGAAAAGCAAGAAAGCTGTGATTGAACAGGTTAATAGCTCATAGAAGCTAGTACTTTTAGACTAGAAGTCAATTTTAGAAAGTCTAAAAGCATAATCCTGGATTGAAAGAGAAAAAACTGGGATGAAAGGTATAAATACTGGACTAAAATTAAATAAAGAAGTTAAATTTGAAAGAGTTACGTATTTTAAGTACTTTTGTTCAATTGTAACAAACAATAATGATATTACTCCAGAAAACAACCAACGACGGCTTAATGCAGATTACTGCAGATTTTTTTTTCTTTACAGTTTTACTGCAGAAATTAAAAGCTGCAAACAGGTACAAGAAACTCCTAATTTGTAAATTTGAGATATGATTAAAAGTCATCTGTGGGTCAAAGCGATCTGAAACATGAACTTCAAACCAAAAACATGAAAGATGCTTATGAGTCTAAAGAAGATCTTAAAAACTAATTTTGGATCATTCAGAAAGGGTGATGTTTAGAGAAAACTATTGAAAAGAAAACATATAATAAAGAGTATAAATTAAGAAAAGATGACAATGGTTAAGACACATGAAGAGAATGGAGGACAATAGATACTCAGATTTAAAGGTCAGTGCCAAGGATTAATAAAAATGGGTGAAACTGAGAATAGATGATCTTGAAGGAAAATTTAAAAGTGAGACATTGGAAAATAAAAAAATATGAGACAAATTGTGTTGGAATCAAATTTTTAGAAACGTCGTGGTCCAACATCGAGCTGTAGTACCACTTAGTATAAGATACGATAAGTATATGTGTATGTGAGAAGCATATTTATATGTTACCACTAATCTGTTGAAAATGAGCTTCTTTTTCAAATTATGTATGTTATTTTTACGTCCTTACGTAGGCATTTGTTAAAATGAAAATAAGATTTTTCTGGAATCACAGATGTTTCTATAGGGTTAAATTAATGTAATGTTATTTATTTATTTTTTATATCTAAATAATCAAGTTAATACAATCAACTTCTCAACTTTTACAGTATGGAAGTCATTAATGGGCACATTACCTATGTAAAATGCGAAAAACCCTTGATTTCGCACATTAATAAAGCAAATCAATTTGGTAGTTAATTTGGTAGTAATCAACAAATTTGAAGTGCAAAACGTAAATATATAATTTTTTAGTGGTTTCTTTTTAAAAGAATCAGATTAAGTAAAAATTTGAAAAGGCATAACAATTTCATTTTTCAAGTTGCATTTATACTATTTTCTGAAATTGAATTGGAATATTATTTCTATAAGTGCAAAAAAAAGTTAAGTTTCAGGTTTGAATTTTGTACAAAATAACACATTTCATATTCAATCAGAATTAGTTTTAATTGCAATATTTTAATGAAATAGTGGTTATCTTTTCCGAAAAACAAAATATTAGCATACTTTCTTTGTCACTAAAAATTGTACATTTTATATTTACGAGTAAATAATAAATATAAATAACAAACATAATAAATTTAAGTATTATATATATATATACTTATTAATAACTTATTATTAATTACTTATTATTAGTATATACTTATTAATAACAAACATAATAGATTTCAAACATTAACATTTAAGAAACATTGAAAAATCAATTGTGTACTTAAAATATTATAAAATTTGCAGTTTAAGAAAATTATTAAAATATTTGCCTCATGCTTGTACCTCGTGTTAATGCCTTAAAATTCTTATCAGTTTTATAGAATTTAAAGAAGCAAATTTTTAAAATTGAGAGTATTGTATATATTGTATGTATATATATATATATATATATATATATATATATATATAGATAGATAGATTCATCTGAAAAATGTTTCTTATTTAGTTATTTTTATTTTATAACTCTATATCTTTATTCGTTTTAACTTTCGATTTCTCAAAACTTCCCTCCTTTATAACTGTTCTTCTAATCTAAATCTTCGAAATATTTTTTATTAAAAGTATTTATATATATTAGTTGAAATCAGTGTTAATAAATTATTATAAAGTATTTTTTTCCTTGAAGATATTTATGCTACAGGGAACACAATGTTACAAATAACTCATTAATCAATAAAAATATTTTACTTTCTTGTTAAAAAGAAATGATGAAGAATTTGGATTCAAAAAACAAAAACAGCAGAACACAAACCAACAAAAACCATTGTTGAAATAGAATTTATTACTTGTCATTTCCCTTTCTAAATGATAATAAAATATTCCATTTCAACAATGGTTTTTCGTTAAAATGAAATTAATTTCTGCTGTCTTAAATCCATAACTGATTAAAATTTATTTGTTCTCCTTCCAGTTTTATTTGCTTTGTATTGATTGCTTTAGCAATATTTCTTGCTATATATTTTGTGACAAACAAACAATACTTTTTTTCTGAAGTTGACTCTAATAGCCAGAAAAGTGAGTACTGCATACTTAATGCAAAATGTATATATTCATTTCTAATGATATATATTTTTAATGTATTTTTATTTGTTTTAGTTTATAGTGTTATGAATGAATACAAGGATGCAACATATTTCAAAGTTAGTAAGCATGAAGTTTCTTTTCTATTTCTTTCTATTTTAATCTGTAATTTTAATTATTTTTCTTAATCTGTATTTTTTTAAGTACATTTTCAAATAATACTTCAAATGTGAAAGAATGTAAGAAATTAGACATTTTGAGTGCAAAATTTGCTCTCCAATAATATAACATTTCTCACAACGTGAAAAAGTTTCATGTATCGGAAATGCATTGAGATTATTTTTAACAAAAATTTCAATTCTAACTGTGAAAAGGAAATTTTGAAATAGAATAATTTTATGAGTATTAATGAACTGTTGCTTTAAAATATAATTTTATTATATGTACAATTGTAAATCATGTATTTTTGTTAAAAATATGAATAGAAAGTGAAGAGGAAATTTCCGGTAGAGGAGTGCCCATATCTACTCCTACCACCGCTGTGGAGTTCAAGATCAAAAACTCTAATTTTTGTTAAGTTTTCAGATCAGAACTTATAGATGTCAAAAGGGGCTTGCGGATCAGAAGGATCATTTCCGAAACATTTGGATTTTGACTGACAGTCGTGCCTGTATTCAGCCCCTCTCTAAGTGGGCTGCTGTTGGAGAGGAGACTAACCTAGACACTTAACAGAATTTCGCTCAGTTGTACCATACATTTTCAGTGGATTCCTTCAAATGTTTGGATTAACGGGAATGAAAAAGTCAACACCTTGGCCATATCTACTGCGGAGGAGGATCTCACTCCTTGTGAAAAGAACACCTTCTGTGGGATTTCTTCCCCGGCTAAAATAAAATTGAATAAGTTTTCTAAAACTCATCCCTACCACTCTTTGTATTTTGCAAATAAATAAATAAATAAATTTAAATTTTAACAAAGGACAAGCTCCTGCAGGACTCTCACCTTTTCGTAGACAATTCGTATATTTTCGGATTCATGGGGATTTTCAAGCTCTACAAGAGAGTGCCAAGATTAACAACAACATATTTAATATACATTATGTTTAAATGGAAATGACTATAATTTTTTATATGCACTTCAATTAAATATTTAATACAGTAAAGTAATTCATTATAAGGCTATGAACTCATAGTATCCGCACATGCTTTTCTTCCTTATGCTATCTTCTAAACACAATTGTGACAAAAATTAGTCCTTTTACAATAGTAATAATCATCGTTAACCAAATGTAATCAACGAACTACAGAATTAACTGCATCGTTTGTTGCTAATATTTAGCTTGTAAAACAAGTTCATAAGAAATTCAGATGTCCTTTAAACATAACTAGCAACATGTATATTGACAAGTCTTCTTAGCATTTTAAATAGTTTCAATAAAAAATGACGGTAAGTTAAAAGTTATTCAATACAAAAGAATATGGCTAAATATTTTTCATTCTTTACACTGTTTTCAGCTGTCAGACATCATTTTAAAATTTAATATTTCCCATTCACATTCTTTCATTCATAATTTGTTTAAAATATTCTTAATACAGACTGAATTGTTCTCCTAAGATATCTTCACCTTTAATTAAATTTTTCGACTAAAATGCTCTAGGAAAGTATCTCAAAATTTTTAATCTATTAATTAGAAATATAGACTAGGTACTTATTCGTCAGGAATGCCCATTATATTTTTTACATAAAGTCTACGTCTGTGAAATGATACTACAAAACTATAAAATTTAGTTAACAAGGAAATGAAAAGCTAGAAATCGGAAATAAAATACTGTAATATAGAAGGAATTCTTTAGGTTCAAAATTTTCTAAAAAGATGACCTTGTGAAAATGTTTCTCAAAAAGCGTTTTTACCAAAGGATTTCATTGAATTGTTAAAAATAAGAGAAGGTTTCAAATGAGTAACAAATAGTTTAGATAACTATTAAATAGTATTTATGTTGAATTTGACTACAGCGTAATGAAATTGTGTCAGAACAGAAACACGAAAGGAAAATTCTTTAGTACATGAACTAACAATACCTATATGGTTTACAAAAAACTTTAGTCTTTACCTGTTCTTGGAATAGATGCCTTTTATCAAAAGCTTCACCAGTAGCTTTTGATAAAAAGTACTGATGGATTAGTGGATACGAAGCTCCAACGTATATTCTAAAAATTAGTTCACATTAATGTTGTGTCATCCAATACGGCAAATCTTTTCGAAACAAGGAAAAAAGTAATTTACGGAAAGTGGACAAAAATTTGGAAGAATTTCATTTTCCTCTACTTATTTATGTTTCATTGCGTTGCAAATTATAATCCCATCCTAAAGCATAATGCTGAAAAATGTATTCCACTTTTCAATCAACTTGAGATGACCAGAAATTTCCTTTCTTGGTCTACTTGTGAGCTAAATGAAATAGATAAAAATCTCCGAGAAGAAAATTAAGGAAAAAGTGTGGAAAAAATGTATATTTATGGTAATAGAATTTCTATTGTAATCTTTATGATTTCGAACTGAAGTAAAATAAATATTAAGTACAATATTTCACTTGGAAATGAAAGCTTAAGCTGTTTTTTTCTCTCTCTCAATTACAGCTCTATTCCTCATATGATCGATAATAGGTTAATCGAATGAAAAAAATCGACAAATCAGTGTTATATCCGCAATATAAGCAAGGAATAAGTTAATTTTTGAGTATTTTTAAAGGAAAATTAAATAATGCTCAAATTACTTTGAAGGCCCTTGAGAAATGTTCAACATGAATGAAGGACGGAAAAATGATATATTTGCCCCTTGAATTACACTTTGTGTACCTGCCTTATATAGCCCTACTTGGTACCTCATTTTGTAGACATATGTTTGTCTTTCAAAAATTAGGAACAGTTCTTCATGCAACAATTTCTGGTGTCTGACTGTAAGAACCTAATGAAAATCTTAATTATTCCTTGATTGGTTTCATTTTAGTTGTTATTAGAGGAACACAAATTTGAAACTGAATTTGATATATTTTTGCACAACAACAGATTTATTTCTTTAAAAATTTTCCCAGTTGCAATAACCGAGATTTTTTGATATTTAAAACCAGTTATTTATTCAAAATAAAATATTTATTGGAAAAAAAACTTGTATTGTAGTAATAATTCTTATAAAACTTGTTTGATTTCAATTTCTAATTAGTCATTTTGTTAGTTAGAATTATAAGATTTTTTATATGTTTTAAAATTACGCAGCTAAGCAACTCATTTATGACAAAACTGAATTGTTCTACCTTAAGTTTTATAACATAATTTGTTAATTCTAATAAATGTTAAGGTTTGAGTTTTAAATTTATTTATTTAAAATGTTTTCTAAAAATTCTTTAAAATGAACAGGAGCAATTTACATTTCACTAGTAAATGTTTAAAAAATACAATAAAAAAAGGTGTATAGTTCCAATAATATAAAATCTTGCTGTTACGTTATAATTGTTTTATATCATTCAAATAATATAATAACTATTAAAATCATATTATTTTCTGATATTTTAGTTTTGAAGAAACCAGATAAAACTTCAGCAATATGAATTTCGCATTCTAAAGTATCCTCCTGACCTGCGAAGAATAAGAAAAATTAAAGCAAAGTTGCAAGAAAAAAAGGGAAATAAATAATTAAACGCTTTGGGTTCATAATACCTTGTGCAGTCATTTAAAGTTATTGATTAAATATTTCATTTCTATTCCATGTAAAAGTTTCTAAAAAATCTAAGAGTTTAAAAAATTTAAGAATGCGTAAAAATAGCGCACAGTTTTAAAATATTTAATTTTCCATGTTTTGATTGTTTGATCATTGTTATCCCCAACCAAATTTATATTATTAAGGTACTATATCCAAGAAATGTAAAAAACTTAATATCCAAGAAATTTATATCAAATGTTGTTATGGGAATTTTTGTCATTTACAAATAAGGCTAATAAGGAACTTAAACATTTTATGCATAATGTTAGTTTTCACATGTTATTGCATTTAAGTAAATAAAATGTAATTTGTTTTATGATAATAAACACCTTTTTAATTCTATTTGTTCTTATATAGCTTCGTTAAAATATATGCTCCAACTATTAAAAATTTTGTTTTAAATATTATGAAAAATATAAAAATATTATATAAATATTGCACCAAGTATTACTGTAATAATATTTTATGAACCTAAGTAAAATAATAATATATTATTAGAAAGGGACTCAACAGGAATTTTATACATTCCAGTAAAGGTAATTAGAATCGTCTTTATACACAAATATGGAATTAGACTTTTTCGAAATTCTGAATGCACACTAATTTTCAATTACGTAAAATGTAATTTATAACATTAATTGCATATATAAAAAGACAAAGTAGCCAAATATCATAACCCCATATTGGCAAATTGTGGCGTTATCTAGGTTCATTAGTAGACGGCCTAGATTGGCCCAATTTTGCATGGTCTACATTTCATAATATATGACTAATGTGCATTGCCTAGATAGGACCAGGATTGGCTGCCAATTGTGGCAGGCTACATTTTGGTGCCAAAATTGGTCCGATCTAGCAAACCAAGCTAGTACCAATCTTGGCAACAAGTGTCTAAGTTTCGCAGCTCATATATCTGTAACAAAGGTTCTTATTTTAAATTGTTTAATTAAAAACAATCTATTTTACATTATTCTATAATCTACACAATTCATTTTTTATTTTAAAGTTGCAGTTGCTGCACCTTATATAATTAAAGTTATAATGATTGAAATTTACTATTATGCATGCTACTTTAAAAAGTTATTTAAAAGAGACAAATTTGTTATTTATACAATACTTAAACAATTTAGCGAAATTACAAATAAGATTTTAATAATAAAAATAATATTATATTGAAGATTACATTTAAAGAAGTGAAGTAAGAAACAAATAACTATACTTACTAATTTTGAATCAATATGAGCTGTTTAGCACATAGCTCTAATTATTGAGCATACTATATTCTAAGTAAACATATTAGCAATACAAAATTTTGATTTGTTTAATATTAAGAGCAAATCCCGTTTCTGTATTACTCAATACTTACTGTTTATTCAAAGTGTCAATTTTTGGATATAAATTCATAATCACATTTTTATATTTCACACTATTTTCATTTTACAAAATGAATAGTGATTTTCTAATAAATGATTTCCAATTAAATTAAAAATTAGATTTTGCTCTTTTTTTCAAGAAATTCTAGCAAATAAATACGCACTAAAAATCAATCTCTTTCTACATATAATTCTCATGAAGAAAATAAAATTCTTAATTCTGTTAATATTTCTAACTTATAATGAATTGCTCTATATTTAACAGAAAAAGGATTAAATAATAGTATTAATCTGAGTGCACAGCTTTCATTAGATGTTAATCACTAATTGTTACAAAATTTCAATTTTAATTTACATCTCACGCAAATTTTCAAATAATTTTTTCCTTACAGAAGAAAAAATATAAATGAAACTGCACAAGTTTTTGAAGAATTGAATATTACTTTAAAACAAAAGTTGCTTAAGTAGAGAAATTTCATTCAGAAAATACTAATAAGGCAATAGAACAATTCGTTTTAAAAATTTAATATAATACATGTATTTTTACAGTTTAAAAAATACATTTTATTTCTTTGCATTTCTAACACCCAACTGTCTTTAACTGGCCGTCTCTTCACCATAATTTATCAAGATTTAAACTGCAACTATATATTTAGCAATAAAAATTACAATAAATGAAATTGCTTTTCTCATGTACACTTTCATTATATTAGAAACTAATCCTAGCTCATTTTTAATTTAAAAAAGAAAGAGTTTTTCAATTTTTAAAAGTTTCAAGAGAAAATGTATATTCTGATGATTTTTTTAATTATATGTTTGTAATCAAAATTTTGAAATTGTTTCTTGAATATAACTTTAGTTGACTACTTCAGTTAAGCTTTTGACCTTATCATAAACAAATATTAAATTGAATTATAACTGTTCATTTCAATAATGTTTCTTACCAAAAACTATCAATCAATGAAAGGAACAGATAAAAGAAAAATATTCTGTGGTAGAACTCTCTATCACGAAAGTTTCTGAACAATTATAACATTGTTCTGGAAACGGCCACTAATTAATACCCAACATAAATATTGTTTGATAGATTACTAAGAATTTTTTTCTAAATATTATGTTTTGTCAAGGTGATTTTAGGCATGTATATTAAATATGGAGGATTTAAATAAATGTTTTCTGAGTTCCATAATGTGTAGAGCCAGTGTTCATTTATCGGGACATTAACATAAAAGGAAATAAAAAACTAGATTTTTTGAGTAGAAATCAATAAAGAGGATACTATTTTATGATGTACACATTATTTATGAAATGTGTGCAAACTTACTATTAATCATATTTTTATAAATTTTTCATTTTTAACTAGATATATTAATTACGCATAGAATATTAACACACATGCTGTAGAGAAACATTTCACACAATTTATAAAATGAATTATATTTATACCGGCTGTTAAAAAAAATAACTTTCGAAAATGTGTTAAACAAGCCGTTCTAATCTTTTTATTCATTTTCAATAAAAATAATAATTTAAACATTACTGAGATACTTTAGGTTTTTGATAGTTATTTTAATAGTTAAGAGTAATTTATAAATCACAAATTCAACTTCTATAGCAACACTAGAGTTAGCAAAAGTTTGAATACTGAATAAGTTGTATTAATTTACTATTATTTATTAAAGAGAAACTCATAATTTCAATCCAAATTCTGATTTCATTCACACTTAAAATTTTAATTTAGTGCAAGATAAAAATAGTTGACAATAAAATTTATGTGACTCACCTAAGAGCTATAAACTAATATACAGGAATTCTTATCACAGGCACACTTATGAATACATGAGATACCAATAATTAAAAAATTATAACAGGAAAAATAGTTCTCTACTTTCTGACTCAAAGGCAAACAATGTTATACTAAATGTGATTGATTTCATTTGTTTTAAATACATAAAATTGGATTCTAAGAAAATATTGTTTTAAGAGATTCCCCTTAAAAAGTGGTCTATGAAAAGTAATCATTAAAACTTTTAATATAGGTATTAGAGAAGGTACAGAGAAAATTTTAAACTAAATATTTTTTAAGACTCACCAATTTAAAATCATTGCAGTTTCACCTGACTGTGTGAATACTTGTTTCCATTTAAATATTTAAATAAAAGAATTAAGACATAATGCGAAAGTTTTATGCTATTTATTTAATAAAAATAAATTAGGAAATACAAAAAAAATCATTAAAGTTACAATTTTCATTTATATATTTTTTTAAATCATGAGTGACAATTTATAATTTAAAGTTTTTAATTATTCAATTTTCTAAGAATGAGTAATTATAATGTATAATAATACAATTTCTGGGTAACTGAGAATTATGTAGTAATTAAATTCAACTACTTCGTGCATCGATAAGCAATATAAATAATATAAAGTTGAAAAATACAAATAACATTTGATTTTATGAGCACTTTTGGTAGAGATCCTATAACTTCGATAAAAAAATTTAACATTTAGGTTAGGATTATTTTGATTAATTAATTGCTTTTAATAAGTTTAACTGAATGACAAATAAGTAATAAATACCTCATTTGTTATTCAGTTGAGAAATTACCATTATGTTATTCTATCAATATACTTATTTCATTGCTTATATTACATTTGAGTATATTATTAAAACATACTAAAACTGACTGCGGACAAAGTGCATCAGTATATAATGCATTAAGAATTTATAAAAACTAAATAGGCAAGCTATTACTTTATTTCCATGCCACTACAGCAAAAATAGCGTCATGATTATTATCAAGTTAAAATTATTTGCATATAACTTGTGGGTTCCAAGATTTTCATTTGCTTTGTGCATCAAAAGCCACCACATACATTTCGCAAGATATAATTACTGATAATGACAAGCCATGCTTCAAGAACATAATTATATATATATATATATATATATATATATATATATATATATATAAATATATATATATATATATATATATATATATATATATATATATATATATATATATATATATATATATATATATATATATATAAGTAAATTAAATGTGTGGAACTATATATATATATATATATATATATATATATATATATATATAACACAATTTTTGTCTATATATTAAACATTTTAACCATTCTACAACAATATATAGTAAGTAATTTACAAATAAAAGTAGCTGAACTTTGTTTAAGCAACCTATATTGAAAATAAGTCTGTAATCAAAATTTCAATTAAAGGAAAAAAATAACTCTACTGAAGAAGGATATCAGTAAATTAAATGAAAACTAACTATTAGTATTAAGATTTTATGAAACACTGTTGTTTACAACTTTTTAAGTTACTCCCATTGTAATATTCAGTAAAAAAGGAATTATTGATAGATAAGCCTGTTCTGCGAATAAATTTATGATGGAAATTTACATGCAAAAACATATAGCTTTGTAATTTTAAATTCAAATAGGTGAGATATTTTCATGCTAAACAAACGTTATCACCAAACAGTAAAAGAAACAAGCTTACAGATGGAACTTCTTTTTGAAAACCTAAAATCAGCGATTGTCGTTAAACTAACTTCATGGTACTTCAGGAATTATAAAATGTATTTGGAATTATAAGCAAAATTTAATCTTAATTAGTTAATTCTTAAGAAACAAAAATAGAAGGGAAGCAAATTATAAAAATTGGTAGCCATATTGGATTTAATTTGCTATATTATATTTTGGTAGGAGCTCGGCTTTCTATACTGATCCTATATATTCTTGCCCAAGATTATGGGTAACTTGGTTGCCACTATAAGATCAATATCAACATATTGAGGAAAACTTCGCACCCATTTTTGGTCCAATATTTTCTTGGAATTTCTTTCATTGAGGAGATCATGGATCTTATATCCATTATGAGACCAATCTTATCATGCCAAATATTAGAAAAACTTGAAGGCGTTTTATATCTAACATTAATATTAGGTTCGTATTTTGTATAACAGGTAAATCTTCGTGTTCATTATCGGTCTATTTTTGTGGTTATCTTGGCAAGATTACCAATAATGGGACAGTTTTGATACTAAGGGAAGTATGTTACTTTTATTAGAAATGCACTCAATATCTTAAAAAGTCAAATGTTCTAAGTAATAAAACCAAATCCATAAAACAGTATATGCAAATTCATGCTTTAATCATTCATGTAAATCATGTTTTCAACACTTACACTAAAAGCATAAGTTCACTAAACTGAAATCTTTTAAAAATTCCTCAACATTAATTCGCGTTCAATTTACAAGCATTTTTGGATTGATTTTAGGTAGACAATAGAAAAAAGTGTATTTCCAACTGATTTTTTATTCACATTAATAAATGACTTTTGTAGTCAATAAATTTAATAAAGCAGTATACCATTATAATAACTATTTGACAGCAAATTCCTAAGTAATTTAAGAAAAAGTAATAATGTGAACTAGTTACTAATACAACAAAATTAAGGATTCTCTTATTTAGAACTAAGCCACTACGCACTTTATTCGAATGTGGGGATTCCGGAAATGTAAATATATACTTAAAATACTCTTTGTTTTTTTTTTTTTTTTTTTTTTTTTTTTTTTTTTTAAATTTTATCTGCTTTTGTGTCTATTAAGAATATAAAGTGCACGTAATTAATTAATTCAAAATTTTAATTGTTTTATTCATGTTAGGAAATATACATATGCGGTCTTCATAAATATTTTAAAAATTATTAACAACAACGAGTATTTATATTGTACTAGAAAGAATTCGCGAAATATCCTTAAATTCCCAAACTAGGTGTGCATGATGAACATAGAGAAAACTCCAATCCATGACCTATTAGTTATCAAAATATTTATAGATTTCATAACCTGTCATGTATTTCGTGTGTCTTTTTCTTATCACAACAACAAAGAAATTCATAAAAGCTATAAAACGAATTAATGTTGTTTATAAATAGGAAGACTATAGCAACATTTTCTTCAGTTAGAATTCTGTTGCTGTTGTTGTTAATCTCCATGTCCAGCTTCTGCTAAATGGTATCTAGGAGTTTATTCCCCCACAAAACGTCCTAAACTAGCATAGGTAAATGTAATATGCTGCACTGAATTATCCTAAGCGGATGAGATTTGGGAGGCTGTAATTGATTTTTCGAACGAAGCACTTTTGCTAAGCCACGAAAGAATATTTTTTTAACCTGCAAGACGGACAATGCAGTATGAACAGTAACAGTTGACATAACTCATCGGTGGAGGAAAAAGACAACCTCTGTTAGTTCAAAGACCTGAGCACCAGAGGTAGAAGACTGACTCAACTCGTTTGCCAGTAAGCATTTATCTGGGTACAATGGAATGACCTTCCCGCCTAGGGTGACCTTAACAAGAGAATACTCTCTCGATGTACTTCGCCCATTGCACAAAGTGAAACGCTTTCACCATGATGAAGCATCCTCTAGGACTAGAGGAGAATAAGAATTCTAATATATGTTGAAATACGTTTAGACAAATCTTACAGCGAAAGAGATTTATATACTCTAGTCTATCATCGAAATTTGGGAACCATTGTTTGAAACGACAAGGTTCTCCAAAGATATAGCAAAACACTTTTTATTTGTATAACATTATTAGGGTTTGGTTCATACCATATTTCCCGACCGAGAGAGAGAGTTAACTGTTTTAAATTTACTTGTTATGGGCAGTAAATCAAGGTTATACTATGTAAAAAATATTGGGGATATCTTTTTTTGAAATTTGAGATTATTTGTAGAAGCTGTTTTTCTTGGAGTGACTTAATGAATATGTATAATAAAGAAAATCTACATTGTGCGAGCCGCTGAAATTTAGAAATGAGTCCCGATACGAACAAGGGAGTCAAATGGTGTGGTAACTCTCTATTTGCCATCCATGAAGAAGGTTTCCGTTTTTACCTGAAGGGCTTATTTTGGAAGATATAGGGGCTTGAAGGTTATTACTCCAGAAATTTCTAGAAAAGTCTAGAATATTCTACGATATGCAAAACTATACCACAATATTCCAGAAGGTTCAGGAATAGTCTTAAAAATCGCAGATCATTGTAGAACGCTCTAGAACACAATCGAATGGCGTGGAATATTCTGTAACATAGTGGACTATTTGAAGTCTTTTTTTATATGGGTGGTGCTACTTATTGGTAGGGAGGAGTATATAAAGCAATATCCTTCGTAGCTTTGAGTCTCACTCTCTTATCGGCGAAGTGCTGCGAATGAATAAAAAGAGTGAAGTGTGAGTAATCAAAGTGATACAGTGATTGAAAATAAAGTGTGAAAAGTGTTTCAAACAAGTGTACTTAGTATATTTCTTAATATAAAGAGTAGATTTATACTTTATAGAATTCCAAAACATAAAAGAGAAGGAGATCTTGCCAGTTCTGAAGCAAAACGGTGAAAACCAAAAGAACAGAGCAAAGGCGAAACAGTCGAAGACCATGAAGGACGTTCACGTTCCCTAGCGAAAAAGAATGAGAACAATGAGATGCAAAGAAATCGTAGAATAATGAAATGAATGAATTGAACAATCAAGAATAGTGGCGCAATCTTATAATAAAATATTGCAAACGCAATCCAACCATAAAAATCTTCCTCTACGAGAAGCACGAACGAGGAAAAGCCAACATTATAACCAAACATATGGAGCATTTGACTAGCACCCAACTAGAAAATAACTAACACAAACACGTCGTAATCGGAAAAGGGATAACATCTTAAAATTTCACAAGTCGATAAAATTCAGTAAAGAAACAAGAGGAATCTGTGGCAAAAATGGAAAAGTTAGATTACCACCCCTGCAAGCACCCTCACATTAATTTCTACTTTACATGTTCGAGGAAACTCTAGAATCGAAATACACTTTTATATATAAAAGAAATATAAAAGTGTTCAGTACCTGCTTCCAAATGATGTCTTTCGGTGTCATTTCTATCAACACCAACAAAGATGAAGTCGACTATGTTTGTTTCATCCAAGTTCAAATCTATCACAAAATGGGATCATTAATGCTACTACCAACGAAGTCAATAAATTTCAAATAAAAGTACTTATCATCGAAAATGAAGAAAGAGAAATTGATCAACGATGCGAAAATATCAGTAGATCAAGACGAGAAATAAAATCCAAGATGTGCAGAGGATGGTACACAAATACAATCAACTTGTTCATTTATTCAAAATAGCATTAGACCAAATGATTTCTGATGACTATAAAGTTATAATTTAAGCTGACCAGAGACCACCTGGAGAACACGAACATTGATTTAATGCACCACAGGTAGGCGAAGTCGCCATCGCATTTGATGGCAATGAAAATATATGCCGTGAGATAATTGTACAACAAAAAAGGAAAGGATTATATTGCATTGCAGAGACACACCATTCATATAATGCCCTCCAATGCTTATTAACATTTCTATACGGACAAGATGGATATCATTTTAATGTAAAACAAATGCAACATGAATCAGGCACAGAAACAAGCAAAAATGTTACTTTCAAGGAATTTTATGCTTTGCGCTTATTGATCAGAGACAGTGAAACATATTTTCACCTGCCTAACACTCAACTTTTTTCCAAAAATTCCTTGTAGATATTATGCAAAAATAGAAGTAAAACGGTTGCTTTATATATTACTGAATCGGAAGAAACTACGCACGGAAGAATACATACTCCTTCGATCCTTCGAGGAGGGATCATAAATGACAAAAACATTGACAACATTGTAACAATAATAATATTACTCCCATCTTATATAAAAAGTCCGAAATATCACGCAAACACACTCAAGATGTTATGGCTAATTAAAAAGACATGGATGACCTGACCTTTTCATAACATTTGCATGCATTTCATGATGGCCAGAAAACAAAGAAGAACTGAGATAAAAACAAAGGAAAGGTTTTCCGATAAAAAAAGAAAGAATATTTATTGAAGTCATCCCAAAATGACACATGTTTGGCATAGTTAGATTCTGGTTGTGCACAATTGATTGGTAACAACTAGGACTGCCTCACTTACACAATTTCATATGGCTACAAGAAAGAATTCATTAATATATTATTGATAAAATTAATTAAGCTTAATTTTTCGATCCACAAGGAAATCGGGATCAGTGCGACATTGTTGTAAGAAACATGATTAAAGAACCATGCGGGCCATTAAACCATAATTCGTTATGTATGAGTGAAGGAAAATGTACAAAAATACCCAAAACCACTCTTGACGATACGCAAACCGGAAATAATGGGTACCACAAATACAGAAATCGATCACCTAAAAAAGGTGGCTTCACAGCCAAAAGATGAAGATGAACCTCAGAAGACTGGAAAAAGACAATCAATGGATAATACTACTTAACTCACTACTGTACAAAATGTTTCAAGCTCACATAAACATAGAATACTGAACTTAAGTGAAATCCATTAAATATGTCCGTAAGTATGTGAACAAAGACTGTGACTGTATTTTAAATAACCAAGGTCAGCAAACAACAAAACATAAATAACAAGATCTTCATGTACTAAATGGTTAGATACATTAATAGTAATGAAGCAGAGGAGTGTATTTTAGGTATTCTTTTACACGAACATGAAGCAACTGTGCAACGCCTAGCAATATATTTAGAGAATGGATGAAGAGTTTACTTCGCAAAAGATACTGTTAAAAATTGCAAGCGAACTATTTAAGAACACAGCATTAACAGTTTTTTTCCAAGTGTGCCAAACGGATCCATTCTCATAAACTTACTATAAGTCGATGTCCCTACCTATTTGCGGAACACAACAAAAAATTCAATGACGAAAGTAAGAAATTCCAGTGGAGGATCATCCAGGAACTATGAAAACTAACACACTAGGCCGAATATACACCATACTTCCGAACAAAATCGAATAGTTCTATTTCTCGATGCAGTGCAGTGATCTCAAGTGTTGACGGTTACCAATGCAAACGTACATAGAAGAATGCCAGCGCTTCGGAATACTGAAAAACGATAATCACTGCGTCTTAACATTACAAAAAGTCACATTCACAGCTTCTGCTTACCAAGTTAGAGATTTATTTGCCATAACTCTATCAACATGTAACCCATCGAATCCGAAACAGATATGGGACACCTTCAAAGAAAGTATGAATGATGACTTTTTGTAATAAATACGACTAGCTAATCCAGTACTGGCCATCGAATACTTCAACTACATCTTCAATGAAACACTTATTTGTCTAGAAGATAAATGATTAGAGATAAAAAAAAAAGATCTTATTACCTCCTGGCATGCCAGTACCATGACAAGATGATTTCAGTGCACTAAACTTCGAAATTACAAAGGAAAGAACTACAACATCAACGAACTATATCAATACATTACTCACAGAAAACCACTTCTCATTGAAAATCAAGAAAAGGCTTACAACGTTATAATGGATAGGATTGACAACAACACTGGCGGAATTATTTACATTGACTCATCAGAAAGCACCAGGAAAATGTTTCTTATAAATATGTTTCTTGCAGAAATGCGTGCTAAACAACACATGTTTCACTTGCATTGGCATCATTTGCATTGCCACCACACTTATGGAAGGAGGACGAAATGCCTATTCCACCTTACAACTACCGTTGAATTATCTAAAGAACGATTCTCGGTATATAAAATCTCAAGAGCATCTGGACGAGTTGGACTTCTAAAACGAGCTAAAATATTCTTTTGGAATGAATTTCTGATGGTACTTAAAAATAGCTCGAAGCCCTGTACAAAACATTATATAGCATGCGAGGAAGCTCTGAAGTGATGGGAGGAGCTCTATTCATACTCTTTGAAGATTTTTGATACTCCAAGTCAACACCAGTAAACGTAATCAATGCATGTTTAAATAAATCATACCTTTGGTCACACATCCAAATATTGCGACCAACAAAAATATGAGAGTTTAGCTTTCGAAAGACGAAAAAATAGCACATTTTTCTCAATACCTTTTACAGATAAGCGAAGGCACATATCCTATTGACCAAAAGACTGGCCTCATTGAACTCAACCGTGATTTCTGCAACATAGTCACTACTGAAAACGAACTCGTATACAAATTTATGCAAACATTGTTCATAACAGTAGCAATCCGGAATGCGTATTTCAGAGAGCAATTTTCGCAACTGAAAATAGCATTGTGGATGTTATCAACTTTAATATTCAAAAAGAAACTCCTGGGGAAATGAAAATATACAAATCGATCGATACAATGGTAAATGTTGAATAGAGTGTTAACTTCTCTACAGAATTTTTAAACTCTTTGCAAGTACCATGCCTGCCATTACACTGTTTTCGACTGAAAATAGGATCGTAGATCATACTATAAAGAAATATCAGTCACCAAAACTATGCAATGGAACAAGATTGATCATCAAACAGTTGTCGAATAACATAATCGAATCAGAACTTATGGCTGGAAAGGGCAAAGGACATACAGTATTTATACCCAGAATACCAGTGATCTTTACTGAACAGTCATTCCAATTAAAAAAAAACTCAATTTCCTATAATATTAGCCTATAGTTTTACAATTAACAAAGAGCAAGGTCAAACTTTAAAATATTGTGGCAAGAACCTCAAAGACGCCTGCTTTCCTCACGGTCAGCTATACCTCTCGAGTAAGAAATTCGAAAAAGTTATTCATATATACGCCGGATAACAAAAAGAAAAATGTTTTTAATAAACAAGTATTGTAGTTATTATTGTTTATAATTATTTTCAAAAGCATTTGCACCTTTCAGGTATTAAAAGTTTTTCCTTTTATTCCAACTCCTACACAATCGCATATCAATTCCCTGATCTGAGTACCGCAGCTAGTTTAATATATTTGAACAAGATTCGGGTGCTTTAGAAAGAGCCCCATATTTATCACCTATCTTTTAAAATTCCTAGACGCTTGAAACTAGTTCTGTAAGAAAGTAGAATTTGTTGCAAAAATTTATTAATTCAGAACCATATTAACAATGTTTTGATTCGTTGGTGACTTGGATTACAGTACATGGCATTCATGCTTCATTTCATTTCAATGATTTTATTCAAATTCTGACATATTTTCAATTATTTTTAATTATTATGGTATACATAAAAAATTCTGACTTTAAATGATGCTATCATTTCTATTGGAATTTGATTTTCATTTTTACATTTGAATATGCCAAGTGAAAGATATATGCATGTTTTTCTAAAGATATACATTTAATTTTTTACACAAAATTGTGCAAATGTAATCACTAAAAATCAAAATAAATATTCCCATCCTCATGATTATCCCTTTAAAATCCTCTGAAAGTTCAGTAATGTTCATTATAAAGTAATTTTATGGATAGAAGTTTTCTAATTTCGGAGAAGAGAGCAATAAAATAAATCTGCATTACATAAGAATTACACTGAATAAATCTGCCTAGCTGGGATTATCATTAGAGATTCCCATTGGATATAAAAGCGAATTGTCTCACTCAGTTTTGAATGATATTGTAAAGCTAATGGAGTGCTTATGTTATTGTCAAAAATACAATTTAGAAGGAGAATGTGTTTTTTCTTATTTAGCTTTTTGACAGGACTGCGGGATCATGTAACTCAAAATTCCTCGATATCTTACGAAATTCCTTGTCTATAGGAAATCGCTTGGATGCATTTAGTATTGAATCATATTCTAATGCTAATGATTGCATTTGATTTGTATTATAAAATAAAGTATTTAAAAAATCCCATTGACATAGTTTCTCAATTGGTCGTCTACATCGTTCATTGACAGAGTATGAGTGAGCTAAAATAGGGACTAATTGTCCCACATAAATTTATTGAAGTATTCACATAGAATTTCGCAAATAGAATTTTTTTTATAAAACAATATATTAACAAAGGTAAATAGTGAATGTCCCATGGACGTTATAGGTACGAAAGCCGTACTACTTTGTTTAATATTAGGCAAGTGAAATCAATAAATTTGAAATATTTTTATACATCTTAAATAATATTTTCTAGATATTAAAACTGTTTCCTGTAGATGTTATAGCGCTGAACTGGCAGCCGAATGGTTAGCACACTTGCCTTCGTTTCAAAAGTTCGTGGTTTCGAATCCCACATTGGGCATGGATGTTTGTAGTGGTTCGGAATACACTTTAAGCCGTAGGTCCCGGTATACTTAGCCCTTGTGTGCAAAAAAAGACCGTTGAGTGACAAACAAACAAGTGCATGTTATAAAATAAACTTTTAAAAATATTCCATGCATTTGTTTTAAAAGAAAAAATAAATTTGAAAAAAAAGATGTCTTTTTATATAGTACGCTTAGTGACACACATGTGTATTCTGATTCATGCGAGCATTAATTTCAAAATTCCCTATTATCTTTAGAAATTCCCAAAGTATATAAAAACGAATGGGCCCGCTTAAGGCCTTCTGGTTCAATAGAAATTAAAAAATCAGACAAGAATTAAAAATCCCTACCCTAAGAGAATTCTTCGTGAAAATAATGTATAAAAATATTGATAAAACTAATAACGAAACAATAGCCTTCCTTCCTATAATGACCTAAGTACCCATAATAGATTCCGTTCCGCTCATTGCTAAGATATTGCCTAAAGTTTCCTTACCAACCACCATGAAATTAACGGTAAATAGAACATTTTTGTTTGATAATTCCTTCTTTGTATGATAAAATAAAGAGACTACTAAAAAGATAAAAGGAATTTTTGTGTTACATCTCATTCCATGTGTGAAAAAAATCTATTAAAAATAATAATGATGATGATGAAAAATAAATATATATGTATACATACTAAATTTATATAAAAACAGATACAATTTTATAATATATATATGTAAATAAATAAAATAAAAAAAGATAATAGAGAGAGATATTGTATTGCAGACCAATTTATACCTTGTAAATAATATTGTAGTATGTATAAATTCTTGTAAATATCTTTACCTTTTCTTATGTATAAATATTCTTATTTCTTTTAATTTAATCCTGTACTATTTCCTTAATTAATCTATTAGTTTCATTTAATTTAAATATAAATTTCCCATAAATATAATAAATTAATAAACAATAACCTATAATAATTCTGAAAGAAACTTTATTAAATAACCATAATCTCGAGTATTAAAATTTCAAACTCATTTTAAGCCAATCAGATTCAAGTTATAGCTCACCAACCAAGAACCAGCTATCTAATGAGGGTAGAGGATCGCCAGATCCACGGACCTCTGAAAACTGCCAGCCGGCAATCACTTCAAAATGCGGCAATACGTAAAACAAATATTATTCTTTCACAATGAAAATTTAAATCGAAACAATCTGAATGCTACAATTGCCAAAGCTTTGACCATATTGGCCGATATTCAATTTCAAAACCATTTTGTGGGAAATGCAGTAAAAACCATAGCACAGAAAATTGCAAATCAAAGTTAAACTGCTGTATCAACTGTAAGGAAGCCAATGATAACGGAAACAACTGTCCAATAAATCACCCAGCCTATTCCAGAAATTGTGTCTACTATAAAAGTCTAATTAACAATTAAAACCCAAGAGAACAATCAAACTAATTGCACCATAAAGTCACATGTAAGAATGGAATGCAATAATTATTTGACAACTGCAAACCCCAGTAATTTCATAGAAACTCATTCTCTACCTAACTTGAAAATCTTTCAAATAAATTTAAGAAAATCAAAACCTCCTATAGATCTGTTACAAGTCACAGCTGAAAAACATAATGTGAAAGTTTTCCTCGTTCAAAAACCTTGTATCCTGAATGACACTCATTAATAAGATTAACTTATGCAGAGCTGCAAAATTACACACTGCCGTAATCACGATTGATATCAAAAGAGCCTTTGATACAGCTCAACATTACAAATTAAAACAAATATTAGAAACCACAAAATGCCCTTACAACATTAAAAAATTACTTAACAGTAATCTTGAAGATAGAAGAATCATTATGCCAACTAATGATGGTTTAGCCAGTAAGGAACAAACTATTGGTTGCCAACAAGGCTCTTGCAGTGGCCCCATTCTATGGAATTTAATTGCAGATATAGCCCTTAAAAAGAAGTGGAGTGATATAGGAAAACAACATGATCCAGAAAGCATTATACATCTTCAAGCATTTGCTGATGATTTTACTTTCGTGGTAGCAGCAAAGATTGAGAAAAAATTGGGCAAAGTAGCAACAGAGGCATTGGTTCATTTTAAAAAAATGGTCAGATGATAATTTTCTTCAAATTTCGCTAGAAGAAACCAAATATATTCTAATAGCAAAGCTTAAATGTGGTCCACAAATTTTTTGGGGAAACAGCAGAGTGAAGAAAAAAGACACAATTAAGCTTCTAGGAGAAATAATTGATAAAAAGTTAAACTACATAGCACATCTAAAATCACAGGCGAATAGAGCTATGGCATTACAGCAAAAGCTCTAAAGGATAGCAGGAAACAATTAGGGAATTTCCCAAAGACACCGAATCATACTATATCAAACTGTAATAGAGAGTATGTTGGCGCATGGCCAGCAATTTGGGGAACACCATTAACAACAAGGGCAAAACAATTACTTACTTCGATTCAAAGGAGATTTTTGCTAAACATCACTGGTGCGTTTAGAACGACTCCTACAGCGGCTCTTCAAGTTATAACTGAAATACCTCCTCTCTACCTAAAATTAGAACTCGAGGCAAAGTTTATAAGGCATACAAGGGCACAAATTCCTTGTGAAGTTGATCCTATTCTTCCTGCACCAAATTTGATTGAAAAAGTTATAAAAGGAGAAACAATCCACCCTGGAGTCTTCAATATAAAGAGCAAAGTAAAAATACATGAGCAAAACCATATACCATGTTTCAGTGAAGGCTTCCTAACAATTTTCACAGATGGCTCAAAAATAGAAGAAAAAGTTAGATCCGGAGTGATAGTATACACTGAACTGGGATTACAAAGTACTTGGAGTACTGGGCTACAACCTGAGAACACAGTATATCAAGCTGAAGTATATGCTCTGCGTAAAGCCATTCAAGTAGCTGCTTCACAACCTCTTCCAACAAACATCTGGTCAGATAGTCAAGCATGCCTTAAATCTTTATCTAATCCTCTTAACAAATGTCCAATGATACGAGAAATGTAAGATCTCCTAACAACATCAGATAACATCAGGATTGGTTGGGTAAAGGCCCATCAAGGTACAGAAGGAAACGAGGCAGCGGACAGCCTTGCAAAAGCGGCTGCACTATCAAGTAATTCATCTCAGGTCCTACCATTACCACGTTGTCATACAAAATTTTTACTTGATAATTGGATAATGGATCGTTGGCAGGAAGATTGGGATAATGGAATAATTGGAAACAATGTACACGAGATGATACCGAAAGTAAGCAGGAAAACCCTAAACTGGATTAGGAATGAGGTACTTTTCTTTACGGGGCACGGGCCATTTCCATCTTACTTCCACAGGTTCCATATTTCTGATTCCAAAGATTGCACTTGTGGAAAAGAAGGCAATCCACTCCACTTCTTGATAACTTGCTCCTTAACATTATCCTGGCATTTAGCCATACCCAGCGAAAATTGGAAAATCCTCTGGAAGAAGAGAATTCTGAGAAATCGTACAGCGAGAGCAAAATTAAATAAAACAGTTGAATTCCTAATAAACAATGAAAACTTAGTTTGTTGGATTGGGAACTCTTCTACAACTTAGCTAAAAACATGTTTTGACCAAATTAAGGCTCTTTTTTTTGTAAATATCAAAAACTTTTTGAATATGATTTATAAATTTTTATTCAATTATAATCAAGAACTTTGCAAAATTACAATTATTATGTTAACTGTATATAATTCATCATAGACTCCATTATATTGTCATATTGTTTTCATCTTTACAATTAACCGGACATTGATTGCATATTTAAAGCCATGTTGTAAGATAATCATGTTCAACTGTTGTAAAATTTTTTATAATATCATTTTTAAATAAAAGTCCCAGCAGCTCCCATTAAACTGGTAAAGCTACTTGGAGTTAGGTACAGGGGAGTTCGTTGGTGTCAATGTCAACGCACACCAAGACCTATAATTTAATAAACATGTTCATCTATAAAAAAAATTCGAAAATATCATATTATTTGTAATAACAAACGATAAATATATTTTTGAACAAAAACCAATATTTCTTAAACCAGTTTTGGCAGTGTGAACGCTGTTTTCAGCATGGTGTTTAAGTTAAATCAGATTTAACTGATTTAATTTTAAATTGATTTTAAAAGGGCAGTACGAACGGGGTTAAAGGAACTTTAGATTCCCTAAATGATACATTCTCCGCAAACGTGGTGGGATTAATTGTGAAAATATCATTTTATTCCTCTAAACTTAAATCTGTTGAGATATTTGTACACATTAATTTTTCAGGGGTGATTGAAAAAAAGACAATGTCTACATTTTATTCCAAAATTCTAAGTAAATAGAAATTCATTAAGAATGTTTCAGTTGATATTCAAGTCACACAGAATTGCTGCTTTAGTTAATTTGAAGTATCAAACCGTTTAAACAATGTTGGCGATGTATTTAAACAAAGGAAGTGTTTGCTTATGAAGTCAAAAATAAAACTGAAGATATCTATTATATTTCTTTCAAATATTAAAAGATATTAAATGTATTTACTTTTCTTACTAGATTATTAGAGATAGTTGCCAGGTAGCTAAAAGTCTCTATTTATCTTACAAGCAAACATCGAAAACAGTTATTGTAATTTTTTCGGTTGAAGTTGGGTATTTTGAATTTTCCTTAATTTTTATTTACAGTAAATTCATTTCAAATAGTAAGTTGTCCCCGGTGTTTATAATAAAATTTAAGTTGTGTAAAATCTTTTGCAAGTGCTTATTTTAATTTAAAAAGGAAAACTACACCTCAAATTTTTACTAGTTTTTTTTTACAACATAATAAATTATTCAATTTCACCCGCTGTTTTAAAAGAATGTAGAGACGAAAGCAAAATTTGCCTAATGTAGAGAAGATAAGTATAAGGATATGCACTTGAATTCAGTTCATTGTTAAAACTATCTTATTCAGAGCAGATAATGAATGACCTTCCACACATCCGCACGGAACGAAAATTTTCGAAAAAAAAATACAAGATTACCAACCATTTGATAATAAGAGTGGCTAAAAGGGTACCGTTAATTAAACCCAGCCCATCACATGTAAAAACCTTGCCATGAAAAATACATCAGATAATATTCTCAAAACCAACAACAATCTTGCCATGCTCTATAAAAATAAGGCAATAAAGAGCCCCAGAAAATAAACATATTCTTTTGACATGATATTATTAGTGAAAAAAATTTTCTTAACTTATATAAACATTTGTAAAATATTTTTTTCATAAAAGAGCTGTAAATATAAACAAGTGAATTAATGCTGTTAAATAATCAAAATACTAGTTAAATTATAAACATTAGTATGTCAATAAAAGAAGAGAATAAGAAAATCCAATTCACTATAGGACACAAGAAAACAAAAATGTAGATATAAGCTTATGTAATCATACACAATTTTTTAAAGTGCAGAAAGATGTATTATATAATGTGGTTAAATAATAAAAATACATATAAAATGACAAAACATTATGGTAGAATTTTTAGTCAGTATAGAAGAAAAATAAAAATTTTGAATTAAATTCAGATAAATACTTGTATTACAAACTAAATTCCTCTTTTTTTCATTATTTCTTCATTAAAAATTTCTCCTTTTTAAGGTTATTTTCTATTGATTCCTTTATTATGATATAACTTGAAAAAATTTGAGAATTTAGAAACTTTAAATTTTGTTTTACTTATTGCAAGATTTTTAGGAATAAGCAAGATTTTGATGTAAGATTTTAGGAGTTTCATTAATAGAAAACATATAAAATTAAAGAAAATTTTTCAACAGTTTGTATATTTGGATTGTTTTTTACAAGAATCTGAAATTTAATGACTTTTTCTCAAAAGTTTTATTTATTTTTATGCAAAGAGAAACAAGTTTTAAAATTGATACTACCAATTCCAGTTTTACTTAGCGTAAATTCATGGCTAAATGTTTGTTTTATGTTACATAATCTTACATTTAGCAGCTTGAATGTATGTGTGTAAAATATTTGTTCCCATTAAATGTTTTGGGTTTTTATTCTACTACAAATGTCCTTTTCAAGGTCCAATCTTTTATAAATATTTGCTCTTCATGGTTAATGTTTTAATGTTTATAAAATTTGATGATCATATAAATTGAATTGTTTTTATTAAGAACATAAAATTTTTTTCACCCGTAATAGTTGCAGGTTTTTATTATTTTTTCTTAGTGATATTTTTCTCTGACAATATTGATATTCATTTAATATTTTTACAAATGTTTTAATAATTTAATAAATTTAAAATGAATCTTTTATTTTCCTAAAAGTCTTTCTAAACAATAATATCTTTTCCAATATAAATTACTTTTCATTTTTTTCAAGTATGCATACAGACCTAATTTAATTTTACTTTAATTACAGAATATATTGTAGTAATAAGAGTGGATAATGATTCCTGGTTTATTAGTTCACCTACTTGAAACTTTGGAATTCCTCTTTTATTGTAAGTTATGTTTACTTCAAAAAATCTCTATTTAAATATTGGATTAAATTATATTTGACTATTATTCAAATAAACATTTTTCAAATGCAATTCCTTTTTTTTACATTAATCTATTAAGTATAATTATTTTTCATTTTAAATATGTTTAATTTCTTGTATTTATTTAAAATAGTTTGAATAATATTTATACCTCCATTCTGATTATAATGATTTTAATTTCTTCCACTTATTTTGTCATTGGTATGTCGATAAATAGAAACTTATGGTTACCTATCATTACAATCTATCTTATTTTTTATTTGATAAAAATTCTTAAAAACTTTAAATACCTTGTGTGTTTGTGTGTGTGCAATAATTGACCTAAATTAATTTAAAATTAATGTTATTATTTCTATAAAATTCCCTTTAAATGTTATAAATGTGTCATTTGGAAACAATTTTACCTGTTTATTGAAACATTCCTTGTTTTTTGACTTTGCTTTGAGAACCCTTTTTCCTTTTATAGTATTTTTTGTGCGTTACTGTAACATTATTAAATGTTTCCTTTTATTTTCATATCAGATTTAAGAGGAATACTTCGAAAATCTTTGCTGTATTTTTTATATTTAATCAGTAAAAGATTAGATATCAATGCATTTTCTTACCTTCAGTTCAACGTAATCTCAGTAAATGTGATTTGATTATTATTTCTTTTTATTTGAAAAATATGCACTTCAATTATATAATATTTATGATGCATTGTTCGCATGAAATTTGTGTTGTTAAAGTTAGAATTTATTAAAATGGTGTTAGTTAAATTTTAATTTACAGCCTCTTAAATGCACCTGATGTATGTCAAAATGTTCAGAAATCTATTAAATATGTTTTTTCTTTTAACTCCAAGAAAATTTTAACTTTTCTAATTTATTGATTTAATTAAAAATCTCTAATTTGTGCTGATACTTGCTTGAAATATAAAATGTACTTCTGTCCCTTCATTGTTTCTTTGTCTAAAAGTTTCTCTTTCCTAATATTATATTTCTTTTTTCCTTTTATAAAATAAATAATGTGACTATTGTGAAATATTATACAGTATTTTTACATTGATGTCTTACTACAATGTTGCAACATTTTTGAGAAAAGTATTTAGAGAGTTTTATTAATGCAAAATATGTAAAATAAAAGGAAATTTTCCTATAGTTTGTGCATTAAGTATTATTTTTTGGAAGAATCTGAAACTAAAAGACCTTTTCTAAGAAGTATTATTATATTTTATGTGAAGAGAAAATTTTTTTAAAATTCTTGCTCTCATTGTTAGTTTTATTAAGTGAACATTCTTGTCTAAATGTTTGTTTTATGTTACATTATCTTCCATTTATCACTTTGAATGTACGCAGGTAAAATATTTCTTTCCATTAAAAGTTTTAAGTTATTATTGTACTGCAAATGTCCTTTTCAGTATCCAATCTTTTATAAATAGTTTGCTCTTCATGGTTAATGTCTATAAAATTTGATGATCAAAAATTAAATTGTTTTTATAAAGAAAATAGAAAATTTTTCACCTGTAATAGCTGGAGATTTTTTTTTTTTATTTCTTCTTAGTGATATTTTTCTATGAATATATTCCAATTCATTTATTATTTTTACAAATGGTTTTAATAATTAAATAAATTTAATAAAATATTTTATTTTCCTAAAATGCAAACTAAACAATAATATCTTTTCCAATATAAATTATATTTCATTTTTTCAAGTATGCATACAGACTTATTGTAATTTTACTTTAATTACAGAATATATTGGATAAATAAGAGTGGATAATGATTTCTGGTTTATTTCTTCAACTACTTGAAACTTTGGAATTTCTCTTTTATTTTAAGTTATGTTTACTTCAAAAAATCTTTATTTTAATATTGGATTAAATTATGTGTGATCATATTTGGAGTAAACATGTTTTAAATGCCATTCTTTTTGTTACATTCATATATTAAGTAAACTTACTTCTTCTTTTAAATATGTTTAATTTCTTGTATTTATTTAAAATAGTTTGAATAATATTTATCCCTCCATTCTCATTATAATGATTTTAATTTCTTCCACTTATTTTGTCGTTGGTATGTCAATAAATACAAACTTATGGTTACTTATCATTACAATCTATCATTTTATATTTGATAAAAATTCTTCCAAAATTGTAAATACCTTGTGTGATTGTGTTTGTGTTTAATAATTGACCTATGTTAAATAAAATGAATGTTATTATTTCTATAAAATTCCCTTTAAATATTATAAATGTGTCATTTGGAAACAATTTTACCTGTTTATTGATACATTCCTTGTTTTTTGACATTGCTTTGAGAACCCTTTTCCCTTTTATAATATTTTTTGTGCGTTGCTGTAATATTATTTTATGTTTCCTTTTATTTTCATATAAGATTTAAGAGGAATACTTCAAAAATCTTTGCTGTATTTTTTATATTTAATCAGTAAAATTTTAGATTTCAATTCATTTTCTTACCTTCAGTTCAAAGAAATCTCAGTAAAATTGATTTGATTATCATTTCTTTATATTTGAAAAATATGCACTTCAATTATATTATATGTTTGTTGCAGTGTTTGTGCAATTTCTGTTGTTAAAGTTTGAATTTATTAATAATGTGTTAGTTAAATTTTAACTTACAGCCTCTTAAATGCACCTGATGTATGTCAAAATGTTCAGAAGTCTATTAAATATGTTTTTTCTTTTAACTTCATGAAAATTTTAACTTTTCTAATATATTTATTTAATTAAAAATCTGTAATTTGTGCTGATACTTGCTTGTAATATAAAATGTACTTATGTTTCTTAGTCTAAAAGTTTCTCTTTCTTAATATTATCTTTCTTTTTTCCTTTTATAAAATAAATTATATGACTATTGTGAAATATTATACAGTTTTTTTACCTTGAAGTCTTACTACAATGTTGCAAAATTTTTGAGAAAAATGTTTTGAGAGTTTTATTAGTGCAAAATATTTAAAATAAAGGGAAATTTTCCTATAGTTTTTGCTTTAAGTATTTTTGTTGGAAGAATCTGAAACTAAAGGACCTTTTCTAAGAAGTATTATTTTATTTTATTCAAAGAGGAAAAAAGTTTAAAATTGTTACTCCCATTGTCAGTCTTAAGTAGTGAACATTCTTGGCTAAATGCTTGTTTTGTATTACATCATCTTCCATTTAGCAATTTGAAAGTATGCAGGTAAAATATTTGTTCCCATTAAAAGTTCTGAGTTATTATTGTACTGCAAATGTCCTTTTCAGTATCTAATCTTTTATAAATAGTTTGCTATTCATTGTTAATGTCTATAAAATTTGATGATCAAAAATTAAATTGTTTTTATAAAGAAAATAGAAAATTTTTCACCTCTAATAGTTAGAGATTTTTTTCTTTTTATTTCTTCTTAGTGATATTTTTCTTTGAATCTATTCCAATTCATTTAATATTTCTACAAATAGTTTAAATAATTAAATAAATTTAATAAAATATTTTATTTTCCTAAAATTCAATCTAAACAATAATATCTTTTCCAATATAAATTATATTTCATTTTTTCAAGTATGCATACAGACTTATTGTAATTTTACTTTAATTACAGAATATATTGGATAAATAAGAGTGGATAATGATTTCTGGTTTATTTCTTCAACTACTTGAAACTTTGGAATTCCTCTTTTATTGTAAGTTATGTTTACTTCAAAAAATCTTTATTTAAATATTGGATTAAATTATGTGTGATCATATTTGGAGTAAACATGTTTTAAATGCCATTCTTTTTGTTACATTCATATATTAAGTAAACCTACTTCTCCTTTTAAATATGTTTAATTTCTTGTATTTATTTAAAATAGTTTGAATAATATTTATCCCTCCATTCTCATTATAATGATTTTAATTTCTTCCACTTATTTTGTCCTTGGTATGTCAATAAATACAAACTTATGGTTACTTATCATTACAATCTATCATTTTATATTTGATAAAAATTCTTCAAAAATTGTAAATACCTTGTGTGATTGTGTTTGTGTTTAATAATTGACCTATGTTAAATAAAATGAATGTTATTATTTCTATAAAATTCCCTTTAAATATTATAAATGTGTCATTTGGAAACAATTTTACCTGTTTATTGATACATTCCTTGTTTTCTGATATTGCTTTGAGAACCCTTTTCCCTTTTATAATATTTTTTGTTCCTTGCTGTAATATTATTATATGTTTCCTTTTATTTTCATATAAGATTTAAGAGGAATACTCCAAAAATCTTTGCTGTATTTTTTATATTTAATCAGTAAAATTTTAGATTTCAATTCATTTTCTTGCCTACAGTTCAAGGAAATCTCAGTAAAATTGATTTGATTATTATTTCTTTATATTTGAAAAATATGCATTTCAATTATATTATATTTTTGATGCAGTGTTTGCGTGAAATTAGTGTTGTTAAAGTTTGAAATTATTAATAATGTGGTAGTTAAATTTTAACTTACAGCCTCTTAAATGCACCTGATGTATGTCAAAATGTTCAGAAGTGTATTAAATATGTTTTTTCTTTTAACTTCATGAAAATTTTAACTTTTCTAATGTATTTATTTAATTAAAAATCTGTAATTTTTGCTGATACTTGCTTGTAACATAAAATGTACTTCTGTTCCTTCATTGTTTCTTAGTCTAAAAGTTTCTCTTTCCTAATATTATCTTTCTTTTTTCCTTTTATAAAATAAATAATATGACAATTGTGAAATATTATACAGTTTTTTACCTTGAAGTCTTACTACAATGTTGCAAAATTTTTGAGAAAAATGTTTTGAGAGTTTTATTAACGCAAAATATGTAAAATAAAGGGAAATATTCCTATAGTTTTTGCTTTAAGTATTTTTGTTGGAAGAATCTGAAACTAAAGGACCTTTTCTAAGAAGTATTATTATATTTTATGTGAAGAGAAAAATTTTTTTAAATTGTTACTCTCATTGTCAGTTTTATTCAGTGAACATTCTTGGCTAAATGCTTGTTTTGTATAACATCTTCTTCCATTTAGCAATTTGAATGTACGCAGGTAAAATATTTCTTCCATTAAAAGTTCTGAGTTATTATTGTACTGCAAATGTCCTTTTCAGTATCCAATCTTTTATAAATAGTTTGCTCTTCATGGTTAATGTCTATAAAATTTGATGATCAAAAATTAAATTGTTTTTATAAAGAAAATAGAAAATTTTTCACCTGTAATAGCTGGAGATTTTTTTTTATTTCTTCTTAGTGATATTTTTCTATGAATATATTCCAATTCATTTAATATTTTTACAAATGGTTTTAATAATTAAATAAATTTAATAAAATATTTTATTTTCCTAAAATTCAATCTAAACAATAATACCTTTTCCAATATAAATTATATTTCATTTTTTCAAGTATGCATACAGACTTATTGTAATTTTACTTTAATTACAGAATATATTGGATAAATAAGAGTGGATAATGATTTCTGGTTTATTTCTTCAACTACTTGAAACTTTGGAATTTCTCTTTTATTGTAAGTTATGTTTACTTCAAAAAATCTTTATTTAAATATTGGATTAAATTATTTGTGATCATATTTGGAGTAAACATGTTTTAAATGCCATTCTTTTTGTTACATTCATATATTAAGTAAACTTACTTCTCCTTTTAAATATGTTTAATTTCTTGTATTTATTTAAAATAGTTTGAATAATATTTATCCCTCCATTCTCATTATAATGATTTTAATTTCTTCCACTTATTTCGTCGTTGGTATGTCAATAAATACAAACTTATGGTTACTTATCATTACAATCTATCATTTTATATTTGATAAAAATTCTTCAAAAATTGTAAATACCTTGTGTGATTGTGTTTGTGTTTAATAATTGACCTATGTTAAATAAAATGAATGTTATTATTTCTATAAAATTCCCTTTAAATATTATAAATGTGTCATTTGGAAACAATTTTACCTGTTTATTGATACATTCCTTGTTTTTTGACATTGCTTTGAGAACCCTTTTCCCTTTTATAATATTTTTTGTTCCTTGCTGTAATTTTATTATATGTTTCCTTTTATTTTCATATAAGATTTAAGAGGAATACTCCAAAAATCTTTGCTGTATTTTTTATATTTAATCAGTAAAATTTTAGATTTCAATTCATTTTCTTGCCTACAGTTCAAGGAAATCTCAGTAAAATTGATTTGATTATTATTTCTTTATATTTGAAAAATATGCACTTCAATTATATTATATTTTTGATGCAGTGTTTGCGTGCAATTAGTGTTGTTAAAGTTTGAATTTATTAATAATGTGTTAGTTAAATTTTAACTTACAGCCTCTTAAATGCACCTGATGTATGTCAAAATGTTCAGAAGTCTATTAAATATGTTTTTTCTTTTAACTTCATGAAAATTTTAACTTTTCTAATATATTTATTTAATTAAAAATCTGTAATTTGTGCTGATACTTGCTTGTAATATAAAATGTACTTCTGTTCCTTCAATGTTTCTTAGTCTAAAAGTTTCTCTTTCTTAATATTATCTTTCTTTTTTTCCTTTTATAAAATAAATAATATGACTATTGTAAAATATTATACAGTTTTTTTACCTTGAAGTCTTACTACAATGTTGCAAAATTTTTGAGAAAAATGTTTTGAGAGTTTTATTAGTGCAAAATATGTAAAATAAAGGGAAATTTTCCTATAGTTTTTGCTTTAAGTATTTTTGTTGGAAGAATCTGAAACTAAAGGACCTTTTCTAAGAAGTATTATTATATTTTATGCAAAGAGGAAAAAGTTTAAAATTGTTACTCCCATTGTCAGTCTTATTTAGTGAACATTCTTGGCTAAATGCTTGTTTTGTATTACATCATCTTCCATTTAGCAATTTGAATGTATGCAGGTAAAATATTTCTGTCCATTAAAAGTTCTGAGTTATTATTGTACTGCAAATGTCCTTTTCAGTATCCAATCTTTTATAAATAGTTTGCTCTTCATGGTTAATGTCTATAAAATTTGATGATCAAAAATTAAATTGTTTTTATAAAGAAAATAGAAAATTTTTCACCTGTAATAGCTGGAGATTTTTTTTATTTCTTCTTAGTGATATTTTTCTGTGAATATATTCCAATTCATTTAATATTTTTACAAATTGTTTGAATAATTAAATAAATTTAATAAAATATTTTATTTTCCTAAAATTTAATCTAAACAATAATATCATTTCCAATATAAATTATATTTCATTTTTTCAAGTATGCATACAGACTTATTGTAATTTTACTTTAATTACAGAATATATTGGATAAATAAGAGTGGATAATGATTTCTGGTTTATTTCTTCAACTACTTGAAACTTTGGAATTTCTCTTTTATTGTAAGTTATGTTTACTTCAAAAATCTTTATTTAAATATTGGATTAAATTATTTGTGATCATATTTGGAGTAAACATGTTTTAAATGCCATTCTTTTTGTTACATTCATATATTAAGTAAACTTACTTCTTCTTTTAAATATGTTTAATTTCTTGTATTTATTTAAAATAGTTTGAATAATATTTATCCCTCCATTCTCATTATAATGATTTTAATTTCTTCCACTTATTTTGTCATTGGTATGTCAATAAATACAAACTTATGGTTACTTATCATTACAATCTATCATTTTATATTTGATAAAAATTCTTCCAAAATTGTAAATACCTTGTGTGATTGTGGTTGTGTTTAATAATTGACCTTTGTTAAATAAAATGAATGTTATTATTTCTATAAAATTCCCTTTAAATATTATAAATGTGTCATTTGGAAACAATTTTACCTGTTTATTGATACATTCCTTGTTTTTTGACATTGCTTTGAGAACCCTTTTCCCTTTTATAATATTTTTTGTTCCTTGCTGTAATATTATTATATGTTTCCTTTTATTTTCATATAAGATTTAAGAGGAATACTCCAAAAATCTTTGCTGTATTTTTATATTTAATCAGTAAAATTTTAGATTTCAATTCATTTTCTTACCTTCTGTTCAAGGAAATGTCAGTAAAATTGATTTGATTATTATTTCTTTATATTTGAAAAATATGCGCTTGAATTATATTATATTTTGATGCAGTGTTTGTGTGCAATTAGTGTTGTTAAAGTTTGAATTTATTAATAATGTCTTAGTTAAATTTTAACTTACAGCCTCTTAAATGCACCTGATGTATGTCAAAATGTTCAGAAGTCTATTAAATATGTTTTTTCTTTTAACTTCATGAAAATTTTAACTTTTCAAATATATTTATTGAATTAAAAATCTGTAATTTGTGCTGATACTTGCTTGTAATATAAAATGTAATTTTGTTCCTTCAATGTTTCTTAGTCTAAAAGTTTCTCTTAATATTATCTTTCTTTTTTTCCTTTTATAAAATAAATAATATGACTATTGTAAAATATTATACAGTTTTTTTACCTTGAAGTCTTACTACAATGTTGCAAAATTTTAGAGACAAAATATTTAAAATAAAGGGAAATTTTGCTATAGTTTTTGCATTAAGTATTTTTGTTGGAAGAATCTGAAACTAAAGGACCTTTTCTAAGAAGTATTATTTTATTTTATGCAAAGAGGAAAAAGTTTAAAATTGTTACTCCCATTGTCAGTCTTATTTAGTGAACATTCTTGGCTAAATGCTTGTTTTGTATTACATCTTCTTCCATTTAGCACTTTGAATGTACACAGGTAAAATATTTCTTTCCATTAAAAGTTCTGAGTTCTTAATGTACTGCAAATGTCCTTTTCAGTATCCAATCTTTTATAAATAGTCTGCTCTTCATGGTTAATGTCTATAAAATTTAATATCAAAAATTAAATTGTTTTTATAAAGAAAATAGAAAATTTTTCACCTGTAATAGCTGGAGATTTTTTTTTTTTTTTTGTATTTATTCTTAATGATATTTTTCTGCGAATATATTCCAATTCATTTAATATTTTTATAAATGGTTTTAATAATTAAATAAATTTAATAAAATATTTTATTTTCCTAAAATTTAATCTGAACAATAATATCATTTCCAATATAAATTATTTTTCAAGTATGCATACAGACTTATTGTAATTTTACTTTAATTACAGAATATATTGGATAAATAAGAGTGGATAATGATTTCTGGTTTATTTCTTCAACTATTTGAAACTTTGGAATTTCTCTTTTATTGTAAGTTATGTTTACTTTAAAAAATCTTTATTTAAGTATTGGATTAAATTATTTGTGATCATATTTGGAGTAAACATGTTTTAAATGCCATTCTTTTTGTTACATTCATCTATTAATTAAACTTACTTCTCCTTTTAAAGAATTTGCTTCAATATATTCTGTAATTAAATGGAGAAACTTACTTCTCCATTTAATTACAGAATATATTGGAGCAATAAGAGTGGATAATGATTTCTGGTTTATTTCTTCAACTACTTGAAACTTTGGAATTTCTCTTTTATTGTAAGTTATGTTTACTTTAAAAAATCTTTATTTAAATATTGGATTAAATTATTTGTGATCATATTTGGAGTAAACATGTTTTAAATGCCATTCTTTTTGTTACATTCATTTATTAAGTAAACTTACTTCTCCTTTTAAATATGTTTAATTTCTTGTATTTATTTAAAATAGTTTGAATAATATTTATCCCTCCATTCTCATTATAATGATTTTAATTTCTTCCACTTGTTTTGTCGTTGGTATGTCAATAAATACAAACTTATGGTTACTTATCATTACAATCTATCATTTTATATTTGATAAAAATTCTTCAAAAATTGTAAATACCTTGTGTGATTGTGTTTGTGTTTAATAATTGACCTATGTTAAATAAAATGAATGTTATTATTTCTATAAAATTCCCTTTAAATATTATAAATGTGTCATTTGGAAACAATTTTACCTGTTTATTGATACATTCCTTGTTTTTTGACATTGCTTTGAGAACCCTTTTCCCTTTTATAATATTTTTTGTTCCTTGCTGTAATATTATTATATGTTTCCTTTTATTTTCATATAAGATTTAAGAGGAATACTCCAAAAATCTTTGCTGTATTTTTATATTTAATCAGTAAAATTTTAGATTTCAATTCATTTTCTTACCTTCAGTTCAAGGAAATCTCAGTAAAATTGATTTGATTATTATTTCTTTATATTTGAAAAATATGCACTTCAATTATATTTTTGATGCAGTGTTTGTGTGCAATTAGTGTTTTTAAAGTTTGAATTTATTAATAATGTGTTAGTTAAATTTTAACTTATAGCCACTTAAATGTACCTGATGTATGTCAAAATGTTCAGAAGTCTATTAAATATGTTTTTTTCTTTAACTTCATGAAAATATTAACTTTTCTAATATATTTATTTAATTAAAAATCTGTAATTTGTGCTGATACTTTCTTGTAATATAAAATGTACTTCTGTTCCTTCATTGTTTCTTGGTCTATAAGTTTCTCTTTCATAATATTATCTTTCTTTTTATAAAATAAATAATATGACTATTGTGAAATATTATACAGTTTTTTACCCTGAAGTCTTACTACAATGTTGCAAAATGTTTGAGAAAAATGTTTTGAAAGTTTAATTAGTGCAAAATATGTAAAATGAAAGGAAATTTCCCTATAGTTTTTGCATTAAGTATTTTTGTTGGAAGAATCTGAAACTAAAGAGACCTTTTCTAAGAAGTATTATTATATTTTATGCAAAGAGGAAAAAGTTTAAAATTGTTACTCCCATTGTCAGTCTTATTTAGTGAACATTCTTGGCTAAATGCTTGATTTTGTATTACATCATCTTCCATTTAGCACTTTGAATGTATACGGGTAAAATATTTCTTTCCATTAAATGTTTTGAGTTATTATTGTACTGCAAATGTCCTTTTCAGTATCCAATCTTTTATAAATAGTTTCTCTTCATGGTTAATGTCTATAAAATTTGATGATCAAAAATTAAATTGTTTTTATAAAGAAAATAGAAAATTTTTCACCTGTAATAGCTAGAGATTTTTTTTTTTTTTTTTTTTTTTGTATTTATTATTAATGATATTTTTATGCGAATATATTCCAATTAATTTAATATTTTTATAAATGGTTTTAATAATTAAATAAATTTAATAAAATATTTTATTTTCCTAAAATTTAATCTGAACAATAATATCATTTCCAATATAAATTATTTTTCAAGTATGCATACAGACTTATTGTAATTTTACTTTAATTACAGAATATATTGGATCAATAAGAGTGGATAATGATTTCAGGTTTATTTTTTCAACTACTTGAAACTTTGGAATTTCTCTTTTATTGTAAGTTATGTTTACTTCAAAAAATCTTTTTTTAAATATTGGATTAAATTATGTGTGATCATATTTGGAGTAAACATGTTTTAAATGCCATTCTTTTTGTTCCATTCATATATTAAGTAAACTTACTTCTCCTTTTAAATATGTTTAATTTCTTGTATTTATTTAAAATAGTTTGAATAATATTTATTCCTCCATTCTCATTATAATGATTTTAATTTCTTCCACTTATTTTGTCCTTGGTATGTCGATAAATAGAAACTTATGGTTACTTATCATTACAACCTATCATTTTTTATTTGATAAAAATTCTTCAAAAATTGTAAATACCTTGTGTGATTGTGTTTGTGTTTAATAATTGACCTATGTTAAATAAAATGAATGTTATTATTTCTATAAAATTCCCTTTAAATATTATAAATGTGTCATTTGGAAACAATTTTACCTGTTTATTGATACATTCCTTGTTTTTTGACATTGCTTTGAGAACCCTTTTCCCTTTTATAATATTTTTTGTTCCTTGCTGTAATATTATTATATGTTTCCTTTTATTTTCATATAAGATTTAAGAGGAATACTCCAAAAATCTTTGCTGTATTTTTTATATTTAATCAGTAAAATTTTAGATTTCAATTCATTTTCTTACCTTCAGTTCAAGGAAATCTCAGTAAAATTGATTTGATTATTATTTCTTTATATTTGAAAAATATGCACTTCATTTATATTATTTTTGATGCAGTGTTTGTGTGCAATTAGTGTTGTTAAAGTTTGAATTTATTAATAATGTGTTAGTTAAATTTTAACTTACAGCCTCTTAAATGCACCTGATGTATGTCAAAATGTTCAGAAGTCTATTAAATATGTTTTTTCTTTTAACTTCATGAAAATTTTAACTTTTCAAATATATTTATTGAATTAAAAATCTGTAATTTGTGCTGATACTTGCTTGTAATATAAAATGTACTTCTGTTCCTTCATTGTTTCTTTGTCTAAAAGTTTCTCTTTCTTAATATTATCTTTCTTTTTTTCCTTTTATAAAATAAATAATATGACTATTGTAAAATATTATACAGTTTTTTTACCTTGAAGTCTTACTACAATGTTGCAAAATTTTTGAGAAAAATGTTTTGAGAGTTTTATTAGTGCAAAATATGTAAAATGAAGGGAAATTTTCCAATAGTTTTTGCATTAAGTATTTTTGTTGGAAGAATCTGAAACTAAAGAGACCTTTTCTAAGAAGTATTATTATATTTTATGCAAAACGGAAAAAGTTTAAAATTGTTACTCCCATTGTCAGTCTTAAGTAGTGAACATTCTTGGCTAAATGCTTGTTTTGTATTACATCATCTTCCATTTAGCAATTTGAAAGTATGCAGGTAAAATATTTGTTCCCATTAAAAGTTCTGAGTTATTATTGTACTGCAAATGTCCTTTTCAGTATCTAATCTTTTATAAATAGTTTGCTATTCATTGTTAATGTCTATAAAATTTGATGATCAAAAATTAAATTGTTTTTATAAAGAAAATAGAAAATTTTTCACCTGTAATAGCTGGAGACTTTTTTTTTTTTGTATTTATTCTTAGTGATATTTTTATGCGAATATATTCCAATTCATTTAATATTTCTACAAATGGTTTAATAATTAAATAAATTTAATAAAATATTTTATTTTCCTAAAATTTAATCTAAACAATAATATCATTTCCAATATAAATTATTTTTCAAGTATGCATACTGACTTATTGTAATTTTACTTTAATTACAGAATATATTGGAGCAATAAGAGTGGATAATGATTTCTGGTTTATTTCTTCAACTACTTGAAACTTTGGAATTTCTCTTTTATTGTAAGTTATGTTTACTTCAAAAAATCTTTATTTAAATATTGGATTAAATTATTTGTGATCATATTTGGAGTAAACATGTTTTAAATGCCATTCTTTTTGTTACATTCATATATTAAGTAAACTTACTTCTCCTTTTAAATATGTTTAATTTCTTGTATTTATTTAAAATAGTTTGAATAATATTTATCCCTCCATTCTCATTATAATGATTTTAATTTCTTCCACTTATTTCGTCGTTGGTATGTCAATAAATACAAACTTATGGTTACATATCATTACAATCTATCATTTTATATTTGATAAAAATTCTTCAAAAATTGTAAATACCTTGTGTGATTGTGTTTGTGTTTAATAATTGACCTATGTTAAATAAAATGAATGTTATTATTTCTATAAAATTCCCTTTAAATATTATAAATGTGTCATTTGGAAACAATTTTACCTGTTTATTGATACATTCCTTGTTTTTTGACATTGCTTTGAGAACCCTTTTCCCTTTTATAATATTTTTTGTTCCTTGCTGTAATATTATTATATGTTTCCTTTTATTTTCATATAAGATTTAAGAGGAATACTCCAAAAATCTTTGCTGTATTTTTTATATTTAATCAGTAAAATTTTAGATTGCAATTCATTTTCTTACCTTCTGTTCAAGGAAATCTCAGTAAAATTGATTTGATTATTATTTCTTTATATTTGAAAAATATGCACTTTACTTATATTATATTTTTGATGCAGTGTTTGCGTGCAATTAGTGTTGTTAAAGTTTGAATTTATAAATAATGTGTTAGTTAAATTTTAACTTACCGCCTCTTAAATGCACGATGTCAAAATGTTCATGTATGTCAAAATGTTCAGAAGTCAATTGAATATGTTTTTTCTTTTAACTTCATGAAAATTTTAACTTTTCTAATATATTTATTTAATTAAAAATCTGTAATTTGTGCTGATACTTGCTTGTAATATAAAATGTACTTCTGTTCCTTCAATGTTTCTTAGTCTAAAAGTTTCTCTTTCTTAATATTATCTTTCTTTTTTTCCTTTTATAAAATAAATAATATGACTATTGTGAAATATTATACAGTTTTTTTACCTTGAAGTCTTACTACAATGTTGCAAAATTTTTGAGAAAAATGTTTTGAGAGTTTTATTAATGCAAAATATGTAAAATAAAGGGAAATTTTCCTACAGTTTGTGCATTAAGTATTATTTTTTGGAAGAATCTGAAACTAAAGAGACCTTTTTTAAGAAGTATTATTATATTTTATGTGAAGAGAAAAAATTTTTAAAATTGTTACTCTCATTGTCAGTTTTTTTCAGTGAACATTCTTGTCTAAATGCTTGTTTTGTATAACATTATCTTCCATTTAGTACTTTGAATGTACGCAGGTAAAATATTTCTTTCCATTAAAAGTTCTAAGTTATTATTGTACTGCAAATGTCCTTTTCAGTATCCAATCTTTTATAAATTGTTTGCTCTTCATTGTTAATGTCTATAAAATTTGATGATCAAAAATTAAATTCTTTTTTATAAAGAAAATAGAAAATTTTTCACCTGTAATAGTTAGAGATTTTTTTTTTCGTATTTCTTCTTAGTGATATTTTTCTTTGAATATATTCCAATTCATTTAAAATTTCTACAAATGGTTTAAATAATTAAATAAATGTAATAAAATATTTTATTTTCCTAAAATGCAAACTAAACAATAATATATTTTCCAATATAAATTATATTTCATTTTTTCAAGTATGCATACAGACTTATTGTAATTTTACTTTAATTACAGAATATATTGGATAAATAAGAGTGGATAATGATTTCTGGTTTATTTCTTCAACTACTTGAAACTTTGGAATTTCTCTTTTATTGTAAGTTATGTTTACTTCAAAAAATCTTTATTTAAATATTGGATTAAATTATTTGTGATCATATTTGGAGTAAACATGTTTTAAATGGCATTCCTTTTGTTACATTCATATATTAAGTAAACCTACTTCTCCTTTTAAATATGTTTAATTTCTTGTATTTATTTAAAATAGTTTGAATAATATTTATCCCTCCATTCTCATTATAATGATTTTAATTTCTTCCACTTATTTTGTCCTTGGTATGTCGATAAATAGAAACTTATGGTTACCCATCATTACAATCTATCATTTTTTATTTGATAAAAATTCTTCAAAAATTGTAAATACCTTGTGTGATTGTGTTTGTGTTTAATAATTGACCTATGTTAAATAAAATGAATGTTATTATTTCTATAAAATTCCCTTTAAATATTATAAATGTGTCATTTGGAAACAATTTTACCTGTTTATTGATACATTCCTTGTTTTCTGATATTGCTTTGAGAACCCTTTTCCCTTTTATAATATTTTTTGTGTGTTGCTGTAATATTATTTTATGTTTCCTTTTATTTTCATATAAGATTTAAGAGGAATACTCCAAAAATCTTTGCTGTATTCTTTATATTTAATCAGTAAAATTTTAGATTTCAATTCATTTTCTTACCTTCAGTTCAAGGAAATCTCAGTAAAATTGATTTGATTATTATTTCTTTATATTTGAAAAATATGCATTTCAATTATATTATATTTTTGATGCAGTGTTTGCGTGCAATTAGTGTTGTTAAAGTTTGAATTTATTAATAATGTGTTAGTTAAATTTTGACTATCAGCCTCTTAAATGCACCTGATGTATGTCAAAATGTTCAGAAGTCTATTAAATATGTTTTTTCTTTTAACTTCATGAAAATTTTAACTTTTCTAATATATTTATTTAATTAAAAATCTGTAATTTGTGCTGATACTTGCTTGTAATATAAAATGTACTTATGTTCCTTCATTGTTTCTTAGTCTAAAAGTTTCTCTTTCTTAATATTATCTTTCTTTTTTCCTTTTCTAAAATAAATAATATGGCTATTGTGAAATATTATACAGTTTTTTTACCTTGAACTCTTACTACAATGTTGCAAAATTTTTGAGACAAAATGTTTTGAGAGTTTTATTAGCGCAAAATATTTAAAATAAAGGGAAATTTTCCTATAGTTTTTGCTTTAAGTATTTTTGTTGGAAGAATCTGAAACTAAAGGACCTTTTCTAAGAAGTATTATTATATTTTATGTGAAGAGAAAAAATTTTAAAATTGTTACTCCCATTGTCAGTCTTATTTAGTGAACATTCTTGGCTAAATGCTTGTTTTGTATTACATCATCTTCCATTTAGCAATTTGAATGTATGCAGGTAAAATATTTCTTCCCATTCAAAGTTCTGAGTTATTATTGTACTGCAAATGTCCTTTTCAGTATCCAATCTTTTATAAATAGTTTGCTCTTCATGGTTAATGTCTATAAAATTTGATGATCAAAAATTAAATTGTTTTTATAAAGAAAATAGAAAATTTTTCACCTGTAATAGCTGGAGATTTTTTCTTTATTTCTTTTTAGTGATATTTTTCTGTGAATATATTCCAATTCATTTAATATTTTTATAAATGGTTTTAATAATTAAATAAATTTAATAAAATATTTTATTTTCTTAAAATTTAATCTAAACAATAATATTTCCAATATAAATTATTTTTCAAGTATGCATACTGACTTATTGTAATTTTACTTTAATTACAGAATATATTGGAGAAATAAGAGTGGATAATGATTTCTGGTTTATTTCTTCAACTACTTGAAACTTTGGAATTTCTCTTTTATTGTAAGTTATGTTTACTTCAAAAAATCTTTATTTAAATATTGGATTAAATTATTTGTGATCATATTTGGAGTAAACATGTTTTAAATGCCATTCTTTTTGTTACATTCATCTATTAAGTAAACTTACTTCTCCTTTTAAATATGTTTAATTTCTTGTATTTATTTAAAATAGTTTGAATAATATTTATCCCTCCATTCTCATTATAATGATTTTAATTTCTTCCACTTGTTTTGTTGTTGGTATGTCAATAAATACAAACTTATGGTTACTTATCATTACAATCTATCATTTTATATTTGATAAAAATTCTTCAAAAATTGTAAATACCTTGTGTGATTGTGTTTGTGTTTAATAATTGACCTATGTTAAATAAAATGAATGTTATTATCTCTATAAAATTCCCTTTAAATATTATAAATGTGTCATTTGGAAACAATTTTACCTGTTTATTGATACATTCCTTGTTTTTTGACATTGCTTTGAGAACCCTTTTCCCTTTTATAATATTTTTTGTTCCTTGCTGTAATATTATTATATGTTTCCTTTTATTTTCATATAAGATTTAAGAGGAATACTCCAAAAATCTTTGCTGTATTTTTTATATTTAATCAGTAAAATTTTAGATTTCAATTCATTTTCTTACCTTCAGTTCAAGGAAATCTCAGTAAAATTGATTTGATTATTATTTCTTTATATTTGAAAAATATGCACTTGAATTATATTATATTTTTGATGCAGTGTTTGCGTGCAATTAGTGTTGTTAAAGTTTGAATTTATTAATAATGTGTTAGTTAAATTTTAACTTACAGCCTCTTAAATGCACCTGATGTATGTCAAAATGTTCAGAAGTCTATTAAATATGTTTTTTCTTTTAACTTCATGAAAATTTTAACTTTTCAAATATATTTATTGAATTAAAAATCTGTAATTTGTGCTGATACTTGCTTGTAATATAAAATGTAATTCTGTTCCTTCAATGTTTCTTAGTCTAAAAGTTTCTCTTTCTTAATATTATCTTTCTTTTTTTCCTTTTATAAAATAAATAATATGACTATTGTAAAATATTATACAGTTTTTTTACCTTGAAGTCTTACTACAATGTTGCAAAATTTTTGAGAAAAATGTTTTGAGAGTTTTATTAGTGCAAAATATGTAAAATGAAGGGAAATTTTCCTATAGTTTTTGCTTTAAGTATTTTTGTTGGAAGAATCTGAAACTAAAGGACCTTTTCTAAGAAGTATTATTATATTTTATGCAAAAAGGAAAAAGTTTAAAATTGTTACTCCCATTGTCAGTCTTATTTAGTGAACATTCTTGGCTAAATGCTTGTTTTGTATTACATCATCTTCCATTTAGCAATTTGAATGTATGCAGGTAAAATATTTCTTCCCATTCAAAGTTCTGAGTTATTATTGTACTGCAAATGTCCTTTTCAGTATCCAATCTTTTATAAATAGTTTGCTCTTCATGAATAATGTCTATAAAATTTGATGATCAAAAATTAAATTGTTTTTATAAAGAAAATAGAAAATTTTTCACCTGTAATAGCTGGAGACTTTTTTTTTTTTTGTATTTATTCTAAGTGATATTTTTCTGCGAATATATTCCAATTCATTTAATATTTTTATAAATGGTTTTAATAATTAAATAAATTTAATAAAATATTTTATTTTCCTAAAATTTAATCTAAACAATAATATCATTTCCAATATAAATTATTTTTCAAGTATGCATACTGACTTATTGTAATTTTACTTTAATTACAGAATATATTGGAGCAATAAGAGTGGATAATGATTTCTGGTTTATTTCTTCAACTACTTGAAACTTTGGAATTTCTCTTTTATTGTAAGTTATGTTTACTTCAAAAAATCTTTATTTAAATATTGGATTAAATTATTTGTGATCATATTTGGAGTAAACATGTTTTAAATGCCATTCTTTTTGTTACATTCATTTATTAAGTAAACTTACTTCTCCTTTTAAATATGTTTAATTTCTTGTATTTATTTAAAATAGTTTGAATAATATTTATCCCTCCATTCTCATTATAATGATTTTAATTTCTTCCACTTGTTTTGTTGTTGGTATGTCAATAAATACAAACTTATGGTTACTTATCATTACAATCTATCATTTTATATTTGATAAAAATTCTTCAAAAATTGTAACTACCTTGTGTGATTGTGTTTGTGTTTAATAATTGACCTATGTTAAATAAAATGAATGTTATTATCTCTATAAAATTCCCTTTAAATATTATAAATGTGTCAGTTGGAAACAATTTTACCTGTTTATTGATACATTCCTTGTTTTTTGACATTGCTTTGAGAACCCTTTTCCCTTTTATAATATTTTTTGTTCCTTGCTGTAATATTATTATATGTTTCCTTTTATTTTCATATAAGATTTAAGAGGAATACTCCAAAAATCTTTGCTGTATTCTTTATATTTAATCAGTAAAATTTTAGATTTCAATTCATTTTCTTACCTTCAGTTCAAGGAAATCTCAGTAAAATTGATTTGATTATTATTTCTTTATATTTGAGAAATATGCACTTGAATTATATTATATTTTGGATGCATTGTTTGCGTGCAATTAGTGTTGTTAAAGTTTGAATTTATTAATAATGTGTTAGTTAAATTTTAACTTACAGCCTCTTAAATGCACCTGATGTATGTCAAAATGTTCAGAAGTCTATTAAATATGTTTTTTCTTTTAACTTCATGAAAATTTTAACTTTTCAAATATATTTATTGAATTAAAAATCTGTAATTTGTGCTGATACTTGCTTGTAATATAAAATGTACTTCTGTTCCTTCAATGTTTCTTAGTCTAAAAGTTTCTCTTTCTTAATATTATCTTTCTTTTTTCCTTTTATAAAATAAATAATATGACTATTGTGAAATATTATACAGTTTTTTTACCTTGAAGTCTTACTACAATGTTGCAAAATTTTTGAGAAAAATGTTTTAAGAGTTTTATTAGTGCAAAATATGTAAAATAAAGGGAAATTTTCCTATAGTTTTTGCTTTAAGTATTTTTGTTGGAAGAATCTGAAACTAAAGGACCTTTTCTAAGAAGTATTATTATATTTTATGCAAAGAGGAAAAAGTTTAAAATTGTTACTCCCATTGTCAGTCTTATTTAGTGAACATTCTTGGCTAAATGCTTGTTTTGTATTACATCATCTTCCATTTAGCAATTTGAATGTACGCAGGTAAAATATTTCTTCCCATTCAAAGTTCTGAGTTATTATTGTACTGCAAATGTCCTTTTCAGTATCCAATCTTTTATAAATAGTTTGTTCTTCATGGTTAATGTCTATAAAATTTGATGATCAAAAATTAAATTGTTTTTATAAAGAAAATAGAAAATTTTTCACCTGTAATAGTTAGAGATTTTTTTTTCCGTATATATTCTTAGTGATATTTTTCTGCGAATATATTCCAATTAATTTAATAATTAAATAAATTTAATAAAATATTTATTTTCCTAAAATTTAATCTAAACTATAATATTATTTCCAATATAAATTATTTTTCAAGTATGCATACAGACTTATTGTAATTTTACTTTAATTACAGAATATATTGGAGCAATAAGAGTGGATAATGATTTCTGGTTTATTTCTTCAACTACTTGAAACTTTGGAATTTCTCTTTTATTGTAAGTTATGTTTACTTCAAAAAATCTTTATTTAAATATTGGATTAAATTATTTGTGATCATATTTGGAGTAAACATGTTTTAAATGCCATTCTTTTTGTTACATTCATTTATTAAGTAAACTTACTTCTCCTTTTAAATATGTTTAATTTCTTGTATTTATTTAAAATAGTTTGAATAATATTTATCCCTCCATTCTCATTATAATGATTTTAATTTCTTCCACTTGTTTTGTCGTTGGTATGTCAATAAATACAAACTTATGGTTACTTATCATTACAATCTATCATTTTATATTTGATAAAAATTCTTCAAAAATTGTAAATACCTTGTGTGATTGTGTTTGTGTTTAATAATTGACCTATGTTAAATAAAATGAATGTTATTATCTCTATAAAATTCCCTTTAAATATTATAAATGTGTCATTTGGAAACAATTTTACCTGTTTATTGATACATTCCTTGTTTTTTGACATTGCTTTGAGAACCCTTTTCCCTTTTATAATATTTTTTGTTCCTTGCTGTAATATTATTATATGTTTCCTTTTATTTTCATATAAGATTTAAGAGGAATACTCCAAAAATCTTTGCTGTATTTTTTATATTTAATCAGTAAAATTTTAGATTGCAATTCATTTTCTTACCTTCTGTTCAAGGAAATCTCAGTAAAATTGATTTGATTATTATTTCTTTATATTTGAAAAATATGCACTTGAATTATATTATATTTTGGATGCAGTGTTTGTGTGCAATTAGTGTTGTTAAAGTTTGAATTTATTAATAATGTGTTAGTTAAATTTTAACTTACAGCCTCTTAAATGCACCTGATGTATGTCAAAATGTTCAGAAGTCTATTAAATATGTTTTTTCTTTTAACTTCATGAAAATTTTAACTTTTCAAATATATTTATTGAATTAAAAATCTGTAATTTGTGCTGATACTTGCTTGTAATATAAAATGTAATTCTGTTCCTTCAATGTTTCTTAGTCTAAAAGTTTCTCTTTCTTAATATTATCTTTCTTTTTTCCTTTTATAAAATAAATAATATGACTATTGTGAAATATTATACAGTTTTTTTACCTTGAAGTCTTACTACAATGTTGCAAAATTTTTGAGAAAAATGTTTTGAGAGTTTTATTAGTGCAAAATATTTAAAATGAAATGAAATTTTCCTATAGTTTTTGCTTTAAGTATTTTTGTTGGAAGAATCTGAAACTAAAGGACCTTTTCTAAGAAGTATTATTATATTTTATGCAAAGAGGAAAAAGTTTAAAATTGTTACTCCCATTGTCAGTCTTATTTAGTGAACATTCTTGGCTAAATGCTTGTTTTGTATTACATCATCTTCCATTTAGCAATTTGAATGTACGCAGGTAAAATATTTCTTCCCATTCAAAGTTCTGAGTTATTATTGTACTGCAAATGTCCTTTTCAGTATCCAATCTTTTATAAATAGTTTGCTCTTCATGAATAATGTCTATAAAATTTGATGATCAAAAATTAAATTGTTTTTATAAAGAAAATAGAAAATTTTTCACCTGTAATAGCTGGAGACTTTTTTTTTTGTATTTATTCTTAGTGATATTTTTCTGCGAATATATTCCAATTCATTTAATATTTTTATAAATGGTTTTAATAATTAAATAAATTTAATAAAATATTTTACTTTCCTAAAATTTAATCTAAACAATAATATCATTTCCAATATAAATTATTTTTCAAGTATGCATACTGACTTATTGTAATTTTACTTTAATTACAGAATATATTGGAGCAATAAGAGTGGATAATGATTTCTGGTTTATTTCTTCAACTACTTGAAACTTTGGAATTTCTCTTTTATTGTAAGTTATGTTTACTTCAAAAAATCTTTATTTAAATATTGGATTAAATTATTTGTGATCATATTTGGAGTAAACATGTTTTAAATGCCATTCTTTTTGTTACATTCATCTATTAAGTAAACTTACTTCTCCTTTTAAATATGTTTAATTTCTTGTATTTATTTAAAATAGTTTGAATAATATTTATCCCTCCATTCTCATTATAATGATTTTAATTTCTTCCACTTGTTTTGTCGTTGGTATGTCAATAAATACAAACTTATGGTTACTTATCATTACAATCTATCATTTTATATTTGATAAAAATTCTTCAAAAATTGTAAATACCTTGTGTGATTGTGTTTGTGTTTAATAATTGACCTATATTAAATAAAATGAATGTTATTATCTCTATAAAATTCCCTTTAAATATTATAAATATGTCATTTGGAAACAATTTTACCTGTTTATTGATACATTCCTGGTTTTTTGACATTGCTTTGAGAACCCTTTTCCCTTTTATAATATTTTTTGTGCCTTGCTGTAATATTATTATATGTTTCCTTTTATTTTCATATAAGATTTAAGAGGAATACTTTGAAAATCTTTGCTGTATTTTTTATATTTAATCAGTAAAATTTTAGATTTCAATTCATTTTCTTACCTTCAGTTCAAAGAAATCTCAGTAAAATTGATTTGATTATTATTTCTTTATATTTGAAAAATATGCACTTCAATTATATTATATTTTTGATGCATTGTTTGCGTGAAATTAGTGTTGTTAAAGTTTGAATTTATTAATAATGTGTTAGATAAATTTTAACTTCCAGTCTCTTAAATGCACCTGATGTATGTCAAAATGTTCAGAAGTCTATTAAATATGTTTTTTCTTTTAACTTCATGAAAATTTTAACTTTTCTAATATATTTATTTAATTAAAAATCTGTAATTTGTGCTGATACTTGCTTGTAATATAAAATGTACTTATGTTCCTTCATTGTTTCTTAGTCAAAAAGTTTCTCCTTCTTAATATTATCTTTCTCTTTTTCTTTTATAAAATATATAATATGACTATTGTTAAATATTATACAGTTTTTTTACCTTGAAGTCTTACTACAATGTTGCAAAATTTTTGAGAAAAATGTTTTGAGAGTTTTATTAGTGCAAAATATGTAAAATAAAGGGAAATTTTCCTACAGTTTGTGCATTAAGTATTATTTTTTGGAAGAATCTGAAACTAAAGAGACCTTTTTTAAGAAGTATTATTATATTTTATGTGAAGAGAAAAAATTTTTTAAATTGTTACTCTCTTTGTTAGTCTTATTTAGTGAACATTCTTGGCTAAATGCTTGTTTTGTATTACATCATCTTCCATTTAGCAATTTGAATGTACGCAGGTAAAATATTTCTTCCCATTCAAAGTTCTGAGTTATTATTGTACTGCAAATGTCCTTTTCAGTATCCAATCTTTTATAAATAGTTTGCTCTTCATTGTTAATGTCTATAAAATTTGATGACCAAAAATAAATTGTTTTTATAAAGAAAATAAAAAATTTTTCACCTGTAATAGCTGGAGACTTTTTTTTTGTATTTATTCTTAGTGATATTTTTCTGCCAATATATTCTAATTCATTTAATAATTAAATAAATTTAATAAAATATTTTATTTTCCTAAAATTTAATCTAAACAATAAAATCATTTCCAATATAAATTATTTTTCAAGTATGCATACTGACTTATTGTAATTTTACTTTAATTACAGAATGTATTGGAGCAATAAGAGTGGATAATGATTTCTGGTTTATTTCTTCAACTACTTGAAACTTTGGAATTTCTCTTTTATTGTAAGTTATGTTTACTTCAAAAAATCTTTATTTAAATATTGGATTAAATTATTTGTGATCATATTTGGAGTAAACATGTTTTAAATGCCATTCTTTTTGTTACATTCATCTATTAAGTAAACTTACTTCTCCTTTTAAATATGTTTAATTTCTTGTATTTATTTAAAATAGTTTGAATAATATTTATCCCTCCATTCTCATTATAATGATTTTAATTTCTTCCACTTATTTTGTCCTTGGTATGTCAATAAATACAAACTTATGGTTACCCATCATTACAATCTATCATTTTTTATTTGATAAAAATTCTTCAAAAATTGTAAATACCTTGTGTTGTTGTGTTTGTGTTTAATAATTGACCTATGTTAAATAAAATGAATGTTATTATTTCTATAAAATTCTTTTTAAATATTATAAATGTGTCATTTGGAAACAATTTTACCTGTTTATTGATTTATTCCTTGTTTTTTGACATTGCTTTGAGAACCCTTTTCCCTTTTATAATATTTTTCGTGCGTTGCTGTAATATTATTATATGTTTCCTTTTATTTTTATATAAGATTTAAGAGGAATACTTCAAAAATCTTTGCTGTATTTTTTATATTTAATCAGTAAAATTTTAGATTTCAATTCATTTTCTTACCTTCAGTTCAAGGAAATCTCAGTAAAATTGATTATTATTTCTTTATATTTGAAAAATATGCACTTCAATTATATTATATTTTTGATTCAGTGTTTGCGTGCAATTAGTGTTGTTAAAGTTTGAATTTATTAATAATGTGTTAGTTAAATTTTAACTTACAGCCTCTTAAATGCACCTGATGTATGTCAAAATGTTCAGAAGTCTATTAAGTATGTTTTTTCTTTTAACTTCATGAAAATTTTAACATTTCAAATATATTTATTGAATTAAAAATCTGTAATTTGTGCTGATACTTGCTTGTAATATAAAATGTACTTCTGTTCCTTCAATGTTTCTTAGTCTAAAAGTTTCTCTTTCTTAATATTATCTTTCTTTTTTTCCTTTTATAAAATAAATAATATGACTATTGTAAAATATTATACAGTTTTTTTACCTTGAAGTCTTGCTACAATGTTGCAAAATTTTTGAGAAAAAATGTTTTGAGAGTTTTATTAGTGCAAAATATGTAAAATGAAGGGAAATTTTCCTATAGTTTTTGCTTTAAGTATTTTTGTTGGAAGAATCTGAAACTAAAGGACCTTTTCTAAGAAGTATTATTATATTTTATGCAAAAAGGAAAAAGTTTAAAATTGTTACTCCCATTGTCAGTCTTATTTAGTGAACATTCTTGGCTAAATGCTTGTTTTGTATTACATCATCTTCCATTTAGCAATATGAATGTATGCAGGTAAAATATTTCTTCCCATTCAAAGTTCTGAGTTATTATTGTACTGCAAATGTCCTTTTCAGTATCCAATCTTTTATAAATTGTTTGCTCTTCATGGTTAATGTCTATAAAATTTGATGATCAAAAATTAAATTGTTTTTATAAAGAAAATAGAAAATTTTTCACCTGTAATAGCTGGAGACTTTTTTTTTGTATTTATTCTTAGTGATATTTTTCTGCAAATATATTCCAATTCATTTAATAATTAAATAAATTTAATAAAATATTTTATTTTCCTAAAATTTAATCTAAACAATAATATCATGTCCAATATAAATTATTTTTCAAGTATGTATAATGACTTATTGTAATTTTACTTTAATTACAGAATATATTGGAGCAATAAGAGTGGATAATGATTTCTGGTTTATTTCTTCCACTACTTCAAACTTTGGAATTTCTCTTTTATTGTAAGTTATGTTTACTTCAAAAAATCTTTATTTAAATATTGGATTAAATTATTTGTGATCATATTTGGAGTAAACATGTTTTGAATGCCATTCTTTTTGTTACATTCATTTATTAAGTAAACTTACTTCTCCTTTTAAATATGTTTAATTTTTTGTATTTATTTAAAATAGTTTGAATAATATTTATCCCTCCATTCTCATTATAATGATTTTAATTTCTTCCACTTGTTTTGTCGTTGGTATGTCAATAAATACAAACTTATGGTTACTTATCATTATAATCTATCATTTTATATTTGATAAAAATTCTTCAAAAATTGTAAATACCTTGTGTGATTGTGTTTGTGTTTAATAATTGACCTATGTTAAATAAAATGAATGTTATTATTTCTATAAAATTCTTTTTAAATATTATAAATGTGTCATTTGGAAACAATTTTACCTGTTTATTGATTTATTCCTTGTTTTTTGACATTGCTTTGTGAACCCTTTTCCCTTTTATAATATTTTTTGTGCGTTGCTGTAATATTATTTTATGTTTACTTTTATTTTCATATCAGATTTAAGAGGAATACTTTGAAAATCTGCTGTATTTTTTATATTTAGTCAGTAAAATTTTAGATTTCAATTCATTTTCTTTGGGATCTTTATGATTTCGAACTGAAGTAAAATAAATATTAAGTACAATATTTCACTTGGAAATGATAGCTTAAGCTGTTTCTCTCTCTCTCTCAATTACAGCTCTATTCCACATATGATCTATAATAGGTTAATCGAATGAAAAAAATCCACAAATCAGTGTTATATCCGCAATATAAGCAACAAATAAGTTAATTTTTGAGTATTTTTAAAGGAAAATTAAATAATGCTCAAATTACTAAGAAGGCTCTTGAGAAATGTTCAATATGAATGAAGGATGGAAAAATGATACATTTGCCCCTTGAATTATACTTTGTGTACCTGCCTTATATAGCCATACCTGGTACCTCATTTTGTAGACATATGTTTGTCTTTCAAAAATTAGGAACAGTTCTTCATGCAACAATTTGTGGTCTCTGACTGTAAGAACCTAATGAAAATCTTAATTATTCCTTGATTGGTTTCATTTTAGTTGTTATTAGAGGAACACAAATTTGAAACTGAATTTGATATATTTTTGCACAACAACAGATTTATTTTTTTAAAAATTTTCCCAGTTGCAATAACCGAGATTTTTTGATATTTAAAACCAGTTATTTATTCAAAATATAGTATTTATTGAAAAAAACTTGTATTGTAGTTAGAATTATAAGATTTTTTATATGTTTTAAAATTACACAGCTAAGCAATAAATGTGCCGCCCCTAAGAAATTTTCTGATAACTGAATTTACGATTCTAAATAGAATCTGAAAATAATTTATAAACATGTCGAATTTTTGAATTCTTACTTAAAAGTAATTAAAATCACAGTTTAAGGATTTTAATAATTCTTGGTAGTTAATTTTTTTTAAATATGTATTGTAATTCATGTTTCCCGAGACCATAGAGTTCCAGAATACTAATATTATGAACGCGATGAAAGATGCGTGTTCCATTCTGTCTGTACTTAAATTCGTTACTTAAATTGGGGTCTGAAAACGAGAAATTTTCTTGAAATCAAGTCACACATTATTCTTTAAATAACTCTCAAAATGGTTTAGTTTTAAAACCATATCTTTAAATATATTTTAATTTTAAATAAAAATATACACACCATATTTGCGTTTAGTTGAAAATGTGACATATATATCAATACAAAAAACTTAACTATAAATAAATTTCAAAATATTTTAATATTATATTTTACACAGTTCATGTAATTTTTTTTTATATTCTAATTTATATTTTTACTCGTCTGTCGGCTGATTATATTTTTACGAATTAACTCAAAAGAAGTGGCATAAGGCCCTGGTGTCCCGTCAAGTTTACTTCATGTCCCGGTAAAAATAAAATTTGTTTTCATAGATGACTAAAAAATTTTTTAAATAATTAATTGTGCTGTATTGTTTTGAATAATGTTATTTATTTCCGTACAGTGTAAAAAGAAAACCATAAAAAAATATATATATTTGTTACAGGAAATGTGAAACGAAATACATGTTTCCCTTCTCCCTCAATAGGATTCTCAATTTTCGTTGTTCTTTTACTATGAAAAATCAATTAAATAAGGCGCGATTGGTTATCTAATTCATACGGCCCTTCTCAAGAGAATTTCTGTAATACAGAATCCAGCGTCTTGGTATATTTTTTATATATCCGTTACATGCCACATGTAACGGATATATAAAAAATATATCAAGACGCTGTGGATTCTTTTATTTTTTTAATTTCATCTAATGGCGCCGTGGCGGCGCCATTAGATGAAATTAAAAAAATAAAAATGGAATGTGAGGATCGAAACGCATTTCCCTCGATGGAATTCCTGTAACATGTTTCTGGATCCTGAAAGGAATTATGTATCTTTTATTTAGTAATATATGAGAGAGAGAGAGAGAGAGAAGCGCGCGCGTGGATCTAGAGAAACTTCCAGGTCGGCGAGGATATAGAAGTTATGGTTGGGGTTAGAACCCAAAATCTTTCGTCGTTGTTGTGGCCCCGGCTCTAATGACTTCTTATAGATAAATGCAAGGATCCCCCATCCACCGAAGCATACTTCCATTCGATCAAATTATTGTTCGTGTGTGAAATGCATTCCCTTCGTCCTGATTTTTCTTCTGGATAAGATCCATGTATGTCGGCGAAGTCCGAAATCATTGTACTCTCGACATTGTTAATGAAATACTCTAGAATTTGCGGCGCGCTCTCTCTGAAAATACTACACTATCCAGCGTCGTCATGAATTTTTTTTTTTATTTATTTATCATCCGAGAAGTAACGAGAACTGTGTACAGTTATCATAATGTTGGAACACGATAATTGAAATTGACTGTTTGAAATTTTGTGTGACCCGATGAAAAGACTTCTGGTTTGATACTAGCGACACTTCACCACCTCGCCAAGAAATATATTATAAAATTCTTCTTCTCTTGTTTAACGAAAATAGATCATAAGTAGGCTCGCTCATACATGTCAGATGGGGGGGGGAGACATAAATTCTTCTTAACAAATCATTTATAGAAAATAGAAAAAGGAGAATTTAAATCACCCTTGCCGATTTAAACTAACCATAAAGTAACTGTTTTATCTTGTCTTCTCTCATTTTGCTTTTTATTCTATTCTACTTTCAACGTGTTCAATTTTGAAAGAAGTATCGTTAAAGATTTGAAAATTAATTGTTTAGAACAAAGGGTAATTTTCATGATTTTGAAAACTTTTACAAATGGAAAAAAAATTAATAATAAATGCTTATTTATTACCGGTTGTTGTTCTTGTGCGCCAGCTATAGGCTGGCAAATCGGGGTGCGCTGCTCCACTTTTCCAGCTGAACCGTATTTGTGGTGTGGACTACACACACATGCCATAGGGACCCGTTTATAGAGTAGGCAACCATTCACTCCTCATTCACACAAGGAAAGGACTAAAACAGGATAGATAGGGAGAGAAAACACATCTATGTCCGAACCCGGATTCGAACTCAGATCCACCCTATTCACAGTCAGACACGCTGACCACTAGACAAGTTAGGCGGCGCGTTATATTATAAAAAGCAATTTTACATGACGCGTTCAAATCTTTCTTCAGGCTACTTAATACCCCTTGGTTTCCCCATTTCTCTCCTTTCATTTCAATGGCTCACATTAAAATTGATTAATGCAGCATAATACAGTCTGCTGAAAAATATTTTTACGGCGCTAATTATTTCTTTGATTGCAAATGTCATCGTCGCGTTACGATTAATTCCAAAACATTGTCGGACCACAGTACTTTTCGAAATATCACGGCTGAGAGATACCTCTGAAATGACGTTCTTCCCTCCCTCCCATAAGACTCCTTCATTCAAAACGTCGTCCATTACATTTTACATGCTTTAAAGCTATTGTAATACATCCCTTTCCTCCATGAAATCATAAATACGTTTCACGCGACATTTTTCATTTTTAGATTATTTATTTTTTACGAATCATTCTAGAGTGGAAAATATTGAGAGAAATCAGTTTTTTCTTCCCCCTATCTCCTGTATCAGGTCACAAAAATAGGGTTGTCGACCGATAACGATATCCTGTAGAACGAAATGGATTTCAACAAATTTATAATGCAACGCTTTTGAGAAACATACAGTTCTATTCGTTTTACGTTGTACTAGAAATTACTTCTCATCGAAATATCGAGTAATATAAAAAAAATTCCAACTCATATCACTGAGGATAAACATTAAATATAAATTTGTAACGTTCATCCCGTTCATAAACAATAATTTTTGGTACACTTATTACTCACAGATTGTTTTTTATAGTCATAAACAAGTTATCTTGAGACTTGCAATTTTTATAGGATTTCGTGTTTCATTTATAGCTATTTTTTTAACCTATCACATTCAAAAATGATCACGCTCAAAACATTTATTCTACCAGAATCCTATAAATGTATTGAAAGAAGCAGGGTAACAATTATACACCCATTTTTTTTATTACGTACAAATAATCTTCCTTTAGAACTTTATACTACATTCTGGTGCGACGAAGGGCTTCTTCGGATAGGAAACACCTTCCTTCCGATGATCACAAATTTCTAAATTCATGCCTTCATGTAGAAATAAACAAACAAACAAACCCAGCCTTGCAAAATACACTATTGGCCATTAAAATTGCTACACCAAGAAGGCGACATGCTACAGACGTGAAATTTATACGAAAGGAAGAAGGTGCTGTGATATGCAAATGATTAGCTTTTCAGCGCATTCATACAAAGCAGGCGCCAGTAGCGGCACCTACATTGTGTTTAAATGAGAAAATTGTTCAGCCGGTTCCTCATACACAAATTGCATTTGAACGTTGTTGCCTGGTGAAAAGTTGTTGTGATGCCTCGTGTAAGAAGGAGAAATGTGTGCCAGCACGTTTCTGACTTTGATAAAGGTCGAATTGTAGCGTACTGGAATTGCGGTTTATCTTATCGCAGTATTGCTGCTCGCGTCGGTCGAGATCCAATGACTGTTAGCAGAATATGGAATCGATGGGTTCAGGATGGTAATACGGAACGCCATGTGGGATCTCAACGGCCACCTATTACTAGCAGCCGAGAAGTCAGGCATATTATCTGCATGGCCGTAATGGATCGTGCAACCACGTCACGAGCCGTGAGTCAAGAAACGGGGTCGTTTGGAAGACAACAAGTGTCTGCACGAACAATTCGACGACGTTTGCAGCATCATGGACTCTCAGCTCGGAGACCATGGCTGCTGCTTCCCTTGACGCTGCGTCATAGACAAGAGCGACTTCAATGGTGTGATCAACGACGAACCTGGGCGCACGAATGGCGAGACGTCATCTTTCCAGATGAATCCAGGTTCTATGTACAGCATCATGATGGTCGCATCCGTATTTGGCGGCATCGTGATAAACGCACACTGGCAGCGTGCATTTGTCATCGTCATACTGGCCCATCATCTGGCATGATGGTATGGGGTACCATTGGATACACGTCTCGGTCACCTCTTGTTCACATTGACGGTGCTTTGAACAGTGCACATTACATTTCTGGTGTGTTACGACCCGTGGCTCTACCCTTTATTCGAACCCTGCGAAACCCTACGTTTCAGCAGGATAATGCCCGACTGCATGTTGCCGGTATGGTACGGACCTTCCCTGATACGGAACATGTTCTCCAGATCTTTCACCAATAGAAAACGTCTGGTCAATGGTTGCCGAGCGACTAACTGGCTTGTCACCAAACGCCAGTCACTACAGTTGATGAACTGTGGCATCGTGTTGAAGCTGCATGGGCATCTGTACCTGTACATGCAATCCAATCTCTGTTTGACTCAATGCCCAGGCGTATAACTGCTGTTATTACTGCCAGAGGTGGTTGTTCTGGGTACTGATTTCTCAGGATCTATATCCAGCCAAATTTTTTGAAAATTTAATCACTAGTTATTTCTAGTATAATATATTTGTCCAATAAATATCATTTTTTTATCTGCATTTCTTCTTGGTGTAGCAATTTTAATGGCCAGTAGTGTAAATAAATATCGAGATGAATGAACGTGAAATATCTGTGTTTTCCCTCTCACCATTTAATGCAATTAGGAAACACGATACAAGACTCTGTAAGACAGAAAAAAAAAAAAAATCAGACGTTTCGATCTTCGTGAACCATTGTAATTGCATCTATAATTTCATCGAATGCTTCGGAGTATGGGATGTTTGCAATTATCTAAAAGAATTTATTAGAAGCGCACCACAACAACGAAGAGTAGCCGAAAAAGATTTCGGGTTCAAACCCCTAACTTCTATGTCCACACTTAATATGACACTAAATAAAAAAATATATATAACTTCTCGTCACAGGATCCTGTAACATGTTACAGGAATTGCAAGAAAGGGAAATGCATTTCTCTCCTCGCATTCCATTTCATCGGATGGCGCCCGCCACAGGTACTGATATACCAAAAAAATATTCTAAGACGCCATTGAGAAGTACCATATGAATTATATAACGCCTTATTTGATTTATCGCAGGTTTCTACATCTATCGTTCTTTTTTTTAAAAGAACAGTCTATAGAGAATCGAAATTTCTATAGAGTGAGGATATTGTATTACGTGTGTAACTGTTACTCCCCTCTCATTTCCTGTAACAAAATATTGTTACCATACAAAAAAATATTAGAATTCCATCGCGAAGGTCTTCAGTTATCGTGTTCCAATATTATAATAATTGTACACAGTTCTCGTTACATTACGAATGATAAATAAATAAAAAAATTTCATGGCGTCGCTGGATATTGCAGTATTTTCAAGAAGCCCGCCGAATGTGAATTATAACGCATTTCATTAACAATGACAAGAGTGGAACGATTTCGGACTTCACCGACATGTATGGATCTTATCAAGGAAAAAAAATCAGGATAAAGGGAAAGCATTTCACACACGCAAAATAATTTCATCGAATGGAAATATGCTTCGGTGTATGGGATCCTCACAATTATCCAAAAGAAATCATTAGAAGCTGGGCCACAACAACGGCGAATGATTTCGGGTTCAAACCCTTACCAACTTCTATATACTCGCCGATCTGAAGGTTTTTCTAGAGATCCTCGCTTCATATATCACTAAATAAAAAAATATATAACTCCTTTCAGGATCCTGAAACATGTTACGAGAATTCCATCGAAGGGAAATTAGTTTCGATCCTCGCATTCCACTTTTATTATTTTTATTTCATCAGAGGGCGCCGTCACAGGCAACGGATATATAAAAAATATTCCAAGACGCTGGATTCTGTATTACAGAAATTCTATTGAGAAGAGCCTCATGAATTATATAAAGAATCGCGCCTTACTTAATTTTCATCGAATTGAGCCGCCACACGTAATGGATATACAAAAATAAAAGACGCTGGATTCTTTATTACAGAAATTCTGTTGAGAAGCTTAGTAGGCAATTATAAAACGCCTTATTGAGCCGGCTTCTAAATCCATCCTTCATGTTAAAAGAACAACGAAAATCGAGATTTCTACTGAGGGGTGAGTGAAGAAAACATGTATTTCACTTCTCATGTAATGCATTCATGTAAATAAAAATTTTCATGACGCGCATTTTGTTCAGAATGATGAGAGCAATCAATATATTTCGGATCTCAATTTCTAAATCACACACATACAGCATCGAATAAAATAAACGACAGAAAAAAAAAAAAAAAAAAAAACTGGAATAAATGCACAATAGAATTTCATCGTCTTTGTGCTTGGAACCTGAAACCCGTTTCCAGTAAAATTCAGAGATGGTACCGGTGCTTATAACATTTTTCGGCAGACTGTAAGTAATACTTACAGTAAGTAATACTTACAGTATATTACTTCATTCACCTGTAAGTAATACTTACAGGTGAATGAGAACACAGGGAATGAGGAATAAAAATTTGATCAATATTTACACAAGTAATACTTGTGTAAATATTGATCAAATTTTTTATTCCTCATTCACTGTGTTTTTTATTACTTAAATAACTCATAAATAATAACTTGTCGGAAATAAAATATTTAAGTTTATACGATTGTCATTTATTATATAATCTCTTGTGTAAGTTTGTAATCAGCAATACTTTATTCATAGCACATAAATTACTCTATAAAACACTCTACGAGAAGTCACCAAGGATGTGTAACCTTGATGTGACGCTGGGGAGGGGGGTATTATTTTGGTGTCCCAGCTGAACATTTCAGAAATCTGGCAAGCCTAGGCTTAAGATGATCTTGTTTCGAAAATTATTAAGTTTTCTTACCTTTTTTTTTTTTTTTTTTTTTTTTTTTTTACAATATTCTCAATAGCGTTCATCTCAGTTGCATTTGTTTTATATGGACGTAAGCAAACTGATTTCCTTCCTGGAACTTCATTAATTTCCATCTTAGTTAATGCAGTATATCCCTACTCGCACGCACACACTTATATTCAATACAAAACAATTTCTATAATCATTAATTAATGTTACAATATCCAACTTTTTATCCTACGAAATAGTTTCATCAATTTTAATATCATCTATTTTAATCGAGCATTTATCTGAAATGACAGTGTATACTGACTGTATCTCCAGTTGCCTTGCAAAAATTATTACATGGAAGAATATTTTCAGAATTTAAATTCCAATCCAGCGATAAATCGGTTACCTTACTCAGACATTGATTTTCTTTTCACTTTAACGTCACAAGAGCCATTATTCATGATAGGAATTATCTTTCTACCATTTTTAATTTCAAAAACAAAATGGAGCTTTTTCTTAAATTTTCCCTTTAGTAATACAAGATCGTTTTTTCCTATTTTTGATTACATACATGCCCAAACAGAGATTCGAGCCCAGGACAAACAGTTTGGGAGTCAGGAGCGTTAACCACTCAGCCATCGGTCAGCAAACAATAATAAACTTAGAATTATATATTTTTGTTTTTTTCATAATAGCTTTTATGAAGGAAAAGTTTTCAACTTTCACCGGCTCATGTTTTTTGAATAATGCCGTTGGGTGCGTCCGTTCTCACCATGTTCTCTACAAATAGAGCTTTTTTTATTCTTTTGCGTAGTATTCAGAAATATCCCCGTATTCATTACAATTAAAACTTTTAATGCAATTTTTATCACTACAGGAACAACAATTGGAGTTTCGTTTTTCATTCGAATGAAAACATTCTGGGGCGGGGAACCTTTTAAATTTGCGGTTTTCTCTTCATTTTTGAAATAAATTTTTTTACAGCGATCATTAACTTTGCTTACATAATTACCAAAATAAGATCTTTTCTCAATAAATTTCGCGTTTTTGTTTTTAACTCAAGTTATTCACTCTTGTTCATGTAATTATATTTGAAATTATGATTAAAATATGACATCATTTAGAACTCTTTTTGTTTCTTTTACAGATAATTAAATAAAAAATTTTAACAAAAAATATAGAAAATAGTTTGAATTAAAAACATGAACATTTGATTTTGACAAAGTTAGGTGAATGTCACATGTTTCATGTAGCTTTTTGTTTGATATGGCGGCTTTTGGTTTGTTTGGTGGGAAATTTTACAAATTTCTTATTCTAAGAATTGATTTAAAACATAATCAGATGCATTGTATAGCTATGAATCATTGATCTAATGGATAAGTGAGGTGCCTAGCCAAAGGCCATTTACCTCTTTTTGTAGTTATTGGTAGACAACTATAAATTTTATATAAACATAATGAAACAATGGATAATAAGGGTTTTGAAAAATCACAAGTCTGTAACAGTTTAGGTTCTCCCAAAAGTCTTTGCACTGGTGATTTTATTGTTGCTGTTGTCTTATGCCAACTATATGGAGTGTACAGCTCCAATTTCCAACTGAACCCGTAATTTGGTGAGGAGCCCGACTTCTTCTGTACACACATGCTATAGTCACCCGTTTATAGGGTGGGCAACCATTCACAACCTATTCATACAAAGAAAGAACAAAGACAGTAGAGAGAGAAAATACATCCATGCCCGAACCGAAATCGAATCCAGGATCTCCCTATCCACAGTCATATGAGACTGACCACTAGACAGGGTAGGAGACCGATGACTTTATAATATATGTACTTAAGTACAACTAATTAGATATGAAAAATATTAATACAATTCAAAAAGTTGCTTGAAATTAATTACAGTTTTTTAATAGAGATTATAACAATATTCATTGTTTAATCGAAATTTTAGTCAACAATACAGTACATAAATAAATAGCAAGGCAAAAAAAGTTAACTGGAGGTATTTCCTTAGGTACAATGATTCTAATAGAACTAAATTTACATTCTTCATTTATTAATAATAACCACACTTAAATGTACACAAGGTAAATAAGGTGCAGAAGTTATCGATACAGAGCAATATATAGATAGAAAATAAACAATATGAGTTTTCAAGTTAGGGTCAAATTAATTAGATGATTAATAAACAATTCAATATACATACATACATATATATATATATATATATATATATATATATATATATATATATTATATAATTTCTGGAATATTAGATTGGTTTGCTCCATTTATATGCATATGAGAAGGTTTTCATTTTATATTTTATATGCATATGAGAAGGTTTTCATTCTATTTTATAGTATAGTTACTTATAAAATTATTTGTGATAATGTTGTATGCTAATTTTTGGATCTATTAACTCAAGGAAATTACAAGAGTAAGCTCATGAAATACACTTTATTTAATTTTTCGAATACACCAAAATTTGCAGTGCCCATTATGAGTCTTAATTTTTATACAGGTTGTCAAAGTCAAGTTGTATGCTAACGAAAGAGGTAATAATAATAATATTACTAAAGCACTAGCAAGTTCGTTCAATGAATATTATTTTCACTGGACGCCTCTGGACGAATTAATTATTCAAAAATTTAAAACGTAAAAATTTTTTGTTGAAATTTCCGTGTTTTGAAATTATTATTTAAAGTGCTATTTTTAATTTCTCATAAGAGATTAGATCATTTTGTATAACAAGCAGTATTTTGTTAATATTTTTAATTTCCTTTTATGATAAAAAATGTTGAAAATTAATCGTATTTTGACTATAATAACGTAATAAAAAGTTATTCGCAAATAAGAAAATTTGATATAACTGAAATGTTATTAAAGAAAAAGAGTTTAATATGCTGATAGTAACAGAGAAAAATCAGATTTTACTGAAGTTATATAAAGAGGCGATGTAGAAAGATCAATTTCAGCTGTTGAGACAATTGTATTATCCATTGTCCTAAAATAAAAATAACACTCTTGTAATTTTTATCTCAGGTTTTATACTGTAGTCTTTCAGTCTAGTCTCGCGTTACACTGGTGAGAAAATTTCTGCTGGAACGTGTTTCCTATTAGCGGTTCCCTTTGTCCTTATATTGTCTCCGGCACCAGGCTGACCTTCTGAGAAAGGGGGGAAATTTTTCGTAAAATAGGTCTACAGTATGCTGAGTATAGAATGGTCTTCCTGGAATCGAAATGGGGTAGATCGGTAACTAATTTCCAAAAAATTCTAGGGAAAACACATAAACGTTCTTTCCTTATTATTGTTCGTACGGTTAGTATTTCGTTTCTTCCAATGAAGCGAAGCTTCATCGGAAACGTTAACTTTCGAAAATCTGGAGTTTTGAGACTTTAAATATTATTGCCGTAATTTATATTAAGTTATATCTATCTACTAGATGCATTCTTCTGATTTGAATATTTATTTCACATTTTTGCTGGTATAAATATTTACTAACATATGCTTGCAGAATTTTGAAAATTAAATATTAAATTACTTACTAGTTAAAACAATTCATTTAAAAGTAATTTATTAATTGTTTAAATGTTTCTATTCGAAGGAATAATTTTTATTTGACTCGTAATTGTGTTGGCTTTACATGATCACCTTATATTGAAAATCCTATTTTCCAATGATAAAAGTTAAAAATCTATAAATCTTTTTTTTTTTTCTTTTTTTAATTTTTTTTTTGTTGTTGCTTAAATATACAGAACATATTTTTAATTAATTATTTCAATTTATATAAAAATAAATCTTTCAAATTAAAAATCCTTCAAGAAATTTATAAAGAAATCGTACATATTTCACATTCTACAATGTAAAATTTTAAAAACTAAGATCACCTTTATATAATATAAATTTATTGAAAGGGGAAAAAAAATGCCATTGCATGAACAGTACTTCCAAAATGATTTTTAGTAGAAATAAAATTTGATTTCAATAAAAATTAGCCCTTATTTTAACAATAAAATATACTTCAATATCTTAAGAAAATAGTTTTATGAAATACCTTAAAATTAAGAAGAAAAAATGTTCACTACTATGAAAACTGATTGAGAAAATTTCATACAATTTAATGAGGCGATTAACAGTTAAATTATATTTTTTGTCTCATCACTTGTAATAATAATTTGAATCAATGAAAAACTTGAAACATAGAGTGTACCTGTTTTGGGAAAAAATTTTTAATAATACAATAAACATTGTTTGACTGAAAATTTTTGATTTTATTAAATTTTGTTATTTATTTTCATGTGTGTTTTGAACGAAATTTATTTCAAATTTTTGATTTAAGAAATTTGTAAAATATATTTGTTGTTTGTATTATGGTGTTCCTTTGCAAATCCGAAATTTGCATTGATAATGTTGTGACAGAATTTAGTTATCTAAACTGAAATCAGATGAAGATTTATTAGCAAAAGTCTTCTAGTTTTGGTATTAGAAAAATTGGTTTTATGATATGAAAATGAGATAGTCATAGTTATCAATTTACATTTTGTAATTTAAATTTTTTATAATGAAAATAATTTTGGTTTTCATTAATGGTCTAAACCATAGGTTCCCAAATTGGTCCAGGTGGACCCCCAGGGTCTATATAGATGGGAAAAGAAAACTGGGATTCACAAGTTGTAAGTCTGGGCCCACGAAAAATTTTCTGGTGTTTCCATAATAAAGAACAAACATTTTGGCTTGGATTTACCTATCAACGTAGGAAGGTAGCATCATTCACTAGGTAGGTACTAAAAAATATTCGAGATTCACACAATGACAAACACAGAATTGAATAGTACAAGTGTACACCACATGTCGAACCCGTGAGCATACCACCCGTGAGCTATTTCATTAAAAGTAAGACGGTTTTTTATTGTTGATTTACATTCCAGAGTTCATTGTTGATTTTTTGTCAATTGTGATTGTTTGTTATAAAAATGTTTATAATTTTGTATAACCACAAATATTATAATAAATAGGACACAAGAAAATGTGCTACTTTTTTTTCCTTCTTAACACCCCCCAATTTAGGGTGACATATTTTAGGAGTTTTGGGAATACAGTAGAAATGTTGCAGCAAGGAGTCTACCGAAAACAGTAAAACTTTGAAAGTGGTCCACGAGAAAATAAAAGTTTGGGAACCTATGGTCTAAATGATATAATTTAAAAAAGCTATTTCAAATGAGAAATTTCCCATAAGGTTAAAGTTGTTTTTCACTGGAACTTCTCGGAGATAAAAAAATGAAATAAAATTTTCAGTTTAATCTGTGGTAAATGAAATATTTGAAAAGATATTATTGTGAAAAATCAAGTTAGTTCTAGGATCAAATGACTGACAATTATGGGTGTAAAAGCTTACCCAATTATTTTTTTGTAATAAATAGTTAAAGTTTGTAAAGTTAGTAATATTATAGAATTTTTGAAAATTTGTTAAGAAATAGCATGCAATTCAACACCTAATGATCAAAAATTTGTACAGTTTTTCATAAATATAAGATAATGCACATTAATAGGGAATAAAATTTTTTAATTACTTCAGTTGGTTATCAAGCTAGAAAAAAATACATTTAAATTTTTTTAAGAGATTGTTATGGAAATATTAAATCATTAAAATCAATTTTCTTAAAAGTTAAAAATTAATAGATACATAAATAAGTAACCCAACTTCAAAATTGAAATATCAGGGTCAAGGCCTACAGTGCCCATATCTGTTTTCTTAACGGAGGGCCCTGGGGTGCGAAACATATGTACCGGTTAGGTGGTCAGTCTAAGGCGAAAGCACCGGTGTTTAGTTACCGAGCAGGATTTTTTATTTTTTTTTTTTATTTGGGAAAACAAAAATATCTCCCTGTGCACCAAGGAATACTACACAGGGCCCGAAGGTACAACAAATGTACTATATAATAATTCCAAATAAATCATGAGATGAAAATAATAATAATAATAAAGGTAGAGAAAAAAAAGAGATGAAAATAAAAAGGAGCTAGATAACAGCATGGATAAAGTTTTAAAAAATTCAAAATTCTCGTTCTTCACTAGGTCCACCAAAATCAGGGGCCACCTGTTATTTAAGTCTTTACAAAGCTTGTTCCTTTCTTCAGAAAAAGATGGGCATTCAAGAAGAATATGAGAAGGGTTGTCACTCCCAGAGTTGCACATACACATTTCACTGTTTTTAATGTCGAAACGGTGAAGATAGCTATTGAATTTCCCATGTCCAGTGAGGAATTGCGTAATTTTAAAGTCGGTGTAGAACCAGTAGTTCTTAATTCTGATGGGAAAAAAGATTTTGTCCACTTGCAATTAGGAGAGGAGACAAAACCTGAGTTCCATTCTGTGATAATCTTCTTTTTGGCAGTGGTTTTGAAAAAAGACTTGGGTAAGCTGGTATCCAGTTTATTTGGAAGTGAAAGAGAAGATTTGGCCAGGAAATCCGCTCTTTCATTTCCATACACACCACTATGACCCTTGACATGGGAGAAAATGAAGGAAATATTTTTCATATAACACATATTTATTGATGTCTGGACTTCTACAATAAGTTTTTCAAAACTAGTTATATCTTGCAGAGCCAGTAGGGATGACATCGAGTCACTGCAAATAAAAATTTTTTTATAAGGCTTGCTTATGGCATCTTTAACAGCAAGATTAATGCAGAGTAACTCCGCTTGGAAAATAGAACTGTAATCACTAATGCGGTATACTTGATGACTCACTTCAAACCCATTCTGAAAGCATGCGTATGCAAGATCAACTTTTTCATTAACTTTACTCCCATCTGTAAAGTAAATTAGATCATAGTCTTCTTTCCTAACGCTATTAAATGCAACAAGTGGAGCAGGAGATCTTGAAGATGGGTGAGGTAGGGAAGAAAAGTTCAAATCACCATCAAGATGGTTAGAAAAAGAGTCTTGAGTATAACGATAAGCCTCATTTTGATGAAGTATCACAACATCAAGAGGTAGAAGACCAGAGAGAATGAAGAGAGCATCATAACTGATTGTTTTATATCCTCTGACAATCCTCAAGAGCAGTTTTCTTTGTATTTTCCTGATTAATTTTCGGTTTATTTATTTATTTATTTTTTGAAACTGTCTCCCCAAATTCGCGATGCATAAAGAATAACGGGAACAATGCCTTGTTTATAAATCAATTTTGAAACTTCGAATTTAATACCGTAACTAACTGTTATTGCAAATTCTATACAATGCATTTGTAAGAATGTTAATCTTAGCTAAAATGTATTTCAAGTGTACCTTCCAGTTAAGTTTACTGTCGACAACAACACCAAGATATTTAATTTTATCTACAACTTGAAAAAACTTACTTCCCATAGCAAGATTGATTGTGACATCAATGTTAGCCTTTTTGTGAATCATCATTACTTTGCACTTGATATGATTGAATTCTAGCTTGCAATGTTGACCCCAATTATGAATAAAATCAAGAATATCTTGAGCGGTACTGCATAAATCGGGTAAATTTTTGCTCTGAACAATTACGAGTAAGTCATCTGCGAAAGCAATTTTCCAGCACTTAAAATCATTCAATTTTTTTAGTAAATCATTTATAATTAGGTTCCAAAGGAATGGGCCAGAAACAGAGCCTTGTGGACATCCTTTTTGGATATTAACTACTTTCGACTTATTACCAAGAGTGAGAACAGCCGTTCTGTTGTTCAAAAAACTGCGGAAGAGATTGTGAATATTTGAAGGAGTATAAGCCCCCTTCATTAAGAAAATAATAAGGGGGCCACCACGCGTTATCAAACGCTCCTTTTATGTCCAATGAAAGGAGAATAGTGAACAGATTTTTCTTTTTCCCTTCCTTTATAATGTGAACAAGTCGCAGTAGTGCATCCTCAGTAGATTTCTGTGGTGTGAATCCATATTGATCTTTACTAGTATAATTCCGATTGTTAAGATGCCATCTTAGTCTGTTTGTAAGAAGCTTTTCGAGACATTTTCCAATGCAAGCCAATAAGCTATACCTAATATTCTTAAGGTGCGGTCGCTTAGAGTTCAAACTCTGTGGGATTAAGATAACTTTAGCATTTTTCCAAAGAGCAGGGAAGAGAGAAAATTTTAAGCATAAATTGAATACAGCAGGAAAAACAGAAGGCGAACACTGATGAAAGTATTTAATCATTTCATTGGAAAGGGAATCTAAGCCAGGAGATTTTCCAGTGGCCAAACCATGAATAACAGCATTAACCTCATTGACTGTAAAAGGTACATCATCTTCTACAGAGTAGGCCTTGTTAGATTGTTCTCGAAACTCGGACCTGTGTTTGGGAGTACTAAATCATAATTATAAAATTTTGGGTTAATTTTACTATACAGATTTCCATGGAACAGAACTCTGTAGAGAAATGTGGGACTGAAAGATGTTACTCTGTGGTAGAAAAGAAATTGAACCTAAAACTGCATTAGGACTTCTAACCTGCCTTACCTCATATGGTGAAGATAGAGAGAAGAGGTTGCCATTCAAATACTTTTAATTATTTCTACATCAACTGCAAGCTGTGAACGTTCATTCATGAAATTAAAATTAATGTTGACGTATTTATGATCAACCATGAGTCACAACCTTCTAAGTGATTTAACATTTTTTAGAATAGAAAAAGAAAGTTTTGAAACAATTAACTTTGATAAAGTAATTGATCAATTCGCTTTAGCAAAGGCAAGAAAAATATGAATAGTGCATGTTATAAGATTATAAATAATTACACATCTACTTATATCTATAATATGTTACAAATTATTTTATGTTTAAAAAAATTTTTGGATTTTTTTAATAATTATATTAGTATTAAAAACATAAATTTTATATATTTTATAATTAATTCTAAATCACATAATCCAATTATTCTTTTGACACTTTTCCGGATCCAATATAAGTGTTATTTTTTAAATTTCAATTGAATTTTGTTTAAATTTAAAGCTGAACATGAGATTTTAAATAAATATATTTTCGATTATTTTATAGTAGGTACAACATTCTGTTGTTATTTATATTGTATCCTTATTACAAGTATACTCTATTTACTATAATGTATTATATACACTGCTGGACAATTGCTAAGGACGGATCACAAATTGCAATGTAGCATAACATTAAGCGAGACATGAGGCCTAGTAGGATAAAATATAGTTGCCACACATTGTTCAGACATAAGAATAAAGAATATTTATTGTTCTGGAAAGTACAAAAGATGTGAAACATCTGAAAGAAAAAAAAATGTTCATTTGATGGTGCATACTGAAAAATGGAAAAATGCATCTAAAAGTCAGCAAAGTACGAAAGAGAGTTGAAGAAAGGTATCACTACGGGATATGTCCACCATGGAGTGTAATGCAACATTCCACACGTCGTATAATACTTAGCACAGCATTATCCAGCAGCTGTTGAGGCAGTTTATCCCATTCCTCTGTGAGTGCACGGATGAAGGTGTTCTAGTTTGTTGGAGGATAGTTTCGACCAGCAACTTGCCTCCCCACAGTATCCCACACATTTTCAAGGGGGTTTAGCTCTGCAGAACGTGATGGCCATACGAGGTGTTGAATACCTTCGCTGTCTAGACAATCCTGAACGGCGAGTGTTCGATGACATGTTGCGTTGTCGTCCATAAAAACAAATGTATTACCGAAAGCAATACGGAAAAGACGAACATGAGGAAGTAGAACTTCATTAATGTATCGTTGGCCCGTTATAGTCCCATTCGCAACCACATGTAAGGGCGTGCGGCCATTGATCATGATGCCGGCCCACACCATGTCACTGCATGTCCTACATTGGTCCGATCGGTGATGTCGGGAAGACATGCAAAAATTTCAAGTTCGTCTATTAAATCTTTCCTGTAAAACTTTGACTTGAAACAACAACTGTGTGTCCACACCACACGCGTCAAAACCTTTAAAAATCTTATGAACGCTATCAGGTGATAAATAGACGTGGAAAAAAATTTTGCATACGCATACTTCATACTGTATTCCGCACTTATTCTAATTAATCTAATTTTCCACATTTTGCTTCCTTTCATTTTGTGATTGCTATGGAGGATGTAGTGTTATCCGCCCTTAGCAATTATCCAGCAGTATATATATATATATATATATATATATATATATATATATATATATATATAGTTATAGTATATTCTTATTTTCTTATTACTTGATGCATTTTATACCCATATATTTATATTGTTTTTCTATTTTTTCAAGAGAGCACCAAAACAAGTATCGTACCCGAACGCCAATTATGTTCACTACGCCACGATTTTTAAATATGAAACATGATAGACATAGACCTATAATTCTACACACACAAAATAATTAATTTCCATATACTATGTGTTATATTCAAATTTATATTAACTTGTTTTAGTTTCATTTTATTAAAAAGTTAAATCTTAATGTTAATATAACAGATAATATTTCTTTGAATACTCGTATATTAAAAAAAAATGTTTTTACGTATGAAGAATATATATTCTTAAACTGAAATATTTAAAATTAGGATGAAGGCTGGTGGCTTAGTGGTAGCGTTTTACGCTCCCAAAGCACTGGTGTGAGGTTCGATCCTTGGTCTGGGCAAGGTCGTCTGAGCCTTTCATCCCTTCAGTGGATCGATAAACTGAGTACCAAGCATGCTTGGGAACTAACCACTGGGGATTTCGCGTTAGGTTGACTACCTAATGAGGACATATGTTTCGCACCCCTGGGACTCTCGGTCACGAAAACAGAGTTAATCACGGTAGTCCTTGGCCCACATAGGCTGCCGTGCCTCAGAGTATAGAGTATTTAAAATTTGGAGCTCAGTGGTCAGATTCAAGAAAAAATGTATAATTTCTTTATTGATGGAATATACTTCCATGAGGAGCTCCTAACAACTGTGACAAAAAACTCAGACATGCTGGCTCTCGTTAAACAACTGGCACTCGAAACAATCCATAATATACCTCCGTGTTCTTTGAAAATTTATATAGATGGTATTAAAGGTGTGGGGTAGTAAAGTAAATTTTAGTCTCGGACAGTGTACATAAACATAGTCTCCGGAGAACTAGAATTTAAAATAAGAAACTCAGATAATTGTTCCGTAATCAAAGCTTATTGCTATTAGAGAGGTTTACAGTATGCAGTAGAGGTGGAGGATCAATTAAGGGATATCTGGATATTAACTGACAATTATGCTTCAAGCCATCATCTTTTAAATTGGAGCACTGTTGGAGATCAAACTATCCTGGACATACTAAATCTTCTTGAGAGACTGTCACCCGAACACACAGTGCATTTCCAATGGATCTCTTCACACGTGGGAGTAGAGGGGAAGGAAAGAGGATATCTTGACCAGATCGGCGTCAGAGGAGGGAGTAAACCCAGGAGGAGAGCTCACATGTAGTGAGATTTCTTCCTTGGCAAAAACTGAATTCAATAAGCTTATGAAAGTTCCTTTTAACTATCCATGGTACTTCGCCAAAAGACCAGGTGAGACCTTCAATCTTAGACCAAGATCTTATCAAACTGTCTTTTCCCGCTATCTGAATGGGCACACGAGAGGAATCACTTTTCAGCAGGGGCAAAGGACATTTCCAAACTGTCCTTGGTGTTCCGTCAATATGGCCTTCCCTGGACATATCTTAACCTGCCTAAATTTTAAAAAAGACGATGTCCTTCGGGAACCATCACATTTTTTAGACATTTTAGATATTTTTGGTTTTATGGGGGTTGTTTAGCCTAGCTAGACAATCTGAACTAAGCAACAACAACAGTTTATATTGTAATTTATTTTTCTGTTGTAAAATTAAAAAAATGTAATAGATTAAAAAAATACCTTTTTATATCTATTTATTATATTTTTAATTAATTTCTTGAAAAAAATTAAATGGTAAATGAATGAAATATGAAGTGGAAAGATTAAATAAAAAATGTGGTTATATTTAGTATATTGAACATGTAATTTCATTGATATAATGTTGAATATGTCCGTAAATTAAGAAACTTATTTATATAAAATGAACAGAAAGAAATTACAAATTAAATAAATAGTAAGGGAAAAACCGTTTATAATAACTTAGCATAAGGATTATCGATTATTATTTATTAAATAATATTAATTTTATAACTTTGCCATCTAAATAATTCGTAAAAAAATTATGAAAAACGAAATCATTTGTTCTCTTGCAGAGAAATTTAGGGCATATTTTTTTTTTTTTTTTTAAATATGCCTTCATCTCATGAATGTATGAAAAAAGAATTTAGCAGAAATTGCATAGTGCAACTCCTAACGGATGCAAAATTCATTGTTAAAAGGGTGACTTATTGGCGCCAAAAATACGCAGTGAGTTTCATAAAGCTACATTTTACTTTCACTGGCAACCCTGATATCATTGGCAACCTTGTAAGACGTTAAACAAAGAGCTGGTGAAAGAGCTCTACACTGTCGGTGGATATCTGTTCCGTCTGAAAATGGACAACAAATTCAAGGGGGAAACGGTAAGCATTGTATTGAAATGAAAATTTTGTTTTGAAACTACATGGTAACTGAAAAGTTGTTGTTGTTTCTAATCTTAGATGATGTAGCTAAGCTACACAATCTCCATAAAACCAAAAATGTCTAGAAGGTCAAAAAATGAAATCGGATCCCTTAACTGAAAGTTCTACGATTTGTGGTGAAACACTTCTGCTCGGAAGTTGGCATCAGCAGCTAGAAAACTTTTCTACCTGAACATTGGCAACACCAACCTCCATAGAATACCGCACGAGGAACAGGAAAGGAGAATTCACGTTTTTTTCCCTTAGAGATTTTGTACTCATAATGTTTTTAGGCATTTTCTTAAAATTCGATAAATAAAATTTAGTTAAGTTTTAATATATGGTGTGCATTCTTATTTATTCATAAAAGGATTAATGAGCACACTATATCTGGTGACCATAATTTGAATACGCATACTTCGACGCGAATTCCTTTGGATCAACATCTACAGTTCTATGAGAATAAGTAATGTCAGTGCTGATTTGTACTCATCCATAACTTCTAGGATGCAGGTAGGATCTTTTTATAATTTTCTTAAACGTAACGTTATGCGCTTTTTGGTTATTTACTGGGGTCAGTTTCTTGGAAAAATTGTGTATATTTTAACGCAAAGTTTTTTCACTTAAATAATTTGTACATATTTTTCTCCCATGAGCTACATTCTGTTAACTACTCCACAATTTTATCAATCCTTTCGCATCATGCTGAGTTTTATTATTTGATTTACTATATTGTATTATATAAATATTCATTACTTCTTTTATATTTCATAACCAATATTTTTGTGTTTATTGCATTTTTTCATTCATATATCTTGATATTCGAAACTATACTCATTTCCCTATTATTGATTTGTATACTTTGTAATTATTTTTCTGCTAAATTTTGACCATGCCTTTATCTGATGATTCTTCCGTTGCTCAAAATTCTCCCTCCGAAGACACATCTTCGCAGGTTGCACACGTTTCGGTAAAAATACCACTTTTCTGGAAAACTAACCCTTCCCTGTGGTTTATTAGGTTAGAATCACAGTTTTTCCTAGCGAATATAACTTCCGATCTAACAAAATTCAATCATGTTGTCTCCTGCTTAGATCCCGATATACTAAATTCGGTACACGACATTTTAGAAAAACCACCTACTACCGAAAAATACGATGCCTTAAAAAAACGTCTCATTTCTGTTCATTCCGAAAGTGAAGCATCTAGAATTCAAACGTTATTGCAGGGAGTAGAACTCGGTGACCAAAGACCCTCACAATTACTACATCGCATGCGTTCGTTAGCTGGAGATACCGTAGGTGAAGCACTTTTACGCTCATTATGGCTCACAAGACTGCCATATAACACGCAGACTATTTTAGCCGCTTTCAGTGAGGATGATTTGAATAAAATAGCCGCAGTTGCTGACAAAATAAGCGATTTAGCTATCCCTTCGTATGTACATTCTATCACCCCTAACTCTCATGATTCTGTCACGGCTCGCTTGGAACTCCAGGTAGCGCAGTTAACTCAACAAGTTAGCGAATTAAGCACCGCTCTGGAACGCAGTTCCCGTAGCCCTAGGCGTAATTTCCGCCGATCATTTCAACGCAGCAGATCTCGCAATAGTTCCCGCTCTCGCACTAACTTCAATCACTACAAGGAACGTACGAATGAACTCTGTTTTTATCATGTCAATTTCGGTGATCAAGCGCGAAAGTGCCAAGCTCCATGTTCTTTTCATCAATCGAGAAACTAAACGGGCGATCGCTCACTGGCCAATCTAGCGACCGCCAAGTGAATCGTATCCTGCTGGCCGACCCGTTTTCAAAATTAAAATTTCTAATTGATACAGGAGCCGACATATCTGTTTTGCCTAAAAAATATGCTCCAAAAACCACACCCTCTGAAAATTTAGCTTTATATGCAGCAAATGGCACTAAAATTTCTACTTTTGGCAACAAACGCCTCATTATTGATCTAAATCTCCGCCGAAAATTTTCGTGGTTATTCGTAATTGCTGACGTAAGCCAACCAATTATAGGTGTTGATTTTCTTAAACATTTTGAGTTACTTGTCGATGTCAAAAATAACCGCCTGATCGACTCTCGGACGTCTCTCTCGTCAAACGGCATATCTTTTAAAAATTTTCCCTAGATTCCAACATATCCGTACTTATCGGCGATTCCAAATTTGAAAAATTACTCGGTGAGTATCCTGAGCTTACAAACCCCTCTTTAGTAACAAATGAACTTAAAAGTTTTGAAATTTTCCATCACATTGAAACTAAGGGACCCACAGTATTTTCCAGACCTCGCCGATTGGCCCCAGACTTACTCAAAGCAGCACGTTTAGAGTTCGAATACCTAATGTCTCAAGGAATTATTCGACCTTCCAAAAGCCCTCGGGCCAGTCCCTCCACATGGTCCGCAAATCTAACGGTGATTGGCGCCCTTGTGGCGACTATCGTCGCTTGAACGCTGTGACAACTCCTGACAGGTATCCTGTACCCCATATTCAGGATTGTACACAGGTTTTCTTTGGCAAAAATATTTTTTCTACCCTCGATCTGGCAAGAGCGTATCACCAGATTCCCGTCAATCCTGAGGACGTACCGAAAACTGCTGTAACCACCCCATTCGGTTTGTTCGAATACCTTAAAATGCCATTTGGACTTCGTAACGCCGGTCAAACTTTCCAAAGATTTATACATCAAGTGCTTTACGGATTGGATTTTTGCGTCCCCTATTTCGATGATCTTTTTATAGCATCGGCAACCGAAGATGAACATGTTAAACACCTTCGCACCATTTTTGATAAACTCCGCGAATACGGATTAAAAGTGAACCCCTCTAAATGTGTGCTTGGAAAAACTTCAGTAACATTTCTTGGTTGCTTAATAACACCCACTGGCGTAAGCCCTCTTCCCGAAAAGACCGCAGTAATTTCTAATTTCCCTAAGCCTGAAACACTGACCTTAAAAGATTTTTAGCTATGTTAAATTTTTATCGTCGTTTCTTGCCTAAGGCCGCAGCTACTCAAGCCCCACTTCATTCACTTCTAAAAAACTCTAAAAAGAATGACAAACGACCTGTTCTTTGGACAGAGGAAACAACTGCCGCGTTTGAAAAATGCAAAAGCGATTTAAAGAATTCAGTCACCCTTGGTTTCCATTCCCCTGATCAGAAGCTATCATTAATGGTAGATGCTTCCGATATCGCCATAGGAGCAGTATTACACTCCCAAAGTGCCAATGGCTTACAGCCTTTAGCTTTTTACTCCAAGAAACTGACGCCAGCTGAAACCAAATACAGCACATATGATAGAGAATTATTGGCTATCTATTCTGCTGTAAAACATTTTCAGCACAACCTTGAGGGTCAAACCTTTTCTATATTTACTGATCATCGTCCACTTACATTTTTGTTTAAGAAAAATTCTAATTCTGCATCTCCTAGACAAATTCGACATATGAATTTTATTGCTCAATTCAGCACTGACATTCAACACGTCTCTGGATCCAACAACCCAGTTGCCGACGCCTTATCAAGGATTTTCGCCATTAATAGTAATGACGCCATCGATTTCGCACGTTTGGCTGAAATCCAGGAAAATGATGCAGAACTAACTCAATTACTATCAACTTCGGGTAGTTCCTTAAAGCTACAGAAGATGGAACTGTCCCCAGGACTTAAATTATTTTGCGATGTAACCAACGATCGAATCCGGCCTTTTGTTCCTTCCCCACTTCGAAAAACTCTGTTTGACTCCCTCCATGGACTTTCTCACCCAAGAGTACGAGCAACTAAAAGACTGATTCTCTCTCGTTTCGTCTGGCCTTCAATTTCAAAAGACTGTGTTGCATGGACTCGCGCATGCATTGATTGCCAGAAATCAAAAGTTTCCAGACACAATCATAGCCCTTTGCAAGCCTTTTCTGTCCCCTCACAACGCTTTCAACATGTGCACCTGGACATTGTCGGACCTTTACCCCCATCGGAAGGATATTCTTATCTTTTAACAATGATGGACAGATTCTCTCGCTGGCCGGAAGCAATTCCGATACGTGACATTTCCGCAGAAACCATCGCCCGAACTTTTGTTACCAATTGGATAGCAAGATTCGGAATACCTACCACCATAACAACTGATCAAGGTCGTCAGTTCCAGTCGAACTTATTCACGAATCTCAACAAAATCCTTGGCATTCATCGAATTCGCACAACTCCATACAACCCTGCCGGGAACGGATTAATTGAGAGGTTTCACCGATCATTAAAACAATCATTAATGTGTCACAATGACGTCCAGTGGACATCAAGCCTGCCCATTACATTGCTAGGACTTCGATCAGCCTACAAGGAAGACCTTGGTGGTACATGTGCCGAGATGCTTTACGGTACAACAATACGGCTGCCTGCAGATTTCTTTCAGGCCACAAGTGTCTCTACTTCCCTGGATCCGGCTTCCTTCTTACAAAAGTTGTGCGAGTCCATGAGAAATGTTGCACCAGTGCCCACTTCAGCTCATATCAACCCCAAATGTTTCGTGCACCCAGCTTTAGATTCGTGCACTCATGTGTTTGTGAGGCAGGATGCAGTAAAACCTCCATTGACTCGTCCGTATGATGGTCCTTATCAAGTGCTTAAACGGCTTAATAAAACTTACACTCTCCTCATTAAAGGAAAAGAATCTGTCATCAATGTCGACCGACTAAAACCAGCATTTTTAATGTCTGAAACCTCTGATTCTTTAGTTCTTGTTCCCATTGCTACCCAAGCTTCACCGAACTCTCCGAAAGCTAAGCCTGGTCAAGTGATTCAAGACTCTGCTGTAAACGAAGATCTCCCTGTGCAAACTACGCGATCCGGCAGAAGAGTCCGTTTCAACCCGCGATATCTCTAACTCCTCGTGCCTTAGGCACTTGGGGGGGGGGAGTAATGTGGTGAAACACTTCTGCTCGGAAGTTGGCATCAGCAGCTAGAAAACTTTTCTACCTGAACATTGGCAACACCAACCTCCATAGAATACCGCACGAGGAACAGGAAAGGAGAATTCACGTTTTTTCCCTTAGAGATTTTGTACTCATAATGTTTTTAGGCATTTTCTTAAAATTCGATAAATAAAATTTAGTTAAGTTTTAATATATGGTGTGCATTCTTATTTATTCATAAAAGGATTAATGAGCACACTATAGATTCTTCTAGAAATTCTTTTTATTTATTTAATGATATTGCATAGATTTGATGCTTATTAGAGGAGAAAATACTATATAGTGTAAAATAATGTAAAAATGTCTTTAACGAATAAAATAAAAACAAAATACTTCTAGTAGGTAAATTTTATTTTTAAATTTTCAAAGATAAATGTTTGTAGATCATTGACCCTTTTCAAATAATGAAGTCTTCATAAAAATTGTTTCCTCGTGCATACATTGAATGTAGAATGAAAAAATTTGCAATAATATATATACAGAATATAATTATTTTATCATTCAATTACGACCTTAAATATTTGTAGTGGTTTGCAAACAGTTTTTCGCTTAAATTATTTTTCAATTTCGTGAATTTGTACGTATTTGCATAAACTTATGTTCAAAAGGCTATTCTCAATTACAATCTTTAATAAAGCAATTTTAAACATAATTGAAATAAAAAAATTTGATTTCAAATAGTTATATTAACGAATTAATAAAATTATAATATAAACACCACTTACGAAACGAATTTGGGTTTGGTTTGTACTGAGCTGGCAGCCTGACGATTACTGCTCTGATCTTTGTTTCAACAGTTCCGTGCTTTCGAATCGCACTTGGGGCATGGATGGTAATAAGTGGTCCGCAATACATTTGAAACTGTAGGTTCTAGCTTAATTCGACTCCATGTGCAAAAATAACCGTTGAATGACAAAGAAACCAAATTAATTTGGTTCTCGCTATAGGATGCGGGTTCTAATTTCGATCATCGTTCCAAGTAAATAACGGGGGAGGTTGTTACTAACATTTTTCATGCGACGATAAGGAATTCATACATTTCCGCTTTTCAAGACTATAATGATAAGTTTATGTGTTTATAGTGTGTGATGTCAAAATTTTGCCATCTTTTAATTTAGATTTTCATGAAAATGAGGAAATATTTATTGCCTGTTGCTCAATATCAGGAGCATTTCCTTTCCTTTCATTAAACATATGAGAAATATTGTTTCAATATTTTTATAAATAAAATATTATAGTTTTCTTTCAACCTCTGCATTATACTGAATTTTCTTCCAATATTTCTGTGAATGCTCTTGTGCCTTTTGGAAATTTATAAGTGTAATTAAAGTTTTGAATTATCTATATTATATCAGAATTTAGGATAATTGAGGTGCAGTTATGCAGCACTAAAATTTTTTCTCGGTTCGTTCCACTTAATAATAAATTATAGAAATTTCGAGCGTAGCAAATTTAGTCTAGCAATACATAAATAAATCTTAATTCGAAATCTTCAGTTATATCATAGCATATTGTATAAACTTAGTTATGTTTGGGTAACAAACCAAACTTATATAGTTTTCTTTTAATATTATTTATATAAAATGCTTACAAAATACTTTACTTCAAATAATAATGTTCTGAAGTTTATGAAATCTCCTGCTTGTATGTTAATATTAGCTTGGTTTACAAAAAGAAAGTTGTTGAAGTTATATCCTCGTGAATAATGCTTAAAATGAATCACAAAGGATATAGAGAAATATCAAATTTTATTTTTCTGTCGATTGAGTTATAATAGTGAGAGGTAAACAGTTGTAATCCCTTCGTTGTGTTATTTATTCTTATATAATTGAAATACTTAATATTTTATGATGGTATTTACAATTTGTTAAAGCTATTTTTTTAAAAGAAATACAATTTTTGAATGTCACTCAAATTCACATTTTAAACCGAACAAATTTGTTCATTATATTTGAAATATGTATTCGAATAATTAAAAATTCTCGAAAATTCTTTCAATTATAATTTTCAAATTTAATTCCAAAGCCGTTAAAATTAAGAGGGTATCGAATGAATTACTGATTAATTGCTAAAGAGAGTAAAAGAAAACTTCTCTCAGTGAAATTTTAAATCTTCTATAATTTTAAATGCATCAAATTGTTGAATTAAAATATACAGTTTCCGATCCTTACTTTTTGACTACGGTTAAAGTTTCGTCAATGGGTTTATTAAAAGTGCGGACTGATTTTTTTTTTTTTTAAGAGCGCTATTTTTTGTCTAAAATTTGTTTCATACATTAGGTATTTAAGTAACTCCTATTTTTTGAAAAGTACTGCAATTTTCTATTAATAAATGTTTTTATTTAATGCCCTGAATGGGTTTGGTTCTTATTTAGATATTTTGTTCTAAGAAGAAGTTATCTTCATCTATAAACGAAAGCCACATTGTTTAATCCTAGTAAAAATCTATTTATAATTTTTTTCTTCATATCGTAAGCATGATATGAAGAAATAAATGTCTTGTTTTATTGAGTATTGTGCCTTGTGTTATTATTATAAATGCCTTGTGTTGAGTAGATTTTTTATCCAATAGACTCACTGAATTGCAAAAGATATGATACTGTTTTCTGTTGGATCCCAGAGCGCGTATAGGTCTTGAAATAACGAGAAGCAGTCACTAAGTCTGAGTCTATTCCACTTCCGCCTTCTGTTCCACCAAAGATGTGATAATTACTCACTTCAGCAGGAATCGTGGAGTGTGCCACGATATGCAACAAACTAAATACCATAGCTTCATCCCATTTTCAGTTTTACCGCTACGAAGTTGTGAATGTAAAATTAATCCGCCTTCGTATCGGACACACAAGTTTCACACTTGAGTATCCGATTTTAAAATGAATTGAAACTTTTGTGTGAAACCGTATACTGTTTTTCACACTTTAATTTTATGTTCTGATTTTAACCTTCATCGTTTTAAGTTAAGACTGATTATTTAACAATGCGGCATTAGCTGGATGAACATCTGCATTTAAACACACATTTTTGCAATATTGAAAGAATCATCGGTTGTGCAGATTTTTATATAATTTTAAATACAAAATATTTTTAATCATACATTTATATTATTTTTTATTTCCTTTTTCTTTTAGCTGTTTTAAATATAATTTGTGTTGTATGTTTGGTGTTTGTCTATATATGTATATTTTAATTTACGTTATAGATATACTCGTGTCAATATTTTAAATGGGGTTTAATAAGTTTGTAAGGTTTTGAAAAATTAAATATTAAATTATTAAATTTTAATATTTTATAGTTTAATATTAAATTAATAAATATATAAATTATTAAATATTATTTTAAAAGAACAAAAATATTGACAGATGTAGACTGTATGATACTCAATAATAAACATTCACAGTAATTGACATTTATTGAATAATGAAGAGTCTTTAAAAACTATTTATACTCGTGGGCGCATTAATGCTTAATATGAAAAAGGCTGAAAAAGTACCTATAATTGACGTTTTGACATTTAGTTCGTGAGTTCGATTTTTATCTCAGATATGGACTTTTTTCTAATAATTCATTAGTCACTTTTAGCAGTAATTTCAAGTTGAATTAGTCGTATTATTTAGGTGAAGATTGCTGTAATATACTTCATCATTTGCCCAGTTTTCCTTCTGGGAAACTATCCGTAGAGTAATCTGTATTCATTCATAGCAAGGACAAAAACTCTTGAGTGTCTACTTCAATAGAAATATATGAAGAAAGCAAAAGTGCAACATTTGCCTCTTGTTCTTTAACCGTGGAATGGTGGAATGAATTCTTGAATGATGCTGAATGCTTGGGAAACTTTAATATACCATCTCCTAATTTTTAAACTGCTCCAGAAGGATGATAAACGAAAAATTAACTTTTCTATGCTTTAAAAGTATAAATATTCAGATGAATCAGATGGGTTCAATAAATCAGACGTATGAATACTGTCAATTATGTTCAGAAGCTCATCTTGAAACCATAATCTGAAGAATTTCAAAATACATTATTTTTCAACAACTAACTGTTAAACTTATCCATTGCCTGTGTCAAAAGTTTTGCTTCGTGTTGAATCACTGTGACATTATGATAGGACACTTGAGAGGTATTGTGATACATACTCTGAACTCAATAGAAAAATACCTCATTTATTTTTAAATGGCAATAGATGATAGTTGAATATGGAATAAAAATTTCTGAGTTGAGATATAAATGTCTCCCATCATTTCATGATTGAAAATACGTTTCAACAGCTGCCATCTGTTAGATATTTATTCTCTGAGTAAAGTTAAATAAATAAAAAGTCATGTCCCTGTTGATTAGCGGATGATCTTTGTGTTTTATGACTGCAGCTGATTGTTTTTACACATCCGTCTGTTTAGGGAAAGTTTTAATTTTTATCCGCCATGATATTCGACTGAGGTCCTATTTATGAATATTCTCATGGAAAACAAAATCGACAGATGCTAAGCGCTTTGAGTTATTTTTTAGTTGCTGAGCTATCAAATTTCGTTGAATCATGTTAACTTTTTCTCAAAGATATAGAACGCTGAATAATGAATTTAATAATTATTTACTAAATAATCTTTCTTTATCGAAATCATTGTTATTCATTTGTGTATGATTTTTATGAATGCGAGTTCAATAATGATCACGTACATATGTCCTTCATTTTACTTCATGTAGAAATTTTGATCGCAAGAATCTCGAATTATATTTGCTTCTAATGTTACTTCAATAAATAAATGGTCAAGAATAATAGAATACTTTTGTAAAATAATCCAAAATATTTACTGTAATTATTGCATTAATCTTACATTTATTTCTCTAGTGAATGTAATGAAATTGTTATAATTGTTTTTTTCTCTGCCAATTTCTTATGTGTGATTCCAAAGTCAAATTGTAATACTACTTAAAAATGATCTTGTTCATTATTTGTAATGGTATAAAAATTATTTTTTTGAGAAACTACAATGTAATACTAAAATTAAATCTGCTTAGATTAATGAAAAATTTATTTAAAATTTCCTTTTGGTTGCTTAGTTTTCTCTCTATTTCATGAAATATCTTTTTTTTTTACTTGATAATTTTTTGTCACGTCAAATTACTGTGTGCTTCAAAGATTATTTTAATTAATTGATATCTCTTCCTAAATATATTAGTTAAATAAATTTATATTGTTTTGTGTATTTTTAAATCATTGTTTTGTTAAATCAATCTGTCATAAAGTTATTGATTCTAACTCTAGGAAATTTTTTTACCGTTAATTCAAACGATTGATTAAATTATACAGCTTTGATATTGTTAAAAAGTCTTAAAATTTTGGAAAAGAATATGCGTGTTTTCTTAAAGTGCATTTCGGTAAAAAAAATTTATAATAAATTTTCTTCCTTTAAGTTTTACAGGATTATATCTATTTAATAATATTGGCTTTTCGCTAATGGATTATCATATTTTCCAAGAGATTTCGAACAAGAATAATTCCTTAAACAAGTCCTTTAATGATGACTTGGGTGAATTTTCACTATTTATCCATTTCCTTTTAATATTAGTCGATATTCAGCAACTACAATAATTCACCTGTATACGTTTCCCTGTGTATTTATGTATTATATGACAATAATTCCAAATTGGTGCTCTGGCTTTCAGTTTAAGAGATCGTATGTTCAAGCTTTGTCTCGGACAGAGATGTTTGTAGTGGTTCTTTTTAAAATGTTAGTCTTAATTGAATTTAAAAAATTAAGTTGTTCGCGTGCTAAGCAATCGAAATCTGGCCTTCTATTAAAATATTTTTAGCTTACCACTCGATGCGAGAATATTTCTAGTATTTTGGAATCCACTTCAGGATCAAATAAAATAAGATCTAGTTTAAGAATTTTACCCTAAAATTAAAAAAAACCATTGAATTTTTCTCAATTTTTTCTCATTAATTTTTTTAGTTCTTATTTATGGAGATTCTGATAGGATGAAATCGCGTTAATGCACTAGTAATTTAATTTTCTATGAATTTTTATTGTCGAGTTCTTTGGGTTCAATATTGTTTAATATACAAAGAAAAGGGTGTGGAATAAGGTTTAAAATAAATAAATTGAAAAATATCCATCATTCTAAAACAAAGTTTTGCGGTATGCAGATGAAGATTGGCGGCAAATATATTATAGAAATGAGTGTAACAACAGTTAATGTGAATGGGTTTGTTTACATTTCCGTAAAATTCTATTGAATAATATGCTGACTTTCAATTCACGAATTCGTTCATTTTAATAAACATGTATTTCTTTGTATTTTTCATTCAGGACTAATGCAATATATGGTAGAAAAAGTATTTGAAATAATTTATTTTAATAAAAGAATATGTATATGATGTATGTGTGTGTGCGTGTATTTATAACATATTTAATTTTACTGTTTCGTCATTCTCCTTGGAATTGTGTTTTCGTTTACGTTTATGTAGCTGAAGTTAGTATTCTGGAAATATAGTAAAATCTGGTTTTAAAGCTGGAGTTTGGATTAAGAGATAGGTTTTTATGTAAATACTGATATGCTATTTTCTCTTTTTTTTAAGAAAAGAATAGAAAGTACTTTGATATTAATTATATTTTAGATTTTTTTCTTGATATATATGAATAATGAATTTTTTTGATGTATAATTCATTTTTCTTTATTTCTAAATAAATTATTTAATATCTTGTTGGAGTTGTTATTATAAAATTATTTTGCTTATCATAAATCTTTATGCAGAAGATTAAAAAGTTAGCAACAAACGATTGAATTTTTAAAATTGTTATCATGTAAACTTATAAATATTTATGTAAATACAGAACCTAAAACAAAGTTTTACAATTTCTTCAATAAAAAATGTTTTTTATCACTTGAGTTTAACAATTTAGCATTTTTAATAAAAATGTTCAGTCCTTATGATATCATTAATATTTATCTGTTACATTTTTAGTGTGTAGGTATAAATCTTTTAAAGAAATAAAATATAAAGATATCAAATTTTTTATTTAACTTTAATTAAAAATTGGAATTAATGTTTTCAGACAACGTATAGCTTAAGGAATTTTGAGTGTTTTAGTTAAAAAGTATAATTACCAGACGTTAGATCAAATTACCAGACGTTAGAGTCATATATCTCGGAATATTTCTACTACCATTTTTAAAACCTATGGTTTCGTAATTTTTCATAGTATAAGCTTCATTCCCTTTTGTTTTCATAATAGCATTTACATAGAAAGTAATACCTCATACATATAATACATAGAGGAAATATATGAAAAGACACATTCGCGTAAATACGAAAACAATTAGCACACGAAATATTATACTAAAAATATTATATAAATAGCTACAAATAGGGAATCGTTAAAAAATGCTTATAAATCTAAATTATTTAAAAGTGAAATACTTTGTTAATTATATAAAATTTAAAAAAAATTAAATTTAGAAAAATGTAAAATTTTACAAAATGAAAAATATGAACCAGTAAGGTAGCAGTATATTTAATTGTCAGTTCTTTTTCAATTTTTTTTTCATTACTAAGTTCCAATATTACTTCCATTTTAAAAGAATAAACAATATTAAATTACTTATAATTAAAAATGTGACTGACTTAAATGGTTTTAAAAATATGAACTTACAAAGAAAGTAATTACCAAAGAAATAGTTAAATTAATTATAATGAAACAAAGTTCAACACTCATATTTTTTTACGAATTTAGCTATCCAATTAGTTGTTACCCCAAATATTGAAAGTTTGCCTAGCATTAAATAATATGATGATCTTTGCTAGAAAATTAAAGGATTCCAGAAAAATAAAGAATAATCGATTATACCTGCAAAATGCTATGGAAATTTGCTAAATTTCGAATATAAATAAAAAGTGCTGATATACATGGATTGTTTTATTGTAGTAATAAAAAGTGAGACAAATTAATACAGTAATAAAATAATCTAAATATTTTAATCAATATTACTCATTAACGAACTAATTTTATTATAAAAAAGTTAAGTAGAAAATGTGTATTTGGGAAACTACTGAGGTTATTTCAACAGATTTATCAATAAATCTTAATTCAATTCGAATATTTTTCAACACTACAAATAATTATAAAATAGAAAATATAGATTATTAATGTAAATAAATTAGCATGGGATCACAATGATAGTTCGATAACAATCGACAATGCATGAGAAAATATTGAAAATCACCATTCTAATACTAATGAGAAATACTTCCCTCCCCTCTTGAGACATCTACACTTGGAGATCGTTTCAGCCGTGCATGCTTTGTAATTTTGTTTTTATTCGTCAAATGCTGATGTCGGAAAGAATTTAGTAAAAAGAAACTTTTTTCCAATTAAAACCTTTCTTTTTGCGTTATAGTTTTCAAATTTCTTAATTGTAGGAGAAATGATACTGCATTTAATTTGTCGAAATATAGTAGTAAGTTTAAAAAATGCATTATTTTTTTCAACTTATTTTAAGAATTATTTCATTATTTTCATATCTTATTTCAGAACTGGATTTCTTACATTAAGTGTGTGTGTTTGTACATCAAGTGTATGTAAATAAAATCCTTTTGTCACCGAAATTTTGTCCGGAGTTGAAGTAAGAACGCTGCTTTAGAATAAAGTGAATCTTGTATCCTGGATGTTGGCATTTAGTTAACTTAAAACATAAGCTATGGTCATTTCCATACTTTGTTGTTAGATTAGAAATTAATTTAAACCGTAAATAATAGTGATTTAAACTTATTGTATAGTTACTTTTGGCATGATCCACATCATTTCGACTTTTATGTTCTCTTCAGGAACATGTTCATCTCAACACATTCTCAATTAGTTCATAAAAAATTATTTACTCAAACACTTAATTTTGTCAAACGTTACTTCAACGCAGCTTATTCCATCTGAGAATATTGCGGTATAAATATTTTAATAAATTATGAATAAATTATAAAAACTAAATTCGATATTCTACTTAATATCAAACTTAGTTTTTATTGAAAACGAAGTAATTTTTCAAATCATTTTATCTAATAAATGCACTATTTTTATACTTATTTTGCATTTATATCTGTCGCATCTTATTGTTTATATATATATATATATATATATATATATATATATATATATATATATATATATATAAAACAACATGCAAATATTTCGTTTAGAGCTTTTACTGCGGAAATGTTAATTGTAAATTAATTCTTGAATACTTTCCCGCAAACTTATATTTTAGAAAAGTTAAGGATTTAGCCTTTAAAGTTCACTTACATTCGTTGAAAACATTCATTTATGTTATCCATCAATTTTTATCATGACGAAATATATTGTTTATTCCTATTCAACGGCTCCTACTTTGATATTATAGCTTCATGTTTCATTTGCATCGACATTCAATGTAACGACGTGGTTGTTAATCTTTTTTATTTCCTCCCATTCCAGCCAAAAATAGCCGTAAATTCTGAGAAGCGATTTTTTATACGAAGAAGATTGATGCTGCTTTTTTTCTTATTTAAAATATTGTATTTAATTTTCATATTTACAATTTTGTATTTAATTTCATTTTAACAATTGCATCATATTAAGAGATTAAAACTTCTTTAGTTAAACTTAATGTAAACATAAATTTCAAAAACTTTTATTGGTACAAACAAACGCAATTGTTATGTTACTATCTTAAATTATCTTTTTTAATTTTAATGAAAAATATTTATGAATATAATGGATTTTTAATTCGAATTGCTCAAATTTATTCAACCAAGAGTGAACTGATCAAATTTTAGCCTTTACAAAACGATCTTATGAACGAAAGATTTACGTTAAATAAAAAAAAAAAAGTTTTACCAATCATTGTAAGTTAATATATATACCGTGGCGATTCTTAATTGATATAGCCTTTTTTTAAAACTATCATTGGAAAATAACTTCAAACTTTTTTAATGATGTTTCGTTTATTGCAGTATTATTTTTGTTTATTTTTTATTAGAAAATATATTTGATGCTTTTAATTAATAGTATTGTTTAAGTCATGATAAATAAATATCTGTAATTCAAAAAAATTGTTAACAAATGTAAATCATGTTAAATTTGAAGTGCTTTGAATTTACTTTTTTTCATCAATACGCTGTGATTTTATTTTCTATAGACTATTTTCATGTTGTACCATCTTAGCTTCCTATTATCAACTTTCGTTATATAAAAAGATTTTTTAAGACTGATTAAATATACATATATTAACTGATAGGCCTTATTTATTATTTGATAGCCCCCCCCCCTTAATCTATTAAGGCCTTTTTGATTATCTGAACGTCGCCGAGCTGGTGGCCGAATGGTTAGCGCTCTTGCCTTCGGTTCAATAATTCGTGGGTTCTAATCCCACCTTGGGCATGGATGTTTGTTGTGGTTTGGAATCCACCTTAAACCGTAGGTGCCGGTCTAATTAGCCCTCGTGTGCAAAAAATGACCGTTGAGCGACAAACAAACAAAAGATCATCTGAACGTCAGTTGTATATTTCGTCTGTAAGAGCCGTTTTACAAAGTATGTTTGCTGCATTCGTGTGTCATAAAGTCCCTGAGTACTCTCAAGCACTCACCTGGACATAAATGAATACAGAAAACAAAAAGGGAAGAAAATTTCCAAATACTTAACAATAACTGGGATTGAAATTTATACATCTCATTCTGAAGAGCGCTGTATAATTACTGGGCCACGGCAATCCATTTAAAAGGATTATTTTTAGATTATCTTAATAATATCCAACATCTCTAAAGTCTTGGAATTTTTACATTATTTATATCTGGAAAGTGGTAAGTTAGTGGAAATGTTATGCCCTATAGTGAATATCCCAGTGGAAGCTGAAAGATGCTAGATTGTTTGTTACATCATATTGTTTTGCAAAATAATTATTCTTAAACAGTCAGTTATATTTCTGTGTTATAAGGAAGATAATTTTGATAACTTTCAACCATTCACTTCGATAAATAAATGTATTGAAAACTAAAGCGCGATGTCTCTTTTCTTAATGTGTTTGATTGAATTGTAGTTTTCACTCCGAAATGTTCAATTATGATACTTATGGGCCAGAGAAAGGGATATTCGACTTTACTAAGTCAACAACAGTCAAAGACAACTGCAAATCATTTGTATACTCAATGCATGTTGCCTGATATTCTTTATTGATAGTGGATTATTTATAAATATTCTATCTTTATAGATGCTTGAGATTTTTCTAAATTTCCTTTTTAGCAATTTGTGAATTTGACTCACAACTTATGAAAACTCATTCTGAAAATTTGTGGTTCATTTGTCGCTCAACTGTCAATTATTGCAAATGATGGCTAATTAGATCAAAATCTATTGCTTTTACAGTTCAATTCAAATCAGTACAAGCATCCTTGCCCAAGGTGGAATACGAACTCGTGATCTTTTTCAACTGAAAACCAGAGCGCTAACTATTCTGCTGTCAGCCTGGCAACTATTTTTTGAAGAGGGTGTGTGCAGTGAATATTTAAATATGTTATGGATGACATATTTAAATATTTACAGTAGTTATGAAGTCAATTACGAAACTTTGTTACTCTAGAATAATTTAATATAGACAGTATACATGAGGTGCTTCTATTAAGAGATTGAAATAGTTTGACTCCAATGAAAAATAGTTATAAATTTTATAATAAATTTGTTAATATATGATTTAAATTGTATTAAATTTAATCATATATACCACAGTCTTTTTCTTAAATATTTTCTTCACTTTTTTCTTTTTACAGCTTTTAATAATGTTTTTGTTTCACTAAATATTTTTTTAAATTTATATATATATATATATATATATATATATATATATATATATATATATATATAACATGCCAAGACAGATTACAGTTAAAGTTAGTAAAATGCAGTTCTTAAAATTATGTAGTAATATCCCTAATGAAATACAAATTTTAGTAAAATACTGGAAAATGACATAAATCATTACCTTAAATGCTCGTAATGGTAAATCATTACCTGCAAGTAACCTGTAGGATGACACTGTATAGCGTTGTTAATAGTCTGGTAGCAACTATTAACAACGCTATACAGTTTAACTAAATTTTGCCTATTAATTTTAACTGGTGTCTAACAAATTATTTTTATGTTAGTTTTATGGTGTGGTATGGAATATTTGAATAGTTTGGTTGTACCAGTGTTGAGCTTTTTTGTGCGAGAGTCCCTCTCTCGTTTTTAAACATGTTACTATGACCAGCAGTCTGTTGTACTATAATTTTCTTATTTTTCGGCTGTAGGCAACAGATATAATTTCAATGAATATTGTTTGATAAATACTTCTGCATCACAAAAAAAAAAAAAAAAGAAAAAAAAAGAAAATCTTGGATAGGTTATAAACAAAAATAATTTGAAACACTCATATTGCATTCAATTCAATTTTAATGCATTGTTTGGGTGTATTAGTACACTGCGTCCTTGTAATTTATGCTATTTTAACGTTATGTAATGGTAGATTAAACTCTGAAAATTATTATAAAACATTTGTTGTCTCTGCTTTTTTGAAAGATTTTTCATGAAGCATGGTCTGTATTCACGAGTCACGAAGAGCGGAACCTGAACATTTGCCTATCATTCACCAAAACAGTCCAAATGCTAAAAACCAAAGTAAAATTTTTAATCTGGAACATTCCATTCTAAACGTATTATTCATAAATCACAATAAGCTCAAGTAATAAAGTAACTAAAAAAATAGTCATAACTAAAAACAGCTTTTGAAGCTAAAATTCTAGTCACTCATAAAACATAAAAATCGCTAATATATCATGATCTTTCTTTCAGCAGTCGTAATATGAATTGTGTCGTGAGATTCTCAACAAAATATGCACACCCGAAATTCATTTAGCACTTCTTCTGTTCAACAGTTTGTAGGCACAAACCGCACCTCTGGTTTGAATGCTTGTTATGTTTCAATATCCCTTTTTAACGGTGGATTCCAACCCATAATTCCCCCTTAACAAAAGCTGATTGTTGAAATACAAACCAGACAAAAGATTTTAATATAAGTTTGTCGCATCAATCTTAATTAAGTTAACAATGTTTACGTATGGTTTTGTTTTATATGAAAAAATTTGGATTCTTGCATGAATATGTGATTCTTTAATTAAAAATGTTTTCTTATTTTTCTTAAATTGTCTAGAACCAATAAAAATTATAGTTTTAATATTGACTCCTATTTAAAAAAATCAAGGAATTGAAAGTGCACTTTGTTTACTTTAATAAATTTGTGTAATTAAGAACACAGTCTTTGCAATTGTTTATATATATAATGTGGAGGTACTTATCAAAATATATAAAATAGGGATAAATCAAACATCTTTTTAGTAGTATGGTGTAGGATCACCTTTAACATGTAATACAGCTTTTATTAGCATAGGAATTGATTTACATGTATACTGACACTGGTGTTTAATTGAATATTGTACCAATCATATGGACGGGCTGCGGTGGTCTAGTTAGTTAGAGTGTCAATCCTATAATCAGAAGATAATGAGTTGGAATCCAGACTTCACCAAAGATCCGTTGTGTTCATGTTAAAAGTGGGTATGGTTGTAATGTCTTCCTAGTGAAATGATACCTCTGGGGGTGGGAGGCCAATTATTGGGGCTCTTCTGCTTGGTCTTTTCTTCAAATTCACAGATTCCAGCCAGCTGCTATGATGGAACCAGTGCAGCCCAGTTCAGGACTAGGTACAGGAAAGCATGCAACAGCCATTTATACGGAATTATTATGAAAGTTCTGGTTGAAGATATCAATTCTGTAATGAAAACTAAAATAACATGAGCATAACACTTTTATAACTATAATATAAACCAGTAATATTGATCGGGTGACAAAGTGGCCATTGATTTCTAACTTTATCCTTATGGTCATCAAACACTGTACAGATAAGTCCCGTTGCACAGATAGGTTCATTAATCTTAGAAAATTCAGTCTTTTAGGAAACAAAGTTTGCCTCATAGGAGGGATGTGGTCAGTTATAAAATATTTCTCCCCATTTATCCTTCTTTCCAAGTTTTGATTGTTTCAGCTGAAAACCATGACATGACTACTCATTTCATGACAGATCCATCTCCATGTTTGACAGTTGGAAAGAGACTTTCATGAGTAAGCATCATACTTTGAGTAGTAACCTGATGTAGGGAGAAACGTGAAAGACGATTTGTCAGTCTTTTTGATAACATTCCACCTTTCAATCAATATGTTGTATGAGTGACTACGGTAGACAAGGTTTGGCATAAACATCTAAAAGTGCTTATAGAATTGCTGCTCTGCCATAAATTGTTCTGTAATATGAAGGTGCTTTCTAACTATAATCATTAGCATAGGAGAGTATGGATGCTGATTGTTTTCTGCAATTGTTCGTCTTTTAGACACTACAATCTGCTTCAACACTTGTCAATCTCTTATATGATACTCCTTCCAATTTTTAATACATTTTTTTTGCAGTCAAATAGAAGGAAATTCCTTCTAAGTATTTTAAAAATTGTTCTACTTTTAGCATAAGTTTAAGAAGGTACGTCGTAATTTTGGTTTCAGACATCCGTAAATATAATGAATAAAAATTAGAGAAGAACAACGCGAAAATAATTTTACTTTTTTGTATTCAAATTGTTATCGGTAAATATTTTTATATTGTACATGCATTAATTGTATCATTTCTCTATGTGTTTAAGTTTCAAAAGTTATTATATTTACTCATCAATTCAGAGAGAGTTTTAGCTATTAAAATAGTTGACTTTAACACAATTATTCAAAAAATTGGTTTGAAATTATTGAAGTTATAAGGGCTCCTAATTTTATGACTGTATGTATTGATAAGTTATCGCACTGATGTTTCTAAGCTACTTTGATGTTTACAAATATAATTTCTTTAGCCGTTTTTGCATAATATGTTTAATGGGTCTCCAAAATTGTGTATAATTCTTGCATTAGGAATCTACCTTGGATCAATGCATGAGCCTAAAACTAAACTATAATTGACTTGATTTCGTACCGGCATTTGATCTTGTATATTTTGCTGGCATAACTCTGCATATTTTTATTTCATCATATCGAAAAAATAATTTACATTGTCATTGATTTTTGACGCTTGAAAAAGCGGCAACACATTCAAAACCTATATTTTAGAAATACCTCAATTGAGATGGAAAGGTATTTTGAAAATTTGTTCAAATGTATGCAACAGTGCATTGACTTTTACTAACTATATTGTAGCACTTATTTCGATCACGTTCAATTTTAAATATTTATTTTCATTATTAAGCCTGAAATCGGAATGATAATTATTGAAGTGAATGATTTTATTCCATTTTAACTTGCGTTATTTTGTTGCTGCAATAAACTCTACGGGTTTTTCACATTAGGTAGGTGTGTCTAATTTAGGAGAGAGTCACAAAATCTTATCTTAACATATTTTCATTACATAATATTCAGATGCAGACTAGTGTTACTTTTATAATTAATTGGTTTTGTTAGCCTTCGACGGTTCATTCAGTTATTCTAAATATAATATTGCGTATCTTTATTTTATATGAACTTCAATAAATTCATTCATAAATAAATCTTGTCAACTGTGCTTTATGTGAGAAAATGCCCTGGTTTGATCTTAGGTATTATTTAGTAACAACATATGGATATTTCATTAGTTTTCTGCATTCATCAAGTGTACTAGTAATTTTCTTTTTACTTTCTTTGGGAACTTCATTAATTGTAATAGTTAAATGGAGTTTGGAAGTTTGTCTGGTTTTGTCGCTACTGTGAATATGGTCTATTGATAGAGAAATGTTCTAAAAAAATAATAAAAAAAAACTTACGTGGGAGGTATAAAAATACATTACAACAATTTTAGGGCATTTGGTTTTCCATTATGTGGCATTAAAGTCAATGTGTGCATTAAAATGAAATCAAGTATTAATTCTTCTTAAAAGTTTTTGTTTTTTTTTAAAAAAAAATAGTTCTCTATTTAATATTAAATTAAAAGAAGTGGATATATTCCTGAGTGAGTATATTATCTTCTTGAAATTTCAGTTTTTTTCCTTTCTTTTCCAATCATAAATAAAAAAAATAAAAATAGAATTAGACCATTTTAAAATATAGATCTCCTGCTGTTCGTTCTGTAATCTAAACTGTAAATTCTATCCTATCAAACTCTATATGAAATTATATTTTTGCAAGTAAGTGAATAATTTCCCAGGAAATATATTGTGTGCTTTGTTAATTATATTTATGAAAAAGGTTGCTTGTGGTTGGTTGGGTTTTATGGTGCGAGGTCTGAAGAAAAAGGAATTCATGGCAGAAATTCATAGTAATTTTTTTTTGGCAAACTAGTGGTATAATGATAAATGTATAATGAGGTGCTGATTTGTATGGGGAAAATAGTGATTAACAACTTTAGAAAATTAAAAATCTGCTTTATATTTAAAATTCATTTAGAAATCTGTCGAATAAGAAATAGGAAATTAAACTTAATAATTTAAATGTAACTCCTTTTAATTATACAACTAGATTATTTAAATTATAAATGGTGTTAGAACACTAGTATCTGGTTTTGAAAAACATTAATATAGTCTGGAAAAGTAAAACAATTCTTTCAAAAGTTCATGGTTTCGAATCTCACCTTGTGCTTGGATGTTTGTAGTGGTTCGGAATCCACTTTAAAAAAATCATAGTCTTATAAGCCCTGTGTGCAAAAAATGACTGTGGTGCCACAAACTAGTCCAGAATTTAGAAAACTTTATGTCTTTGTATGTAAGAATGGAAGCCATTTTTATAATTCCATGCATGCATACTCACTTCTAATAGAAAAAACTTTTGTATAGCTATTCTTTTAGCAATCTCTACAATCTCATACTGTAATGTTCTTTTCAAAAAATAATAATAATAATAATATTAATAAATAAAAAATAAATAATAAGTAAATAGTAATAATAACTATAATTACTGTCTCCAGGTTTTTGAAAAAATATAATTATTATACACTTTGTAGCAAAGATATTTATGTTTATATCAATGCTTCTTGCATCGAAATGCATTGGAAATGGATTAATTGAGTTCCAAATTATATTTACTAGCAGCGTAACTGAAGAAAGTTTCAAGTGCTCCATAACTCATTTTGGTGCAGCTTGTCTTTACTTGGACCTTGCGCTATTAAAACCAACCATCCTCATAACTCTTTTTTTTTTTAACTAATCTATTCATAAAACCCAGTTTTTGTGATGCAGAATAGTTTTAAATGAAGTAAATTGTATATATTGTTAAAATAATATAAAATGTTATTTTACTAAATCACAGTTCTCAAAATCTGAGTAAACATTTTCTTCTGGAAACTACCACCCTCAAAGATTGGTGCTCAGTGTTTTGGCATCTCATATTGGTCACATATCATTTCTTATTAATCTCATTAACTCTAACATATGGATTAGTTTGAATGTGTAAAATAACTTGAACTTTTTATAACAAAAATTGTTCATTGTTTTGGAAATATAAAAATAACAGTAAAATATTTCGAGGCCAACTTACATAAATTAGAAATTTCAATATTTATTCATTTTATTTTCCATTTTAGTAAAAAGTATTATTTTTAATGACCTAAATTTTCCCTTCTTACTTTCATTTTTAGTTAATATGCTAACTATGAAGAAGTTTCAGTTGAATAAATCATCTGAAAAAGATTTACTACATTATTTGAATTATTATTGAAATTTAATTCTTGCTATAAAGACTTTTTTTAAATACTAAAATAGCAAACATGCTTTGCAAATTCCAAATTTTCAGCAGTAAAAAAAAAGTTTTCAAGTAAAATTAAATACTTTAATAATGAAATTTTGAAGATGTGTTGCCTATTTTAAAATATAAATTATTCAACATTTTTATTTCTGTTGTTTTGTCTCTTGGGGATAAAAATGCTGAATGGAGCAAAAAATCTGAATGAAAAGATTTTGTTGGCTATTCTAAAATGTTAGTGAATGCCATTAAAGTTTTTATTTTGAATAAAATAAAATAATACCATTTTTTGTGTATGTGTGTATTTTCTTCTTACAAAATCACTTAAAATGTCACACACACCTCATACTATTGTGCATCTATATTGAATATTAAAATTGCAAGTACTATATTTTTGTAAATGTTTTAAATAAATTTTTGAAATAAATTTTGGTTCATTTATTTAAAATTCCATTATCATTATAAATTGGTTATTTTTCGAAGACAACTGTCAAAATATCTACATAATTAAAATAAAAATGCGAATAATTAAAAAAGTATGTTATTCCAAAAATTAATATCATTAATTAATAAAATTCAAAATTATAAAAATACTTAAATTCATAATGTTGAAAGTTATTATATATGTGTAATTTGAATATGTAAATAATATTTAAGTAATATTTAAGAAATGGTGTATTTAATGAATTTTTTCGCTTGCATTTTTTACAGATTCATGAATTTGTTTGCTTACCATTTTGCTGAAGCAATTGGGTAAGTCACTTGATTTTTTTTTTTTTTGCACTGATTGTACATGCTTAAGGAATTAAATTTCTTGTTACATAAATTAGTAAAAGCATTGAGATAGTGAAATTTATTTTTTATATTATTTTGGTGTATCATAAATATCATAATGTGTTTTACATGAAGTTTCTCTAAAAATTTAAATGCTAAATTTAATTTTCAGAGCATTAATTGACTGACTACTGGATATTATTTTAAAAATTCTTTCAGCATATTTTGTCATAATGTATAAGAATTCTGTCCTTGATACTTCTTGTCTTGTTTTTCTTTCAAGGTATTGTAATTAAATTTTCTACAATATTTTCACCAAAAAAAGTAATTTACCCAACATACAAAAAGGGACCGACCTACTGCACGAGATAACATTTTTAGGGAAATATTAGGTGGCAAACTGATACTGTATCTACAAAATGTTCAAGACAATTCTCACCATTCTATGAGCCCCTGGGAAATTTATTTATCCTACTGACTACTTTTCGTAAGTCTCGATTGGTGCATAAAGAAACATACTGGTGTATTACTTCCCTTAAAGTACAACAACAGATTTTGATCTTAAAACCTGAGCTTTAAAAAACTAATAATAATTTAATAAAGCATGAAATATTGGTAGTGAATAAAATAATTTTTCTGTGGTCTTTATAATTTTAAAGCATTGACTTTCCCTCTACTAGGCTGGTTATTCCACTTATAATAATCTGCGTATTTCTATTGGAATTTAGTTTATTTAAATGTGCAGTTAATTTCACTGTAATAAAATTCATGAATTGTAAACAATTTGACTATGCCTCTTCAATATTTTCTTAAATGCTTTTTAAAGTTTCCATCAGGTAAAAATATCATATTATATAATCACAATTTTTTTGTATTCTTAAATTCAAGTCTATTCTGAATCGAAATTAACCAGGCTTATTTAAATTATTAAATTCAAAGTTTAATTTTTCTTTTACTCAGTTGTTTTTATTTAACTATTTGCTTTTGGGAGTCGGACAAATAAAAAGGAAAAAAAGTATATGTAAAGGAAAATGAAATATTAAGCTAAAATTAATGTTGTGTTAATTCTAGAAAATTAAAAAAACATTTGTGGAAGTTTTTCAATAAAAAAAACTTAGAAACTTGCTTTATGCATCTTTACTGAAGAATATTTTAAAACCCGAATAAAATTTTTAAATTTTGAATATCAGAAACACTATTTAATAAAATTTTAAGAGAACCATGAATATTTAAATATTCCTAAATTTAACTTTTGATACCATGTTGTAGACTACCGGAAGATCTAAGCTGTAAGGTCTACTTCGTAATATGTTTTCCTAGCGAGCTTCTCAAGATGGTGAATATTGTATTCCCATATTTAAAAGGAGGAAACCCAAAAATTTCCTTTATATCCACTCTTCAACAGACACGCATTGAAAATGCTTATAGATAAAAAAAAAAGTACATCGAAAATTTATCTGTTCAATCTCTGGAATCAAACTCCTAACCTTCGTACAAAAAGCAGTGTTCTACCACTGGTCCACATTAAACCTCACGAAATTTAATATTAAAACTATTAAAAATGTAACAATAACAGAGTATCTATAACTGTCTGTATTTATAAAATTCCTATTCTCTTTCCTGCCGAGCTTTTACTCCAATTTAAAAGAACTGCATAGAATGGATAGAAAATTAAGTAACTGTTTATTTCTCGCTAACTCAAAATAAAAGTTATTTCATTTCAAAGTTTTGATTTTAGTATTTGTGGAAATAATTTTTAAACAAATTTAATGGTTTGAATTTCTTGTAAATTTGCTTACACTGTGATTTGATTTATATAAATGGAGAAAATTCTTCTCATTTCAAGAACAAAGAAATAAGGCTCTTTTGAGCACTTTTAAAATTGTCTACTATGACAATCTCTGAAGTTGAGAAAAAAAAATTATTTCCAGTCGTCATATCCATTTTATTTCGTGTGTTGCAAAAAACTAAAATTTAGGATGTGCTTTTCCCTGTTTGAAGAAGAAAATGCTTTTTTTATCAATTGCACCACATGTATTTATTGTTTATTACTGTAAATTCAGTTATTCCCCTCGTGAGAATTACCAACTTCATTGATGGACTCACTACATCATTCTCTTCTCTTAAATCGATCTATATTTCAATCCTGATTTCATCATGCAAAACGGTTTTTTAAACAAGGCTAAATGAAACACAAGATTAATTTTTTTAATCAGTATTTTTTTCAATAAAACAAATTACACAGGAAATTATTACTCACAAAAGCAGTTAAATCGGCAGCAGAATGGACAGTATATCTTGCCTTCGGTTCAGTCTCAAGGTTTTGAATCTCGCGTTGAGCATGAATGTAAGTGGTTTGGAATCAACTTTAAGCTGTTAATCTTGGTCTATATAGACCATATTAGGAAAAAATGGTCATAGAGTGAAAACCAATTCCAATAAAATCTAGGAACCCTGCCTTGCTAGTTTCAAAAACAACATTTTAAACTAAATATTTTTTTATTTTACATGAATTGAATTAAACATTCCTGCTGGAGGTCTTTAGAAAAGTTAAATCTAATAAAATGTGTAAGAATATTTTGCAATTAAACAAATCATTAGCAAAGTAATTTATAGAAATCTCTTTTATTCGTACATGCATACTTGGAGTTGAGAAGTAAAGGAATTAATCTAGGGAATTTATAATCTAGAAAAGTATCTAGAGATAATTTATAATGTATACGCATCACTTGTATTTAAAATTGTTGTATTGCTTTTTTATATTAAAAATTTTCTTATTTTAAAATAAGTGCAAGTGAACACTGTATAGGTAATTATTTTATATATAGCTGTATCTTTGGAGATCTCTCTTCGATATCCCATTGGAATTTATTATGCTTATAGTTATGTATAACTCTCTTTCAAAAATAATATTCCTATACGTCCCAAATTCTCAGTTCTGCCAGTGATTAAAAGCTTCATTGTGAGCACTTTATATATAAAAAAAGTTTTTCAATAAATTATGTAAGAATATTCTGATGATCAAGTATGATAAAAGTTTATATATACATTTGCATTATAACTCACATGCTCTTTGGAGTTCACATGTATAACCCATGGGAATCTTCTATGCTTTTTTGCACCTATCACTCTTATTTCAACCTATGTTTGCTCTTTTTTATATTAACAAATAAATTTACTTAAGTTTAAATATAAAAGAAATACTTCAATATTTTAGTATATTCAGTGTCCTCCCAGCAGTAATTAAAATATTCGCTTGGGAGCTCCTCATGAAAAGTGTTTCAATATAATATTTGAGAATATTCTCAAAATTAAAGATATAAAGAACTTTCTATACCGCTGATTTATATCTAACTTCCTCCTTACAGATGAGACATGTATAACTCATAGGTATTTATAAGCTAATGTGTATCTATCAATCTAAATATAAAAAATGCTTTTTATGTGTGTGTTTTAAAATAGTAAAGAATACTCTTACGCAAGTTTTAACGAAAAGGAAATATTCCCCTATATTTTATTATATTCAAAGATATCCCTGCGAGGATTAAAATATTCGCTTGGAAAGTCCTTAGGAAAACTGCTTCGGAATAACATGTAAGAATATTCTCCAAATACAAGCACTAAAGAACATTGTATATTACTATTTTATATCTATTTCCCTCCTTGGAGATGAAATGTATAACCGATGGGTATTTATTATGCTGATATATTTATTAATCTTATTTCTAAGAAATATATATTATGTGTGCCGTTTGAATAATAAAGAATATTCTTACGCAAGTTTAAATATAAATGAAATATTCCACACACACAAATTTCCTTACATTCAGAGGCCTCCCGGCGATGATTAAAAGATTCGCTTGAGAAGTCTTTAGGAAATTGTTTCAAAATAATATGTAAGAATATATATTCTCCAAATACAAGCACTAAAGAACATTGTATGTTACTATTTTATATATAATTGGCTCCTGTGAGATGAAATGTATAACCCATGGGTATTTATTATGCTGATTTATTTATTAATCTTATTTCTAAGAAATATATATTATGTGTGCTGTTTTAATAGTAAATAATATTCTTACGCAAGTTTAAATATAAAGGAAATATTCCTATATTTCCTTACATTCAGAGGCCTATCGGCGATGATTAAAAGATTCGCTTGGGAAGTCTTTAGGAAATCGTTTCAAAATAATATGTAAGAATATATTCTCCAAATACAAGCACTAAAGAACATTGTATATTACTATTTTTATATAATTGCCTCCTGTGAGATGAAATGTATAACCCATGGGTATTTATTATGCTGATATATTTATTAATCTTATTTCTAAGAAATATATATTATGTGTGCTGTTTTAATAGTAAACAATATTCTTACGCAAGTTTAAATATAAAGGAAATATTCCTATATTTCCTTACATTCAGAGGCCTATCGGCGATGATTAAAAGATTCGCTTGGGAAGTCTTTAGGAAATCGTTTCAAAATAATATGTAAGAATATATTCTCCAAATACAAGCACTAAAGAACATTGTATATTACTATTTTTTATATAATTGCCTCCTGTGAGATGAAATGTATAACCCATGGGTATTTATTATGCTGATATATTTATTAATCTTATTTCTAAGAAATATATATTATGTGTGCTGTTTTAATAATAAAGAATATTCTTGCGCAAGTTTAAATATAAAGGAAATATTCCTATATTTCCTTACATTCAGAGACCTCCCGGCGATGATTAAAAGATTCGCTTGGAATATCTTTAGGAAAATTGTTTCAAAATGATATGTAAGAATATTCTCCAAATACAATAACTAAAGAACATTGTATATTACTATTTTATATCTATTTCCCTCCTTGGAGATGAAATCTATAACCCATGGGTATTTATTTTACTGATATATTTATTAATCTTATTTCTAAGAAATATATATTATGTGTGCTGTTTTAATAGTAAACAATATTCTTACGCAAGTTTAAATATAAAGGAAATATTCCTATATTTCCTTACATTCAGAGGCCTCCCGGCGATGATTAAAAGATTCGCTTGGGAAGTCTTTAGGAAATCGTTTCAAAATAATATGTAAGTATATTCTCCAAATACAAGCACTAAAGAACATTGTATATTACTATTTTATATATAATTGCGTCCTTGGAGATGAAATGTATAACCCATGGGTATTTATTATGCTGATTTATTTATTAATCTTATTTCTAAGAAATATATATTATGTGTGCTGTTTGAATAATAAAGAATATTCTTACGCAAGTTTAAATATAAAGGAAATATTCCACACACACAAATTTCCTTACATTCAGAAGCCTCCCGGCGATGATTAAAAGATTCGCTTGGGAAGTCTTTAGGAAATCGTTTCAAAATAATATGTAAGAATATATTCTCCAAATACAAGCACTAAAGAACATTGTATATTACTATTTTTTATATAATTGGCTCCTGTGAGATGAAATGTATAACCGATGGGTATTTATTATGCTGATATATTTATTAATCTTATTTCTAAGAAATATATATTATGTGTGCCGTTTGAATAATAAAGAATATTCTTACGCAAGTTTGAATATAAATGAAATATTCCACACACACAAATTTCCTTACATTCAGAGGCCTCCCGGCGATGATTAAAAGATTCGCTTGGGAAGTCTTTAGGAAATTGTTTCAAAATAATATGTAAGAATATATATTCTCCAAATACAAGCACTAAAGAACATTGTATGTTACTATTTTATATATAATTGGCTCCTGTGAGATGAAATGTATAACCCATGGGTATTTATTATGCTGATTTATTTATTAATCTTATTTCTAAGAAATATATATTATGTGTGCTGTTTTAATAGTAAACAATATTCTTACGCAAGTTTAAATATAAAGGAAATATTCCTATATTTCCTTACATTCAGAGGCCTCCCGGCGATGATTAAAAGATTCGCTTGGGAAGTCTTTAGGAAATCGTTTCAAAATAATATGTAAGAATATATTCTCCAAATACAAGCACTAAAGAACATTGTATATTACTATTTTTTATATAATTGCCTCCTGTGAGATGAAATGTATAACCCATGGGTATTTATTATGCTGATATATTTATTAATCTTATTTCTAAGAAATATATATTATGTGTGCTGTTTTAATAGTAAACAATATTCTTACGCAAGTTTAAATATAAAGGAAATATTCCTATATTTCCTTACATTCAGAGGCCTATCGGCGATGATTAAAAGATTCGCTTGGGAAGTCTTTAGGAAATCGTTTCAAAATAATATGTAAGAATATATTCTCCAAATACAAGCACTAAAGAACATTGTATATTACTATTTTTTATATAATTGCCTCCTGTGAGATGAAATGTATAACCCATGGGTATTTATTATGCTGATATATTTATTAATCTTATTTCTAAGAAATATATATTATGTGTGCTGTTTTAATAATAAAGAATATTCTTGCGCAAGTTTAAATATAAAGGAAATATTCCTATATTTCCTTACATTCAGAGACCTTCCGGCGATGATTAAAAGATTCGCTTGGAATATCTTTAGGAAAATTGTTTCAAAATGATATGTAAGAATATTCTCCAAATACAATAACTAAAGAACATTGTATATTACTATTTTATATCTATTTCCCTCCTTGGAGATGAAATCTATAACCCATGGGTATTTATTTTACTGATATATTTATTAATCTTATTTCTAAGAAATATATATTATGTGTGCTGTTTTAATAATAAAGAATATTCTTGCGCAAGTTTAAATATAAAGGAAATATTCCTATATTTCCTTACATTCAGAGACCTTCCGGCGATGATTAAAAGATTCGCTTGGAATATCTTTAGGAAAATTGTTTCAAAATGATATGTAAGAATATTCTCCAAATACAATAACTAAAGAACATTGTATATTACTATTTTATATCTATTTCCCTCCTTGGAGATGAAATCTATAACCCATGGGTATTTATTTTACTGATATATTTATTAATCTTATTTCTAAGAAATATATATTATGTGTGCTGTTTTAATAATAAAGAATATTCTTGCGCATATTTAGATATAAAGGAAATATTCCTATATTTCCTAACATTCAGAGACCTCCCTGCGATGATTAAAAGATTCGCTTGGGAAGTCTTTAGGAAATTGTTTCAAAATAATATGTAAGTATATTCTCCAAATACAAGCACTAAAGAACATTGTATATTACTATTTTATATATAATTGCGTCCTTGGAGATGAAATGTATAACCCATGGGTATTTATTATGCTGATTTATTTATTAATCTTATTTCTAAGAAATATATATTATGTGTGCTGTTTGAATAATAAAGAATATTCTTACGCAAGTTTAAATATAAAGGAAATATTCCACACACACAAATTTCCTTACATTCAGAAGCCTCCCGGCGATGATTAAAAGATTCGCATGGGAAGTCTTTAGGAAATAGTTTCAAAATAATATGTAAGAATATTCTCCAAACACAAGCACTAAAGAACATTGTATGTTACTACTTTTTATATAATTGCCTCCTGTGAGATGAAATGTATAACCCATAGGTATTTATTATGCTGCTGTATCTATTAATCTTATTTCTAATTAATATTTTTCATGTGTGCTCTTTTCACAGTAAATAATATTCTGACGTAAGTTTGCTATTGTATCTATCATTTCTTCTTTTGTGCTGTGTACTTATGTATCTATTAATACTTCTTGTGTTTCATCTAGAAAGGTATATTCATACTCAAGTTTAAATATAAAGGAAATACATATTTGGCTATGTTCAAAATTCTCCTACCGATTTTTAAAATAATTATTTGGATCTTTTGAGGAGAGAACTCCACAGACAACCTTAAATTATATTTTTGAGTGTCCAAATGCTAGTGGAATTACCATTTCTACTTTTATTTGTTGTTTTGCACTTATTTGAGCTATTTTTGTTCATCGTGACCTAAATTAGTTTTTTAGTTTGATTTTAGAAATTAATTTTGGATTTATTCTAAGTATTTAATGTTTTTCTTGAATTATGATAAAGTATTTTATGCTTGTAAACGTTTTATGCTTAATGGATTTTCTATTAAGCTATCTTTCATCATTTTGTGAATCGTATATATTTTATACCTGTAGATAGTTGTAAAAGTTATTATACTATATTTTTTATTCATTTAAAATCTTTTAAATAGTGTCTATTCAAAATAATGTAGATATCTTTATCTAAACGCAGATGCCTTTAAGGAATACGCAATCGGTTTCAGCTTTTTAATTCAGTTGATATTTTTAAAAAAATATAGGTTAAAAAAACAAATTACTCAATGACTTATCCAGTTAGCATTTATTGATGTAGTTTTATTCAATGAATACATTTTGATTTTCCTCAGAGTTATTTATGTGTGAACATAATATAATATAAAATTAAAAATTGAAATTACATGTATTTATAAAACTAATTTGTGTAATTTTATTTGTTAAATATTTTTGTTAATGATATAGTAATGTATTAATAATTCTTAGAAATGCTAATATTCCTTTTATTTTTTCCCTTTCATATTTCATTGGAGGAGATTTTTGGCTACTCCACAATGATTTCTACACCTGCTATATAAATGCATCTAATAAAATCATAAGTGAATTTATAACATTTTTATTTTTTTAAAATCTGGTGTATTTGTGATTTAATGTTACATATAGGAATATCATCAATCTTACTTTTTCTCTAACTAAAAGGAAGCATTCTTAATTTTTTTTTTTTTCAATAATAATGCCTTTATAATAAATATTTCGCAAATATTAACATTTGCGCTTTATATATAATAATATATTAAATTTTTTATGATTATATATATTATTTACTGATTTCGGTTTCACTTAGATTGTTTAAGTAGAACACGATCAAGTTAAGTATTTATAATTGCATTAGATTTTAAAATCTTTAGTAAAGAAATTCGCGCTCTACGAATGATCAACTTGAAGTCTCAGTTGCAAAATCGATTGATTAACTTGATAAAGAAGTAATCTGTAAAAGATAATAAAACAGTATAGATCTTTTTTTTTTTAAAAAAAAAAATCTTTTTTACTTAAAAATTTTAAAATATGTCTTTAGGGGGATATTTTTGCTACCGCTGCGTTTCCTTTAACTTTCTTCGAATATTCCCCCCTCCCCGTATCTCTCGCCAAATGGTTTTCTCCGCATTCTACTTTTTTATTTATTTTAGCTTCTTTCAACTTCCGTTTTGCCTCTTCGCGCCGAAAATGAGGTTCTATATATTTAGAATTTATTCGTGTATTGCGATTATCGTGGGTATTGGATTGAGGTTTTTTATAATTTGGATATATATCAGTAAATGATTTTCCATTCGATGCGAAAATATATCACATTCTTTCTCCATTTGTATTGGTTTAAACCAGTCTTGCTCTTGTTTAATGTTTACGCGCATCGCGGTTTCATTGCCTAACGTCTGGTATAACTTATTGCTGACTATTAATTCTTTTAATGCATTTTAATAATTTATATATACATTTCTTAATCTACAATATTGCTCCCAATTAGTGAATAAATGAGATGCAAATTGCACATGTGTCTCGCCTGACATACGACGAGCATTTTGGAAATTTTCAACAAATTAAAGGTGTCGGTTTATATTTTTTTTTAAATTGCGTTTTATTTTAAATTTATGATAATTATTTATTTCTTCATCTTTGACGTAAATAAGAATATTGGTGGCCTTTTCTCCCTGAATGTTTAATAAAATTTCCCCTTTAAACTCCTCGGGTACACTTTTGCTTCTAAAAAACCTCTCCAAATATGAAAAGAATGAATTCCAACCTTCTGTTCGTTTTGTAATTGGTATGGTTAATGTTAGAATACTTTAAATATAATTTCCTATTGATTTGGGGGTACTGATTATTTCTCTATCATTATTACATTCTCGCACAGCATTCCTTAATTTAGATTTCTCTAAATTAATTTTTTCTAGTTCAGTATTTATTTTGGCTTTTTCTAGATTTACTATCTCTAATTCGATTTATGCTTCCGCATTTAATCTAGAGCTCTCTGACTTAGCTTTTTCTAATTCAATTTTCACTAGCGTTCTTCCCTCAGTTTTCTATCTGATAATACGGAATCAGCGAATTGTTCTACAAAATCTGTATCATTTTTATAATGCGCACTGTTAATGATTAAATTTTTTAAATCACTTTCATCTCAAGGGTCACTGACTCCCCTATCTCTTCTGCAATTAATTTAAGATCCTCTTTTTTAGCCCCTCTAAACATTTTTAAATTCTTATATTTATCACTGTAAAATATAACAATTTTAACTACGCAGTGATATTCACAAAATATCACAAGTGAAAAAGCAGGAAAAGTGGTTGCTTACCTGTTTGCTTTCTATTCATCCATAAGATGCTGTCTCGTCTGCGCCAGTGTAGTTTCCCTTCTCGTGGAACTTTGGTTCGTGTGATGACTCTTATGAATAAATTGTCCCCTTGTTTGAAGGACACAGTTTATTGAACATAAAATTGAATATATTTGTAATGTAATATTAGATGTACAATAATTACAACCAACCTCCCGTCGGTTGTAATTATTAGTATCAGCGTCAGTTGGAGGAACGCGTCTCTCTCCTCTCTTATTTTGCATTTTTACCCCTGTGGTGAGCAGACGACACGCCCTCTGGCAAAGATGTCTGAACACTATACTAATCATCTAATGTGGAAAACACTTTTATTTTTTGCTTGAGATTAAATAGCAAATTGTGAATTATCTACCAAGTAACTGCATCCAATTTTTGTTTCAGTTGATTCAAGTTGTATTTCTGTACTTTTAAGCAATTTCAACAAAATTAAAACACACACAGTTTTAATACTAATATTTCACCCAGTAGATAATTATTGACATCATTACTACTTTTTAACAAAATTATTTTACTCTCCAACCTTAAGAAACTTTCTGAGATCCGCGCGATGTGATTTATGTTTTTATTTAAGTCATGGCATTCAATGTTATAAACATAGATTTTCTACGTTGTTAAAGCTTTACCCTTTCCAAAATTGACTACATCGACTGTCGATTTTGAAAGGATAAAGCGTTTCCAAAGCCAAATGAAAATAAATAAATTAAAGATGTGTGCATCCGATTCGTATACATATGAATACAAGCCTGTTCAACATTTTGCAAGTTTTTATCGTTTTCAAATTGTGTCCTCTTTTTGTGGTTGGATGACTCAGCTTTTGATTGTCCAGAAGTTTAAGTATTTCATGTTACGTTGGATGTTTGCACGAAATTTAAGTTAAATTTAGCTGAAAATACCTTGTAATATTTTTTTTGCTGGCTGTATATTTTTCTCCTCACATTGTTTGATATGTATAGTTCGTAGACTTTCTTAATGCTCAAGTCCGAATATAAGTAATTTGCTCTTGTATTATATGCTATGGTGTAGTCTAGAAATTAATTCATATTTTGAAGCATGTGTATCAACCATTTTATCACTTGCAACTTTAAGAGAAAAACGACCAGTCAATCAATGAGACTTATTCTTTACAATAATTGTCGAAGTAAACCTTCGATAATCTGATTAATACCCTTGAAATATATTTTTTCCAACTGTTGTAAAATTTTTGCGTCATCAAAAATGTGAAAGGAAGCCTTGGAAATTTTACTGTTATCGTTCGAGTAACAGAGCCAAATTCCAATTTTATATTTTAATTCACCTTTTAGAAATATTTAGCTGAAATTAGATCCTTAATTGATAAAACTCCTCCATGGAGTTTTCCTTTAATCCGAAATGATAATTAGTCACACTGGTAACAACATCGACGGAGTGCTTATTTACGAATGTTTCATTTCTAGTATTAAATGCGAACTTCTGTTTCTGTATCGTAAATACACTGCTCAACATTGAAAATGCAACACTAAGAAGGAATTACCAGAAAGAGTGATGAAACTCAGTAAACAGAGAGAGACAGAAACGTACAAAAAGTGATCTATATTTCTTAATGATATGCATAATGCAGAGCGAGAACTGAGTCGGATCAGTAGGTTGTAGAAACACCGTGGATGGCGAGACGATTCACGAGGCAACACGTCTAAGCACAGAGTCAATGAGAGTATGGATGGTGTTTTGAGAAATGGGTCCCCATTCCTTGTTAACTCTTTGCTAAAGTGCGTCTTCTGAAGGAGGCCGCGGTTAGGTCTGCAAATGGCGTCTAATCATATTCCAAACGTGTACCATTGATGAGAGATCTGGCAAGCACAATGGCCAGGGCAGCAACTTGTAGAGCATGATGGCTAATGCGAGCAGTGTGCGGTCGGTCGTTATCTTGCTGATAAAGGGTATTGGGCACACCCTGAAGGTAGGAAAGTGTCACCGGCCGCAGTACATCATCCATGTAATTTCAGGCTGTTATAGTGCCTTGAATACGAACTAGGGGTGTCTTGGAATCGTGCGCAATGATATCCCAAACCATGATGCTGCTTTATCTGGCGGTAGGGCGTTCCACAGTTTCAGCAGGATCTGTTGCAATACAGAACTTTAAATTCAACAAAAGTGCTTTAAATTGAGATATTCTAAGATCTAGATTAAGAGCGACATCAATCTAGATCTTAGAGGATTCTAGTAAAACTGATAGAATTTTAGTTTTTAATAACTTTTAAATTTAGGTTAGACATATATTAAAAATAAAATTACAGTAATTTTCCCTTGATAATTACATAAACGAAATGTATTATTTTCGAACTGCGCATTTGATATTTTTTTTCTTTTGTGCCGAATATGTATTGTCTAATATAACTAGTTCTTATAGATACTTTACTAATATTAACTAGTTCTTATAGATACTTTACTAATATTAACTAGTTCTTATAGATACTTTTTATATTTTGTTAGTTATAAGGTCTGGAAAAAGAGAACAATTTAGATTATTAGAAGTAATAAAAACATTTCCATGTCAAAACAACTTAAAACTATATTCTAAAAAAGAATTTATTTATATTTGCTTTAAATTATAGTTTATGACTGCTGTAACACTTAGAATTATAGTTTGCCAGATTTTTTACATTTGGACTCATCAAATTTGCATTTTGTCTCTCGAAACACATGGTTAATATCATTGAATCTCAGAAAAATGATTTTCTAACACAATCTTTGACTAATTCTAAATTTCCGTAAGTTTGATTACTGATGCATTTCCGAATCCTATTCTATAGTTCAGGTTTTTTTACTAAATTTTTTTATCTCCAATTTAAAAGTACAACCTGAGCCTTTAAAATTATCTATATTTAAGATTAAAGCAATACTTTGCTGTTGTTATTTGCATTATACTCTTATTACATATTTATTCTGTATACGAGGGTCACTCTGAAATATTTGAGATGCAACTAGGTTTTTAAACTTATACTTACAAAATTTTACATGTGTTCAAAGTAGTCTCTTCCAGCATCAATGCACTTTTGTAGACGAATTTTCCACAGATTAAGCCATTCATTTCTTGGAATAGATGAAAAAAATTCATTTATAGCCACATCAATCTCTTCTTATGAATGAAAACGACGTCCACGTAAGTTCTTTTTTAGAGTAAAGAATAATCAAAAGTCGCACATAGCTAGATCAGGTAACTACAGCAGATGTTCGATCACTTTAATTTGTTTTTGTTTAAGAAACTCAATTGTCAATCCGGCTGTATGTGAAGATGCATTGTCATTGTGAAGCATTAGTCCCCTAACATTCAGTTATTGTAGAATTTCTGGAAGACATTCAGTGGTATACCAGTTTGCTGTTACTGTCTTCTATCCCTCCAACTTGATGGCTTTGACCAATCCCGTACTTCTGAAGAAAACGGTATACATCACTTTTTAAAGTGCGCATTGTTTTTTCACCATTATCGGCTTGGGATCATCTTCAAAGACCCATACTTTGCTTTTTTGACGTGTTGGAACATCAAAAAACGGTATGTACGTTTCATCACCTGTTACAATTTTAGAAATGATACGGTGGCCACCATCAGTTAGCAATTTAAGAGTTTCTTTACTGATTCTGACATGCTCCTCTTTTTGGTGCTCAGTTAGGTTATGGGGAAACCTACGGCAAACTACTTTTTTCATATGTAATTCTTCATGAATGATTTTGTGTATGGCTGCGGATCCAATGTTAAGTTCTTTCTATATCATTTGATAGGTACAGCGCTATTATCATCCATTAACATTTTTCGTATGGCAGACACATTATCCGGGATTACTGCCGACGACGGCCTTCCTGTGTGTTCATCCTGAAGAAAATTGCGACCTCTTCTAAATTCTCTAAACCATCTGAATACAGTAGCACGAGCTGGAGATTCATCACCAAATGCTAATTGCAACCGTTGAACGCATTCTTGATTTAATCTTGCTTTAAAATCGTAGAAAATCATAGCGCGAAAATGTTCTTGCGTCAACTTTATTTTCTCTTCTGTTTAAAATTTATTCTACCCTAAACAAGTTCAAGTAAGTCAGTAAAAAATCGTCTTCTGTGTTAAAATACTTTGTATTTTAAAATTAAACCATTATTTTTATATTCTCGTCTGCGCGTATCTTAAAAATTTCAGAGTAACCCCCTCGTATTATTATTAAATGTTTATTCAATTATATTATTATTTTTTGAGATGGGGTGCCAAAATTGATATCGTACCCGGGGGCCAATTTTTCTCGCTACGCCACTGAATAGCAGTCTTCTTAATGGACAACGTGAAAGCAGACTACTAGCAACCAGTCGACAGCAAATAGTTCTGCTCGATATGAGATCATCCAGGGTGTCTTTCACATGCTGCAGCATTTCGATAGACAAGCATTGCGGGCCGCCACAACTTCTCGTCGGACGCGTGGATCCATCAAACGCTGACGGCACTCTTCTTGCGCCCCTCAAACGTTCCCGGGTTCCTTGTTCCAATCATGTCCTCAACAGCCGGTCCTTTGTGAACACGACCAGGTGTTTATCAACTGCGATCTACCGTAAGGACCAACCTGCCCTTCTTAGTCCTATTCCCATGCCCCCCTATATTTGTCTGTCTGCTGGAACTGACTCCATCGACGGTGGCTTTGAATTCCCTGCAATTACAGGTGTCCTTTGCGACAAGCAAATTTTCAATGATTATTTTCCAATCAGCGATAATGTCGTGAATATTGCCCACTCTGCCGGCTTCTCTCCTTGTATGTTATTTTATGTGCACTGGCGAGCTGTGCATTTCACACCATTTGCATAACTCGGTAAGTTTCATTTTTCCTTCAGTTAGTATAATTTTCTGGCCACCGCCTTCTTTGTATTGCATTTTCAATGTCGAGCAGTGTGTTATATTCTTTTGTGGATTTGGACGTTTCAATCCATTTCAGCTGGATTACAGCTTCATCTTCGTTCGATCAAATTATTTTGTTGAATCTTGTCACTGCTTTATTGTGTGTGTGATAAACATTCGATTCATTATTTTCCTTTTTGAATTATTCTTATTAATAAATTACAATCCAATATTATCTGACTGTTAAAATTTTTTGTTTGAAATTTCGATTTTAGTTCGGTTTTTTTGAGCCTTTTTATAGCAGTTCGAAAGCAACACATTCATAGTTTATAACTTTCGTATTTTGTTCATTCACGTCTAATAGTGACAACGAAATTAAAAGAAAAGTGGAATATGCCAGGGTTACTAAGATTTCTATTTTAAATACATTTTATTAACGGATTATTCAAATTAGTTTCTGATTGAAATTATTTTTTATTCAATATTTAAAAAACATATTTGTTATCAGTGATGTTAATACTCATTATAAGAACATTTTTTTTTAATTTATATAATTAGGACTCAAATGAGTTCTTCGATCATAAAATTTTATTGAATTCAAAAAATGGGGTTGATAAATTTGACAAGTGAAGTACCCTTATTATGTTGAATATTTTAAGTGTTTCTTAATTTCTTATATACTCTCTCTCTCTAAACACAGAGCTAACTCCAAAAAATTATTAAATCATAATAATTAACTATTTTTAACTCAAAAATTGAGTACGGTTTTTATTATATTGGCAGATTGGCTTTCTTTTTCTACATGATAATAAACAAAAATTAAGTTACTAATAAATTAATCATTCCTCTTTATTTACAACAAATTCGTTTTTATTCAAGCGGAAAATTACTATTGAAAATAATATTAGATAAGCGAATACTGATGTAACTCATGGTAACTTATTCTGTACACAAGTAACTTATTTTGAAAAGAAAATCGTCTTTTCAAAATAAGTTACTTGTGTATTTTCAAGAATGATATAATTTATTAATAAAACTGTACTAATTAAAAGCACTCTGACTTCCAACACCAACAACAAATGAGGATCGCGAAATGAAATTGTGGCAATATATTTGTCTGGGTGATTAGGAATTTGCTTACTGTCTCACGATATCAGGTGCGAAATATTCCAATGCGCACATGAAATGCTGGTACACCAATAAGTGGTATATCTTATCAGCTGTCTGCTTGTATTTCATATTCTGGCGGATATAAGTTTAACGAATGCAGTTTCACTGATATTACAAGTTTATCGGTCAATACAAAGGCAGTTTATGCTTATTATGAATGATGCTGGAGCTGTCGTCCAATAATGTCCCATATATGTTTGATTGGTTATCTATCAGACGAAAGGCAATTTGTTAGCTGTAACATGTAACTCTAAGGCATGTTGTATTTTAACAGCGGTATGAAACAACTGGAATGGGTCTGGGTAAGTGGAATGTCCTGTCGGAAAACACCTCGTGATGCACTGTTCATGAGTGGCGGCATAACAGGTTGAATTATCAGATTGATGTACTAATTTGGAGTCAATTTGTGTGTAGATATATTGAAATGTGCACTCTTAAAAAAATCGAGTGGATTTCACTCAGAAGGAGTGAAATTTCACTCTTTCATTTTGACAAAACTCAACCAATCTTTAAAGTAGAAATTCACTCTTTTGAAAGAAGTGGATAAACCACTCCTTTTAAGGGGAGTAACAAAAAATCGTTTAAAGGGGTAAATTAGATTTTAAAAAAAATATGAATTTCAATCGCTTATAGAAGTATTACTGGTTTGACAATTTAGTGCAGAAATTAGGTTTTGAATTCTTTAAGTTTTTTTGTTTTTTTTTTCAATTACAATTTAAAGATATAATTTTTTTATTCAATAATATAACAGTAAAATTGAATATGACATTTTAATTGATTTCGATAATTATAGTGGTTTTTAAATTTCATACCTTATCAAGCAAATTGTTCAGCAATTTATTACGTTATTTATACCTATATAGTTTTGCTTGTGAGTATAGCACTATCAAGAAAAAAATGTCACACTACTTATTTTTCTGTTTAGTTTACTATTTAGCCCATTAAGTACAAAACTAACTTTTACAAACATTATTAGTACAATAAATTGTAGAAAATTTAAGGAATATATAAATACTTTGCATTAGGAAATATAATTTTATGTTCTTTTGAAAAAATCATTTATTTATTGTATAGGTAAACATTTATTTTTGAAAATTTATAATATGCATTTTTGAAGTTACAGAAGGATAACGACAAATATTTACAGATTATTCTGTTGAACAAAACTGACTTATGTTTTTGGAAATAAATCTTGTTTTATGATATATTTTTCAAGATTAGTTTAAAATTAAAATAACTTTATAATGAAACTAAGAAATAAAATGCAAGATTACACAAAAACATGTATTCAATTTTTAATACAGAAAAATATTAAATATGCATACAGAAATTTTTAGGTTTATGATGTCAAATTAATATTTGAGCTTAATATTTTTGAATTGACAGTTTAATTAAACTAATTAAGAATACTATTAAATTAAGAATAAAAAGATAATATGCATTTTAATACATGTATTTTACAAAATTAATGTCTTGATCGATTATAGTAAGAATGTATTCTTTCAAGTGAAGTCCCAACTGAACCATTTTTTAATTTATAAATCATAAAGTCTATGAAAGCTTAAAATACAGTAAGTTTATCATCGTACTTAACATTAAACACGTGATGACATTTATGTAAAATATTGAACGCTTTTTAATCTTGCATATCCGACATCAATAAATCCACTATCCAGAGATAAAAATATCGCATATGCAGGTCTTGCTTTTGACCACAGCAAAGTTTTGAGCGTTGTTCTTCTTCTAAAGATCTCTTCACCTAATGCGAAAAAAAAAAGCATAATAACTAAAATTTCTATAGTAATGTCTACTAAAATTTCTATGTATTCTCTCAGTAATGTCTATATAAACTTTAGTACCAAAATTTCGTAATAATAATACTTCAAGAAAATAAAGCCTTATTTATTAAAAAAAATAAAGCTATCAGCTATATTTTTGTTATTAAAGAATCAGCTATCTACGTAATTATATTCTGTATTAAAATTATTTTCAGCCTAAAAAATACTATCATCCTGAATTCTCACATTTTTATTCCATATTATCGGACAAGTTTTTGAACATATCTTGCATTCTATGTTCCTAGAATATTATTATATTTACTGAGAAAACAGTCAACCTCTGGATATCAAATTCCAAATCTATCTGTAATATAGAGAATAATCATTTATATTAAATTAATAGAGCTTTTTATTGTAATTTAAAGCAAGTATAATTTATTAAAAATTGGTATTCTCATGAATTGATTAATTAAAACTTAGTAACTGTAGTTAATGAATAAATTATTATCCAGTAGTTTTTGAAAATTTTTATAATAATATGATAAACTAATTGATACACAATGAAACCAATACAAAATAATTTTGGATTTTTTCTTTGTTAGGAAATAGATATAGCTCCAATCATAATTTACAAAATGGGTTGTTAAACATTAAATAAAAATAAGTACATGCATACATAAATTTATTTTTAATATTAAAGCATTTTTGAATCAATGAACTATAACTGAAAAACAGATGAAACTAAATGAATATTTGTTTTACAAATTACAACCAAAAAATTTTGAAACTATGCTTTTTTATAACATACACTATTATTAAATATATTGTAAGTAAAATGATAAAAATTTAAGATAGAAAACTACAATATAATAAAAGACATAAGAAATACTACATATTTAGCTAAATATAGATTTTAATTACTTTCTTTTGGATCAAGTAATCATTAAACAAATATCAAAATAACAATGAGATCTTTTTCTTCCATTTTTATATATAAAAAAATCCTTTCTCTACAAAATTTCAATTAAATGTTTTTTGCATTAAAATAATTTAAAACATTTTATTCACATGTAATAAAAAAAAAACTTGGAAATGCATCATGCACAGCATGTGTCATGTTCTACCATTAAAAATCCAGATATTCACAAATAATGTAAGGAATTGTAAATTTTGTTGTACTTACGTCATTGTGGCTTTGTTAGAAAATAATGTTGAAACAAAAGTTTAAAACTTTCATGAATATTTTAAAATTCATCCTCAAATATGCTTAAAGTACAGATTTTTATACTACCTCTGCTTCATTGAAAGATGCCAATTTTGGATACTTAAGAAATAAATTCTGTTATAGAATAGAACAATAGATGGTCTATTTTTCATCACAAAATGTTATTTAGTTTTAGACATTTTCTTCATAAGTTCAAATGTTTTTTCTCAATGAATTTCACTAGGATATCAAATTGTAATCAAATTTTATTTAAGGAAAAATACATACATATACACATATGCATTAACACAATAATATCATACATGTAAAAAAACTATGGTGAAGTGAATTGTAAATACTGGATATTTATTTTATTAAACTATTAAATTCAAATTAAAAACTGAGAAAATTTTACTTCAAAATATATTTAAAAACATTATTAAGTTACCGCGTTCTTACATAAACATAGAATATTACTTCAAACTTTTAAATAAATTTTACAAGCAAAATGAAATTAATAGTTTTAGTAATAACAATACTTAACATTTTTTCAGTCTTCAGAAAACTTATTTTGATAACATATTATACAAAATATACCTGATCAGTCATTTGTTCTTTATATTGCATTTCATTATCTTCAAAATAACTGTATGTTTCAGATTTGCTATTTTTTTTTCCTTCGACGATAATGACGACAACCATAAAATACGAATATAAATTATATTTTCCATCGACAAAATGTTTAGCTGTAAATTCTAAAATATTATACAAATTAATAATCGATTATGATACATACAATTTCTTTTCGTTTTATCTACGAATGTTTGTACTTAGTAACAATCAAATCAAAAATTGTCAGTGAAATTGTAATAAATAAAAGACATACTGTCAAGTAGTATTCTGCAGATTAATATTTGCTTTATATTGCATTAACATTTAAATTAAAAAGCTTTGAATTTTATGTATGAAAAAATTTATTCTTATTCATTGGTAAAATGTATTTGATATTAATCGCACTTTCAATTCAGTACAATAAACTATATTAAATAATATTTCTATAATATATAGATATTGTAGATATTTAAATCAATGAGAAAAATTAAGTCATATTCACGCAGTTTCGAAAATAAAAGAATTTAAAAATGCTTTCATTATAATTTACTATTAATTGATAATGAATTAAATTTTGGCAGAAATAAGTATTTGAAATAAAAAATAAAATTTCCAAACATATTGTTATATTATCAAACATTATCAATTAATCAGAAATTTCAAATATTATAAATATTACATGAATATGAATTCAATAGAATTCATTCATTAACAATTTCGAAGCCGAAAGTTAATGTAATGGTGAACAATCACAGATATGAAGATTTGATTTAGTTATTCAATTATATATAAGAAATAAAGACGTACCGTAATGTTTCTGCACTCCTTTTTGCCCAATTATATTTTCTTAAATTCAAATAAATCGCTTTTACAAAATGGAGTTCTAAATTCCTCCATTTTTAGCAAAACTAAACGGAAAGCATAGAGCCATGTCATGATTTAAACCTCTCAGAGCACATCACAGTTGCTTTGTGCCATAAACTCGTCAAAAAAAGTGTGAAAATTGCCTTTAAACTGAGAATGGAGTATTTGTAAGAGCACTTCTCTCCCCAATTAAGTACGAAAGGTTTGTTTGTCGCTCAACGGTCATTTTTTGCACACGAGGGCTAATTAGACCGGGACCTACGGTTAAAAGTGGATTCCGAACCACTACAAACATCCATGCCCAAGGTGGGATTCGAACCCACGAACTGTTGAACCGAAGCCAAGAGCGCTAACCATTCGGCTGCCAGCTCGGCTTATGTACAAAAGGATTCAATTTATATCTTTATGGAGTACAAAATATCCGTCGCTCATCGAGTGGTGAAAAACCACACTCGATTTTTTTTAAGAGTGTGTATATATCCCTGCTTTCATAAGAAATTGCTTCTTCAAACTATATTTCAAATATGGCATTACCTTAGGCTTAGGCATAACCTTAAAATTCAAATTTTAATTTCTACTGATTGTGTGTGTGAAATTACTTTAAGAAATGGAATGTAATAGAAAGAAATTTTTGTTTCTTTTATGTCTACTATTTTTAATGTATTCTTAAAAGCTGTTTTTAAAAAGAAATATTTTGTTTTTGTTTTATTGATTTAAATTTGATTTCAATTTAAAAGCGTTAAATGCATGCTAGTGCTGTTTCTGTTTTCCTTTTAATAGATAAAAATGATCTTTTTCATTTTACTTTGTAGTTTACAAGTAGTTCGAAACTTTCTATATGACGCAGTTTATCAAATCTTGCTTCCTTTAAACAAATGGAAATGTTTTTTTATTATATTGCTATCTTACAAAATGAATGATTTGATTGTTACAAGATATAATTCGTTAAAGTAATTGTAAATGATTTATCTTTAACAATACGAGTCTTACATAAACAGTTTTGTTATTCATACTTTAAATTCTATCATTTTTTGCTAACATGGTATAAAACCATCTGTGCTGGAATAGTTCTTCTCAATAAAGGAAGTCCAAAAAGGTTTTTAAAATACTTTAGGACTTTTGTAAAGTTAAAAAATGCAATATTGATTGAAATTACAATGTTGCAACAAGCTCCCCACCCCTTTTAAAATTTCTAATTCTAAATAAACTACGACTGGATTGTAGAAAAGTTTGCATCCTAGATATCGAGGAAGTTTTGTTTAAATTAAGTGAAAAAGGGTTTTAAGAAAGAAAGTCTTCAAAGTAATTTTATATTCATCCTAGAAGTATATAGATATAAGCCTATAATTTTTTATAAATATATATTTTGATTGATTTCGTGAGATTTACTGATGCAAGGTCCAATATTGGACATTTCTGCACCGTACAATACTTAAAACTATAGGTAAAAATTCTGTGTTAAAAGTCTAGTCAGATGTATACAATGGAATGTATTAAAAGTTCAAGAAAAGGATATGTAAAAGATTATTTTGAATAAAAATCTTAAATAGAATTCAAGAAACCCATTGCACGTAAAAATACAAAAAAATTTCTATGTAGTTTAAGCCCAATCAAGTCTGATGAAATTAAATTTGTGGTATTAAAAAACACTATGCGTAAATCATTGAAATTAGGACAGATAATTAAAATGTGATGTACTGTGTATGATACATTACACATGTCACAAATTGGAGCACTCCGAGACAAGAATAAGTGCTTGTGTTTAAATCTAGTATGCCCAATACGAAGCCGTGTGAGTTTTACATCAAATCTTCGCATTGGAGCAGCTGGGAATAGAAAAATGTGGGAGGATATACTATATAATTTATTGTTCTTCTGTGCGAATCCCATGTTTTTTGCCAGTGGGAGGAAGTGGAATCTTTCATAATTTGTTTAATGTCAAAAAAATGTTAATGCTTTATGCAAAATGTCAGAGGCATTTTTAGCAGCATTATCTACAAGTTCATTCCCAACAATGCAAACATGACTTGTGGAACCCAACAAAACAAGATATCAAATCCTTTATTCTTCAATATATTTAAAATATCCAATATTTCCACAATAATTGGATGACATTTATCATTAAAATGATCTAATTTATCATTAATATGACCACACTCATGCTATCTTTATAGATACAGTCTTTTCGATGAGAGCTGGATTATATTATTTCTAGAGCACGTTTAATAGCAACAGCTTCAGCTGTATACACAGAGCATGATGTATGCAGTTTATAGCTGTAAACAACAAACTGTATTTCCAACAACAATACCACAAACATGACCACTTGATTTTGAGCCATCTGTATACACAGAGGTGTGGGAGGAATAATGAGAATGAATGCGCGAAAACATCTGTTGCAAAATAAGGGGAGATGTAGCTGATTTATTGTATCCAGTAAAGAGTTTGATTATATTGACAACAGGAATATTCCAAAGAGGAAATCTTAGAGCATCTGTGACTTGAATATGTAAATAGGGGAACTCAAATGAAGACAGGAATGAATTTGTACGCTCATAAAATGGTAATATGTTAAGTGGCCGTGCATTATATAGCCTTCTTAAAGAGGGACAAGTAACCATTGATCTCAAAGGGTGTTGTGATACTGATAGCATTTAAAAATAATAATGTAGAGAGAATTGCTTACGTCTCAGATCAAGAGGTAACTGGTTGCAAATTATATAAAGGCTCTGGACAGGAGATGTCCGGAATGCCCCAGAACAGATTCGTAAAACTGAGTGATGAACAGGGTCTAATTTGTGCAAAACTTATGATCTGGCTGATCCATAAACTACGCTACCATAGTCAATTCGAGATAGAATAACTGATTTATATACTCGGAGTATTGCTTTACGATCTGCACCCCAAGAGGTATTAGAAAGAATATTCAGTGATTTTTCACATCTTTTGCGCAAATCTAAGATATGTGGTAGGAAGGTTAATTTTTTATTAAATATAAGCCCAAAAGAGAGAAATGATATCTGATGAATAATTGCGCCTGATATCTTAATTTCTGGATCAGAATGGGGCCCAGTTTTTCTGCAAAAATGGATACAATTACTTTTACAAGGGGACAAAGTATGCCCATTTTCATTACACCAAGCAACTAGATTATTGACAGCTGTTTGTAATTGCCATTCAATCAGCCGCATATTGGAACATTGGCAAGAAATCTGGAGATCATCAACATATAATGTTCCCTGGACAGATGGTTGCAATAAATGAATGTTGCTGATGGAAATATTATAAACATTAACACTTAAGACACTTACCTGAGGAACCTCCCTCACATTGGATAAATGGATTAGATAAAACAGATCCTATACGGACATCAAAAATGCGAGAACTTAAAAAACTCTGAATAAAAATGGGTAAATTTCCTCTGAAATTAAAATTATACAAAGTTCGAAGAATTCAATAACGCCATGTCTTATCGTAAGCTTTTTCTATATCAAAAATATAGACACCAAATGATATCTCCGTACAAAGGCATTCCTAACTTGTGCGTCTAGGTATGCAATATTGACCAGAGTAGATCGACATTTCCGGAATCCACTTTGATGAAGTTATATGTACTGATTGTTTTCAAGTACACAAACAAGACGGGCGTTGATTATGAGTTCCAAAGTTTTAGTAAGACAACTTGTGAAAGTGATTGGACGATAGTTTTGAGGATTAGTTGGATCTTTCCGAGGTTTAAGAATTGAAATAATAATTGCTTTGCTCCAGAGACTGGGATAGACATGTTCATTCCATATTCTGTTGAATAGAAAAAGAATGTGTATTAAAGATTCATGATTAAGATGACAAAGCATCTTATATGAGATACCATCTGGTCCCGGACTAGTATTTTTAGTTTCGGACATGGCTCTCTGCAGTTCCATTAAAGAGGAACTGCAATTATATGGATGTATGGTTTTATCGTGAAACTTTGTAGGTTTCTTTTTAGCTTGCTCTTTGGTTCTGAGAAATTTAGGATCATAAGAGGCTGAACTAGAGACCCTTTCAAAAATTTCACCTATAAAAGATTGGCAATATCATATTGAGAAGAAATTGTGTCAGTCGCTACTGATAATGAACTATGTCTTCTTTTAAAGGCAGTATGACTTGTTGTACTCGAACATAATGTCTCAAACTTCTTGAAATCCGTATGTAAACAGATAAATGCCGTTATAGATACCAAACTGTCTATTATAGAAACTGGTTTGCTTAGATATTCTGTAACTTTAATGACATGTTTGTTTTCACTTATGTATGTCTTTCATAAATATGAGTATTATTTGTCGCCCTTCCTGGTGTAGCAATTTTAATGATAAATATTGCAGGTTCTAATGTCTTGCACCTTAACAATCTTGAATGAATTAAAGATTCATAACTTCATAGCTTGAGCTAACAGCTGAATAGTTAGTACCTGGTCTTTAATTCAATAGCGTGGTTTTGACTCAAATCTTGATTACATCAGTGGTCATAGTCTATGGAATCCTCTTTAAAATATAAATACTTATCTAATTAGTCCTCGTTTGCAAAAAAGAACCGCATAGTTGCAAACAAATCAAATTCTGGGATAATTAGTTCATACGATGTGTTTATGTAACTCAGTCACAATTCTTCAGTTTTACGTGTTTTTGTGCAATTTTTTAAATTTGTTATTCTGTATGGTAAAAACAACTGTGTATTTGATTATTGTTTGGACTTTTTGTTGCTATAATTTTTACATAATCAAATTTTTAAAAAGAGAAATTCTTTTCTCTCTATATATATATGTAATCGATTTCAATCTCGGATAAAACAGTTGTGTAAATATAATAAAATATTAAATGATATGCTAATACTGATGAAATTATATTGAGGCATGTAAAAGAAGCAACAAACGAATCTTTAAATATTGAATTTCTCATATGAAAAACAAACATTCAATTATTTATGCACTTAAGTAATATTAAATTAACGATGAAAAATATCAAAAAATAAAATTTGCGACACTAAATTTCTTAAGTATTTAAAAATTTGGTAAAGCAAAAATACAAATTTCCATCAAAAACGATCAAAATAATTCGGTCATCATAGCGAATTTCTGAAAATGCACTGTCGCGTTTTCAACCGAATGTTTAGTGGTGTAGCCTACGATTCAATAGTTCTTGGATTCATTTCCCCCCAGGGTGTTAATGGCTCAAATTAATTTTAAACTGTGGATCTCCTTGTCTATATAACCACCTGATGCAAAAATTCTCCATTTAACGATAAAGGTGCTTTGCAAATGTGTAATTCCTGAAAGAACCCTTTCTCTGTGAATTTCTGGCAGAGAGAGAGAGAGAGAGAGATTCTTTCAATTAAAAATTTTTACCTGCTTATCTCATGTTTTTATCCAATTAGTTAAGTTGAATTAGTTGTTCGTTTATAAAATTATGGGTAAGAAGCAAGAATTTCTTCGTTTAGAATTATTACTTATTTTCTGTAAAACTCATGAAGTCTTCAGTTTAAATTTATTGATTAACATAAAGATTAAGAGGTCAACGGCAATAAAACAAATGTATAACTTGAAGAAATTATAGTTTTATGTGACTTTCGCGAAATAAATAAAACAATGGATTTTACATCACTTCTTTAGAATTCCATTTCGAATTTTCTTTTAAATCCCGTGTAAAAATATCGGTATTCAAGTCTACAACTAAATACTTGTGTTTGTTGCATTAAACTTTTCAATTTAATAAACTTTACAAAAGCTTACCTTAGAAAAGCTTGCCCAAATATAGCTTTTTTACTTCTTTTATAATGTGGATAATTTTTCGAGTTTTTGAAGCCGTACGAATTTATAATGTGGTACACTACAAAATTATAGGGAACAGAATTTTGACAAATATTCTTATATATTAAAATATGCTTTACCGTTATTGAGTTAACAATCGAACACCATATTTTTGAAACCATTAATTCCATACGCGGGAACGGTAAGAGGTATAAATATGAAGTTGTAAGAGACAAAGTAAGAAAACAGTTTTCTAAGTTTCCAACAGTTTATTTTATTTAAGTTTCCAACAGATTTCATTCTTGAATAGATTTTGAATGTACACAGTCCAGTCACATGAAAGCGACCACCACGTACTTCAGACGTCGAGGTTATATAACCATTTACAGAAAGTAGATGGCAGCACAGTACAAGTGAGCGTATCTAAAGATTGTGTGAGGGTTTCGGAAAACATTACAATCATTGGCGTAATGCAGATACAAAGCGATTTATCCGGCGTTCAGGGCATGATCATTAGTTTTCGGGGCAAAGAAGAAGCATTTCCAAAAGCAACTGAAGTTCATGTGTGGCGACAGGTGGCGTTTTCCGATGAATCACAGTCTATGTTCCATCGGACAGATAGACGTTAGCCAGTACGACCTCTGAAAGCAAACACCCTTCAATCAATGCCGGAACGTTCCAAGCTGGAAACAAGAGCATTATAGTCTGGAATATGTTTTTTCCTGTCACGAAAGATTAATACATGTACGATTCTGTACTTGCGAATCATGTCCACCACTATATGGTTATCTTTTCTCATAATAATGACAAGTACCAGCATTACTTTTCAAGATGTCATACAACTGGCAGTGTACGTGCGTGGTTCGTAAAATTCCAGGATGAGTTTATTGTTCTCTCCTAGCCAGTATACTCACCCGACTTTAATCCAGTCGAGAATCTGTGGGACCATATCTATCAGGTTGTTCCTGGCATGGATCCTCACCCGCGTAATCTAGCCTCGGCACTAGCGTTATCATTGCTCAACATCCCAGCGAACACCGTCAGAAACCTCTTCCTGTGCGTCTCGCAGTGGTCCTTTCTGCGAAAGGTAGTTATTCTGGCTTTTGACAGGTGGTTACATTAATGTGACTGGACTGTATCTTCATAGAAATTAAAGTCAGATATTAAATTGCAAAATTATCTATTCAATCATGACTATATTTTTTAATAGTCGGAAATGCATATCTATTTTCTTCCAATTAATTTAAAAGGACACATTACAAATAAACAAGTAAATAAACGAATTAAAAAGAATTTACCTTGTAAATATCACGCAAAGAGCTTTCCATTCTAAATAATATTGTCATTAAATATTTAGCTTTCTTCGATATACAAAATAGTTAAGAGCCCCCGGTTCGAGAGAACTTAACTGCCTCCATAGATTTAAGATTTTTCATTTGTAAAAGCCTAACCAGCTGTGGAATTTGATTTCGTCATTCCATTGCAAATGAAAATTTTTTTCTACTCTCTTAGAAAACCGAGCTGACAGAGTCAAATGTTTGCTGTTCTGACCTTCGGTTCAATAGGTTGAGTCCCACCTAAGTTATCTAGGCTTTTAGTGGGTCGTAATCCATGTTAAATTTTAGGTTCTGGTCTAATTAAACCTCGAGTGTGCAAAGAATGAATTTTTAGTGACAAATCAACTTAACATCTCACTCTAGGCAGTTGCTGATGACATGTTAGTCTTTAAACTGGAGTTATACCAACGCATTATAAAAAAGGGATTCAATCGGGATCAGTTCTACTCTTGTCGTCTCTAAGTTTCTCCGTTTTGTTCTCTAGCAACAAGGGTGCTTTTAATTGAATACTAATCAATTTTGGGCAATGACTGATGATATACATATGCGGATTCTTGGTACTAGCAACAAACATCCATTGAAAAATATTTCTGTGAAGTCTTTTTCCTCCTCGCCAGTGACGCCATAACCTGTAAAAAAGTGAAACATCCCCTCAAGAATGTTAAACTATCTCGAAGTCTTGTCGCTCATTTTTAATACCGAGTGGGGTTTGATTATGATGATATTTCTTAGTGCTCATCAAAAAAATGTATCACTTAACTGGGCTTAAGCTGTGGATGCGACACGGGCCATTTAATTAACAATACACTAGTTGGATTTTTGCGCCATTTGGCAACAAGGTTTTTTATTACTTACTTTGTGATTCGGAACATTATACGAAATAAGGGAGTTTACCTTATCAACACTTTCTGATTTCATAATGCTGAATAATTTATATTTCACCCTGTGAGTTAAAGGAGCAACGATTGAGGTGACTTCGTTGCCTAACTATTTGATTTAAGTGATCTATCTGTAGAGAAGATGTTTACCAACGTGCTATAATAAAAAGCAAGATTTCTGCTCTATCATTTTCTTATATTTAAAATTGGCTTTTAAAATAGGTAGTCTAATGTTTGAACAGCGCTATTCAGTTATCCCGAGTTTGATACCAGCCACTGCTGATTTGGTTCTTCTTTCACTGAGAGTCTGTTAGGTTCCGCATAATACTGCTCTCTTCACTTAATATAAGCTAAATGCATGAAGATATTATTTTCGCGCGTCGAAAACAAATATTTTTTTTACTGTATTTCCTTTATCGAGAATATAATAATTCATTTTCTCATTATTTATAATTTTTCGTCCATACTGTATGTAAGAGAAGCTCATTAAGGGAGAATGTGTGTGTCGCACTTGCATTCTCATCTTCAGTTTTGGTAGCTGACAACTGAAAGTTGTCCTCTGATGTTGATACGTTATTTTTCAAGAAAACTGTCAATCCTATGAAACCGCATGGAGACTTTAGATAAATCTTTAAGAAAAAAATTAAATTTGAGGATCTGGAGCTTGGACAACTGGTTCGACAGCCAGTATTGAACAGCGGTAATGCACATTAAATGAGGCATATGGCATATACTGTCCATGAAAAAAGCTTTTCTAAAATTGAATTTGTCAGGCTTGAGGATATTATCGGTGATTGTTCTTTCTGTTCGCATAATTTGGCAAATGAATTCTCATATCCGTGTGGATAAAGATCTCATGATTGTTGAAAAAAAATGATTACCGTTAACTGGTATAGATGAATCTAATAAAAAATTACGTAATAGATAAAATAGACTGCGTTTAATTGTTGTTACTTTTGTGTCGTATAAAAAAAAAAAAAAAAATGCTATCATCTTAAAAAAAATTCTGTCTTCCGTCCATAAAAATATTATTCTTTTTTTTTTCATAAAATGCTTTCCACTTTCTTTGTCTTAAAAAGAATAAACATTCTGAAGCAAGTTATTTAATAAATAGAGACACATAACGTTTCGTACTCTCTGGTATTTTGATGCTTGGTATCCTTTCAAGAATTGGTTCCAATCTCGGATATTCTCCAGTTTATAAATATCACTACCCCAAAGATTCGCAGTTTCTATTACTAGGTATTATCCATCATTATTTAGAATTTGTTTAAAAATGTTTTCGAGCAATCTTTCAGGCATTTTCACGGATGATAAAGAATTCATCTGCGTCAAATTTGTCCTTCATTTCTTCCTGAAATATCATTGGTCTCAATTATGGACATTTTCTTTCGTTCGTACATGCATATTACAGCGATGTCCTGATAAATTATTCCGTTCTTTTTATCATGGTTCTGTTTAAATGGAGGATATAATTTATATTCGACTTTTCACCTCTAAGACATGCTCAGTGAATGCTGTGAGTATGGTCATTCCAGCTGCCTTTTATAGCCCAGAAACAAATGAGACAGATTCGTCACTTCACCGCCCTGTTTACCTATTACGGATCATCCGCTTCTGGAATCGTGATCGGACCTGATGCGAGATCTATCGTTCGAGTTCACAAATGTGATATCTGAAGGAGTAATTTCCGTTCCTGGCAGTTTCCCTTCTAATTGATATGCGCAGTGGAGTAGATGGCTTATGTAGCAAGCGTACCGGATGTGAATTATCAGAAATCTTGTTACGCTATTGAGACCTTTATCATGACAAGAAAAATTTCAACTTTGATTCCAACCGTTGTCGAAAAGCAGTAACTTTGTAAAACCCGTGGTAGGTGCTTGAGAGCCTTCCTTTCTGCCAATAATTTGTCATCCCCATTCCATGGACATGATTCAAATTAGCAAATTTGTATATCCCAAGACTGGATTCACCTTTCCAGTTCGGCTACTTTTTTTTTTTTTTTTTTTTTTTTGCAAAATCAGAATTTCATCGAAAGGAAATACTCTTCTTGGATTTGTGGCCAATAATCCATGTATGCATAGGACATGATAATGTAAATTCATAAATGGACTCAGTTATCATATAAACGGAATCCTTTTTTTTAAATTTTATACAAAATTAGGATTTTCTTGAAGGGAAATGGCATTCATGGACTTTAGTTTCTTTATTAGACAAGCAGCCATGTAAAACACTGTCAGGAATTTTTTTTCGTCTTTATTATTTATTTTTTATTTACAAATATGAAACTTGTTTTTTCAGTAAAATTCAGTGTTAGTATCAGTGCTTAAACTTTTCTTTTACCGATTGTAAAATTGTTATCTGTGTTTTGGGATTTCGAGAGGCCGAAATAGACAGCTAGAAATACACCGCAATATTTGGTTTCTCTCATTCGTGAGGCCTTTACTATTTCCTAATAGTCTGCAAAAAGTGTACTTCTAAAGAACTTATTAACCCGACCATTGAATTTAATACACAAATTTATCCGACTATAAGATGATTTTCATAAACATCGAAAAGACTGGAAATTTATCAAAAGTCACGATTAAAGGAAAAAAACATACTATTTAAATATTAAAACAAACTTCATCTGAATTGCGTTTTATATTTTACAGTCTTTTAACATTAATTTTATATTTGTATTAGATTCAAAGTTTCCTTTTTCTTCATTCAATCTAAATTCTAATATCAGTAGAACGTTCGTAGTATTCGATCTCGGCAAAATTTTTCATTTTGCTTAAATCCTTTAGTCAAGCATCATTTTTAATTTTTCAAAAAACCAAATGCAAGGGATAAATTTATATCTGACAGAAAAATTAAATTAGAGGCAATCAGAGTTTTTTAATGTAAGTAGATATTTTCCCTTTATATATCAGTTATCTCTTCTTTATGTATTCCATTTATTAACAAAGTCTGTTGACAGACACAATATTAGTTATTAACAGTTACGCTCCAATGTATATTTGAAGAAAAATTAATAAAAAACCTATATGAATCATAATAATCTCATTTTCTTATAATGAATGATTTCAATAGTCAACACCCCAAATTAAGATAATTAGCAAAACTTTCGAATTCGTTTATAAAAGTTGGATTATTTGCAATCCCCATCTATATATAATTTCGTTAACTTTATGGTCTACTTGTCTACAGCCAAGATTAGCTGAATGGTTAACGCTATTACTCTCGGTTCAACAGTTCGTGGATTTGAAACCCATCTTGTACGTGGGTGGTTGTAGTGGTTCAGAATCCACTTCAAGCTGTAAGTCACGTTCTATTTACCTCTCGTGCTCAAAAGAAGACCGTTGAGCGACAAACCAAATCACCAAAATCACACTCTTCCCTTTTTATAATCTTTGCATGGTTTAGGACAGTGGTTCTTAACCTTTTTAAGCCGCGACCCAAATTTGAGAAATATGTTCATGTCGCGACCCAAAAAAAAAAGTCAAAATTTTTTCATTGCTATATTTTAGATCGTATTTTTAAAAAATCTTCAATCCTACGATGATGATTTTTTTAACTTATAAATTTTTTATTTATTTTTTTAATAATGAAGATAAACAAAAGTACTTTTCGATCCAAGGAAAATTTAATAATCAAGTGTTTTTAATAATTTTTATTGACCAAATTAAAAAATATTTATAACTTTTTGAAAATAATTGACATTTTAACTTATTCCTTAAAAAAAAGAAAGAAAGAAAGAAATATCAATACATATGTTAAGTCTTTTAAAGTTTAAATGCAAGTCATACAGTTTTAATGAGAACCTTGAGCTTGAATGCTTGTCAAGGAGCATCTTATATCTATTTCAGGATTTAACTTTTTCCGGTAATTGTTTTTGATTACAGAGCCGAAAAATCAGCCTCACACATATATGTTGTTGAAAAGGGCAATAATACTTTTAGGGCTTCTTTAACAATTATTGGCTTTTCGGTTTTTAATTTTAACCAGAAAGCACATAAAGATTCAGTGTTTTTGTAGAAATTGTATTGAAGTGCTTGGTCACTTTGCATTTCTATTAATTGTTCTTCAAATTGATTGATATTGACAAACTCCTCATGCAAATCACTTACATCAAAATTAAATGGCATTCGAACCCAATTGTATTTGAAGACATCGTCTGCAGGGAAATATCGATCGAAGTCTGCTATTAGTTTTTCTAAATGATTAATAATAATTTTCTGTATTTCAAAATCTGTGATATCAATATTATTGTCTTCAACAAGTAAATTAAGAGTCGGGAATGAAGCAAGTTTCCTTACTTCAACCTTATTTCTCCATAATTTGAGTTTATTTTTAAAACATAATTTTTTCAGTTAATTCAATAATAGTATGATTATGTCCTTGCATAGACGTATTTAAATTATTTATTTCAAATAAAATATCTGACAAATAAGCAGCTTGAGTAATCCACTTCAACTCGGAGAATTTAGATGCTAATGGGTGTTTCTTTTCTCTCAAAAAAAAAAAAAATTTAACTGCTGTCCGCAATGATAATACTCTTTGAACAACTTTGTCCCGGGACAGCCATCTAACTTCAGAATAATATAATAAATGTTCGTATTCTGCACCAAATTCGAAACACAGTTCGCGGAAAATTCTACAGTTAAGAGCTCTTGATTTGATAAAATTGACTACCGCAACAATTTCATCCAAAACGATACATAATTCGGGTGATAATTTTTTTGAAGCAAGATTTTGTCTATGTAACAAACAATGAATGGATATAATTTGTTTTGCTCTTGTTGAAAATCCCTTTTGAGATGCTGTCATGGCAGCTGCACCGTCGGTGCAAATACTGAAACACTGATTCCAATTTAATCCTTCTTTAAAAAACGAATCGACCATAAGAAAAATATCTTCACCTCTAGTTGTTGTTGACATTGGTTTGCAAAATAAAATGCCCTCCTGTATATCTGTTAAACCTGGATACCGCACGTAAACCATGAGTTGAGCATCTTTACTTACATCTGTCATTTCATCCAGTTGAATACTAAATAAACCAGCAATTTTTATAGCAAAAATAAGTTGATTCTTAATATCAAATGACATATCATTAATTCGTAAACGAATTGTATCATTTGATAATGGTATCTTTTGTAATTTCTTTGAACTTTCATCTCCGCACATGATACGTGCCATGTCAATGGCAGCAGGTTTTATAAGTTTTTCAGCAATTTCTTTTGTCTTGCAATATGCCCCAAGCCACATAAAAGAAGCAAGTGTAGCTTGTTTAGCAGAATTTATAAAATCATTATTACTTGGTGAATCCAAACGCTGTCTTTTTAAATGGGCTTCTTTTCTTTCGAAAAAAGTACGATCTTTTCCCTCAACGGAAAAATTTTTATGTTTTGCATCAAAATGTCTTAAGTTTGTTCGGTTTCATCGATTCATTACTTAATATTTCCCTGCACAACACGCATTGCGGCTTGTTCACTCCTCGATCATAAATGCAAGTAAAACCTAATTCTAAAAATGCTTCCTTGTATTCACGTTTTGCCATTATTAGGGTGATTACAGTTTTACAATACGCACTGCAGGTTGATCACTCCACTATTAATAATAAGACAAAATTTGTTTCTAAAATGCTTGTATTCACGTTTCACTGTTATTCACAACACAATACGCAGAAACGAGTTTTTGTCAGCGAGTTTACTGAGTCTGCGCACACGCAATGGCGGGCATATTACCAACACCTCCTAGAAGAGAAAGCCTTAGGACAGGAATTGGACGTCACTTCCGGAAGGGATTCGGGAATGTCCTTCCGGGAAGGCCATTCGCGAAGAGCAGTAAAACCGAAACATTGTATTAGGCAATAACTCTTCTAGGAGATGTTAGTATTACTTATTATTTGGTGTATTACTAACTTTTTGGTTCGACTCAGCGCGACCCAAGAAATATGCTTCGCGACCCAAAGGATTAGGACCGCTGGTTTAGGACATCCTGATTGCGGCTAATACAGAATTCATCCAAATTAATGCCAAGGTGGCAGCCAAATAGTTAACGCCTTCGGTTCTACAGTTTGTGGATGTTTTATATTTCGGAATTAACTTTAAACTGTAGATGCCGGTAATCTAATTAGCTACTCATTAAAAAAATGTTTGAGCAACATATGAGCCAAAACAATACGATAGTGATCATCTCCCTAAGCTATTTCACTTTGCGAAAAAAAAATTTAAATCCTATGCGCCTAAATATTTGAATTAGAATTGGAAATAGAACAAATTCAAAAGTTTTTGAAACACTGGATTATTTCATTGGTTCAAATTTTACTCAGTGGTGATTTTTTGCAAGCCATTTATATGCAACGAAGGAAAATTTACCTCTATGTCCAAGTTGATAATCAACACAATTAACTGTTGTTGCATACTTCCCTGTACCCTAGAGCTCATTTGGTCAGTTTAATATTTTCTTAATACGAATGTATATGAAACATCATCACCCATATGCATGAATTCACAAATAATACTTTTTATGGATTTTACAAAGACTGGTCATAAATTTCTTTCATAAAATATTTCACGATAGAAAGTTGTAATTTAGTTTTCTTACAAATACAGAGTTACATGCCATGTCAGTAAATTTTAATAACCATCTTTAAGACGGGCAATATTCCCCTGGGCTATTTATAGTTGCGAAAAGCTTAAATGAAAAAATTATATATTTTTCTAAATATGGAAAACTGAAATGAATTAGCTGTCCAAGTTGAATGCCTAGGAATAGAATTTATTCTTCCGATCATAAAAATTTTATCAAAAATATTGCCAAAATAGGATTATGGATTATGAGATCCAGATTTCTGTTTTGGAAAAAGATATGTATATTCATACTAAAAGTTTTTAATAAGTTAAACTTTTTGCAAAGAAAAATTAATACGATTTAGTTTTAGAATCCACTTTTAAGATTGATTTCATTCTTCTAACAATTAATGTTCTTGATTTTAATATTTGCAACAATCGTATCGGAGTAATATATTAGATGAATTATATCTTCATAAAATTACGGTTTACTACTTATAATAAAAGTGACTTTTTAAGGATATTAAATTTTCATGATCGAGAATTAAAATAAAAGAAATTTTGATATTAAGTTCTTGTTTATTTTAATTTTCGTATAGCTTTTCTTATTTGGTTTTGATGCTCTTATGCCATATAAGCCATCTTAATGTTACGTTTTCCCTTTCTTCCTTGGTTTGTGATTAATGTATGCTTTACTATTTAGTTCACTATTAAAATATTAAAGTACATATGCGTTATTAATATGTGTTCATTGGTCTCGGTAAGATTTTGCAAAAAGTTTAAATTTTAAGTAGCATACCAATATTAAATATATTATTAAATAAAGTTTTTATCAGCAATTTAATTATTATTCTTATATAATTTAAATAAATTATTGATTTATGCTTTAAAATAACAACCTCGTGGCATTGTGTTTCTGTTTTCTGTATGCACTTCCATCATGGGGGTTGGTTGGGAATTGAATTTTCGGGATTCCTTGTGTGACCCGTTTATTTATCTTTAAAAAACTTTCCCAAGTGGACAAAAAATATATTTCGACTGCACTAAGTCGTTTGGTTATCCACTAAGCGTTGTCAGAGATAAATAAAATATCATATTTATTCCGTTCTTAATTGAACTAATTACATGTCATCTATATGCAAATACATTTAATTTTAGAATCTGCTTAATGAAACAAAAAGGGACATTATTTCATTTTTCTATTATTTTAGATTGAGGAATGAGACTGCTTGTTGAAATTCTCATCACACACAGCTTGCAAATTTATGTTTGCCGACTCTCAATATTAACTTTTGTTGACGTTCATGCACGGAAAACTTTGATCACAAATATATGTCCACCCAAATATAAATAACATTCCCAATAAATTTCTTCATGCATAGAAAATTTCTGGCAAATAAAAATTTGCAAAAAGTGATTAATGCCATGGTGTTAAAATTTTTCTTGATCTGATTTTAAATCAGCCGAGTGTGCAATAGAATGTTTAGCATTGTTACAACATAATGTTTTCGGTAGCGGTAAAAATGACTTCTTTATTAATACCACAGTGCTTAGATTTAAGTTCAGAGACAGTGAAATAAATTTCCTAAACTGTTACTCTACATTGTTATACTGACTCTTTCACCGGAATGATAGTAAAGGGCATTCTAGTTTCTATTTCCAATGTCTATATGTATTAACATATAGGAAGTGAATTAATTATCAAACTTTATATCTGAAATTAAGCAACTTTCTTTCTTACCTTCGGATCTTGACTGCAATTAGAGTTACACTAATCGTAAGGCACATACTTATTTCTTACTATGTCCAAATAAACCACTAAATTTTACTTCTCTGACTTAGCCAATCTCTTGATTAATCATTTATGGATACGCCTGAATTATGGTAGGAAACGACTGGCATGGAAAACAGAAGCTATAAATTTTCTTTAGCTTTTGACAAATGGAGATTCTACTTATGCATTCATTCGCAGATGAACATTTAAATCTATTGTGTTAAGTTCCGATGTTTAGCGATAATTATTACTGATCTCGTCGCGACATTCATTACATGCTTTATCGTTTTAATCATCATATAGAATACTGTGTTCCACTTTGTACTTCATTAAGTGCTTAGTTTTCGTAGTAAAATATATTTTAGTGAAAATTTATCATAATTATGATTTTGAAATACTGATTCTAATATAATGAAATTGTTTCCCGTTTACACAAATAAGAAACCTGTGCAAATTTTTAGTTACAAGGTTTTTTTAGTTATATAATTTTTTGTTACATTTTTTAGTTCTTTGTTGGCGCTAAGAAATAATTGTATATGCATTTAAAGCTCCAAAAATTTTTGACCTTCAGATTGATATGAATGTTAATTTTTTTATTTCTAAATATAAACATGCGCTATTTAAAAGGATTAGTTTCTTATCATAATTGCCCTTATTTTTTTTTGTACTTTTGATTTTAAATAATTCTCTGTTGTTAATTAACTGTTTATCATTGCAGGTTACTTTAAAACAACATATTCTTTGGAACTACAGCAATATTTATTGAAGCTCTGAAGAAAAGAATAAATTTGTTGACGTCACATTATATCATAAGCTTTATCCTAATCCTTCAATAGTTAAGTTGGTCTATACTTAATTTTAAAAAATGCTTAAATATTTTGTTTTAAATTACAGTAATGAAATTCTTACTTTATTTCTGCCATGTTTAAAAGTTTTAAGAATTTACAAAATAATCTTAAGACGAAATTGTTAACTGTAAATGCATTTAGAAATTAAAAATATGCATTATTTCAATTTTTTAAATATCTTAAAAACGGAATTTATCATTTTTTGATATCTAATACTCAAAAAAGAAATTGTACTTTTATAATTTTTTAGTTGATGATAGTAAACTTTTCTGTGGTGTGGTGTCTTTATTTCTCTCACACAACATAAGAACATGTGTATTTTTATTAAATATATGTGGTCTGTACTTTTTTCGGTAGTGGCATGAAGGAGGAAAGAATTCTTTTTGAAAGAACTCGGGGGTTGGCCTTGTCATTTTGTACTTTTTAAATGAAACGAAATGAATGGATGTATTTAAACACTGTAGACCAGTGATTCTCAACTTTTTTTCTGTCGAACCATACTAAAAAAATTATTTAAAAAGTTGTTTGCTTGCTAATTTTTAATGTTAAAAATATAATGAGTAATATGTACTATAAAAACATAAGAACAATGTATGTTTATAGAGGTATTAATTACAAGATGATAAGGAGAATGCATTAATGATAAATTATATGTCAATATTTATTTATAATTTTATTTATATTCAGTCGTAAATATGGCACAATGCTACTAGCATCATTTTTTCTAATTAAGCCTTGTTCTTTTTTCGTTTTTATCTTGACTATTATTGCAAATCCGAATTCCCACGAATAATATGCAAAAAATTGTAATATTATTAAAGCTTGAAATTTCTTCACGTGAACAAGTATTCCACTTAATGAAAGATCAGTTATCGAAGATAAAACAATTTTCAACTTTAAAAAACGAGGTATTTAACTATAAAAATAAGTTTTCTTTTACATGCATTCTTTAACTTAGGCAAACTTTACTTCTAAAAAACACTAAAAATTTTATTATAAATATATTTAAAATTTGTTGATCCCCAAATGTGTGTGTGTGTGTGTGCTACGGCTCAGTGGGGTTGAGAATCACTGCTTTAGACATTTGATATTTTAAGCCATAAACTTATGCAGTAAACTAATAAGCAACTCTTTCCTCTAATTTTAATGACTCATTTTTAAATGTATTTTATAAATTTAGCATTATAATGTACTAGCTTGAAATTTTGATTTTAAAAACAATTTGTCCTTTAACTAATTTTAAAGTATGCTAATATTTCATTTTCAAAATACATATGCATCGATGACTGTTTTGGCAAATAACTTAATTAAGTTTCTATTATGCTTGAAATATTTATCACATTTTACTGAGCCGAGTGGTTAGCGCTCTTGCTTTCATTTCATCAGTTCGTGGTTCGAATCCCACCTTAAACTTGAATGCTCGTAATGATTCGAAATCCACTTTGAACCATAGGACACTGTCTAATTAACTCTAGTGTGTAAAAAATGACGATTGAGCGACAAATAAACCAAACCAGATTTTATTGTGTGAATTAGCTGCCATTTTCTTTTTATTGACCATCAAAATCAATAATTAAACATCTAGAAATACTATTACGAAAGTTTCGTGTATGAATCATAGTTCATTGCCATATGTTCATACTTTATTTATAATTTCATTCTAGTTTACAAATAATTCAGTTGCATACAATTGTATATTTTATATGCTCCATCCCCTTTACTGACATAGCTTTCTTCTGATTAAGGTACAATTACTTCTAGAAGAATTCATTATACAAGTATTTTAATTGTTATTTTATTGCCCTTGTTCAGAACATTTACATAATGCGTGTGTATGTATTTATATTATTAAAATTTAAAAAAAAAAAAACTGAAATCAGATTATTAAAGACTAACAGCTATTCAGTTTTAAATTGTGGCATTAAAATTTGAATTCATCCTTGTGTACACAAAGTAACCGTATGGTGACGAGTCAGATTAAAGTAATAATAAAAAAAAACTTTTCTCAACCTTCACTGACAAATAGTTTCAAACTATAATATTCTAGGAAGTAAATTCTGATTAAACAGTTTTCTTAAAATAATCCGTTTTATTGATATACTTTTTGCACACAGTGAAAATTATAAGCAGGATTGCCATGGGTAACAAAACATGAAATGAGAAATCAATCCTAAACGTGAGTGTTCAACTGAAGCCCAAAGCTCAAACAATTCAGCTACCACTTTTGCTTTCTCAATGAAATAATCATTTTTGAAAATTTACTGCAGAGTACTAACTGATTGCAGTAGCATCAAAAAATAATCTAAAAAACAATGAATATAATTAAATATACCGTATTTTCCTGTATATAATCCGCGGCAATTTTTAAAACAAATAGTTGAAAATTTATACTGCTGATAATTTGGTGCGAAATAAAATAAAAAAATACGTTCATTATAATTAAAAGTATAATAAATTTTACAGAAAAAAACATTTATAAAGATCTGTTTGAATCCACCTCAACGCAAAGTGCGATTAACTGAGATGAAAGATCAAAATCGATCTATGTCCGAGTAGATTCTAGTAAAATTTAATCGATTTTTAGATTTTAATAACTTCAAAACGAAATTTAGAAATACTTTTAAAATAAACTATATTTGTTTCGTTAATAGTTAAATGAAAGAAATGGATTACTTCACATGGAATACATTTTTTTTTTACCGCCCAGGTTTTGTTTTTCATCTTTCATTACATTTGTTGACTTTTTTTCTCCATTTGCCTTCCCTATAACTTTCAATTTAAAATTTAGTGTGTAAATTAATAATTTGCACTTCCCTTTAACAATATATTAATTTGAATATTTTCAGAAGGAAACAGATCATGTCAAAACAATGCGAAATGACATTTACGAATTGCAACTTTATTAACCGTTCAGAACCGAATTCGTTCTTGAACGTAATTGGAAAATGGTGATTTATAGTTAAAATAAGTCAACTGAAAATTAACGCCATCTGTTATATATTTTATGAAACATAAACGGCATTTTTTTCCCCCTACAAAATTTAATTGTAGGCTTTTCTAATGAAAAATATTTTTTTTTTTTGGCAGATTATCCGCTGCGGCGTATAATATGCACAACAAAATTCGGAACATTTTTTAACACATAATCCGTGGATTTTATGTACAGAAAATACGGTATATGGAATGCATATTAAAACTCGGGATTTCATAATTATTAGCTTTGAATTTCTTCTATAGAAAAAAATAGGGTGAAATTTACTATTGGCACAACTGGATAGGCTGTACATAAACCCAATTTAAATGAATTTTATGAATTGTATAGTTTACTTTCATACATACAATAATATAGTAGTTATTTATTGTTTTGTTTAAGATGTAATACGAAATATTTTCTTGTAATGCATACACACAAGAGTGTAAAGTAATTATTTCAAAAGAAATGTCATTAGGCTGAAATGACAAACTTTATTCTTTAAAAAAAAAAAAAACTTGTTAATTTTGCGAATTGCTAGATATTATGATTCACAAACTCGAAGAAGTATTAAAATGCATTTTTAAATTAAATACAATATGTACAGATCAAACTTTTAGGCAATTTTATGTTAGAGGTAATATGGCACAATTCTGTTAGTTAATATCAAAGTAATTTTCCCAGTTTAATTGATATAATCAATTAAAAACTACAGCTTGGGTTTTATGTTGATAGAAGACTATCCGGTGAGTAAAACTACTTCCTAAAAGAAGTCATCAGTGCATGTATATGTATAAGGTTGATATTGTTTTGGCATTTATATCAATTCTTTTTAATTATTGAGGATTTGGTTCATAAAGTAAAGCGACGAAGTTAACTCCCGAGTCGAATTATTATTATTTAATATGAGATGACTTTCTAAGAAATTTCATGGCCTTGGGGCTATCCAATACAAAAACTAAGATGAATTAGTACCGAATTTTTTATGTTTCAAATAGAAAAAGTATGTTCAAAGGAATAAAGACTGACCTCTATGTTAATCAAAAGTCTTGTTTACCATGTACTTTACCAGCATAATTTCAATTCCTGTTTATATGTATAAAGTTAATGTAAGTTTCTGTGCGTCTGTTATCAGATTGATACTTTTAAACACTGGTAATTTATTCGTGATTGTGAATCACAATTTGTGACTAGGATAATTCACAAGCAGGGACCAGCTTTCACCAACAGTAGCTAAATAGAAGACTTTACCCTTGATACCTAGGATCGTAAGAGGATGCACTACCTCAGTTCGTGGCAACTTCGGTGGGGATCAATATAAATTTCACTGCCTCTTGGTCATGTGAAGGGCGCCTGTTCTCACTAACATAGTGGCTTAAATTATCTCTTGTCAAATGGAAGGAAAAGATGCAAACACTTGTGACATTGCAAAAGTTAATATTTAGAGTTTCTATTGCTTCGTAATTTATTCTCCTTTACTTTAAATGTTGCCTTTTAAAGCTAAAACAGTTAACTGTTCTCTATAGGGTGCACATCGGAATGTATTATAATTAGCTCTGCTTAGCTGTAAAATAGTCATCTGATCTTTTCTTCGGTTTGGCAATTTATGAGTTCGAATCTTACATCCGACATAGATGTTTAAAGTGCTTTGAATCCAAATTTAAAGTAAATTTGTATCCAGTCAGTCACATCCTGAGCAGAAATTCACTGATAAACTAATATTAAGAAAACCGGAAGATTTCTTATAATTTATTTTTCCCTCCTTAGAGCTTTTGGTATTACAGCGTTTCAAATAGAGGTAAAAGTAATTAACGATAAAATATACAGTGGGTGACACGTTAACAAACACATTCGAATAATGATTTCTAACTAGCATCTATCGAAGCTTAAAGTACAGGATTGACAAATCCTTTCTCTTTTAAATTACTTGGTATGTTGCTTGCCTATTGAACTCAAAAGCTTTATATAAGGAAAAAAAAATTTTTTTCACTCAATAGAATATTTATAACCAAAGTAGAGCATAAGTTCAAAACCGATTTTTTTTAATTTCATTTTTGGACCCCAGAAAGAAATTTTAGATGTCACAAAAAAATTAATGGTAAATCGATGATTAGTTAATGAACAATTTCGATACAGATCATAGTCTTGTAACAGATTATATGTTCGATAACAAATCCCCCACTGTGCTTATATCCTTAAATATTATATATAAAATCTAAGTATTTCATTTCTTATATTATTTTTTGTGCATGTATTGTCTCCTATATCCTGAAAAAGAAAAATCCAGCTATCCATTAGTTTCCAGAGTTTTTTTTTTTTTTTTTCATATTTATAATTATTGCGGTTCTTTATTAGTTAGTTAATTTAAAATGAAAAAAAGAAATGTTAAAAGCTTTTAATAGAGAGTAAAAATGTTTGAATTCATTTCCTTGTGGAAGATGAGAATTATACCAAAGTAATATGCATGTTAGAGGAATTAGTATTTTTTTCAAGTGTTGAAGTTTAAACATTAGAGTGATTTCATTCAATAACCAATCGGTATATTGCATCTACATAAATCTAATAAAATGGGTGTGTATTCAAAATAATCTTTTTGATTTTTTTTTTTTTTTGCAGCAAAAAAGTTTTAGTTAAAAAAGTCGCCTATAGATGGCACTGACTGTCTGAAACACAAGGAAGAGGACAACAGTACACTCCATTCATTTATTCTGATAATAACAGTTATTCAATATGACCTCCAGTTAAGTATCTGCGACACAACTAAGGAGACTCGCAACGCCCGTTACAGCTGAATGCAATATGTCGGAATGAATTACAGAAACCTCACGACAGATGGAATCTTTGAATTCGACCAATGTTGAAGGAGATGAACGGTACTCACGTGATTTCAAATAGCCCCACAACCAGAAGTCGACCGGAGTGAGGTCGGGTGATCGTGGAGGCCATGCGATCTTGCAACCTCGACTGATCAGTCTCTCTTCACCAAAGGTACTCAAAAGGAATCGTTTTACTGGATTGGCATAATGTGGTGGTGCGCCATCCTGCATAAAGTTTATTACAGATAACACACCTCTTTGATTTAATGCGGGCACGACTTTGTCACGCAAAAGAGTGAGGTAACGCTTAGCGGTTACTGTGCATGTTTTCTAGCCCAATCTGGGACACGGTTCTTCAAAGAAGAAAGGTCCGACAATGAAAGATAAGGTGAAGCCACACCAGACTGTCAACTTGGCTGGATGCAGAGATTTCGTCGTGTATTCACGAGGATTAGATGTGGCCCATATACGAGTGTTATGCGTGTTGACATCCCTGTGTAGTGTGAAGTGCGCCTCATCCGTCCAGAAAACGTTGAACAACCACTGAGGGTCGTTTTCGATTCTTGCTATAGCCCACTCGGCAAATGATTCCCGCATAGCTGTGTCTCCCGGTTGTAACTCCTGCAGTGACTGCAGTTTGTAGGGATAGAGATGCAATATCCCGTGAAGGATACGTCGAATCAATGATTGAGGCACATCCAATATTCTTCCAGCTTCGCGATCACTGCTACTCCCAATGGACGATTCCGCCGCTAAATCATTCATTGTGGTTTCCACTGCATTAGTTCGGCTCTCCGCCAACGAGGGTCTTCCACTGCGTGGCCGATCCTCCAAAGAGCGAGTTTCCTCGAATCTCTTGACAAGCTTGACTATTCTAGGACACGATATGGGGCCTTTCTTCGTCTTCAGTTCTTTCGTCGTGCGAAATTTTCGCAACGCAATAGTTGCTGACTTTTCGTTCAAATAGAACAACTTCACCAACAACGCTCGATCGGGTAATGATAATATTCTGAAAGCGAATGAGAAATTCTCGAGTATCACGGCCTTTTATCGCAAGATTAATTTGCATAATTCTGCTGAATCTCTGGATGTCAGCGCCATCTACAGGTGACTTTTTTAACTAAAACTTTTTTTGCTGCTAAAAAAGATCCGACTACCTTGTGAGCCCTTTCTTGCAAACCGCACTTCTTTACCTCACTTTCTTCTTTTTTTTTAATGAATTTTTAAAATTGTAACGAACTTTTGGCTCACCCGGTATATAAATATGTATGAGTAATTTTTAGTATTTTACGTAGATCCATATTCAATCAATTTACAAAAACTTTATTTTATATAATTATGTAATGTGCAAAAGAAATTTACAATCGAAATGCTTAAATGTGCATAATATTTTATATTAATTATAATATTTTATTACATTTAAAGATTAGGAGTAAATACATCTTTTTGATGAAAAGTCTTAAAAGGCAATTTCTTACTGAATAAATAATGTGTTTATACAGCAAAACGAATCTTGCACTCGTTAATTACTACACACTAAATTCAAGGCCTGCCCTCTCATGTTCGAAATTAGAAATTTCTCATGTAGAAAATTTCGTTGTTACAAGAGAAAGTCGGTTTTTTATACCACTCAATTGAAGATCCATTGTATTCGTTAATAGTGGTTGTGAGTGGTAAGCAAGTTTAATATGAAATTTATAAAGAATAAATTTTATAAAAATTCATATATATATATTCTCTTATAATAATATTAAAAAAAACTTTTAAAACTCATCTATGCTTAACGGGTAGCATGAATGAAACAATTTTAAGGCTTTAGTCCCTTATTTCTCTCGAGTCTAAAAATATTTTGTTTTAAAAAGACTATTATTTTTCTAAGAAGTTTTGAAAAAAATTCTTCCTTCGCCTACAGCAATGAACGTGTTAATGCATTTACCAAATGAACCGACTGAAAACGAATTTATCTTTTATGAAGAGTCCCATTGTTAAGTAACTCATAATTAAAATGAATTATAAGAGATTCAATGGTTTTGCAAAATGAATTTACATTCTATGCCACTTTTATCTGAAAATTAATTTAAGGTTAAGAACTTGATTTTTTCCAGTTACTGTACTGTTTGAGAATAGTGCATTTTTTATCGCTTAATATATTAGACTTCTATTCGATGTGTCTTCATTTCTCCCGTGTAAGAATCTGGTTAATAGAAAAAATAGTACTTTTAAAATATTTTTATGTTTTCAGCTATAATTAGGTAAAATAGTACTAAAATTCTTTTTTCTAATTAAAGATTTAACATGGAACACTTTAGAATCACAGAATTTTATCTGTAAATATTATCACTTAGCATGCAATCAATGCTATATGATAATATTAATGATTTTTTAAATTTACCTTTAGTTTGCTTTGAAATGAATTCAAACTATTTGGTACATAGTATGTGTCGTTTATCAAAGAAAAATATCTCTGGTTAAGAAATACCAAAAGCGCTCTATTAGCAGATAGAAGTAACCACACATTTGCTTGCTATACATTTTCTGATGCTTATTATAATTTTAGTTGGTAGAAGCCAACTAAAAATTCGTAAAACGTTTCCTCTCGCTGTGTAATTTTGAACCATTTTCAAATAACGGATTCTATTAATTAGAATATATAACATTCAATCAGACGATTTTACACTTGAATGCAAATTTGGAATAACTTGTACTTTTAATTCAAAACAATATTATCAAAATTAAAAGCTCGTTCTTTCTAGGTCTTTTGTTCTGTTGAGCGGATAGACGTGGGGTCGCTTTTACTTTAATCATAGCGTATATTATATTTTTAACATTTCAGTCGATGTGTATGAAAATATTCATTGTCACATAAATTAATACAATAATATGCTATATTCATTATAACATAGGTTAATATATTGTCACTGAAATCTAAAAATTTGAAAGAACAATTTTACAAATATCCACTACTACTGTGATTGAGAGATAACAGCTCAAGTACCACCGCAATGCAAAACCGTTAATATGAATTTTTTTTCTCAATCTCGTGATTAGGAGTTCTCAGTCTTCTAACTAATAGCCTAATGTGTGCGATGTGATATAATTTATTTGAACTCAATTTAAAATGAGCTTAGTTTTAAAATATTAAAATTATTCTATAGCCTAAATTATGCATAAAATTAAAAGGATCAACACGGATGATAAATTATAATTGAATTTTTCCATTTTAATTCTAATATTTTAATAAGTTGTGCGACAAAGTAAATGCAACTTGGAAAAAAATTACATCTTATTTTAATAATAAAACTCTTGCATACACAAAAACGAATTATTGAGCGATTGCATATATAAAATCATGTAACTTCTAATAAATGACTATTCTCAAACTACTGTTTTCAAAGAAGAAATTCTTTAGATCTAATGGTTTTAAATATTCTAGAGAAATGAAAAAGATTTTTTATATTAATCTACGTCTATCTTTTCCGGAGTTTAGCTGACAGTGGCCGAACAGAATCAGACGAAACTTATATCAGAATGTTGACCTCACTAGTTTATTTAAAAACATTCACTCGTTTCAGCAATTTGACTAAAATAATTTAAATTAATGCTGATTTGAACTCATTATAAAATCACTTATGCTGCAGTGGAATTCATTTAAAAGATAAACAACATTCCAAAATTTCCCTCTCTGTTCAATTGTAAGCTCCATCCCTTGCAATGGTCCTCCCCATTTAACTTACGTACCTTTTCCTACCATATCTAACTTTTTGCATAGGAACGAAAACCGTAAGTAAGAAAATTTAATTAGATCTAATTATGGCTCTATGTTTTCGTTGTTTTTTATGTAAATATTGAAATGGTGACTATCTAAACCATCTACCCAATATAAGATGCTGTTGTCACATGTAAGAGATCAATATTCATACTGGCATTGGCATAATTTTTATGTATTTCGTGTTTCCAGTTAAATCTTAAATGTTGCATTCATCGCGCAAATTTTTTTTTAATATTTCTTTCAAAGACCAATGCGCGTGAATTAGTAGAATCTTAATATAATTCCTTTTTATTAATATATATAAAGAATTTGTGATGCTGAGAGTTTGCAAATCTTTCGTTGCGTTGTGGTGCAATATGAGGGGCGCTGCTCCACTTTTGTGTGAATAATTACCTTATGAAATTTATCTGTGACTTTAATATAATCTAACGATTCTTCAATACCAGGAATCCAATGCTGCGAGAGGAAAATGGAATTTCTTAAAATGCTTATCGGCCCTCAGATAAAGGATACCTTCTTTTCACTGTGGAAATAGTGTAATGGAAAAATGACAAAATCAACTTCTTCACTGCATTCCTTTCATTGCCTTCTTCTCGATCGTTTTTCTTCCCCTGAATAGGAGAAAAAATTGCAGAGTCAAAGTCAGGGACAAGAAATGCACTTCAGAATTTTAGGATCGATGCGTTGAAAATCTTGGAATCGATTCATCGGTCTCTGAAGCAGCCGTGACTTCAAGAGATGAAGAGACTTTCTAAAGGATGGAAAAAGTTGATCACTTGATGCCGGAGGGGGGGGGAATATTTACTCACTAACTTCCATTCATGGCTATTGTTTAATGGTTGTAAGAATAAACGCGTTTTATCCATTCATTTTTACAACTCCAATTCAAGAGTCTTTTTTTTAAGTATGTTTGATTATTGAGTCGGTTATGTTATTTCCTTTGAGAAGGCGCCCATAAAAATTAAAATGCACCAACAAGGCAATAGAATATTTTGCTCTTCAAAACAGATTCTAAATCTGTTTTATCAGCTAGTTCTGCATTCATTTATTTCCAACAATGCCTACGAAGCATTGTTTTGTGAAACGCTTATTTAATGAACATTGAATGTTGTTGTTCTCGTGTGCCAGCTAGGCTGGCAAACTGGGGTGCGCTGCTCCACTTTTCCAACTAAACCGTATTTGGTGTGGAATCCCACTTCTTCAGCACACACACATGCTATAGGGACCCGTTTATAGGGTAGGCAACCATTCACACACAAGGAAAGGACAAAGACAGGATCGAGAGAGAGAAAGTACATCTATGCCTGAACCGGAATTCGAACCCAGGATCTCCCTATCCGTAGTCAAGCACGCTGACCACTAGACAAATTGGCCGGCAATGAACATTGAAAAATATACAAAATATGATATAATTAAAAAATAGATTAATATAGCTATTCATTGTGACTGTAAGGGTTGAAAAAAATAAAAACAAATCACGTTTGTTTACTTTGTCTGACGATAAAATTGTGCGTCATCCATTTCTAAATCCAATTACTGACGTCACCAACTTTAAGTATTTGTTAAACTCTTAAAAACGAGATCACACACACATATCCTAAAGTATGCAGATATAAAACGATCCTCGATTTCTTTTACATTAGCCCTGCTGAAAGAACTCTGATATAAGATAATAAAAACAACATATAAATACAAGCATAATCATATAAATATGCATATGCATTTTTAAAATTCTTTTTTTATCTAATGTAGAGCACATAATAAGAATATAAAATATTCACGTTTTATTCATGTTTTTTGCATGGATATATATATTAAATTTTCAACTAAACGCAAATATGGTGAGCATATTTTTTATTTAAAGGGACAAGATTGAGGCAATTAATGCGGTGCAATAGGAAAAATATTCCATTTCTTTTACAAATTGTGAGGTGTTTCTTTATACACTTTCTTTTCTAAAAGGAGTTGCGCAGTTTTGAGCTACACCGTTTTAAGCGCAGTATACGCAATACAAGATTCTCCAAGAACGTGTTACGTGCAGATTACATGTAAAATCAGTGGTACAGGAAGGACGATATGAAGATAAGTGGATCTAGGTGGGATTCTCAAGTTGATCGCTCATGTGTACGCAATCGCAGGATTCTTCTTGCTGAAATAAATGAGTATTACTTTCCGGCCTCGAAAGTTTTTTTTCCAGATAATGATTTAATTTTCTTATATAAAAGTGCTATAGGAACACACATTACTAGCATTATTTACGGCAAAAAATTATATATTTTAAACTTCAGGAGGTTATAAATTATTATAAAATTTCAGCAATTTTCTCATTGAATTTGATATTAGTTAATTTTCTCTATATTGGTACAAATGAAATGATTGAATTTCGCTTCCTCTCTAAGACTTCTTTAAAATATGCAAAATTGATATTTTGAAAAAAAGAATTTTAACATTTGATGCATGCCTATATCTAATTTTTTCTTTTGCTTTTTTACTCTTAAGTATGAAAATTATTCAGAAATATTTTTCTGCAGTAGTTATAGATTTTTTATTTTTATCATGCAAAAAACTACGAATATATTATGATCTTTTTAGTGTTATTCCCCTTTTAAATTGCTTATTCATGTGTTACTCTCTGTTAACATATGGAAATCAGTTATTTTAATGATTACTTAGGTAATGTGCAGATTAACATACGAATTCCACTCTAAAACTATAAACTAAAAAACGCCTTTGCCTCAGAGTTACCATTCTGTTCTCGGTCGTAAAAGGGTAGAGTAAGTAATGCCCGGATGTCGTCTCAAGAAGCTTCCAACTTTCACATATCCCTCCAACGGAAGCACATTCGTCACGAAGGGACAATGTTGCTTCACCTGAAAGAACAAGAAGGAAAAAATCACAACTACCAAAACTAAAAGTGACTTGATAGCATAGGTACAAGCTCGAATTTACAAAACTCCCTAAAGAAACAATAATAATACAACAATATATGAGCAATAAATACATTATTTAAATGCATTATCACGTACAAATATACTTGGATATACTTAAATAAAAGTAATGAATATATCTCCAACCTTTTATAATTCAACGTATGCATAAATGAAAAAAATTCTAATGGAATGCTTTATCTAAAACTGTGATTTTATTCCGTCGCTAGTCTGGACAATGCGTCGGAATTCGTGTGACTCGACCCCTTACGATGCGTTATAGTCATATCTCTATAGTCAAAGCCCACCTGTACAACTTAGCTTCATGGGTTGCACAATTAGTGAGGTACGTATGTGAATTACTCTCGGAAATGATTTACACTTGGGCTCCAAACACCCAGGTATCAAACCTTTTTAAGGCCTCTAGCACACAAAAAGCCTCACGTTCAATCGCTGCCCACTTTGTTTGGCATTTAGTCAGTTCTTTGCTGAGAAAGGCAATGAGAATATCTTTCCCTACATTGTCATTTTGTGCCAATTTAGTACCAATGGCTGTCGCAGAAGCATCGGTATAGAGCTGAAAGGGCCGATTCGGGCATTTAATCCCACTTGATAGTGTTTGGGATATATTTTTTTGTTAAATTCGTAAAAGGTAACACAATGTTAGAAAAATTTGAGATATAGTCCCTATAATAAGTGGCAAGGCCTAATAAGCTACGAACTTCCTTTGTGGTAGGTCTCGCCCATTTTTGTACGGCCTTTGAGGATTGGGAGCATGCTTGGAGGATCCTATCACATGTACTAAAAATTTGACATTTGTTTTTCCAAAATCACTATTTTCTAGATTAACAGAGAGACCAGCTTCTCTCAGTGTTTAGAAAAATTTCATTAATGTGCTTCAAATGCTGGTCCCAAGTTTTGGAAAAAATAGCCATATCGTCAATGTAGGAGCGCCAATAATCCTTATGAGGTTTGAAAATCTCATTAGATTACTGGAGAGTATTTCTTGCGTTTATCATACTTAATGGTAATATCTTCCATAGGTAATGTCCAGAATGAATAACGTAAGGTTTTGCTTCTTCCTTCATAGGAATCTGCCTTTAGTTAAATCAAGCACGGATATGAAATTAGTACTACCTACCTCAAACAGCCGTTCTTTAGCAATTTTTATTGGATAGATATTCAGTACTGTAAAGTTATTCAAAAGTCGATAGTCAATGCAGAGTCTAACGCTTCCATCCTTTGCAACACAGACAACTGGGTGAGCCCAATCGCTTTCGCTTTGTTATTTGGGTTCAAATCGAGCAATTCTTGAATTTGTCGATCTACTTCGTTACGTAGCGCTATTGGAACACGATATGTTCCTAATTTCTTTGGAGCATATTCTTCTGCGACCCGCACAGAATATCCTTCAACATGTGCATGACCCGGTTTTAAGCTAAACACATCTGTTTATTCTTTCAAAATTTCGAACAGTTGTTCTCTCTGTAAATTTCCCTTACCCCTGTACAGTTCACTTTTTATATTTGTGACTGACTTAAGTTCGTTGGTGCAAATGTGAACCCCCAAAGTCTTCGTCTTGCTCACATATTAAGCCAACATGGTTAGTTCTGACAACACAGGGTCGAAGTTTGAATGTATTTCTTTGCAATTTCCATCTTCTTGTTCAACTTTAGCTGAATTCGAACGAGTCAATTCGATTATCGTAATTGAGACAGTAATTGAGACTGTGTGCTTCATGAAGGACATCATCTAACTTCACGTTGAAGATTCTTAAGGGAGTTACTTCTTTTACTTTGAATGCTGATTCGATGCACCTATCCATGAATTCAGCAGTTTATGGGACGGTAAAAGGAGCGCAGTACTTTGTCTTTAACCTTAAATGATTTCTCTCTAGCTCTTAAATTGTAATGAGAAGTATATCTCTCTTGCTATTTCTCAGAATTTTACGCAGCTATATCATGGGCTTTCCTCAATTTTTACACCAAATCTTTCAAGTAATCTTTAACAGAGCGAGAAGCAGTTAAGGGAATTTGCCGCTCTTCCTACCATATTTCTTTTACAAGTGACAATTGTCCAGGTGGGATGCGCCCTTACACCAACTGGAAAGGTGACATTCCGGTAATGGAGTGTGGGTCTTCCATATAAGCAAATAACAGGTATGGAAGATGCAAGTCTTAGTTGAATCCATTTTCATGCATGTTTTTATTTAACATATCTTTAAGAATCTTATTCCATCGCTCCACGTCACCCATAGCCACAGAATGACCTGAAGTGGAAAATCTTGGAGACACTGTTAAATTTTCCGTTGGGTTTTCAGACACTTTTTTCATTAAGTTTGCCTTTAATACATTATAAATCTCAATTTTCTCTTTTAAACCCGTGTATGATGTACGGATAAAAAGCTCATTAACAAGCTTATTAGAAACAGCTCAAGTTATTGAGACTGTGTGCTTCATGAAGGACATCATCTAACTTCACGTTGAAGATTCTTAAGGGAGTTACTTCTTTTACTTTGAATGCTGATTCGATTTCAATTTTCCCTTCACATTCAGAATGGGTGTGTTCCACTAGATCACTACATACTACCGATATCTGGGCACCTGAGTCTAAAATGCCTGTCAAAAGTTTTTATCCACATCTAATGTTTGATTTTTATCTTGTCGAAATTTCTTTTCGTTTCACCAGATACAAACATCGATGTAGTTATTTCAGCTGTTAAAACAGTTGGTTCAGAAATATTGTCTGAATGTGTCACTCTGACAGTGTTAGTTTGAACCGTCCGACTAGAGTTCCTCTTCGGACAATTCTTGTTAAAACAAAAGCGGGATGTGTGACCTACACCACACGAGTAACAAGTCGGCGCCGGGTTTCAACTTATTTTTACATTTCAATATTGTTTATATGATAATTTTACCAGCGATTGAATTAAAAAAAGTTGAGAGTAATTGTGAGCTTATTGAGACAGAACCACAAAATTTAACCATTTACAGTAAAAAGAATCATTTCTCATATAGTCATAAAAGTTTCTGGAAATTTTCAACTAAGTTCGACAAGGAGAAATGTCCTAACAAATTTTCTTATCTAAAAAATTTACCCTTTCGCTTTTAAAATTAAAACTTTTACTAATCCCGAAGTTTAATGATCGCGTATTATTTTTTAATCAATTATACTAATATCGAAAAAAGGAATTATTCAAAGTGAAAGTTTTGAGAGTGTCTTACCATTTAACATGTTTGAGGGGCCGCTGTGACCTTCTTGGTTAGGGCGTCGTTCTCAGTAGTGGAAGGTAGTGAATTCAAATCCCGGCTTAACCGACAATCCGTCGTGCACACTAAAGGCAGTTGGAATACGTTAAATAGGTAAAAGTCAATGCCCTGGAAATTAAATTTGAATCTGACCGTGGTAAGTCAAGTATTATGGGGTCTTCTGCTTGATTCCTGCTTCAAAATCACGAAGACTACACCCGGTTGCTTCTATCTAATTGGTAGTGCCCCTACTCAGGGCTAGGGACTGGAACAATTTAACATGTTTGATACCAAGAAACTAACAAAGCATTTAAATATTTTCCGTGTTTTTCCTTCAAATACGGTTTTCATAAATAATGCCGGATTTATGAAAATTTATTTCCAAGGATTTTTTAATAGAAATTGTGCCGGGCTTGCTCCCTTGCGCACTATTAAGGTGAGTAAGGGAATAGACCCAACAAACTTTAAATCTACCAGACTGAATAATGTTCAAGCAGAGACCAAAAACAAAATGCGGAATTCCCTTTATTCATCAGTGGCTAGGGTTGAACGCACGACCTTCCATTCAGCAGAGCACAATCCTACAACTAAATCAATTTGAACTCAATATAAATGAGGTTCATGCATATTTTTTTCATTAACAATTAAGATTTTTTGTAATTAATTTTGCTCAACATTTGTCTTTGACTTTTTACTTTTCCACGCATTTATTAAAAGCAAGTTATATAAATACATGGTATTTTTAAAGAGTTAATTTTCTGAGCAAAATTTTTTCGTGTCCTGCTTTCCTTAATCAGTATATAGCAGTACTCCAGTTATCCGAATCGTTTTTAGAAATACAGAAAAATAAATTTGAATTTAAAATTTTGATAGAAATTAAAATTTCCAAATTTTAGTATAAATATTTCAATAAATTAAAATTATAGCAGCAACAGAAATTATTAACATTAAAAATATAAGTTAGTAAATAATAAAAAATTTGAAACATTAATATTATTTGTTATAAATGTACTAATTCAAGTTTAAATATATATATGCTGATTACTGTTAGATAATAAATATATTAAATAAATAGTGTTATTAATAAAAATGTTATTAAAAAATTAAAAGTTAATTATTAAATAAATTTACTATTATTTTTTAAAAATATGCTAGTGGCAGTTTAATCTTATATATTAAATAGATTATTATTAAATAATATATGTGATATTAAATATAGTTTTATTAATTAATAGTTATAATTAATAATTAATAGATATTAAATAATAGATGCTGGTTATTATTAAATAATAAATGAGACTGCAAATTTTATTTTTATTATTATTTTTACATTTTTTATTTATCATTAAAATGTATGCTTATTCTTTTGTTGTGTTATTCCATTTTGTGTTTTCTCGCTCTTTCTTTGACCGCACCCCCGTTTTAGAGTAACCCTTGTAAATTTGCAACATCGCTCTCCCTTCCCCCTTTGTTCCAAAAATATCCAGCTCTAAGGAGCTGGTTTCGTCGACAAAAAAATTTTGGACAACAAGACCAAATCTCTTAACAAGAAACTTAACTGAATAGAGTTAGATGACTTAAAGGAACAAAAAAAAGATTTTTTTTTTATTTGTTGATACCAATCTATTGTTGTTATGTGAAACACAATAATTCTTTAATTGGTAAAGAAAAACTTCTGTTGTCTATATGAGGAAAAGTAAAAGGTACAGAAATTAAAAATTAAATGAAGAGGAAACATAGAGGTCGCTGCATGTTTATCATATTCTGACAATAATTGAGAATTAATAATTTAAGTAAAGAATAACAATTTTTACTTAAAAATATCATTTTAAATGTTGTACACTTTCTCTCTACTGTGTTTATTTTTAAATATTTTTAGAGTTTATGACAGAAACAAATTCTTACTGTATTATTTAGAAAAATGCAAATAAATGAAACTTTAACTACCAGTATAGAAATAAAGTTATTTTATATGTATATATAAATATGCAGGCCACCAATGATGGGTAGGTCAGGTGATGGTGTCTGCACCGTTAATTATACGGCAATCGTGTTTCAGGTGTACAAACATCTAAAATGACAGTTTCTAAACATGGAGGAAGAATGGTTTCCCCCATGGTATTAAAGAGTATGTCCGCTGACCGCGGTAATATCACTGGTAGATATTTATATCTGTGGTAATATAAACATTAAAAAAGCCAAAAAAAAAAAAAATGAAATCACACTCTGTACAGCAGCTAGCGTTACTTGGCCTTTTACTATTTTATTTGTTTAATCTATATCTAAAGTGAAAATATTTCTAAATTAAGTTTACATATTAAGTCTTTATATCGTACAGCAATAAAAACGAAACATTTACAAAAATGGTGTTTTAATATTTCATTGGATATTTCCAAAATTTAATGTCTGCATTTTTTTTTTTTGTAAATTCACAAATGAATTGCGAAAAATGCTTAAAATTCATCATATAAAAATATTATTTAAAAACAAGTTAGGGTAAAAGTAATTAATTGTTCTTGATCATGTATATGTTTCTCAAAATAAAAATAAAATAGCAGCAAGAAAATAAATAGAGACGTGTTTGTAATTTCAGTTGTGAAATAAAACCTGAAAAAAATTATACGACATTAGAACAAATATATACATACTTACTTTTTATGAATAGATGTTCTGTCACGCAGATATTGGTCTGTAAGATCGAAATACAGAAAATATTTTAGTTAATGCTTTTTGCTAGCTTTCAAGAATAACTTTAAAAAAATCTCAAAAATTTTCAAATTTTAGTACTAACTGTGCAGAATAGAATATATAATTGTTGAAAACATTAAAGAAATTACTTTTATTACAAGATAGTGAAAGTGAGGATAAAATTTTAAATTTATCTTATGGAGAATAGTTAAACGTTTGTTAATTTATAATTCCAATTTTTGTTTCTCAACATAAGCAGAAATTTAAATACTTAAAATCGTATTTATATTGTAATTAATTGGAGGTATGTATGCTTTATACACAAAATTTACAGCGAAAAGGAATTTTTCCTTTTAAAATATTCATCCTTATTTTCATTGATGCTATAATATGAAGATATATTATCTTAATGTGAAATAAGTTTCAAAATCAATAGGTTAATATCATATTCTTAATATAATTCGCTACTTGTAAAAAAGATGTGTAGGTATTATTTAGAATGTTTCCTTTTCTTCATAAAGTATGACATTTATTCTGTGGTAACTAATATTGTCTGGATTTATTTACTTGCAAGTGCTTCCATATTTTTATGTTTATTGTGAATTTATACTAAGGTTACTTCTGTTTCTCAAATATATTGAAGCATTATCCACCCTAAAGTTTAAAATTATATATAAAAAATAATTTTGTGAAAAGTTCAACTCATTAACTTAGGAATTTTTCCACAATATTCATTTTTTGAATTAAGGTGTACAAATTTCAAGTTATTAAAACTTTCTGATATTTCAATTTATTGTAAAAATAAAAATACTACCGATATTTTTTGTGTGATCAGTGATACATTTTTTATATTAATTATTTTTATTGTCATCTGAAAATAGTTTATTTGTAAAAGCGTGAAGTTTATTTATTATATAGCATTTTGATTTGTTTCTGTTTCCAAAAATTATCACAGTAAAATATTGTAAGCAATTACAATCATATCATTTTTCAGTGCTAATACAAAGTAGAATTAAATATATATATATTTAATTTGGATCTCCACAAGTGTATCTTGCAATATTTTGAAAATATGGGAATCTACCATTGAAAGGAAAATAAAACCTTTAATATTCTAAACTTTTCTCTGCTTTATTTTAACTTACTTATAAGAATTTTATTTCTTTTTGTATGTGAAAAATTATTTTCAACCTTAATTTAATAACAAAAAGTTTTATCATAACTTTTATATATCTTTACAAAAAATGCTTTTTAAACACCTTTTATTAATTATGTTAGTATTTGCTTATTATGATAGAATATAACTTAGTACTTTCATGTGAATTTTTTCTATATTTTGTTTGCAGAAAAATGTCTAAATAATGTATTAACTTGTGCCATCATTCCTTTTTCATATGATGTCCTTCTCGATACATGTTTTGGACTGAATGTGTTCCTTCTAAATTGCTTTCATTAAAGAATGAAATACTATGAATTAGGTAAGACAATATATATTTTTTAAAAAAAAACATAATTTTGTAATATTTTTGAAATAATTTTTGTATTTCCTTAAATAAGCAAGTGTTTTATAGAATATTCTGGCTACATACCAATTTAACAGAAGGTATGATTTTCTTTCATATTAGCGGTTCGCTTTGACCAATATATTGTGCCTGGTACCAGATTGACCTTCAAAGAAAGGTGGGAAATTTTTCGTAAAATAGCTCTAGAGAATACCGTGTAGGAACTTGTCTTCCTGGAATCGAAATGAAGGAAATCCAGAACTAATTATTTCCAAATTCTTGCAAAACACATAAACTTTCTTTTTCATTGTTCACACGGTTAGCATTCCGTTTCTTCCCAAACGTCGCTTCATTGAAAACAAAAATGTAAACTTTTGAAAATCTGGAGTTTTGACATTTAAAATACGATTGCCGTAAGAGTATATTCTGTCTACAATGTCTTCTTTCGATCTGAATATTTATTTCATATTTTTGCTGATATAAATATTTACTGACATCTGCTTGCAGAGTTTGGAAAATCAATTATTAAATTATTCATTAGTTAAAACTATTCATTTAAAAGTCGTTTATTTAATGTTTTAATGTTTTTGTTTGGAGAAAATTTTTTTTATTTGACTCGTAATTTTGTCGGCTTTACATTATAGCCCCTTATATTGAAAAATTCTTTCATTCAAATGGTAGAAGTTAAAAATCTATACATTTTTTCTCTTTTTTAAATGTTTTTTCTTTTTAAGTGCTTTTTCATTTAAATGTTTTTTTCCTTTTTGTATGCTTAAATATGCAGAATATATTTCTTAATTAAACAGTTCAATTTATATAAAAACAAACTTTTTAATTGAAAAATTAGTTCAAGAAATTTATAAGCAAATCGCACATATTTCTCATGCTACATTGTAAGATTTTAAGATCGTCTTTAAATGATATAAATTTATTGAAAGAAAAAACTTTATACATTTAAATATATTTTTTTATCTCTGCATCTTTAATTCTTGATAATAATTTGAATCAATGAAAAACTTGAAAGAACAATATGGAGTGTATCAGTTTTGAGAAAAAATATTTTTAATAATATAATATTTATTGCTTGGCTGAATACTTCTGATTTTATTAAATATATATAATTTTACTTGAATTTATGTGTGGTTTGATTTTTGATTTAAGAAATTTACAAAATTTTTGTTGTTTGCATTGGCGTTCCTTTACTTATCTGAAATTTGCATTGAATATGCTATAGCATAATTTAATTATCTAAAATGAAATCAGATAAAGAGAGAGAGAGACTTATTAACAACTGTCTTCTCTAGTTTTGGAATCGGAAAAATTGGTTTTATAGTATAAAAATGAAATATAACTTATCAATATTACGTTGCGTGATTTAAATTCTTTACAATAAAAATAATTTTGGTTTGAATTAATAGTCTGAATGATATAATTTAAAAAGCTATTTTAGATGCGAAATTTCCCATAAAGTTAAAGTTGTTTTTCACATGAATTTTTGGAAATAAAGGGGCGCCAATTATGCTAACTACGCCACTGCTTTAAAGTATCATTTTTTAAAAATAAATAACTTCATTTACAATTAATGTAAACTCAATGTTGATTCTATTGATATAAATCAATCGAACTATATATATATATATATATATATATATATATATATATATATAAATATATTATTTAATTAAATATAATAAATATATAACAGTCTACATATTCAAATATAAGATATACCATTTATCAAGTACCAGACCAGAGGTGAAATAAGTAACAAAGCCTGTGGGACAGTATTTTTGTGTTAATTTTTATCCTTTCCGTCAGATTTTATTATTTGAAATTGCTCGATGCTGAAAAAATATATGATTATTTTGATTATAAAATAAAATGCTGCACAAAATATAAGGGCATGCCAAAAATTCTTTCAGTATAGTGTAATACTAAATTTAGAAAGAAATGCATTTGAAATATTACACACGTGTAATCTACATAATAGTATTCTATGTTATTTAAGCAGACACATTTTATTTTTAAAATAAAATAAACAAACAAAAACGCCACTTTCATATTTCCGTCATCAGTTTGTAGAAGCTTTATATATCTGCAAAATAATTAATTTATCACTACCCGGGCACTTATGAACCCAGTCAAGGGGGCAATTAGCATTACACACTTCACTCCTACGCAAACCTGTTTATTGGTTGGGCAACATTCCTTCATAATCTCAGCAGAAAGAACACGGAAACGGAGAAAGAAAGGAGCGTCTAGATGGTCCTATCTTTGTAACCCACATTGGTTCCTTATAATGAAATATAGACCACCCAAGATTGGCCCAATATAGAGCGCCAATAATGGATCTGGACAACGCCACAATTAGCCAATATAGAATAAAGATATTTTGCTACTTGGGGCTATTCCCGAACCCGGGACCCACAGTATAGGAGTCAGGAACATTAACTACTCGCCATCGGCCGCCACATAAAATAAATGTCTTACATGTCTGAGAGCCAAAAAGAAAACCTAAAAAGGCTCGAGAATTTCAAGCTAAAAAACCTAAAGGAAGCCTCTCGAAATTCCTTCCCGAGGGAGCAAATTTTAATTTATGTTATATGTGTTATGTTAATGTTGATTTATTCTTGTTGTGAAGCAAAGAATTTATCTCCCAGGCCACAATATGTTAAGTCGAGCCCTGCCGACACCGAAACAGATTTTACTGGAAGAAGAAGTCTAACGCATTTATGCATGGTATAATTTCGTCTTCAATCAATTAAAGTCAAGTCAACATTAATGATAGGTGACGAGTGAAGACAGTGACAGATAACAGTGGACGCGAGTGAAGATGTTTTTGCCAAAACATCCATTATTAGGTCTTCACAAATACTATATTTTTCTGCTGAGGTTCGACATCTTCCGTTGTCTGGTATTTATATTTGATGTGCAATTTACAATACCAAGTGGATTGGGCCAATATTTTGAGATTTTACGTTAACTCGTTCAAAGATATTTACAGTTTCTACTGAGCATGATAACAAATATAGTGAAATATCTACCGTTATTTAATTTTTGGAATCAAAATTTAAAATGACTGCCCCAGACATTCGTGAATCAAACAATTCGATAATTAAATAATTAAGTATAGTGGTCTCACAGTTTGGCCCCTTCACGTTTACTCACTCTGAATCTACAAAATATTTTCCTGAGAAGAAACCTAAAACAGCAGCTATATGCCACTCTTCTGGAATATTGTAGAAAATTGAAGGATGCATCACGGTTGCTAGTGCCGAAGTTTCACGCTCTATGGTGTATCTGTATTAAAAATCAATTCTACATATCTTAGAAGATTTTACAACAACGAAAATATTTATATATGATAAAAAAAATATTTACAAGTAGTAATATGAAATGGGAAGAAAAAAATAATTACTTCCAGTGAACAAATTGATTCTTATTATATTGCCAAATGTTTTTGTAAATATTTCAATAGACCTCGTCTTCACATAAGTATAGATAATTGGTTTTCTAGCTTACGAACTTGTTTTTTATTTGACCAAACTTTCTCAAGATGTATGATCCTCCACTGACATGGTGTAGATGTTTATAGAAATATTAATTAACTTCTTTAAACTTGTATCTGTCGAGATATTGATATAAATTTTTTTACAGGAGACTTTGTTTAGATTTCATGACAAAATTCTTCGAAAATGAAAATTCATTAAGATTATTTCAGTTAATATTCAAGTCAAAGAGAATGGCTACTTAAATTAACAGAAAATATCAATCCATCATTGCTGGCGATCTGTTTAAACAAGTAAATTTTTTATCTATTGAAATTTTAATAGAAGTGAAGATATTTATTAAATTTCTTTGAAAAATTAAAAGATTCTAAATGTATATTTATTATTATTTTTTTTTACTAGATTATAAAAGATTATAGCTGGAGTATCTAAAATTCTTGGGTCATCTTCCAAATAACTATTGTCATTTTTTTATAGTTGAATTTGGATAATTTTAAATAATTTTGTATGCCTTAAATTCATTTCTAAAAGGTATCGTCGGCGTGTATACCAAAAATCAAATTGAGTAAAATCTTTTGCATGTGATTATTTTTATTCAAAAAGGGGGGATATTTCCGTAAGCAGAACTGTGGCGCAAAATGCTTCGCCAAGATGAACTATTGGCATATTCACTACCGATACCTATGTATAGTAAACCTAAGCTTATCTAACACCTCCTAGAGAAGGAGGTGTTGGATAAGCACTCAAAGAGGCGTGGTCATATTGAACTCTTAAAAGTAGCCTTTCATCTTAACTGGTTTGTAAAAGGTTTACGGGAATGGAAAGCGAAACTTAATGGAGAAAATTAAGAATTACTTTAAAGAAAAAAATTAAAACAAATTTATCTTTTTTAAATACTCACATATATAAATCTAATTTTTTATTTTAAATATTAGTTAATCTCTAATTTTTGTTAGATTGTTTTTTTTTCTATGTCTTCAAAGTGTTTTAATATAACCTAAACTTATATTAATTTTTTTGTATTCATATAAAATAATTGTATAAATTTTTATATTTTTTATATATCGAATAATTTCGTCATATATAATATTAGTGATTTATGTAAGCTTAAAGGTTTATATAAATCACCACCATTATACATGACTAATTTTATTGGGAATTACTTTTAAAATAGGAGGATCAGAAATTATTTTTTCTGTTTCAGCAGTTAATAATCCATTATGCATAAAATTTTGTCAGTGGAATATTTTTTTCGTTTTGCTACCTGTTTCAATAAAATTAAATTCTTTTCCTAGAGATCATGGATATATTAATAAAAATATCTCTGAATTTTTTAAAATTAAATTCCAGCTTTATGCTTGCTGTTAAATAATTAAATTAATCAAGCTTAAATTTATTATTCAAATCATTTATAAAGATGTAGATTAATTTCATTTTAGAAAGATAGCAATGATAATCTAAACCACAACATTGTTAATGTTCAACACAATTAAAAAGTATTAAATGCGTAAGATAAAACTTATACTTTATTTTGTCATAAATCCAGAAGTTACAATTAAATTTATCATGAATCGCAAACATTATATAGTTAATATTATCATTTACCACATCTCAAATATTGGTACTCATTATTTTTGCTTTTAAAGAAATTTAAATCCCTATCAGATGATTTTTCTAAGCAGTTGTCTTATATTTTACAGTGATTAAGAAATAGAATACTTATAACTAGATATTAAATGATGTAATCATAATGGAATGATTTAAGATAAAAATTTTGACAGTGGAACACCTCAATAATTAGTGAAAAGCAACAATAATTTTTAATGTTTTCTAATTCACTTACAAAGTATATGTAGACTACATATAAAATACGAACATATATGAATTAAATTTGTCAGTTAAAACCAAGAAAAATACAAATCCCATGTTTAAATTTCTCAGAAATTGTAGAAAATCTTAATTTTTAAACTTTTTATTATAGTTTATAGTATATGCAATAATTAAAATGTATATTGAAATATATTGTGATCACCATAAATAATAATAACTTCAGTATAAGATTATTTATGAACTGCTCTTTTGTATTAATCCTTTCCTCCACGTTATTTTAAAATACAGAAATAAATTTTACAAAAATAAAAATACTGAAAAAAATTTCGTTAATCAACTTGATCGATCTCAGGAGTTTAAAGGACCTGATGGGATATTATGACTATTATTCTTCACAATTCATGGGGACATTATTTGTAGGCAGTTGTGTTACTCCAAATATAAAAACTACTACTCATGAATATTTCAATCACATAATTTTTAATCATTTTCATTTGTAATCTCCAATGTAATGAAAATCTTATTACAGCTTAGACCATTAAAATAATTATGTTGAAAATTTGTAATTTCTGTGCGAATTAAAAATCATCAGTATAATGGCTTTTTATTTTGTGAAGTCATTTTATGTAGTGTTTCTTTTTTTTATTTTATCAAATATTTTACAAGTTTATGCATGGATAGAATCTCAATTCTTCCTTCATACCTTAAGAAACGCGTCTCGTCCCTATTATTCAATATAAACATGTTTACATAACATTAATTACTCTTAAACAAAATAAAGTTGCAATTATTTATTAAATTAGTATAGCAATAACTATGGAGATTTAAGTATTCGCTTATTTTTGCTTTGTTGATGGATATGTAAAAAGTGATCGAAAATACTCTGTTATAATTAAAAGATACCCGAATAAGTATTTGACAACATTTTAATATATTTTCAATAACAGCACGGTAGTGCATTATTTTTCAATGCATATTTTAAGCTAAATTATTTTTTAATATGTAAAAACAAAAATTGGGTTAAACAGTCATACATAAGTGAAATGTTATATAAAAAGTCGCGATGTTCTTATATAGAATGTAACTTAATTCACTATAATTTTTTGAAGCATTCTTGTACATATTCCTGCCAATTAGACAACGGCTTAGCAAAATCTGATGGTATCGGGTGCGGAACTTTATTTGACACTCCTAAATATCAGAAAAAATTTCATTTGACCGTTAGACATGCATCCAAAGACTAAAAATAAGGCTTTAATTTTTATTTATTTATTTATTTATTTTTTTTTTTTAAGAGTGAAGGGATTGAGCCATAGACCTTCTGTTCCAAAAAACATGGTCTTGCCATTTATTTATCATTGTGAACCCTTTTCAAAGTACTCTGACATCGCATAGATAACCGCTGTTTAAAGGCTAGTCTAGGATACACTGCTTATTCGGGCTATGTTATTGATATAAAAAATAAACTTAAATTCTTTTGACTGATCTTCCTGATCACATATTTTCTATATAATTTTGATATGTCTAATTACACTCTTTTGTTTTCAAAACCGATTTTCACAAGCAATTCAATCTGATTTCGCATCGCCATTTGTAAGATGCGTGATTTATAAAACTCTTTGATTTCACTAATTTCACTATATTCCAATTTTAAATAACTTATCTTTTTTCCGGAATGAATGCGTATAAATGTTTGATATTCTTAAAATCCTTGAAATACGTATTCAAAAAAGGAAAAAGAATTCATTGACAAATCCAACTATTTTACGGAAATAAAAAAATATATATCTTTACGACGAATACTGTTGTATTCCTTGAAAAATAGGCATTCCAATTTAATACCATTATCAAAATAATTTATATTCATTCATAATTTAATTCATTTATAATTAAAAGTAACTTATGCGAACAGCATTTTACTTGTACTTTTTGATAAAGACGATATTTTTAATTCTAAATGTAATAAGTTTATTTTTAAATGGTGATATTATGACCCCGATACATCTGATAAATTTTAATAATTTTATTGTTCCTTTCCAATTTTAATAATTTGTTGTCAAAACATGCATATTTCACTCATTGAATTTTCTGCTTCCAAATTGATTAAAGCATATTAAAGTGAACAATTTTTACATTATTATACTACTACAAACCCATTTTTTGATCACTTATTATTTATGTTTTAAAATCTGATTGATAAATGTATCAAATTTCGTAATTTTTCGCTTTATGTTGGGGTTAACTGTAATGTTTCGATTTTCATCGAACTTTTATGACATAATACATACATAGATAAATTAAATAAAGTAAATCTAAATGAAACGCACATTGTACATCTAGAAGAAACGTACATTGATATTATATATATATATATTGGTGTGTGTTACTTAAAAAAGTAAAGAGAGATTTATTCTATTTAATTTATTTATTTTACCTTCTTTAAAATTTGGAGTTACATTAATTTTCTTATATCTACAGTTTCTAAAGAATTTGGAACTATCTTACTCTTAATTTCAAATACTGGCTGTTTAGAACGGTCATTGGACGCTTTTCTTAACATTTTAAAATGGACATTTTTTTTTTTTTTTTTTTTTTTTGAAAAATTAGGAAAAAATTGAATTTTAGCTCATTTTAAATGAAAGGATCTCGCAGACCTCCTAGATTTCCCTGAATTCATTATTCTTCATTATATTCTTTTAATTTCTTTAAAACACCAATTTAAAATTATATGTTCCCTTTAAAAACAAAACTGTCAAACGACGATTTTTTTTAAGTTATACATTGCTGCCCCCCCCCAACAATGCTTACATAGTTATCTTTTCAATATCTAATTATTTATTATTTGTATAAATTTAGAGAACACCTTTGCAGCTATATCTAATGAAAGTTAAAAAATATGTTAACTAAAAATATTGTGAAATAACATTGCTAAGAGTTAGGATTTATATAAAAAAAATTTAAATAATGATTAAATAATCCTTGTTAATTATTTAAAAGCTAAACTGAAAAATCATCTAATAGTTTTTTTTATCTTAAAGCAATAAAATTAGAAATATTTAAGAAAGAATTATTTGTTTGATTTATTTTGAAATTTGTAAAGAAATACAAAGAGAACTCAACAAGCTCATTCTTTTCTTTTCATGGTATTGAATTGAATGATACTGAAATTAAAATTTTTTTACTAAACGATTATATTATTGCATTTAGAATTTATTAATACTAATATTAATTGCAAAAAAGGATAGTATTCAATTTAGTTGATAGTTCTTTAATCTTGCATTGAATTTGAAAAAATAATAATTTGATTCTTTGTAAGTGTACTTTAAGGAATATCATAATAAGAGTAAATTCGCTAAACTTCCTATTGTTAGTGAAATCAAGTAACATGGCTATCGAAAACGATCTTGAAAAGTATGGAAAAGGTAAAAATCAACAGAAATATGCATTTGATCAATTTATGCACTCAACAACTTGAATAAACACCCTTATTCCTTGAGAAATATTAAAATTATTCCCTATTTTCAAATTTGTTCAAAATTTGCTGTTTCAAAAATCAATCATAATTTCTTTTTTTAAGCATTGTAACATTTCTTTTCTATTAAAAACTAAAATTTTTTAACATTTAGATATCTTGATAATCGGGAGTTTACTGTCTCAAAAATTCATAACAAGCATATAACTTGTAATTAACAAGTATTGTGTGTGACCTAATTGATTAATTTAACCCAATTAATTACTTAAAATTTGAGTGCAAAATCTTCAAATTCAATTTCCTGAAGCATAAAATGTATTATTACAACAAATAAGAAACATATTTAAATAAGAAACAAAATTTCACTTGGCATATTTTGTGCTACCTTTTCCTTGGCATTTATGAGAAAAATATTTACTTCTTCTAAATTAAAAAACCTATACTAAATCAAGAACTCTTTATTTTGAAAATTAAATCATTGGAACAATGTTAGTCTTTTTATTCCCGCAATTTCTTGTTCGGAAAATGCTCCTACTCCCGCGTGAGAGAACAGTGCACACACATTTCTACCTTCCCCCCCCCTTCCACCTTACTGAAAGAGTGTCTTTTGCTCTCCGCTCTACTGTTACTGGAAGATTTCACAGCGACGAATCTATATTTTCCGAGAATGAATTCCCGCGCGAAGTCTGCCATAACTTTCTGGAACAAGCGTTTACCATAAAATGTTAAACTTTTCGATGAACATTTGATTTTTTTCATATGCATAATTTTGAAATATTAATAAAATTTGAAAGAAAATCTTTGCTACATATAATTTTTAACAATTAAATCTATCGAAAATTTATACGTTTCTCATGTAGAAAACTTTTGTTTTTCTTCCCCATTATACTTTAAATAATTTCAAGAATATCATAATGATATTAGCGACATCATTAATAAACCTTAAAATATATTTATAGACAAGTTTTAGCAACCAACTCCATATATTTAAATCTTTTTGCTAAGTTAAAAATTCTCATAACTTATTATATAAACTATTTTTTATTTCATGTTTGATTTGTAAGCTCATTTTGGTTTCGGAATAAATTTGAATTCATGGAATCTTGAAATGGCAAATTTATCTAAGAAAAATATCCTGAAATTAATTTTCAAGATAAATAAATGAAAGAATTATATATGTGGTAAACTTCATTGGGGTAAGTTTAATCCTTAACCATCAAAATGTGTTTTGAAAATGTAGGATACTTTTAAAATTAAGTAAATATAATTGGCTTTTAAGAGACCTGATGTGCAATAAAATTGTTGAATGAGAACAATAATAGTTCGAAAAGCAACATATCCGATGTTAAAATCTAAACGTAAATAAGAATATTATGCAAGCAAGAAAATCTGAAATATCCAAATTTAGTAATTAAAACTTTTAAAATTTGAAATTTAGAAAAGATTGAAAGCAATCGCATTTAAAAATAATGACGATTTAGTTTTTAATACTATAAATTTTTGCATTGAAAGTAAATTCTGTGTTCTATTACTTAAAGATATCACATATTTTAAAGTTTGTTGACTTAGATTTATAAATCCAGTTTCACTTCGTGTGTTTCAGTGACTAATCAAGCAAAAAAATTTTTAGTCGACATGTTTGAAACAATGTTGCGAAATCAATCATAATTTGTGTTGTAGAATAGAATTGCAAAATTGTGTTCCTTCTGGATCACTCGGCGATTTCTTATACTATTTATTCAAGATCTTTTTCTCTGAATACATTTCGAAATACACCTATAATCTATAATTATAATAGTTAAAAACATATATTCTAATGCAGTATTTATTTCTTGAAAAAGGGAAAAAATACTTTAAAAAATGTAAATAAAATCAATAAAAATTCTAAAATATTCTTTTAAATTTAAGATTGTAAAATTTTTGAAATAAAAATTTAATGAGCTAAATAGCGTAAAATTTCCAATATCAAAAACTTGTTTATTTTAAGTGAAATAAACATTTTGATATCGAGTAATAGACAACTGTGACTTTCAAAATCCATTGCCCTTTCCTTCAGAACATATATATTTTCAATTTTATTTTCATTTAATTCTAGCAGAACATTTTTGTTGACATTGGATTAAAAGAATTGCACATCCTCTCATGGAAATATTTCACATTTTAAGGACAGTATAAACATAAATAATCGGAAAAATTGAACAATATTCTTTAAAGAGAATTATAGATCATAGTGGATTCTCTATGATGATATTATTCGATATATTGATTTATAAAGAAATATGTTATGATGGTGAAATCGTATAATAATTAATGTTGTCTCTTGAAAATTAATCCAGAAAAAAATTTATCAAATGCACGATGTATTACTTTTTTTTTTTTTTTTTGTTCTAGTATGTAATCAATGCAATGAAATTAAATGCTTATTTATAGTGTACTAAAAATTTTCTACGAAATAAAAATGCACACGGTGATAATCGCTGTATATATTTTTATTACAATAGAAATTAAACATTTCACATACATTACAAATGTGAAAGATTTATTCTCCTTTGCTTCTTCTTTTTTTAGGAATATTTCGCTTAAATATCATACTTCCAATGAATTATATCACTACATGAATAGCTAAATTCTACAGGTGGATTTTAATTTTTCTTTACTACTTTCCAATTTTACTACTTTCGAACCCCAATGTCCGGTTTCCTTCAACTCTGAGAAACGAAATCTGATCTGAAGAATGTGGGGGGTTAGAAAGGGGGATGAAATCCCTTGGTACAACTGCAGTCCCACAGCTGCGTTCTGAAAATTGACTTTCACAGGATGTTACTTTTACCGCCAGAAGGAAAAATATATCATTCCCATAAATCATCAATACATTTGGTATCTTTAAGCTGAAAATACTTTTCAACATGCAAATTCAGGCAAAATTATCTATTTGTAAATAAAATAAAAAATCAGAAGTCATACACAACTTATTTAAAATATAATTAACAGCAATTTTTTCGTCAGTCTAATATAAATTTTTAAGTAATGCTAAATCATTACAATTTCTTAAATTTCTCATTAATTCAAAACCCCATCAAAGATTATTTAAAAGTTATATAAAAATAAAAAGGAGATTTTCTCATTTTTAATAGTTTTGAATGTAATCACATATTATAAAACACATTTTCATCAGCTATTTTATCAACAAGCACAAATGCGTTGAATTTTAAATTTATGAAGTAAAAATAGTTTGTACATAAAATTTTATTTTTAATTCCAGCAACTGTTATAATTCATAATGATTGACTAAAATGACATAAAATAGTATTATCTTCTAAGATAAATTTGAAACTTTAGCAGTTAGCTAATAAGAGACAATTTTATTCAGTTTTAGGAAAGATTAATGTTACAATAAAAAACCTAGTTAGGCGTTGTGTCTAAAAATGACCATTGAGGGACACAAACATTTCATAAAAAGAAATATGAATGCTTATTTATATAAAAATAAGAGAATTTATGTAACAGTGAGATATTCTTCTTTGCAAAAAATGTAAGTGTTGAAACACAACTATGTGGTGACAAAACAGAGGATTCCTATTTCAGGATTATTTTATTAGAATTTCAAGCAAGTATAAATTAAATTTTTATTTAAGCATCTTCATTCATATGATTGAAATTTATCAAACTATATTTGTAATGAAAGTATGTCAAACCTTAGGTTGAATTTTTATAAGGCGGCAATGTTAATCAATTGTATCATTCTGTTAAATATGTTAATATTTCTTAAGGTTGGTTTGTTTGTCACTCAAAAGTCATTTTTGCGCACAAAGACAATTAGACCGGGACCTACGGTTTAAAGTGGATTCTGAACTACTACAAACATCCATGCCCAAGGTGAGATTCGAACCCACGAACAGTTGAAACGAAGGCAAGAGCGCTAACCATTCGGCTGCCAGCTCGGCTAATATTTCTGAAACTAAGTTAAAAAAAGGCCAACATATTGAACAATGACTAATTTACAACTAAACAAGGCTCATCTTTTCTAAGAGAAAATATAAAATCAAATGTTTTAACTTTAATTTAACTTTATTTTGCTAGTAAATATAAATTTTAAAGTGAAATTTCTCTAAGAAATGTATCATGAATCACATGTATTATTTAAAATATTGAATAAATAGTAAATATAATATTTTCTATTATATCTCCAAAACTGATTTAATTTTGTTACTTGAATTCATATAAGAAACTACGACTTTTTAAATTATTGATTTATTTTTTATTATTAAGGTAAGATTAGAGTACATTAAATTATGAAGCAAATACACTATTTATTAAAGTTCACTCCCTCAAATATTTAAATTGAATAAGAAATTTTTCTAGGAAAAAAAATAGGGTGAAATTTACTATTGGCACAACTGGATAGGCTGTACATAAACCCAATTTAAATGAATTTTATGAATTGTATAGTTTACTTTCATACATACAATAATATAGTAGTTATTTATTGTTTTGTTTAAGATGTAATACGAAATATTTTCTTGTAATGCATACACACAAGAGTGTAAAGTAATTATTTCAAAAGAAATGTCATTAGGCTGAAATGACAAACTTTATTCTTTTAAAAAAAAAAAAAAACTTGTTAATTTTGCGAATTGCTAGATATTATGATTCACAAACTCGAAGAAGTATTAAAATGCATTTTTAAATTAAATACAATATGTACAGATAAACTTTTAGGCAATTTTATGTTAGAGGTAATATGGCACAATTCTGTTAGTTAATATCAAAGTAATTTTCCCAGTTTAATTGATATAATCAATTAAAAACTACAGCTTGGGTTTTATGTTGATAGAAGACTATCCGGTGAGTAAAACTACTTCCTAAAAGAAGTCATCAGTGCATGTATATGTATAAGGTTGATATTGTTTTGGCATTTATATCAATTCTTTTTAATTATTGAGGATTTGGTTCATAAAGTAAAGCGACGAAGTTAACTCCCGAGTCGAATTATTATTATTTAATATGAGATGACTTTCTAAGAAATTTCATGGCCTTGGGGCTATCCAATACAAAAACTAAGATGAATTAGTACCGAATTTTTTATGTTTCAAATAGAAAAAGTATGTTCAAAGGAATAAAGACTGACCTCTATGTTAATCAAAAGTCTTGTTTACCATGTACTTTACCAGCATAATTTCAATTCCTGTTTATATGTATAAAGTTAATGTAAGTTTCTGTGCGTCTGTTATCAGATTGATACTTTTAAACACTGGTAATTTATTCGTGATTGTGAATCACAATTTGTGACTAGGATAATTCACAAGCAGGGACCAGCTTTCACCAACAGTAGCTAAATAGAAGACTTTACCCTTGATACCTAGGATCGTAAGAGGATGCACTACCTCAGTTCGTGGCAACTTCGGTGGGGATCAATATAAATTTCACTGCCTCTTGGTCATGTGAAGGGCGCCTGTTCTCACTAACATAGTGGCTTAAATTATCTCTTGTCAAATGGAAGGAAAAGATGCAAACACTTGTGACATTGCAAAAAGTTAATATTTAGAGTTTCTATTGCTTCGTAATTTATTCTCCTTTACTTTAAATGTTGCCTTTTAAAGCTAAAACAGTTAACTGTTCTCTATAGGGTGCACATCGGAATGTATTATAATTAGCTCTGCTTAGCTGTAAAATAGTCATCTGATCTTTTCTTCGGTTTGGCAATTTATGAGTTCGAATCTTACATCCGACATAGATGTTTAAAGTGCTTTGAATCCAAATTTAAAGTAAATTTGTATCCAGTCAGTCACATCCTGAGCAGAAATTCACTGATAAACTAATATTAAGAAAACCGGAAGATTTCTTATAATTTATTTTTCCCTCCTTAGAGCTTTTGGTATTACAGCGTTTCAAATAGAGGTAAAAGTAATTAACGATAAAATATACAGTGGGTGACACGTTAACAAACACATTCGAATAATGATTTCTAACTAGCATCTATCGAAGCTTAAAGTACAGGATTGACAAATCCTTTCTCTTTTAAATTACTTGGTATGTTGCTTGCCTATTGAACTCAAAAGCTTTATATAAGGAAAAAAAATTTTTTTTCACTCAATAGAATATTTATAACCAAAGTAGAGCATAAGCTCAAAACCGATTTTTTTTAATTTCATTTTTGGACCCCAGAAAGAAATTTTAGATGTCACAAAAAAATTAATGGTAATGTAATAATTGATGATTAGTTAATGAACAATTTCGATACAGATCATAGTCTTGTAACAGATTATATGTTCGATAACAAATCCCCCACTGTGCTTATATCCTTAAATATTATATATAAAATCTAAGTATTTCATTTCTTATATTATTTTTTGTGCATGTATTGTCTCCTATATCCTGAAAAAGAAAAATCCAGCTATCCATTAGTTTCCAGAGTTTTTTTTTTTTTTTTTTCATATTTATAATTATTGCGGTTCTTTATTAGTTAGTTAATTTAAAATGAAAAAAAGAAATGTTAAAAGCTTTTAATAGAGAGTAAAAATGTTTGAATTCATTTCCTTGTGGAAGATGAGAATTATACCAAAGTAATATGCATGTTAGAGGAATTAGTATTTTTTTCAAGTGTTGAAGTTTAAACATTAGAGTGATTTCATTCAATAACCAATCGGTATATTGCATCTACATAAATCTAATAAAATGGGTGTGTATTCAAAATAATCTTTTTGATTTTTTTTTTGCAGCAAAAAAGTTTTAGTTAAAAAAGTCGCCTATAGATGGCACTGACTGTCTGAAACACAAGGAAGAGGACAACAGTACACTCCATTCATTTATTCTGATAATAACAGTTATTCAATATGACCTCCAGTTAAGTATCTGCGACACAACTAAGGAGACTCGCAACGCCCGTTACAGCTGAATGCAATATGTCGGAATGAATTACAGAAACCTCACGACAGATGGAATCTTTGAATTCGACCAATGTTGAAGGAGATGAACGGTACTCACGTGATTTCAAATAGCCCCACAACCAGAAGTCGACCGGAGTGAGGTCGGGTGATCGTGGAGGCCATGCGATCTTGCAACCTCGACTGATCAGTCTCTCTTCACCAAAGGTACTCAAAAGGAATCGTTTTACTGGATTGGCATAATGTGGTGGTGCGCCATCCTGCATAAAGTTTATTACAGATAACACACCTCTTTGATTTAATGCGGGCACGACTTTGTCACGCAAAAGAGTGAGGTAACGCTTAGCGGTTACTGTGCATGTTTTCTAGCCCAATCTGGGACACGGTTCTTCAAAGAAGAAAGGTCCGACAATGAAAGATAAGGTGAAGCCACACCAGACTGTCAACTTGGCTGGATGCAGAGATTTCGTCGTGTATTCACGAGGATTAGATGTGGCCCATATACGAGTGTTATGCGTGTTGACATCCCTGTGTAGTGTGAAGTGCGCCTCATCCGTCCAGAAAACGTTGAACAACCACTGAGGGTCGTTTTCGATTCTTGCTATAGCCCACTCGGCAAATGATTCCCGCATAGCTGTGTCTCCCGGTTGTAACTCCTGCAGTTTGTAGGGATAGAGATGCAATATCCCGTGAAGGATACGTCGAATCAATGATTGAGGCACATCCAATATTCTTCCAGCTTCGCGATCACTGCTACTCCCAATGGACGATTCCGCCGCTAAATCATTCATTGTGGTTTCCACTGCATTAGTTCGGCTCTCCGCCAACGAGGGTCTTCCACTGCGTGGCCGATCCTCCAAAGAGCGAGTTTCCTCGAATCTCTTGACAAGCTTGACTATTCTAGGACACGATATGGGGCCTTTCTTCGTCTTCAGTTCTTTCGTCGTGCGAAATTTTCGCAACGCAATAGTTGCTGACTTTTCGTTCAAATAGAACAACTTCACCAACAACGCTCGATCGGGTAATGATAATATTCTGAAAGCGAATGAGAAATTCTCGAGTATCACGGCCTTTTATCGCAAGATTAATTTGCATAATTCTGCTGAATCTCTGGATGTCAGCGCCATCTACAGGTGACTTTTTTAACTAAAACTTTTTTTGCTGCTAAAAAAAGATCCGACTACCTTGTGAGCCCTTTCTTGCAAACCGCACTTCTTTACCTCACTTTCTTCTTTTTTTTAATGAATTTTTAAAATTGTAACGAACTTTTGGCTCACCCGGTATATAAATATGTATGAGTAATTTTTAGTATTTTACGTAGATCCATATTCAATCAATTTACAAAAACTTTATTTTATATAATTATGTAATGTGCAAAAGAAATTTACAATCGAAATGCTTAAATGTGCATAATATTTTATATTAATTATAATATTTTATTACATTTAAAGATTAGGAGTAAATACATCTTTTTGATGAAAAGTCTTAAAAGGCAATTTCTTACTGAATAAATAATGTGTTTATACAGCAAAACGAATCTTGCACTCGTTAATTACTACACACTAAATTCAAGGCCTGCCCTCTCATGTTCATGTTAGAAAATTTCGTTGTTACAAGAGAAAGTCGGTTTTTTATACCACTCAATTGAAGATCCATTGTATTCGTTAATAGTGGTTGTGAGTGGTAAGCAAGTTTAATATGAAATTTATAAAGAATAAATTTTATAAAAATTCATATATATATATTCTCTTATAATAATATTAAAAAAAACTTTTAAAACTCATCTATGCTTAACGGGTAGCATGAATGAAACAATTTTAAGGCTTTAGTCCCTTATTTCTCTCGAGTCTAAAAATATTTTGTTTTAAAAAGACTATTATTTTTCTAAGAAGTTTTGAAAAAAATTCTTCCTTCGCCTACAGCAATGAACGTGTTAATGCATTTACCAAATGAACCGACTGAAAACGAATTTATCTTTTATGAAGAGTCCCATTGTTAAGTAACTCATAATTAAAATGAATTATAAGAGATTCAATGGTTTTGCAAAATGAATTTACATTCTATGCCACTTTTATCTGAAAATTAATTTAAGGTTAAGAACTTGATTTTTTCCAGTTACTGTACTGTTTGAGAATAGTGCATTTTTTATCGCTTAATATATTAGACTTCTATTCGATGTGTCTTCATTTCTCCCGTGTAAGAATCTGATTAATAGAAAAAATAGTACTTTTAAAATATTTTTATGTTTTCAGCTATAATTAGGTAAAATAGTACTAAAATTCTTTTTTCTAATTAAAGATTTAACATGGAACACTTTAGAATCACAGAATTTTATCTGTAAATATTATCACTTAGCATGCAATCAATGCTATATGATAATATTAATGATTTTTTAAATTTACCTTTAGTTTGCTTTGAAATGAATTCAAACTATTTGGTACATAGTATGTGTCGTTTATCAAAGAAAAATATCTCTGGTTAAGAAATACCAAAAGCGCTCTATTAGCAGATAGAAGTAACCACACATTTGCTTGCTATACATTTTCTGATGCTTATTATAATTTTAGTTGGTAGAAGCCAACTAAAAATTCGTAAAACGTTTCCTCTCGCTGTGTAATTTTGAACCATTTTCAAATAACGGATTCTATTAATTAGAATATATAACATTCAATCAGACGATTTTACACTTGAATGCAAATTTGGAATAACTTGTACTTTTAATTCAAAACAATATTATCAAAATTAAAAGCTCGTTCTTTCTAGGTCTTTTGTTCTGTTGAGCGGATAGACGTGGGGTCGCTTTTACTTTAATCATAGCGTATATTATATTTTTAACATTTCAGTCGATGTGTATGAAAATATTCATTGTCACATAAATTAATACAATAATATGCTATATTCATTATAACATAGGTTAATATATTGTCACTGAAATCTAAAAATTTGAAAGAACAATTTTACAAATATCCACTACTACTGTGATTGAGAGATAACAGCTCAAGTACCACCGCAATGCAAAACCGTTAATATGAATTTTTTTTCTCAATCTCGTGATTAGGAGTTCTCAGTCTTCTAACTAATAGCCTAATGTGTGCGATGTGATATAATTTATTTGAACTCAATTTAAAATGAGCTTAGTTTTAAAATATTAAAATTATTCTATAGCCTAAATTATGCATAAAATTAAAAGGATCAACACGGATGATAAATTATAATTGAATTTTTCCATTTTAATTCTAATATTTTAATAAGTTGTGCGACAAAGTAAATGCAACTTGGAAAAAAATTACATCTTATTTTAATAATAAAACTCTTGCATACACAAAAACGAATTATTGAGCGATTGCATATATAAAATCATGTAACTTCTAATAAATGACTATTCTCAAACTACTGTTTTCAAAGAAGAAATTCTTTAGATCTAATGGTTTTAAATATTCTAGAGAAATGAAAAAGATTTTTTATATTAATCTACGTCTATCTTTTCCGGAGTTTAGCTGACAGTGGCCGAACAGAATCAGACGAAACTTATATCAGAATGTTGACCTCACTAGTTTATTTAAAAACATTCACTCGTTTCAGCAATTTGACTAAAATAATTTAAATTAATGCTGATTTGAACTCATTATAAAATCACTTATGCTGCAGTGGAATTCATTTAAAAGATAAACAACATTCCAAAATTTCCCTCTCTGTTCAATTGTAAGCTCCATCCCTTGCAATGGTCCTCCCCATTTAACTTACGTACCTTTTCCTACCATATCTAACTTTTTGCATAGGAACGAAAACCGTAAGTAAGAAAATTTAATTAGATCTAATTATGGCTCTATGTTTTCGTTGTTTTTATGTAAATATTGAAATGGTGACTATCTAAACCATCTACCCAATATAAGATGCTGTTGTCACATGTAAGAGATCAATATTCATACTGGCATTGGCATAATTTTTATGTATTTCGTGTTTCCAGTTAAATCTTAAATGTTGCATTCATCGCGCAAATTTTTTTTTAATATTTCTTTCAAAGACCAATGCGCGTGAATTAGTAGAATCTTAATATAATTCCTTTTTATTAATATATATAAAGAATTTGTGATGCTGAGAGTTTGCAAATCTTTCGTTGCGTTGTGGTGCAATATGAGGGGCGCTGCTCCACTTTTGTGTGAATAATTACCTTATGAAATTTATCTGTGACTTTAATATAATCTAACGATTCTTCAATACCAGGAATCCAATGCTGCGAGAGGAAAATGGAATTTCTTAAAATGCTTATCGGCCCTCAGATAAAGGATACCTTCTTTTCACTGTGGAAATAGTGTAATGGAAAAATGACAAAATCAACTTCTTCACTGCATTCCTTTCATTGCCTTCTTCTCGATCGTTTTTCTTCCCCTGAATAGGAGAAAAAATTGCAGAGTCAAAGTCAGGGACAAGAAATGCACTTCAGAATTTTAGGATCGATGCGTTGAAAATCTTGGAATCGATTCATCGGTCTCTGAAGCAGCCGTGACTTCAAGAGATGAAGAGACTTTCTAAAGGATGGAAAAAGTTGATCACTTGATGCCGGAGGGGGGGGGAATATTTACTCACTAACTTCCATTCATGGCTATTGTTTAATGGTTGTAAGAATAAACGCGTTTTATCCATTCATTTTTACAACTCCAATTCAAGAGTCTTTTTTTTAAGTATGTTTGATTATTGAGTCGGTTATGTTATTTCCTTTGAGAAGGCGCCCATAAAAATTAAAATGCACCAACAAGGCAATAGAATATTTTGCTCTTCAAAACAGATTCTAAATCTGTTTTATCAGCTAGTTCTGCATTCATTTATTTCCAACAATGCCTACGAAGCATTGTTTTGTGAAACGCTTATTTAATGAACATTGAATGTTGTTGTTCTCGTGTGCCAGCTAGGCTGGCAAACTGGGGTGCGCTGCTCCACTTTTCCAACTAAACCGTATTTGGTGTGGAGTCCCACTTCTTCAGCACACACACATGCTATAGGGACCCGTTTATAGGGTAGGCAACCATTCACACACAAGGAAAGGACAAAGACAGGATCGAGAGAGAGAAAGTACATCTATGCCTGAACCGGAATTCGAACCCAGGATCTCCCTATCCGTAGTCAAGCACGCTGACCACTAGACAAATTGGCCGGCAATGAACATTGAAAAATATACAAAATATGATATAATTAAAAATAGATTAATATAGCTATTCATTGTGACTGTAAGGGTTGAAAAAAATAAAAACAAATCACGTTTGTTTACTTTGTCTGACGATAAAATTGTGCGTCATCCATTTCTAAATCCAATTACTGACGTCACCAACTTTAAGTATTTGTTAAACTCTTAAAAACGAGATCACACACACATATCCTAAAGTATGCAGATATAAAACGATCCTCGATTTCTTTTACATTAGCCCTGCTGAAAGAACTCTGATATAAGATAATAAAAACAACATATAAATACAAGCATAATCATATAAATATGCATATGCATTTTTAAAATTCTTTTTTTATCTAATGTAGAGCACATAATAAGAATATAAAATATTCACGTTTTATTCATGTTTTTTGCATGGATATATATATTAAATTTTCAACTAAACGCAAATATGGTGAGCATATTTTTTATTTAAAGGGACAAGATTGAGGCAATTAATGCGGTGCAATAGGAAAAATATTCCATTTCTTTTACAAATTGTGAGGTGTTTCTTTATACACTTTCTTTTCTAAAAGGAGTTGCGCAGTTTTGAGCTACACCGTTTTAAGCGCAGTATACGCAATACAAGATTCTCCAAGAACGTGTTACGTGCAGATTACATGTAAAATCAGTGGTACAGGAAGGACGATATGAAGATAAGTGGATCTAGGTGGGATTCTCAAGTTGATCGCTCATGTGTACGCAATCGCAGGATTCTTCTTGCTGAAATAAATGAGTATTACTTTCCGGCCTCGAAAGTTTTTTTTCCAGATAATGATTTAATTTTCTTATATAAAAGTGCTATAGGAACACACATTACTAGCATTATTTACGGCAAAAAATTATATATTTTAAACTTCAGGAGGTTATAAATTATTATAAAATTTCAGCAATTTTCTCATTGAATTTGATATTAGTTAATTTTCTCTATATTGGTACAAATGAAATGATTGAATTTCGCTTCCTCTCTAAGACTTCTTTAAAATATGCAAAATTGATATTTTGAAAAAAAGAATTTTAACATTTGATGCATGCCTATATCTAATTTTTTCTTTTGCTTTTTTACTCTTAAGTATGAAAATTATTCAGAAATATTTTTCTGCAGTAGTTATAGATTTTTTATTTTTATCATGCAAAAAACTACGAATATATTATGATCTTTTTAGTGTTATTCCCCTTTTAAATTGCTTATTCATGTGTTACTCTCTGTTAACATATGGAAATCAGTTATTTTAATGATTACTTAGGTAATGTGCAGATTAACATACGAATTCCACTCTAAAACTATAAACTAAAAAACGCCTTTGCCTCAGAGTTACCATTCTGTTCTCGGTCGTAAAAGGGTAGAGTAAGTAATGCCCGGATGTCGTCTCAAGAAGCTTCCAACTTTCACATATCCCTCCAACGGAAGCACATTCGTCACGAAGGGACAATGTTGCTTCACCTGAAAGAACAAGAAGGAAAAAATCACAACTACCAAAACTAAAAGTGACTTGATAGCATAGGTACAAGCTCGAATTTACAAAACTCCCTAAAGAAACAATAATAATACAACAATATATGAGCAATAAATACATTATTTAAATGCATTATCACGTACAAATATACTTGGATATACTTAAATAAAAGTAATGAATATATCTCCAACCTTTTATAATTCAACGTATGCATAAATGAAAAAAATTCTAATGGAATGCTTTATCTAAAACTGTGATTTTATTCCGTCGCTAGTCTGGACAATGCGTCGGAATTCGTGTGACTCGACCCCTTACGATGCGTTATAGTCATATCTCTATAGTCAAAGCCCACCTGTACAACTTAGCTTCATGGGTTGCACAATTAGTGAGGTACGTATGTGAATTACTCTCGGAAATGATTTACACTTGGGCTCCAAACACCCAGGTATCAAACCTTTTTAAGGCCTCTAGCACACAAAAAGCCTCACGTTCAATCGCTGCCCACTTTGTTTGGCATTTAGTCAGTTCTTTGCTGAGAAAGGCAATGAGAATATCTTTCCCTACATTGTCATTTTGTGCCAATTTAGTACCAATGGCTGTCGCAGAAGCATCGGTATAGAGCTGAAAGGGCCGATTCGGGCATTTAATCCCACTTGATAGTGTTTGGGATATATTTTTTTGTTAAATTCGTAAAAGGTAACACAATGTTAGAAAAATTTGAGATATAGTCCCTATAATAAGTGGCAAGGCCTAATAAGCTACGAACTTCCTTTGTGGTAGGTCTCGCCCATTTTTGTACGGCCTTTGAGGATTGGGAGCATGCTTGGAGGATCCTATCACATGTACTAAAAATTTGACATTTGTTTTTCCAAAATCACTATTTTCTAGATTAACAGAGAGACCAGCTTCTCTCAGTGTTTAGAAAAATTTCATTAATGTGCTTCAAATGCTGGTCCCAAGTTTTGGAAAAAATAGCCATATCGTCAATGTAGGAGCGCCAATAATCCTTATGAGGTTTGAAAATCTTCTCATTAGATTACTGGAGAGTATTTCTTGCGTTTATCATACTTAATGGTAATATCTTCCATTGGTCCAGAATGAATAACGTAAGGTTTTGCTTCTTCCTTCATAGGAATCTGCCTTTAGTTAAATCAAGCACGGATATGAAATTAGTACTACCTACCTCAAACAGCCGTTCTTTAGCAATTTTTATTGGATAGATATTCAGTACTGTAAAGTTATTCAAAAGTCGATAGTCAATGCAGAGTCTAACGCTTCCATCCTTTGCAACACAGACAACTGGGTGAGCCCAATCGCTTTCGCTTTGTTATTTGGGTTCAAATCGAGCAATTCTTGAATTTGTCGATCTACTTCGTTACGTAGCGCTATTGGAACACGATATGTTCCTAATTTCTTTGGAGCATATTCTTCTGCGACCCGCACAGAATATCCTTCAACATGTGCATGACCCGGTTTTAAGCTAAACACATCTGTTTATTCTTTCAAAATTTCGAACAGTTGTTCTCTCTGTAAATTTCCCTTACCCCTGTACAGTTCACTTTTTATATTTGTGACTGACTTAAGTTCGTTGGTGCAAATGTGAACCCCCAAAGTCTTCGTCTTGCTCACATATTAAGCCAACATGGTTAGTTCTGACAACACAGGGTCGAAGTTTGAATGTATTTCTTTGCAATTTCCATCTTCTTGTTCAACTTTAGCTGAATTCGAACGAGTCAATTCGATTATCGTAACTGGACCTATCCATGAATTCAGCAGTTTATGGGACGGTAAAAGGAGCGCAGTACTTTGTCTTTAACCTTAAATGATTTCTCTCTAGCTCTTAAATTGTAATGAGAAGTATATCTCTCTTGCTATTTCTCAGAATTTTACGCAGCTATATCATGGGCTTTCCTCAATTTTTACACCAAATCTTTCAAGTAATCTTTAACAGAGCGAGAAGCAGTTAAGGGAATTTGCCGCTCTTCCTACCATATTTCTTTTACAAGTGACAATTGTCCAGGTGGGATGCGCCCTTACACCAACTGGAAAGGTGACATTCCGGTAATGGAGTGTGGGTCTTCCATATAAGCAAATAACAGGTATGGAAGATGCAAGTCTTAGTTGAATCCATTTTCATGCATGTTTTTATTTAACATATCTTTAAGAATCTTATTCCATCGCTCCACGTCACCCATAGCCACAGAATGACCTGAAGTGGAAAATCTTGGAGACACTGTTAAATTTTCCGTTGGGTTTTCAGACACTTTTTTCATTAAGTTTGCCTTTAATACATTATAAATCTCAATTTTCTCTTTTAAACCCGTGTATGATGTACGGATAAAAAGCTCATTAACAAGCTTATTAGAAACAGCTCAAGTTATTGAGACTGTGTGCTTCATGAAGGACATCATCTAACTTCACGTTGAAGATTCTTAAGGGAGTTACTTCTTTTACTTTGAATGCTGATTCGATTTCAATTTTCCCTTCACATTCAGAATGGGTGTGTTCCACTAGATCACTACATACTACCGATATCTGGGCACCTGAGTCTAAAATGCCTGTCAAAAGTTTTTATCCACATCTAATGTTTGATTTTTATCTTGTCGAAATTTCTTTTCGTTTCACCAGATACAAACATCGATGTAGTTATTTCAGCTGTTAAAACAGTTGGTTCAGAAATATTGTCTGAATGTGTCACTCTGACAGTGTTAGTTTGAACCGTCCGACTAGAGTTCCTCTTCGGACAATTCTTGTTAAAACAAAAGCGGGATGTGTGACCTACACCACACGAGTAACAAGTCGGCGCCGGGTTTCAACTTATTTTTACATTTCAATATTGTTTATATGATAATTTTACCAGCGATTGAATTAAAAGTTGAGAGTAATTGTGAGCTTATTGAGACAGAACCACAAAATTTAACCATTTACAGTAAAAGAATCATTTCTCATATAGTCATAAAAGTTTCTGGAAATTTTCAACTAAGTTCGACAAGGAGAAATGTCCTAACAAATTTTCTTATCTAAAAAATTTACCCTTTCGCTTTTAAAATTAAAACTTTTACTAATCCCGAAGTTTAATGATCGCGTATTATTTTTAATCAATTATACTAATATCGAAAATAGGAATTATTCAAAGTGAAAGTTTTGAGAGTGTCTTACCATTTAACATGTTTGAGGGCCGCTGTGACCTTCTTGGTTAGGGCGTCGTTCTCAGTAGTGGAAGGTAGTGAATTCAAATCCCGGCTTAACCGACAATCCGTCGTGCACACTAAAGGCAGTTGGAATACGTTAAATAGGTAAAAGTCAATGCCCTGGAAATTAAATTTGAATCTGACCGTGGTAAGTCAAGTATTATGGGGTCTTCTGCTTGATTCCTGCTTCAAAATCACGAAGACTACACCCGGTTGCTTCTATCTAATTGGTAGTGCCCCTACTCAGGGCTAGGGACTGGAACAATTTAACATGTTTGATACCAAGAAACTAACAAAGCATTTAAATATTTTCCGTGTTTTTCCTTCAAATACGGTTTTCATAAATAATGCCGGATTTATGAAAATTTATTTCCAAGGATTTTTTAATAGAAATTGTGCCGGGCTTGCTCCCTTGCGCACTATTAAGGTGAGTAAGGGAATAGACCCAACAAACTTTAAATCTACCAGACTGAATAATGTTCAAGCAGAGACCAAAAACAAAATGCGGAATTCCCTTTATTCATCAGTGGCTAGGGTTGAACGCACGACCTTCCATTCAGCAGAGCACAATCCTACAACTAAATCAATTTGAACTCAATATAAATGAGGTTCATGCATATTTTTTTCATTAACAATTAAGATTTTTTGTAATTAATTTTGCTCAACATTTGTCTTTGACTTTTTACTTTTCCACGCATTTATTAAAAGCAAGTTATATAAATACATGGTATTTTTAAAGAGTTAATTTTCTGAGCAAAATTTTTTCGTGTCCTGCTTTCCTTAATCAGTATATAGCAGTACTCCAGTTATCCGAATCGTTTTTAGAAATACAGAAAAATAAATTTGAATTTAAAATTTTGATAGAAATTAAAATTTCCAAATTTTAGTATAAATATTTCAATAAATTAAAATTATAGCAGCAACAGAAATTATTAACATTAAAAATATAAGTTAGTAAATAATAAAAAATTTGAAACATTAATATTATTTGTTATAAATGTACTAATTCAAGTTTAAATATATATATGCTGATTACTGTTAGATAATAAATATATTAAATAAATAGTGTTATTAATAAAAATGTTATTAAAAAATTAAAAGTTAATTATTAAATAAATTTACTATTATTATTTTTAAAAATATGCTAGTGGCAGTTTAATCTTATATATTAAATAGATTATTATTAAATAATATATGTGATATTAAATATAGTTTTATTAATTAATAGTTATAATTAATAATTAATAGATATTAAATAATAGATGCTGGTTATTATTAAATAATAAATGAGACTGCAAATTTTATTTTTATTATTATTTTTACATTTTTTATTTATCATTAAAATGTATGCTTATTCTTTTGTTGTGTTATTCCATTTTGTGTTTTCTCGCTCTTTCTTTGACCGCACCCCCGTTTTAGAGTAACCCTTGTAAATTTGCAACATCGCTCTCCCTTCCCCCTTTGTTCCAAAAATATCCAGCTCTAAGGAGCTGGTTTCGTCGACAAAAAAATTTTGGACAACAAGACCAAATCTCTTAACAAGAAACTTAACTGAATAGAGTTAGATGACTTAAAAAGGAACAAAAAAAAAAAGATTTTTTTTTTTATTTGTTGATACCAATCTATTGTTGTTATGTGAAACACAATAATTCTTTAATTGGTAAAGAAAAACTTCTGTTGTCTATATGAGGAAAAGTAAAAGGTACAGAAATTAAAAATTAAATGAAGAGGAAACATAGAGGTCGCTGCATGTTTATCATATTCTGACAATAATTGAGAATTAATAATTTAAGTAAAGAATAACAATTTTTACTTAAAAATATCATTTTAAATGTTGTACACTTTCTCTCTACTGTGTTTATTTTTAAATATTTTTAGAGTTTATGACAGAAACAAATTCTTACTGTATTATTTAGAAAAATGCAAATAAATGAAACTTTAACTACCAGTATAGAAATAAAGTTATTTTATATGTATATATAAATATGCAGGCCACCAATGATGGGTAGGTCAGGTGATGGTGTCTGCACCGTTAATTATACGGCAATCGTGTTTCAGGTGTACAAACATCTAAAATGACAGTTTCTAAACATGGAGGAAGAATGGTTTCCCCCATGGTATTAAAGAGTATGTCCGCTGACCGCGGTAATATCACTGGTAGATATTTATATCTGTGGTAATATAAACATTAAAAAAGCCAAAAAAAAAAAAAAAATGAAATCACACTCTGTACAGCAGCTAGCGTTACTTGGCCTTTTACTATTTTATTTGTTTAATCTATATCTAAAGTGAAAATATTTCTAAATTAAGTTTACATATTAAGTCTTTATATCGTACAGCAATAAAAACGAAACATTTACAAAAATGGTGTTTTAATATTTCATTGGATATTTCCAAAATTTAATGTCTGCATTTTTTTTTTTTTTTTTTTTTGTAAATTCACAAATGAATTGCGAAAAATGCTTAAAATTCATCATATAAAAATATTATTTAAAAACAAGTTAGGGTAAAAGTAATTAATTGTTCTTGATCATGTATATGTTTCTCAAAATAAAAATAAAATAGCAGCAAGAAAATAAATAGAGACGTGTTTGTAATTTCAGTTGTGAAATAAAACCTGAAAAAAATTATACGACATTAGAACAAATATATACATACTTACTTTTTATGAATAGATGTTCTGTCACGCAGATATTGGTCTGTAAGATCGAAATACAGAAAATATTTTAGTTAATGCTTTTTGCTAGCTTTCAAGAATAACTTTAAAAAAATCTCAAAAATTTTCAAATTTTAGTACTAACTGTGCAGAATAGAATATATAATTGTTGAAAACATTAAAGAAATTACTTTTATTACAAGATAGTGAAAGTGAGGATAAAATTTTAAATTTATCTTATGGAGAATAGTTAAACGTTTGTTAATTTATAATTCCAATTTTTGTTTCTCAACATAAGCAGAAATTTAAATACTTAAAATCGTATTTATATTGTAATTAATTGGAGGTATGTATGCTTTATACACAAAATTTACAGCGAAAAGGAATTTTTCCTTTTAAAATATTCATCCTTATTTTCATTGATGCTATAATATGAAGATATATTATCTTAATGTGAAATAAGTTTCAAAATCAATAGGTTAATATCATATTCTTAATATAATTCGCTACTTGTAAAAAAGATGTGTAGGTATTATTTAGAATGTTTCCTTTTCTTCATAAAGTATGACATTTATTCTGTGGTAACTAATATTGTCTGGATTTATTTACTTGCAAGTGCTTCCATATTTTTATGTTTATTGTGAATTTATACTAAGGTTACTTCTGTTTCTCAAATATATTGAAGCATTATCCACCCTAAAGTTTAAAATTATATATAAAAAATAATTTTGTGAAAAGTTCAACTCATTAACTTAGGAATTTTTCCACAATATTCATTTTTTGAATTAAGGTGTACAAATTTCAAGTTATTAAAACTTTCTGATATTTCAATTTATTGTAAAAATAAAAATACTACCGATATTTTTTGTGTGATCAGTGATACATTTTTTATATTAATTATTTTTATTGTCATCTGAAAATAGTTTATTTGTAAAAGCGTGAAGTTTATTTATTATATAGCATTTTGATTTGTTTCTGTTTCCAAAAATTATCACAGTAAAATATTGTAAGCAATTACAATCATATCATTTTTCAGTGCTAATACAAAGTAGAATTAAATATATATATATTTAATTTGGATCTCCACAAGTGTATCTTGCAATATTTTGAAAATATGGGAATCTACCATTGAAAGGAAAATAAAACCTTTAATATTCTAAACTTTTCTCTGCTTTATTTTAACTTACTTATAAGAATTTTATTTCTTTTTGTATGTGAAAAATTATTTTCAACCTTAATTTAATAACAAAAAGTTTTATCATAACTTTTATATATCTTTACAAAAAATGCTTTTAAACACCTTTTATTAATTATGTTAGTATTTGCTTATTATGATAGAATATAACTTAGTACTTTCATGTGAATTTTTTCTATATTTTGTTTGCAGAAAAATGTCTAAATAATGTATTAACTTGTGCCATCATTCCTTTTTCATATGATGTCCTTCTCGATACATGTTTTGGACTGAATGTGTTCCTTCTAAATTGCTTTCATTAAAGAATGAAATACTATGAATTAGGTAAGACAATATATATTTTTTAAAAAAAAACATAATTTTGTAATATTTTTGAAATAATTTTTGTATTTCCTTAAATAAGCAAGTGTTTTATAGAATATTCTGGCTACATACCAATTTAACAGAAGGTATGATTTTCTTTCATATTAGCGGTTCGCTTTGACCAATATATTGTGCCTGGTACCAGATTGACCTTCAAAGAAAGGTGGGAAATTTTTCGTAAAATAGCTCTAGAGAATACCGTGTAGGAACTTGTCTTCCTGGAATCGAAATGAAGGAAATCCAGAACTAATTATTTCCAAATTCTTGCAAAACACATAAACTTTCTTTTTCATTGTTCACACGGTTAGCATTCCGTTTCTTCCCAAACGTCGCTTCATTGAAAACAAAAATGTAAACTTTTGAAAATCTGGAGTTTTGACATTTAAAATACGATTGCCGTAAGAGTATATTCTGTCTACAATGTCTTCTTTCGATCTGAATATTTATTTCATATTTTTGCTGATATAAATATTTACTGACATCTGCTTGCAGAGTTTGGAAAATCAATTATTAAATTATTCATTAGTTAAAACTATTCATTTAAAAGTCGTTTATTTAATGTTTTAATGTTTTTGTTTGGAGAAAATTTTTTTTATTTGACTCGTAATTTTGTCGGCTTTACATTATAGCCCCTTATATTGAAAAATTCTTTCATTCAAATGGTAGAAGTTAAAAATCTATACATTTTTTCTCTTTTTTAAATGTTTTTTCTTTTTAAGTGCTTTTTCATTTAAATGTTTTTTTCCTTTTTGTATGCTTAAATATGCAGAATATATTTCTTAATTAAACAGTTCAATTTATATAAAAACAAACTTTTTAATTGAAAAATTAGTTCAAGAAATTTATAAGCAAATCGCACATATTTCTCATGCTACATTGTAAGATTTTAAGATCGTCTTTAAATGATATAAATTTATTGAAAGAAAAAACTTTATACATTTAAATATATTTTTTTATCTCTGCATCTTTAATTCTTGATAATAATTTGAATCAATGAAAAACTTGAAAGAACAATATAAAGTGCATCAGTTTTGAGAAAAAAAAAATATTTTTAATAATATAATATATATTGCTTGGCTGAAAATTTCAGATTATATAAAATTTAGATAATTTTACTTGAATTTACGTGTGGTTTGATTTTTGATTTAAGAAATTTACAAAATTTTTTGTTGTTTGCATTGGCGTTCCTTTACTTATCTGAAATTTGCATTGAATATGCTATAGCATAATTTAATTATCTAAAATGAAATCAGATAAAGAGAGAGAGAGACTTATTAACAACTGTCTTCTCTAGTTTTGGAATCGGAAAAATTGGTTTTATAGTATAAAAATGAAATATAACTTATCAATATTACGTTGCGTGATTTAAATTCTTTACAATAAAAATAATTTTGGTTTGAATTAATAGTCTGAATGATATAATTTAAAAAGCTATTTTAGATGCGAAATTTCCCATAAAGTTAAAGTTGTTTTTCACATGAATTTTTGGAAATAAAGGGGCGCCAATTATGCTAACTACGCCACTGCTTTAAAGTATCATTTTTTTTAAAAAATAAATAACTTCATTTACAATTAATGTAAACTCAATGTTGATTCTATTGATATAAATCAATCGAACTATATATATATATATATATATATATATATATATATATATATATATATATATATATATATATATATATATATATATATATATATATTATTTAATTAAATATAATAAATATATAACAGTCTACATATTCAAATATAAGATATACCATTTATCAAGTACCAGACCAGAGGTGAAATAAGTAACAAAGCCTGTGGGACAGTATTTTTGTGTTAATTTTTATCCTTTCCGTCAGATTTTATTATTTGAAATTGCTCGATGCTGAAAAAATATATGATTATTTTGATTATAAAATAAAATGCTGCACAAAATATAAGGGCATGCCAAAAATTCTTTCAGTATAGTGTAATACTAAATTTAGAAAGAAATGCATTTGAAATATTACACACGTGTAATCTACATAATAGTATTCTATGTTATTTAAGCAGACACATTTTATTTTTAAAATAAAATAAACAAACAAAAACGCCACTTTCATATTTCCGTCATCAGTTTGTAGAAGCTTTATATATCTGCAAAATAATTAATTTATCACTACCCGGGCACTTATGAACCCAGTCAAGGGGCAATTAGCATTACACACTTCACTCCTACGCAAACCTGTTTATTGGTTGGGCAACATTCCTTCATAATCTCAGCAGAAAGAACACGGAAACGGAGAAAGAAAGGAGCGTCTAGATGGTCCTATCTTTGTAACCCACATTGGTTCCTTATAATGAAATATAGACCACCCAAGATTGGCCCAATATAGAGCGCCAATAATGGATCTGGACAACGCCACAATTAGCCAATATAGAATAAAGATATTTTGCTACTTGGGGCTATTCCCGAACCAGGACCCACAGTATAGGAGTCAGGAACATTAACTACTCGCCATCGGCCGCCACATAAAATAAATGTCTTACATGTCTGAGAGCCAAAGAAAACCTAAAAAGGCTCGAGAATTTCAAGCTAAAAAACCTAAAGGAAGCCTCTCGAAATTCCTTCCCGAGGGAGCAAATTTTAATTTATGTTATATGTGTTATGTTAATGTTGATTTATTCTTGTTGTGAAGCAAAGAATTTATCTCCCAGGCCACAATATGTTAAGTCGAGCCCTGCCGACACCGAAACAGATTTTACTGGAAGAAGAAGTCTAACGCATTTATGCATGGTATAATTTCGTCTTCAATCAATTAAAGTCAAGTCAACATTAATGATAGGTGACGAGTGAAGACAGTGACAGATAACAGTGGACGCGAGTGAAGATGTTTTTGCCAAAACATCCATTATTAGGTCTTCACAAATACTATATTTTTCTGCTGAGGTTCGACATCTTCCGTTGTCTGGTATTTATATTTGATGTGCAATTTACAATACCAAGTGGATTGGGCCAATATTTTGAGATTTTACGTTAACTCGTTCAAAGATATTTACAGTTTCTACTGAGCATGATAACAAATATAGTGAAATATCTACCGTTATTTAATTTTTGGAATCAAAATTTAAAATGACTGCCCCAGACATTCGTGAATCAAACAATTCGATAATTAAATAATTAAGTATAGTGGTCTCACAGTTTGGCCCCTTCACGTTTACTCACTCTGAATCTACAAAATATTTTCCTGAGAAGAAACCTAAAACAGCAGCTATATGCCACTCTTCTGGAATATTGTAGAAAATTGAAGGATGCATCACGGTTGCTAGTGCCGAAGTTTCACGCTCTATGGTGTATCTGTATTAAAAATCAATTCTACATATCTTAGAAGATTTTACAACAACGAAAATATTTATATATGATAAAAAATATTTACAAGTAGTAATATGAAATGGGAAGAAAAAATAATTACTTCCAGTGAACAAATTGATTCTTATTATATTTCCAAATGTTTTTGTAAATATTTCAATAGACCTCGTCTTCACATAAGTATAGATAATTGGTTTTCTAGCTTACGAACTTGTTTTTATTTGACCAAACTTTCTCAAGATGTATGATCCTCCACTGACATGGTGTGGATGTTTATAGAAATATTAATTAACTTCTTTAAAGTTGTATCTGTCGAGATATTGATATAAATTTTTTTACAGGAGACTTTGTTTAGATTTCATGACAAAATTCTTCGAAAATGAAAATTCATTAAGATTATTTCAGTTAATATTCAAGTCAAAGAGAATGGCTACTTAAATTAACAGAAAATATCAATCCATCATTGCTGGCGATCTGTTTAAACAAGTAAATTTTTTATCTATTGAAATTTTAATAGAAGTGAAGATATTTATTAAATTTCTTTGAAAAATTAAAAGATTCTAAATGTATATTTATTATTTTTTTTTACTAGATTATAAAAGATTATAGCTGGAGTATCTAAAATTCTTGGGTCATCTTCCAAATAACTATTGTCATTTTTTATAGTTGAATTTGGATAATTTTAAATAATTTTGTATGCCTTAAATTCATTTCTAAAAGGTATCGTCGGCGTGTATACCAAAAATCAAATTGAGTAAAATCTTTTGCATGTGATTATTTTTATTCAAAAAGGGGGGATATTTCCGTAAGCAGAACTGTGGCGCAAAATGCTTCGCCAAGATGAACTATTGGCATATTCACTACCGATACCTATGTATAGTAAACCTAAGCTTATCTAACACCTCCTAGAGAAGGAGGTGTTGGATAAGCACTCAAAGAGGCGTGGTCATATTGAACTCTTAAAAGTAGCCTTTCATCTTAACTGGTTTGTAAAAGGTTTACGGGAATGGAAAGCGAAACTTAATGGAGAAAATTAAGAATTACTTTAAAGAAAAAAATTAAAACAAATTTATCTTTTTTAAATACTCACATATATAAATCTAATTTTTTATTTTAAATATTAGTTAATCTCTAATTTTTGTTAGATTGTTTTTTTTTCTATGTCTTCAAAGTGTTTTAATATAACCTAAACTTATATTAATTTTTTTGTATTCATATAAAATAATTGTATAAATTTTTATGTTTTTTATATATCGAATAATTTCGTCATATATAATATTAGTGATTTATGTAAGCTTAAAGGTTTATATAAATCACCACCATTATACATGACTAATTTTATTGGGAATTACTTTTAAAATAGGAGGATCAGAAATTATTTTTTCTGTTTCAGCAGTTAATAATCCATTATGCATAAAATTTTGTCAGTGGAATATTTTTTTCGTTTTGCTACCTGTTTCAATAAAATTAAATTCTTTTCCTAGAGATCATGGATATATTAATAAAAATATCTCTGAATTTTTTAAAATTAAATTCCAGCTTTATGCTTGCTGTTAAATAATTAAATTAATCAAGCTTAAATTTATTATTCAAATCATTTATAAAGATGTAGATTAATTTCATTTTAGAAAGATAGCAATGATAATCTAAACCACAACATTGTTAATGTTCAACACAATTAAAAAGTATTAAATGCGTAAGATAAAACTTATACTTTATTTTGTCATAAATCCAGAAGTTACAATTAAATTTATCATGAATCGCAAACATTATATAGTTAATATTATCATTTACCACATCTCAAATATTGGTACTCATTATTTTTGCTTTTAAAGAAATTTAAATCCCTATCAGATGATTTTTCTAAGCAGTTGTCTTATATTTTACAGTGATTAAGAAATAGAATACTTATAACTAGATATTAAATGATGTAATCATAATGGAATGATTTAAGATAAAAATTTTGACAGTGGAACACCTCAATAATTAGTGAAAAGCAACAATAATTTTTAATGTTTTCTAATTCACTTACAAAGTATATGTAGACTACATATAAAATACGAACATATATGAATTAAATTTGTCAGTTAAAACCAAGAAAAATACAAATCCCATGTTTAAATTTCTCAGAAATTGTAGAAAATCTTAATTTTTAAACTTTTTATTATAGTTTATAGTATATGCAATAATTAAAATGTATATTGAAATATATTGTGATCACCATAAATAATAATAACTTCAGTATAAGATTATTTATGAACTGCTCTTTTGTATTAATCCTTTCCTCCACGTTATTTTAAAATACAGAAATAAATTTTACAAAAATAAAAATACTGAAAAAAATTTCGTTAATCAACTTGATCGATCTCAGGAGTTTAAAGGACCTGATGGGATATTATGACTATTATTCTTCACAATTCATGGGGACATTATTTGTAGGCAGTTGTGTTACTCCAAATATAAAAACTACTACTCATGAATATTTCAATCACATAATTTTTAATCATTTTCATTTGTAATCTCCAATGTAATGAAAATCTTATTACAGCTTAGACCATTAAAATAATTATGTTGAAAATTTGTAATTTCTGTGCGAATTAAAAATCATCAGTATAATGGCTTTTTATTTTGTGAAGTCATTTTATGTAGTGTTTCTTTTTTTTATTTTATCAAATATTTTACAAGTTTATGCATGGATAGAATCTCAATTCTTCCTTCATACCTTAAGAAACGCGTCTCGTCCCTATTATTCAATATAAACATGTTTACATAACATTAATTACTCTTAAACAAAATAAAGTTGCAATTATTTATTAAATTAGTATAGCAATAACTATGGAGATTTAAGTATTCGCTTATTTTTGCTTTGTGGAGGGAAATGTAAAAAGTGATCGAAAATACTCTGTTATAATTAAAAGATACCCGAATAAGTATTTGACAACATTTTAATATATTTTCAATAACAGCACGGTAGTGCATTATTTTTCAATGCATATTTTAAGCTAAATTATTTTTTAATATGTAAAAACAAAAATTGGGTTAAACAGTCATACATAAGTGAAATGTTATATAAAAAGTCGCGATGTTCTTATATAGAATGTAACTTAATTCACTATAATTTTTTGAAGCATTCTTGTACATATTCCTGCCAATTAGACAACGGCTTAGCAAAATCTGATGGTATCGGGTGCGGAACTTTATTTGACACTCCTAAATATCAGAAAAAATTTCATTTGACCGTTAGACATGCATCCAAAGACTAAAAATAAGGCTTTAATTTTTATTTATTTATTTATTTATTTTTTTTTTTTAAGAGTGAAGGGATTGAGCCATAGACCTTCTGTTCCAAAAAACATGGTCTTGCCATTTATTTATCATTGTGAACCCTTTTCAAAGTACTCTGACATCGCATAGATAACCGCTGTTTAAAGGCTAGTCTAGGATACACTGCTTATTCGGGCTATGTTATTGATATAAAAAATAAACTTAAATTCTTTTGACTGATCTTCCTGATCACATATTTTCTATATAATTTTGATATGTCTAATTACACTCTTTTGTTTTCAAAACCGATTTTCACAAGCAATTCAATCTGATTTCGCATCGCCATTTGTAAGATGCGTGATTTATAAAACTCTTTGATTTCACTAATTTCACTATATTCCAATTTTAAATAACTTATCTTTTTTCCGGAATGAATGCGTATAAATGTTTGATATTCTTAAAATCCTTGAAATACGTATTCAAAAAGGAAAAAGAATTCATTGACAAATCCAACTATTTTACGGAAATAAAAAAATATATATCTTTACGACGAATACTGTTGTATTCCTTGAAAAATAGGCATTCCAATTTAATACCATTATCAAAATAATTTATATTCATTCATAATTTAATTCATTTATAATTAAAAGTAACTTATGCGAACAGCATTTTACTTGTACTTTTTGATAAAGACGATATTTTTAATTCTAAATGTAATAAGTTTATTTTTAAATGGTGATATTATGACCCTGATACATCTGATAAATTTTAATAATTTTATTGTTCCTTTCCAATTTTAATAATTTGTTGTCAAAACATGCATATTTCACTCATTGAATTTTCTGCTTCCAAATTGATTAAAGCATATTAAAGTGAACAATTTTTACATTATTATACTACTACAAACCCATTTTTTGATCACTTATTATTTATGTTTTAAAATCTGATTGATAAATGTATCAAATTTCGTAATTTTTCGCTTTATGTTGGGGTTAACTGTAATGTTTCGATTTTCATCGAACTTTTATGACATAATACATACATAGATAAATTAAATAAAGTAAATCTAAATGAAACGCACATTGTACATCTAGAAGAAACGTACATTGATATTATATATATATATATTGGTGTGTGTTACTTAAAAAAGTAAAGAGAGATTTATTCTATTTAATTTATTTATTTTACCTTCTTTAAAATTTGGAGTTACATTAATTTTCTTATATCTACAGTTTCTAAAGAATTTGGAACTATCTTACTCTTAATTTCAAATACTGGCTGTTTAGAACGGTCATTGGACGCTTTTCTTAACATTTTAAAATGGACATTTGTTTTTTTTTTTTTTTTTTTTTTTTTTTTTTTGAAAAATTAGGAAAAATTGAATTTTAGCTCATTTTAAATGAAAGGATCTCGCAGACCTCCTAGATTTCCTGAATTCATTATTCTTCATTATATTCTTTTAATTTCTTTAAAACACCAATTTAAAATTATATGTTCCCTTTAAAAACAAAACTGTCAAACGACGATTTTTTTTAAGTTATACATTGCTGCCCCCCCCCAACAATGCTTACATAGTTATCTTTTCAATATCTAATTATTTATTATTTGTATAAATTTAGAGAACACCTTTGCAGCTATATCTAATGAAAGTTAAAAAATATGTTAACTAAAAATATTGTGAAATAACATTGCTAAGAGTTAGAATTTATATAAAAAAAATTTAAATAATGATTAAATAATCCTTGTTAATTATTTAAAAGCTAAACTGAAAAATCATCTAATAGTTTTTTTTATCTTAAAGCAATAAAATTAGAAATATTTAAGAAAGAATTATTTGTTTGATTTATTTTGAAATTTGTAAAGAAATACAAAGAGAACTCAACAAGCTCATTCTTTTCTTTTCATGGTATTGAATTGAATGATACTGAAATTAAAATTTTTTTACTAAACGATTATATTATTGCATTTAGAATTTATTAATACTAATATTAATTGCAAAAAAGGATAGTATTCAATTTAGTTGATAGTTCTTTAATCTTGCATTGAATTTGAAAAAATAATAATTTGATTCTTTGTAAGTGTACTTTAAGGAATATCATAATAAGAGTAAATTCGCTAAACTTCCTATTGTTAGTGAAATCAAGTAACATGGCTATCGAAAACGATCTTGAAAAGTATGGAAAAGGTAAAAATCAACAGAAATATGCATTTGATCAATTTATGCACTCAACAACTTGAATAAACACCCTTATTCCTTGAGAAATATTAAAATTATTCCCTATTTTCAAATTTGTTCAAAATTTGCTGTTTCAAAATCAATCATAATTTCTTTTTAAGCATTGTAACATTTCTTTTCTATTAAAAACTAAAATTTTTAACATTTAGATATCTTGATAATCGGGAGTTTACTGTCTCAAAATTCATAACAAGCATATAACTTGTAATTAACAAGTATTGTGTGTGACCTAATTGATTAATTTAACCCAATTAATTACTTAAAATTTGAGTGCAAAATCTTCAAATTCAATTTCCTGAAGCATAAAATGTATTATTACAACAAATAAGAAACATATTTAAATAAGAAACAAAATTTCACTTGGCATATTTTGTGCTACCTTTTCCTTGGCATTTATGAGAAAAATATTTACTTCTTCTAAATTAAAAAACCTATACTAAATCAAGAACTCTTTATTTTGAAAATTAAATCATTGGAACAATGTTAGTCTTTATTCCCGCAATTTCTTGTTCGGAAAATGCTCCTACTCCCGCGTGAGAGAACAGTGCACACACATTTCTACCTTCCCCCCCCCTTCCACCTTACTGAAAGAGTGTCTTTTGCTCTCCGCTCTACTGTTACTGGAAGATTTCACAGCGACGAATCTATATTTTCCGAGAATGAATTCCCGCGCGAAGTCTGCCATAACTTTCTGGAACAAGCGTTTACCATAAAATGTTAAACTTTTCGATGAACATTTGATTTTTTTCATATGCATAATTTTGAAATATTAATAAAATTTGAAAGAAAATCTTTGCTACATATAATTTTTAACAATTAAATCTATCGAAAATTTATACGTTTCTCATGTAGAAAACTTTTGTTTTTCTTCCCCATTATACTTTAAATAATTTCAAGAATATCATAATGATATTAGCGACATCATTAATAAACCTTAAAATATATTTATAGACAAGTTTTAGCAACCAACTCCATATATTTAAATCTTTTTGCTAAGTTAAAAATTCTCATAACTTATTATATAAACTATTTTTTATTTCATGTTTGATTTGTAAGCTCATTTTGGTTTCGGAATAAATTTGAATTCATGGAATCTTGAAATGGCAAATTTATCTAAGAAAAATATCCTGAAATTAATTTTCAAGATAAATAAATGAAAGAATTATATATGTGGTAAACTTCATTGGGGTAAGTTTAATCCTTAACCATCAAAATGTGTTTTGAAAATGTAGGATACTTTTAAAATTAAGTAAATATAATTGGCTTTTAAGAGACCTGATGTGCAATAAAATTGTTGAATGAGAACAATAATAGTTCGAAAAGCAACATATCCGATGTTAAAATCTAAACGTAAATAAGAATATTATGCAAGCAAGAAAATCTGAAATATCCAAATTTAGTAATTAAAACTTTTAAAATTTGAAATTTAGAAAAGATTGAAAGCAATCGCATTTAAAAATAATGACGATTTAGTTTTAATACTATAAATTTTTGCATTGAAAGTAAATTCTGTGTTCTATTACTTAAAGATATCACATATTTTAAAGTTTGTTGACTTAGATTTATAAATCCAGTTTCACTTCGTGTGTTTCAGTGACTAATCAAGCAAAAAAATTTTTAGTCGACATGTTTGAAACAATGTTGCGAAATCAATCATAATTTGTGTTGTAGAATAGAATTGCAAAATTGTGTTCCTTCTGGATCACTCGGCGATTTCTTATACTATTTATTCAAGATCTTTTTCTCTGAATACATTTCGAAATACACCTATAATCTATAATTATAATAGTTAAAAACATATATTCTAATGCAGTATTTATTTCTTGAAAAAGGGAAAAAATACTTTAAAAAATGTAAATAAAATCAATAAAAATTCTAAAATATTCTTTTAAATTTAAGATTGTAAAATTTTTGAAATAAAAATTTAATGAGCTAAATAGCGTAAAATTTCCAATATCAAAACTTGTTTATTTTAAGTGAAATAAACATTTTGATATCGAGTAATAGACAACTGTGACTTTCAAAATCCATTGCCCTTTCCTTCAGAACATATATATTTTCAATTTTATTTTCATTTAATTCTAGCAGAACATTTTTGTTGACATTGGATTAAAAGAATTGCACATCCTCTCATGGAAATATTTCACATTTTAAGGACAGTATAAACATAAATAATCGGAAAAATTGAACAATATTCTTTAAAGAGAATTATAGATCATAGTGGATTCTCTATGATGATATTATTCGATATATTGATTTATAAAGAAATATGTTATGATGGTGAAATCGTATAATAATTAATGTTGTCTCTTGAAAATTAATCCAGAAAAAAATTTATCAAATGCACGATGTATTACTTTTTTTTTTTTTTTTTTTTTTGTTCTAGTATGTAATCAATGCAATGAAATTAAATGCTTATTTATAGTGTACTAAAAATTTTCTACGAAATAAAAATGCACACGGTGATAATCGCTGTATATATTTTTATTACAATAGAAATTAAACATTTCACATACATTACAAATGTGAAAGATTTATTCTCCTTTGCTTCTTCTTTTTTTAGGAATATTTCGCTTAAATATCATACTTCCAATGAATTATATCACTACATGAATAGCTAAATTCTACAGGTGGATTTTAATTTTTCTTTACTACTTTCCAATTTTACTACTTTCGAACCCCAATGTCCGGTTTCCTTCAACTCTGAGAAACGAAATCTGATCTGAAGAATGTGGGGGGTTAGAAAGGGGGATGAAATCCCTTGGTACAACTGCAGTCCCACAGCTGCGTTCTGAAAATTGACTTTCACAGGATGTTACTTTTACCGCCAGAAGGAAAAATATATCATTCCCATAAATCATCAATACATTTGGTATCTTTAAGCTGAAAATACTTTTCAACATGCAAATTCAGGCAAAATTATCTATTTGTAAATAAAATAAAAAAATCAGAAGTCATACACAACTTATTTAAAATATAATTAACAGCAATTTTTTCGTCAGTCTAATATAAATTTTTAAGTAATGCTAAATCATTACAATTTCTTAAATTTCTCATTAATTCAAAACCCCATCAAAGATTATTTAAAAGTTATATAAAAATAAAAAGGAGATTTTCTCATTTTTAATAGTTTTGAATGTAATCACATATTATAAAACACATTTTCATCAGCTATTTTATCAACAAGCACAAATGCGTTGAATTTTAAATTTATGAAGTAAAAATAGTTTGTACATAAAATTTTATTTTTAATTCCAGCAACTGTTATAATTCATAATGATTGACTAAAATGACATAAAATAGTATTATCTTCTAAGATAAATTTGAAACTTTAGCAGTTAGCTAATAAGAGACAATTTTATTCAGTTTTAGGAAAGATTAATGTTACAATAAAAAACCTAGTTAGGCGTTGTGTCTAAAAATGACCATTGAGGGACACAAACATTTCATAAAAGAAATATGAATGCTTATTTATATAAAAATAAGAGAATTTATGTAACAGTGAGATATTCTTCTTTGCAAAAATGTAAGTGTTGAAACACAACTATGTGGTGACAAAACAGAGGATTCCTATTTCAGGATTATTTTATTAGAATTTCAAGCAAGTATAAATTAAATTTTTATTTAAGCATCTTCATTCATATGATTGAAATTTATCAAACTATATTTGTAATGAAAGTATGTCAAACCTTAGGTTGAATTTTTATAAGGCGGCAATGTTAATCAATTGTATCATTCTGTTAAATATGTTAATATTTCTTAAGGTTGGTTTGTTTGTCACTCAAAAGTCATTTTTGCGCACAAAGACAATTAGACCAGGACCTACGGTTTAAAGTGGATTCTGAACTACTACAAACATCCATGCCCAAGGTGAGATTCGAACCCACGAACAGTTGAAACGAAGGCAAGAGCGCTAACCATTCGGCTGCCAGCTCGGCTAATATTTCTGAAACTAAGTTAAAAAGGCCAACATATTGAACAATGACTAATTTACAACTAAACAAGGCTCATCTTTTCTAAGAGAAAATATAAAATCAAATGTTTTAACTTTAATTTAACTTTATTTTGCTAGTAAATATAAATTTTAAAGTGAAATTTCTCTAAGAAATGTATCATGAATCACATGTATTATTTAAAATATTGAATAAATAGTAAATATAATATTTTCTATTATATCTCCAAAACTGATTTAATTTTGTTACTTGAATTCATATAAGAAACTACGACTTTTTAAATTATTGATTTATTTTTTATTATTAAGGTAAGATTAGAGTACATTAAATTATGAAGCAAATACACTATTTATTAAAGTTCACTCCCTCAAATATTTAAATTGAATAAGAAATTTTTCTAGGAAACAATAAATAAAACTTCAATTTATATGATGAAAATTAAATAAGCTGTTATTAAATAATTTATTAACAACTTGTTGAAAAATATTTAATTTAAGAATTTAACTGTGAAACTTTTCACTAGTTTATAAATTACTGTTACTAATTTTAATTTGTAGTACATGAATAGTAATTTAGTTAAGTGTATTTAAATAACATAATGATTCCGATTCATTTATGATATGTATGTAGACAAGTATAACTCATTTATAGAAAACAAAGTACAAAAGTATTATAATGAAATTACTTAAAAAATAAAAATTTAAATTCTCAACATTTTATTGAAGTCTACATTATATCCAATAATGAAGATGCACACGATGAAATGTACATTAATTTTTAAACTCTCATTTGTGCAGAACTAACAGTCATTAATATATGTAATAGATTCTACATACATTATACAACAAAAATAATAGTTATCAAAACTGGAAAGCTCTTTTCTTGGTACCAATTACTTGTCATCTAATAAAAATAATTATGAAAAATTATAAAATAACAATTGAAATTAAAAAAACCTAGAATTCAGCAACTAAAATAAAAAAAAAAAAAAAAAAAATACCCTTCAAAAGCAAGCTTGAAGTCCAAAAAGTATTCTATTATTTTATAAGAAATTCCCTTCCAAAACGTCCTTAACTCCGCCTAGTTGTAAACATAACGTCATCAACCCCTCCTCTTTGCTTGACGACATCTGTAATCAATAAGCAATCTTGTTATGGTGCTGTAGCACCCCATAACAAGATTACTATCATCTTCTTGGCATCCTATTTGGCTAGGAATTTGGCGTAGAATCGGAGCAGTTCTGCTTACGGAAATATCCCCAGAATGAATGCAACAAATCTCCAGAAATAATCTTTACAGGATATGTATGTGCCACATCTTTATACCTTGATTGAATGCTTTGAAGCATAAAGACTTAAGAAGTTGTAGCAACATCATTTGAATTTGCAGTAAAACCAATAACATTACCACCTTTATACTCTACAGCAGCTTTTAGATAAATTTCATCCATCATTGAAACTACAGGTCTTATCATTTTCATTTAAATGCATATATTTATCATTAATGTAAGATAAAAAATTATCAGAACTTTGTTCTTTTAAGGGATTTGCTGCTTAGTTAATAAATAAAAGTTTTAATGTATCAGGAAGAGGCAATATAATAAAAGAACAATTACGTAAAAATTTATAAGAATGAGGTGATATGGAATATAGCAAAGCACAAAGGGTTAAAAAATCAGGGGAATATCTCCGAAGATGCTTCGAACTTTGTAATAATAAAATCCTTGATAAAGTCCAGTAAATTATTGTTATCAATATAGACATTTTTAATTCATCATTGATATGTACAAGTAAATTAAGTAAATTATCTTTTCCTTTATTATCAACAATATATTTTTCAATAGATCTTAAAATATCAAATATAAACTTAATGTTGTTGGTAGTCATTGGATAAATGTAATTATCTAATTTGTCAAGTTTAACACTTTTAATTGTACTTACCACAGATAAAGATTTGTAAATGGTGACAGCAGCTTCTAATACTGGTCATGAAGCTGATGTTAAAAATAAAAATATAACAAAACTATCCTTTTTTATGATATTCCAGTTAGAATCAATGACAACAATTTCTAAGCAGTTCTTCAGTTCATCAAAAGAATTGAAGCAAAATTTTTTTCTTCATACAACTTTTTAGTCAACCACGTCTTAGTGTATATATATATATATATATATATATATATATATATATATATATATATATATATATATATATATATTCTAACATTACTACAGAAGAAATCTAATATTACTTCATGATAAATAAGCATGTTTTAACTGTTTTGTTTGTATATATGACATTTATTTAAAACAAATTTTACTTTTAAAACACTTCGATATGTTAAAGTTATACACGAATAATTACTACAATTTAATGTTAGAATATTATTACTATATTATAACTATTTAATATAAGCAAAAAACTTAACCTGGAATTTTTAGTAACATTCAAGTATTGTTGAGGGATGACTTTAAGCCATTTGTTGAGCATTTCTTTAGGAAATTGAAAAACACTTATTTTTTCAGTTTTGTCGTAATTACCACGACACATTTGTAGGAACATTGTACGGAACATTTGTAGCGCATGATGACATTAATATCACTTGAAACTAAAAGAGATATATTACAGACTTTAGCCACCAAAAATACAAATCCGCTGGAAAATTGGCGACACAAGAATTGAAACTGGTTCAACAGCTTCGCCTCCAGAGCATGAGTCATACAGGACGGGAAATAGTGGTGCTTCGGCTTTCACTGTAGGAGGTGTTGCCTAGGCACACTGGATCTACACCTGGAGTTATGGTCTGGGGAGCAATTTCTTATGGCAGCAGAAGCACTTTCGTGGTTATCCCACGCACACTGACAGCAAATGTGTACGTCAATCTGGTGATTCAACCAGTTGTTCTGCCTTTCATGAGTACCATTCCAGGAGATGTTTTCCAACAGGATAACGCTCGACCTAATACTGCTGTTGTAACCCAACGTGCTCTACAGGGTGTCAACATGTTGCTTTTGCCTGCCAGATCACCAGATCTGTCTGCAATTGTGCACGTATGGGACATCATTGGATGACAACTCCAGCGTCATCCAGAACCAGCATTAACCGTCTCTGTATTGATCGACCAAGTGCAACAGGCATGGAACTCCATCCCACAAACGGACATACAGCAGCTGCATGATTCAGTGCATTCACGTTTGTATGCTTGCATTCAAAATTCTGGCGGTTACACTGGTTATTAATGTACCTGTGTTTCACTTCTGCAATGGCTCTTCTCGGACTTAAATTAACCTGGGATCTTAAAATTGTAATCAATTACGTACGTTACCTATATAAATGTATTGCTGAAATTTCATTACTCTACAATAATTATTTCTTGGTGTTGGGATTTTTTTTTCCATCAGTGTATTTATCAGCTCATTACAATAAAAGTTGAAAATTGAAATTGTTTTAATTTATATATAATTATTTCTTAAGAAATAAAAATACATTTTATGCTACTTGCGATTAAGGGAAGAGAATGGCATGTCTAAGTAACCAAAGCAAATTCAATTTAATGCATTTCCAATACATTTCAATATTAACTTCGCAACATATTCTTAGAAAATAAATGGGTAAATACAATACTGCTCATTAAAATTGCTACACCAGGAAGAAATGCAGATAACAAAATGATATTTATTGGACAAATATATTATACTAAAAAAAACAAGTGATTAAATTTTCAAAAAATTTGGCTAGATAGATCCTGAGAAATCAGTACCCAGAACAACCACCTCTGGCAGTAATAACAGCAGTTATACGCATGGGCATTGAGTCAAACAGAGATTGGATTACATGTACAGGTACAGATGTTCATGCAGCTTCAACACGATGCCACAGTTCATCAACCGTAGTGACAGGCGTTTGGTGACGAGCCAGTCGCTAGGCAACCATTGACCAGACGTTTTCTATTGGTGAAAGATCTGGAGAACGTGCTGGCCAGGGCAACATCCGAACATGTTCCGTATCAAGGATGGTCTGTACAATACCGGCAACATGCGGTTGGGCATTATCCTGCTGAAATGTAGGGTTTCGCAGGGCTCGAATAAAGGGTAGAACCACGGATCGTAACACACCAGAAATGTAACGTGCACTGTTCAAAGCACCGTCAATGCGAACAAGAGGTGACCGAGGCGTGTATCCAATGGCCCCTCATACCATCACGCCAGGTGATGGGCCAGTGTGCGTTCACCACGATGCTGCCAAACACGGATGCGACCATCATGATGCTGTACACAGAACCTGGATTCATCTGAAAAGATGACGTCTCGCCATTCATGCACCCATGTTCGTCGTTGATCACACTATTGAAGGCGCTCTTGTCTGTGACGCAGCGTCAAGGGAAGCCGCAGCCATGGTCTCCGAGCTGAGAGTCCATGATGCTGCAAACGTCGTTGAACTGTTCGTGAAGACACTTGTTGTCTTCCAAACGAACCCGTTTCTTGACTCACGGCTCGTGACGTGGTTGCACGATCCAATACGGCTATGCGGATAATATGCCTGTTTTCTCGGCTGCTAGTGATAGGTGGCCGTTGAGATCCCATATGGCTTTCCGTATTACCGTCCTGAACCCATCGATTCCATATTCTGCTAACAGTCATTGGATCTCGACCGACGCGAGCAGCAATACTGCGATAAGATAAACCGCAATCCCAGTACGCTACAATTCGACCTTTATCAAAGTCAGAAACGTGCATTTCTCCTTCTTACACGAGACATCACAACAACTTTTCACCAGGCAACAACGTTCAAATGCAAGTTGTGTATGAGGAAACGGCTGAACAATTTCCTCATTTAAACACAATGTAGGTGTCGCTACTGGCGTCTGCTTTGTCTGAATGCACTAAAAAGCTAATCATTTGCATATCACAGTACCTTCTTTCTTTCGTATAAATTTCACGTCTGTAGCATGTCGCCTTCTTGGTATAGCAATTTTAATGGCCAGTAGTGTATCTCATTTTTATGTGTAGAAATAAAACCAATAATATATAGTTATAATTGGCTCGACGTCAATTAAAGCGACCACTGCTGTCCAAATGGCAAAAGGATGGTGGATAACCGTTATACGGGCATGTGCTGGCAATTATACGAACCATACACAACCAATATGGCATTGCTGGCCACCTAGAGTAGAACCAGCAGTGAATCGTACTGCCGGCCCAGCAGCAATGACAACGACCATTTTATTGACGGGGCCAAATAGCGACGGGTCGCCGCTAGCCAAGACGGCTGTCCACAGTGGCCCGATGGATGCCTGGCATCACTATGTTTGCTGAATTGTGACGACATAGTTAAAATTAAAATAAGATAATAAAAAGAAGAGAGTATAGCCACTGGAAAATTTTCACAGGCATAGATCGGTTCTTCGACTAAGCCCCACCACAACGCTCCAATTTTTTTTTATTGGTTTCACGTAATCTTTCAAAATCAACTTTTCTTCTTTTATTATTTTTATTTTTTCAAATGGCAAAAAGAGATAAACGGTACAAGCTAAGCCCGTCACCAACAACATGTGGACCAACGGATACTTTCCATACCTGAAGAAATTCAACCGTGAAGTCCTATCAATTTTAATCTCAGAAACTTGGATAGGTAATTTGGCAGGCATGTTTCCGCATCATTGAAGAATCTTCTGCAATTGATAAATTGAGCCCTTATGGAGAAAGGACAGTTTCTATTATATACACGTCAGTGAGTAAATTTTCCTTCTGCCTGATGAATGTAACAGGGGGGGGGGGACATCTGTTGAAGTGACCAGAACTTTTGACCATCGACCCCTGGATACCAGGTATTCAAGGTCACAGGAAAGGGCATCTTTTGTTTGCCTTTTTGTTAAACACAAAAGCATGCAACTCCATGCTTTTCATGCGTCATTGCACACTGCAGAAAATTTTAAAACCTTTCTATCTGAATTTTTCAAATAAGTGTGAAAAACCATTTCCAAGATTTTCATGTCTTGAAAGTATGTAGCAACAGGTTTCTAATACAGCACATATTTTTCAAACAGTTTGTAAATCTATTGTTTAAATAGATATAAAAAATTATTTCCTAGAGTTTTAATCTAAAGAAAAAGAGAGAAATGAATATAATTAATATATGAAAAAAAAAATACTTAGTTGTTGATAAATTGTATTTAACAACACAAATCATATTTAACATTTGCTGAGCATTGAATTTAATAGACGTTCTTTTAAATTTATTTTATTTTTGTAAACTAATTTTTAAGCTTCTTAAGTATTTTTATGCAATGGATTCAGTGATGATTCATTAATAATAATTGATGTAAGAACCATGTATAGGAAATAAAAATATTCATCAGAATATTAATATTTTAATGTTAAACCTTTCTATATGAAATGCAAGTTTCATATAGAAATTTTTATTATTTTTATTATATTTTTGTCTAAGATTAGTAACTCTTAAATGAGCCAACACAAATCATATTTGAGAAATTTCAGTAAAAATAAACTTAATTTGAAATAACAATAATAATATTTTTTATACATTAAGAACAAAAAACCAATTGATAGGAATATATTTGTTATAACAAATGTGCATACAAATTAAAATTTGGTAAATTGAAGTTTTTTTTAAATTTATTTTTTATTTTTTTAATAATTCTCGGCAAATATAGCTTTTATTCATCATTGACCATTTCATAGGCTGAGCTTTCTAATGTCTATTGAAAAATCCTCTGTTAAAAAAACCTCATTAAATATGTCATTAAGCATCTTTAACAGTTTTACAACTATCAAGATATCGTTTCCCATTTAAAAATAATTTTATTTGATGATTGAATTATATAAAATTAATTGAATTAAGTAGGTTTTAATACATATATTTTATTTGAGACTCAAGATATTGTTAATTCTCATGCTGGTAAAGTATATGCAGTGGTAAGTCCTGTGTGAAATGAATTATAAACTTTAACGCATTTTTTATACGGTGAACATCATGCAATACTATAAAAAAATGATGTCGATTACCATCTTCCATTTATACTATATCTTAAAATGTAGTTCGAATCAAAAATGCAGTTGTTCTATTAAACAGTTTAAAATTTTGTGACTTGATAGGTAGGTATTTTTGAATAGAATGACAGTATATGTGTGACAATAAATCAATGCAAACAAAAAATTAATTTCACAATTAAGAATAGTTTGAAGATTTTTTTTTTTTGTTGTTGTAGGAATGCATTTAATATGCTTTTACAATTTTACAATTTTCAAGCAAAACCAGAATAGTACTGGAACGGATTTTATTTTTTTCATCCACCACTCTAAGGGGTATAAGAGATTTTTAGTTGTTGTTGTTATTAATGACACTGGGACAAGCCAAGCTCTCTATGCCTCGGCTATGCGAATTTAAGTCAATTGGGGTCGTCTTTCGTTTTATTCAGAGCAGCATAAAGGTGAAAGTACGTCTTTTGTTCTTCAAATCCTTCAATAAATGACAGCACCGGAGGATCTACTCCCTCAATTTTGGCATTGATTTGAAAGGGGAGTAAATTTCTCCAGACCATTGCACCTATGGTAACTGTTCAACGACCGACAACAGGACTTTCGATTCCACGGATTTAACGAGCACGTGTATCACATGTACTCGGTGGGTCTTTGTCGGCATTGGGAATCGAACCCCACCTTTCGGGATGGAGGGCAGATACCCTAACCACTAGGCTACCACGGTCCATAGATTTTTAGCATTTTCATGCAAATGAAAATTCAATGAAATAATCTAATTTAATTTTATTTTAAAAAGCTTTAATTAATAATAATAAACAGACCAGTTATTCAATGAATGTAACGCTGTAAAATTTTGAAGATAATATAAATCTCTAACATTTTGAAGACATTGAACTTGTATATTTGTTATACACAAAGGATTTACTATTATTTAGCATTACATGATGAGTACTTAACCATGAGTGAAGGATATGGCAACAGATTAGTTTACGTTTACAGCAAATCCTAGTAAGCAATATGAATTTGACACAAAAAGTTATTCAGGTAATTTTAAAAATTTACTGGTGATTTCTTTTGTATTTTCTTTATGAATAACTTGTTATAAATAAATATAAAAACTTAAACTTACAAGTTTTCATGAATGAAATTTAAGGTAATCACCACACAAACTACATTACTAAAATATACTGTATCAATTCAAGTATCAATATTCTGTTAACAATTTCATTCAAAGAAGGCAGATTTTTTAGCCATTACGAATATTTATTAACAAATATATATAGTTTTGAAATTTAAAATATCAAATTGCTTATTTAAAATTATTTATTTGAAATCAAAATATTAAAAATTTAAAAATTTTCGAAAATAATTTTTATTTGAGTTGTAATTTTGTTGCCTTTATATTAATACATTATAGTGAAAAATTCTTTTTTGGAAAGTTAAAAGATCAAATGTATTAAATATTTTTTATGCGTACACATAAAATGTTTCTTGATGGTTAATCTTTAACTAACTTTATATTTCAGTTTATATAATGAAAACATGTTTAGCTTAGAAATCATTTTAAAAGAATATAATGAAATAAGGCAAAAGTTATTATGCTTTGTAAAAAGCTACAGATTAGTAATATTCTTGAATGTTATGAAATGGATCGTAAAATGATTCAGAATAAAAATAAGTTCTTTCATTAATATGAATCATCTCTTATTTTATTTAAGAAATATATATTAAAATCATAAGAAAGTCTTATTAAACATTATTAAAAATAAGTTGAAAATGTTTTTTCAAGGAGAAATGTTCTCAGAGTAAAATCATAAGATAATGTTAAGGTAAACGTAATTAATCCGGCAATCATGTATAATAACCAATGATTATTCATAATCCCCTGTAAATTCGGTAACTGTGATAAATTTTTGAAATATATGGATAATCCTGCAAATATATGCCTAATCCCCAATTCATGATGGGAAATGTCATAAATTCCGATTACTTTGTAGAAAATGACATTTTAATTTCAAAGAATAGGTATTTTTAAGCTATATTAAACAATTCGTCCAGAAGAGTTTGAAAAGCATCATGATGACTTAGAATAAAACATGCAATAATCTCTCTCAGTTTAAAAATTTAAATAATTGTGATTTTTTTGTACGTTCATTTCAGTAGACATTATAAGACCAATATATCAGATAATAGTATAAATGATCAACGGAATAAAAAGCTGCACTTTGCTAAAATTGTGTGTCAAATGTACTTAATGTACATTTGACACACACAATTTTAAATATACATTCTTGATATAAATTTCATTCTTGCTTTTATTATCTAATTTTAAGAAAGTTCCGTTACATAATTTGTAAATACTGTAAATAGTTATAGTCTAGAAGAATTGTAAACAATAAAATGTTGTAAATTGCCTTATTGTTATATATATATATATAATGTAAATTTGTTTTATAAGATAATTAGTAGTATGTAAATATACTTTATTACTAACGAGAAAATGTTAACTGCTAATCAAAATGTAAGTGGAAAAAGAATAATTATAATTGTTATAACCAAGAAACATGTAACCAGATTGGTAACTGTTATGTCATGTACTCCCCCAATGTTATGTAACCCTCCTTCATTTTGGATTACAAGAAACAGAATATAATAGGTAGGTTACCATCCGGCTTGGCCACACCATATGATACCAGATTCGACGCGATAAACTAAATGATAGGATTCAGAGTTCATCTTAAACTATTCTTATTAGGACTAGCAAGTTTACCCTTTAAGAGCTAATTAATTAAATTGGAGGTGTGCACAGGAACTCCGCCATCCAAAGTGGCAACCAGCGTCCCATGAATTCTTTTCAAAGGGTTCCCTCATCGAAGTCTTCAGGAGGGAAGCCTTTGAAAAGAATTGGAAAAGCTCTTGTCATACTTCCAATACATTCTAGTAATGCAATGCTGGAAATGTGATGTCAATAATCGAAGTCTTCAGTCATCCATTCTCCCTTTATGTTATATTTCCAATACATTCAAGTCATACAATGCTTGCTTCTAACGATTCCATCCTCCTGTCAGCTGAGTGAACGTAAATCGGAGCCCTTCATCCATCCCTTTCAAAGGATTCCTCATCAAGGCGATTCCCTCTGGTCAACCGAGTCAGCATAAATCAGCTCACCCATGCATCCTTCTTTACTGGGGACAAAGATGTTTGACAAGAGGCTGAAACATTATCTCTGCATGTCTTTCCCATTTCATGAGTGTCACTTCTCAACAAATATGCATTCTTGTCTGCTTTGGGGGATGTTATACAATCAGTTGAATATCCTCTTGTAATCACCACCGCTGTTGAAGTTTCTATTTTCTGCCCACTTCTAAAGCACGTGTCAGCCGATCGCTATTGAATCTGTTATAATGCATTGTCGTTAGATAAATAGGTTTTTAAAATAAATTTCAAAGTCCAGAGTATTTTAGAAACGGGAATCTCCAATTAATGAACAATTATTAGACCACTAAAAGTAAGTAAAAAAGAAAGAAACTATGATTTTAATATTATTTAAAATGAACAATAAAATTTGCAGATATTTTTACTTAGTAGATGACAAATATTTGTTGATATAAGATAACACAGAAGATAATAAGTAAGATAACCGTGTATAATATTAAAATTCCATCCAGATTATAACTTTTGCATTTTTTATTAGAGTTTATTTTATGAAACTTTTCTATGTACTAAATTACCTAATAAATTTAGAAACATTTACATAATTTTTTGTACTACTTTGATTTCTGCTCAATATTTTTTAAAATAATATTCAGATTATTATTACTAGGTAATGTAACGTTCTAAAAAGGCGAGGATCAGTACAGCGCATGCGCGCCAGATTCTGCCGCCTTCCTCCTTTCCGATTATATTGTTTTTGTTTACTTTAGTAAAAGTGTATTCTCAGAGAGGCAAGGCACTGGAGGTGAGCTTGTGGCGATGTCCGCCAATGACATTATCATGATCATTAAGTGAAAAATTGTTTTAAAATATTTGTAAATAGTAAAAATGTATATACTTAAAATTTATCCTAATCAATAACTTGGTTGATATTTGTTGAGTTTGATTTCGTGGTTTCGATTCCGACCAGCATCCCGCTATTTTAGAGTGGAAAGAAAAAAGGATTTCCAGTTAAATTCCCTCCCGTGGAATAGAAGAGAAACGGTTAGTTCCAACCCTTGGAAAAAGAAGCCTCCAGCTTGAAGTATTAATTCAATCCATAGCAAATTTTGTGATGAGAATCTAAGAAATATTGCGCTACTTCTGATTTTCGAATCCATCCTGTCCAAGTATACCGTTTCGGAATTGTGTATTGAAAATTCCTGCTCCTGCAATCAAGAAAAGTGTGATAATCAAGAAGTGTTTTGCGCGTGTGTTTTTTTCGGTGAAATCTCGAAAAAAGGAAGTGAAATTTCGTGTGAAAGTGAAAGTTCGAAATCGAATTCAAAATCGAAAATAAGTGAAAAAAAAATATATATTTAAATATAATTATTTCACTTGAAATGTCGATGCAATTTGATAAGAATTATTTTTGGGTTTTAAAATAACCGAAAAATTGTGTTTGTTATTTTCTAAACTTAGTTAAGAAATTTCGTTTTGAATGATTATTGAAAACATTCTTTTATTTCCCATTAGTGTTTTTTATAACAATATTGTGTGTATGATGTATAATTTCATTAGTTTTATATATTATTAGATAAAATTCTTGCACATTTGCAGAAATATATGGTTAGAATTATTTTCTTATTGGGTACCCTATCCTGTTTAGTTTTGATATGTGATGTTTTAAATGAAAATCTCTCTTAAAAGTATTTTCGTTTTATTGACATATAAGTTTGAGTAAAAATAATAGTTAATATATATCGTATATATGCATACTATTACTGTTAAATTTTGATACCGAATTTCTTTATTTCTTAAAATTCGTATATTTAAATTGTTATTATTCTTGTATGCAAATTTTTTAGTCTAGGTCATGTTCTAAGTGTATCGTAGACTACAGTACAGGTTTGTACGAATTTTAATAGAATTAATTTCTGCTAAGAGAAAAAAAATTGATTTTTAAGGTATATGATATGTTTTTAAGCCAATTCTGTTTCCAAAAGTGAAACGAAATTATTATATTCAGTATTGAAATTTTATCTTAAGTTTGAATATAATATAAAAGAAATATTTTAAGTTAGATATTGTTTTTGTGAAATATTTATATATTTTTTGTGTGCATAATAATGGTAGATTACTTTTGTTTTCCAACTGAAAACAAAAATTAATTTATGAAATATTATAATTTCATGTGAAATTGAAACAATCAATATTGTTAGTTAATCATTTGGGTTTTGTTAGAAACGTATTAAATTAGGCTTAGATTAACCATTAACTATGTCATTCTTGGGAAAAAGTAAAAAGCAGGACTTGTTAGTTTTAGCTTCGGAGTTCGAGGTAGATGTTGACTCAAACTTATCTAGTATATCTATTAAACAAGCTATTATTAAGAGTCCTAACTATGAAGAGGATTTTGTGAAAGAATTGTTCCTTTCTATAATCGAAGAAAGAAAAAAACAAGAACAAATTGAGAAAGAAAGAATTCAAATAGAAACTGAAGAACGGAGAAGAAAAGCTGAAATAGAAACTGAAGAACGGAGAAGAAAAGCTGAAATAGAAACTGAAGAACGGAGAAGAAAAGCTGAAATAGAACTGAAGAACGGAGAAGAAAAGCTGAAATAGAAATTGAAGAACGGAGAAGAAAAGCTGAAATAGAAATTGAAGAACTGAGAAGAAAAGCTGAAATAGAAGCTGAACAACGGAGAAGAGAAGCAGAAAAGGAACATGAATTAGAAAAGCTGAGATTAGAAGCTCAATTTAAACTTACTAATGGATCCCCCAGTGAAGATGCGCAACATTTTCGTAAAGATCTTCAAGGAATGATACATAGATATGATGTAAAAGAAGATATTAGTCTATATTTAATTCTTTTTGAACGCCAGGCACGTCGTGCCCAAATACCTAAAAAATCGTGGGTTTCATATTTGTTAGGCTTACTGCCGTATGAAATCACTCAAATAATTGCACGTGAGCCAGAAGAAGAAGCATAGAATTATGATTACGTTAAAGAAGTTTTATTTAAAAGATTTAAATTGACCCCAGAGAAGTTTAGACAATTGTTTGTAAAACATCAAAAGGAAAATGATGTTACTTGGCTAGATTATTATCATGAACTTTATAATTATTTTTATGGGTGGATCAATGGACTTAAAGTTGATACTTTTGAAAAGTTAAGTGATTTAATCCTAACGGATCAGATTAAAAAGAGAGCTCCACAAGAATTTAAAGAATTCTATTTAGATGAATGGGGTAGTATAAACAATGCACTTCATTCGGCAGAGAAATTAGAAGAATTTGAGGACATTAAGAAAACTATCAAACCAATTAATGTGATGAAGAAGAAAACTATTCAACATTAAAATCAAAGATCATATAGCCCTCCTCACAGGTTTGTGAAACGTGATAATAATCATAGGAATGAAAATTTAAAAAATTGTCATCAAAAATTGAAATTGTCATCAATTGCCTTACCACCTCGGTACGCTACAGTAAAAATACGTGATAAATACACATATTTTCCTATTATATTTCATTTAGTTTAGCGCACACAATTTTCCAATATTTTATCAATTCATATTTACAAATCGAAATCAGTTTTCCAACACATAAATTAAAAATTTATTTATTTTTAAATTATTGAACTAAATTTTTCACTGCTCTGAACTACGCTATTCAGAAATGAAGTAATTAAATATACTTTCCCATTTACATTTTATTCGACATCATACTGAAATATTTGAGTAAAAATCATGATAATGTCAATAACTTAGTTTTAATCAAAGTTTTCGAAATATAATCTGAAGAAAAATTTTCCTGCTGCGTTAAAAAATGAAACAAATTGATTCGTAAATGAAATTATTGTTAAACTATTCAAAGCCTAATATTATGTATAAAAAATATTTTAGCCAATCTTATACTATAATTCTTTACTAAATTTTGATTATTCTCTTGATTATAGTATTTTCTTAAATAAACTGGTTTTCTCATTACTTTTATTAATAAATGTTAAATCGACTCCATTTGACAGGCGTTGTTTATAATATGAGTATTCAGTTAAAGCATTCATTTCTTGTTCGATACTTTTGTTTTCAAAAAGTATTTTAAAATTTTCTTTTCACTTAAATAAATATATATATATATATAATTGTATTTGAAAATTAAACTTTTTTTAGAAACCTTATTTTAAAGGGATAATTATGTTGTTGAAGTAGAAAATTTATTTGATATTCAGAAATAATTCTGAGTGATGGAAAAATATTAATTTCTAATAAAGCAGCATTTTATAAATATTTAATATACAATCATTAAAGGAAAAAATTCCGTTTTAATTATTGGTAAAACATTTGATGAAATATACATGGAACCCATCGAAGTTACAACTTCTTCAGTATTTTTTGACCTTATTATTGGAAGAAGTCAAAAATTGTTTATTGTATATTTTTGACTTTATTCAATAATAATAGCTTGAAAAATACGCTACTATTCAGAAGATGATACTTATGATACTGTTATGGTTTTTCCAAAGACCAATTTCTTTTCAAGCTATTTCTTATCAGGTTTTAGAGCATGTGAGAGGGGAAAAAAGTTGAAAAATACACTTAATTGTGAATTAAAATGGCGTTCAGATACTACAATTTTACTCTCCTGCATTTGTATAATTTTAAAAAATTATTCTAATCTATTATTTCACTGACTCCAGTCGAAAGACTTAATTTTTAAGATATTAAATTATACTATTATATTCAATATATATTCTGAAATCAAATTGAATTATTTAATTTAATAAAAATTAATGGTTTAAATAAATTCAATAATTTATTAATAAATTTTATGTTGCTTTGAAAAATTCATTACGTTCTTAAAATTTTATCGAATTGATAAATATTATTTGTTTCTTTAAAATGATTACCCATGAAGTTTTTTTTTCCTTAATAAGAGGGAAAGTATATTATCTCTTAACTAAAATATTACTTCTCTTATCATTATTTAAAATATATGAGAAAAATTAGTTTTATTCAATAATTTAAATTATAATGATAAATATGTTTCAATGCAGGAATTATTTTAAAGCATTTCAAGCAAATACGAATCAATTTTCTTGCAAACTGTGTCGTTCATTTAATCTATTCAAAACAATTATAAAATTTGAATTAAGTTCTTTGCATGATTTCCAGCTCTTATAAATAATTTTTCCATAACTTAAAGAATGAAACAAAGGATTTTATTTCTTTCATTAATAAAAAAAGAGTTATATCCTGTTGGTTCTATTGGCTTGATTTGTTTGTCGGTGAACGGTCATTTTTTTTTGCACCTGAGGGCTAATTACACCGGGACCTATGGTTTAAAGCAGATTCCGAACCACTAAAACATCCCAGTCTAAGGTGGGATTCGAACCCACGAACTGATGAACTGAACGCATGAGCACTAACCATTCGGCTGCCAGGTCGGCTGTTGGTTTTAGTGTTTTACATTTTAATTCATGAAATGATAGCACAGAACAATATATTCAGGAATCATTGTTCATTGACTGAAAATATGAAATTAGTTTTAAAAGTTTTAACTAAGAGGATAAAATTACGTTCTCTATTGTAATAATCTTTAGTTCTATATAAAAGGTTTTTTTTATTTATAATATATTCTCTTAACTAAAAGTGTTAAATTTGTAAAATTAATAGTTGATATTTTTATTCAGATATGATTTAAAGTTTTGATATGTTAAAGTGCCTTTTCGTTCATTTAAATCAGCAGAAATAATATCTGAACACAGGAATAATTTTATCTGCTTTCTTTCATCGCTGTATAATCAGCAACTTATTTTATTTGATAAAAATATAAATATATATATTGCTGGCATCACATATTTTTATGTTAAGTTTTCTTTATATGTCAATATGTACCATACACAATGTATATATATATATATATGCTTTTCTATTTGTTCTATTGGTTTTGTTAATTTTATATTCTTCCTCTATTTGTTCATTATGTTTGCTTATTTCATAATCTCTTCTTTTGTAATATTACTTCTAATTCTATTTATTAATTAATGCTTAATCTACATCTTCTTCGTCACTTTCTATAAACCCCTCCTCTTACATTCTAAACCTCCTTTCAGCCAATCAAAAGTCGATCATTCTCTCCCAGCTTTCCAATTATAGTGGAGGACCCCCATGATCCAGCTATATATATAAGGACCAATGAGTCTCATCTGTCCTCATTTCTGTCTTGCTTCTGCTTCGAGAAAGTTGTCTCCTGTTTTGCTGTGATCCCCTGTTGCAGTATCTTCAGACCCTTACCTGAAAATGAATCACGGACACAGGAAGTAAGAATTAGTTATAAATATTTGTTAAATTTTTCTTAGCAATTGAGGTAATGCAATTATTGTTTTTCAATGGTTTCTTTCATTTTAATGTTATTAAGTGGACACTGGTTATTGAAATTGACAAATATTCATCAATCAGTTATCTTAATTCACTTACTTAAATTTTTCCTATCAAAACTATAATTTATTTACTTAATATATATTATTGGTTAAAATTAAGTAAAATCATCATCATCGAATTTTATTTGCATTTTTTTTTCTGTTTCAAACTTTTAATTATTTTCTCAAATTTGTATAATTTTCTTTTGAGTCTTAAAATGTTTTTTTAGTACTTTGGAAATTTTTGCCTGTAAAAACAACTATTTTCAAACATGTGTTTTAAGGAATATCAATTCACTTAACTTTTGTGAAACATTCGTTGTATAAATCTGATATATTTTTCGCCTTTTATAATTGTCAAGAAGAGTAGAATTTGGGGAAAAACTTATTTTCTTCAGAAACTAAGGAATGGAAAAAATAATGAATTTATGTTAATTCTAAAGATAAAATTTTTCAATAAATTTTAACAAAATTAAAGAGTTGAGGAATATATATTAACTATTATAAAACTTAAAAATATACACATTTTTCTTAAAATATTTCAAATAACAATGTTGAGAGGGTTGAAAATCTAAAGGAGAATATAATTTCTTCATTAAGAAATAAAGGTTAAGCATCTTCCATGAAAATTAATTGTTTTCAACAGCCTGGGTCCTTTTAAGTTGCTAAAGTATATTTCCCATATTCTTTTAATTTTTTGTACTTTTATTATTTTAATTATTTAATTAGTAGATGAAAGTTAAAATTTTGAAACAAATATGCATTTATATAGCTTTTGCTTATTTATGTAAAATTTCTATTTATGTGGGGATATAACTATATTATTTATTCATAATTTAAACAATTTTGTCCAATCTTTCTGAAAATAAGTTATTTATTTAGATACTGTAAAAAATTTAAAAGAAAATAATATTTTATAAAAAAACTTAACATACATTTTATGTGGTTACAATCTAGAGTATATTTCTTAATTCAGTCTTAAATTTTTAAAAAAAATTTAAATAAAAAATAAGTTGATAAAAGATGTGAAGGATGATTTGACTGATTCAGCTGCTAATAATTTATTTGTTTCATGCATGAATTTACTTAAATAAATAACCACGGCTGTAACTGCCAAAGGTAATTAATTTAGTGTTAAGTTTTCATTTAATTTTCTTTTTGTTCTGAAACCTTTTGTTTTGTGTACTGGTTTATAAAAGATTATGAAGATAGTAAAGTTAAAAAATGTTAATTCTTTTTATACATGCTTTTCTGATCCTAAACTTGGGCTTTACAATATTTTATCAATTATTTTCAGTTTTTTGGCTTAAAATTAGAATTTAATTCTCGCATATAATAAAGCATGAATACACCTAGAAGCACTTTTAGCTAACAGCAACATAAAATTAATCATACTTCTTTTGATAATGTATTGATGTTTAATAATTGATGCAGGTATCACATACTTTCTTTATGTAGCTTCCAAATTTATATGAATATACGTAAATTTTTTAAACTTTAAACACCTCATTGCAGTGGTTATTAATAGACATTAACACTTTGGTTAGTTGAGAAAATAAAAATTACAAAAATGTTGACATTATTTTCTAAATATAATATCTGGTCAAGATGGAAATTACATCTATACATTAGAGCTATATTTAAACCGCATCTATCATTAACATTATATCGAAGTTTAATTTTCACATTGGTTCCTACCTATGGCAAACTATAGTAGAATTAAAGAGTTTGTAAAAATATTTAGATTCAAAATTTTGTGTAATTTAAATAAACATTAAAATATGTGGGTAGAATGCTTAGTTAATTAATCAATTATGTTTGAATTTATGTAATAATGATACCTAATTTTTACTTAAGCTATAATCGATTTCGCTTTTATAATATGTGTTCCTTAACGTATGAAAATAGAGAAAGATTCTAAAATTAATTTAGAATTTCTTTCATGAGTGAAATCATTTGTTTAAAAAGCTAATACATATAATTTATTATTAACTTCTAGCAATATATTTACCAGCAGTTTCTGATTTAATCTAGTGCTTTATATCTTTGTTAGTAATCGTGTTAGGAGACGAATAATTTTTATGTTATGTATAGACTGAGAGATATTTTATTAAATTTGCTATATAATTTACTCAGCTTTTTAAAAATGGTTCATACATGATTTTCTTAAAATATTTTAAAGATCTTTTTTACTTTGGTTTCCTATTTCATTATTTAATTGGATAATTTATTGATATTACATGGTTTTATCAGTGATGGTTTTTATTCTTTCAACTCAAGAAGTATATGCACTTACTTTATGAGTACTGTAATAAATGATCACCATTTTATACTATACTTAATTCGAATTATTCATTATTATTGTTTAATTATTGATAGTTATTATTATTATTGAAAATGAACATATTAGATAATATTAATGAAGACACCCAGAGAAATAAACTATCCCGATTATTTATTCTACATTTTGATCCATTTCAAATCACTTTTAATTCAATTGCTTTATCAGTACAGTGAAAAATATGCTCATCATTTTGTAATATATTTAGTTCGAATTATTGGGAAAGGAAAATAATATATTTAGTTCGAATTATTGGGAAAGGAAAATAATAGATAATATTGATAACATCCAGAGGAATGAAACATCCCGATTATTTATTCTTTGCTTTGATTACTTTTCAATAATTTCTAATTGTATTATTTTATCAGTACAATGAAAAATATATGTTCACCATTTTATAATATATTTAGTTTGAATTATTGGAAAAGGAACATAACAAATAATAATGATGACATCCAGAGAGATGAAGCATCCCGATTAATTATTATATATTGTGATTTCAATCGCTATTAATAAAACATATGTAATTATTTTAAAGATTTTACAATTTTTTTTAAAAAATATTCATTATTTTTAATGACTTTGTATATTATGAATTTTTTATCACTTAGTTTATGTTAATTTTTTAGAACAAATGTAGTTTTTAACATATGTCAACAATTTGACAATAACTTTTGTCAACAATGTGACTTTAAATGTTTAGTTATTTTTTAATGAGGAAATGTAAATTTAAAATTCTAAAAATGTAGCTATTTGAATGTCATTAATATGAAGTTATATTGCTTAAACACCTCAATATATATATATATATATATATATATATATATATATATATATATATATATATATATATATATATATATATATATATATATATATATATATATATATATAATTAAAAAATTATTGATATGCATATTCAGATGCAATGTGATGATATGCAATATGAACTTTCCTTCCTTTAATTTCTGATTTTGCAAAATACACTTTTTATAACTTAATTTTAATGCATATTTAAATTTTAATAAAAAGTAAAAAATTAAGAATTGCAATTCTATTACTCAGGTAGTTTCAACGTAAATATACGATTTTCTAATTATCTTTATAACGGTTTTATTGTTATAAAATTACTTAAATCACATAATTCATAGATAATATGTTTATATGATATGGAATACAATCACCAAGATAGAAATTTAATGAGCCTTGTCTAATAGGGGGATGTTAAGTACATTACATCTCAGTACATTGAGTGGCGTCCTATGTTTGTTGCCTTGTACTGGTGGACGATGGTTTTGCGGCAGAGTTCTTGTGCCAAAGTCGCGTACCTCCAATTAATTTTTGAAAAATTTTGCATATCTGTGTGAGGTTGTTAGTAACACAAAATTGTGGAAAAAAGCCATTAGTGTGTAAATAAATGGATAGATAATTAAGATTAATAATTTAAATTACGTAGATTATTAAAGATTTATTTAAGGATTAAGCTGGTATTTTAAGCTCTTATATATCTAAAGGTTAGTTCGATATTTTAAATTTATGAAGAATTTAAAAAAATTAAAGAAGATTAAATTGAGTTCTATAGATTTTGTTTTAGGGATAGGTGACTTTTACTAATCGGTCTTTCTCGGCCTCACTCTAAGCCATACTTTACTCAAGCCTTGCATACTTTATTTAACTGGGACTTGTATATGGAGGCATTCACTGGTATGAATAATCCATTTAAATAAAAACTTTTTTACTTAGATTAAATACATTAATATGGCACTTTAATATCAATACAGTACAGTTTCTTAATTACAATACAACAATTTTTCTTAATTATAATTATCAGGCAATATAAAATTTTTCCAAGTTTTTTGACAATATTCTAATTTATTTACAAAAAAATTTTACTAAATGCATTTTTCCCATAAATTTAAAAGGTAAATGTGAATCAATTATAAATAATATTTAAAATCTATATTTTTACAATATTGAATGTGAAAATTTGCTTTAACCTATATACTTAACATAATGGAGGCAGAGCTGTATTTTGCCAATTACTAAATTATTTGCTTTATAGTTTGAGTTATGATGAATTAGTCTCAATAACTCATTGTTATATATATGTACATAATTTATTAGCAAACATGATGTATTGTGTCTACTCATAGCTAGAGTTTTATATGATCATTATATATATATATATATATATATATATATATATATATATATATATATATATATAATAACATTTAGTAGTCTTTGTTAGAATTTAATTTTTTTTCCACTTTTCGGATAAAGATTAAAGCTAGTTTATTATAACCAATATTCCAATCAACGATACTGTGAGAATCAATTTGGGTCTACAACATTGTTTTGAGGGTGGAGTAAGTGGAGATATCAGTAGATCGTACTTTAATTATTATTTGCGGTGTCTCGAAGAATCGAGTTAGGTCTTCTTCGACAATCTGAATCATTAATATTGTAGATGTGTTAAATTAGTATCAAAGGATTGGGGATGTTATTTAAGATTCGCTTAAATTTATTTGCTAATTTTATTATGTTTAGAGAAATTTCTATGTCATATTCTTCAAATATGTTTTTGTTTCTAAAATATATAAGGATGCATTGGTTATCGTCTTGATGATTTTGTTTTCGAAGAATTGAATTCTAAAATATATATCGCACTACCTCCATACTTCTAAACATAATGCTAAGCATAGCTCTATTGTACTCAACCATCTTCGCTACAGCTGGTGTACTGTGGAAACGTCCAGGTGTCTGTCAGCTGCAATTTGCAATAAGGACCTACCTGCCCTTCTCAATCTGATCACTATGCCTCTTTTAAACTCGTTTGTCTGCTGGAACTGAATCTGCCGACGATGGCCTGGTAATCCTTGAAATTGCAGGCGTCCTCTGCGGGAAGAACAAACTTTCATTGATTATCTAAAAGCAGCAATAATGGCGCGAATATTTCTCCCTCTGCCGATTTCTCTCGTTATACCTTATGATCTAGAGAACTGCGCATCCCACAACATTTGCATAACTCGGTGAGGTGCATTTATCCTGAAATTTGCATAATTTTCTGTCCCCTCTTGGTGTTGCAGTTTCAATGTCGGGTAGTGAGGATACAACTTATAATGGTAGGTTAATTAACGTCCTATTAGTAATGTTGTCGAAACCTCGTGCAGTTTTGGATGATGTTTGATATACTGAGGGATTTCAAGAGGTTGTACAGGTCTGATCCAAATGAGAGAGAATGAGACAGTTGACGTAACTACTTATACTGATTTCTATCTGCAAGTTATTTGGCTCCGGCTTTAATTTGTGTCTTAGCTTGCTCTGTAAAGGCTTGTCCACTTGGACAGTTAATTGTGGGAAATGAGATTGTTTTCTTGAGAAAAATTATGATTTTTCCCCTTCGATGATCGCCAAAACTGATAAATTCATCATGTTTAAGCTGTTGGCTGCCTTATGTTAAAGTATCAACAGATTCAGGTACTATAATGTGTCTTATGCTACAATACATTCGTGCTATCTGTTGAAATTTTTTTAACCTATGCTTTAATACAAATGCAGCTCTCTACATTATAAAATTCCAGAAGATGATTGTTTTTGGAAAAACCAAACTAATCACTGTTGCGATATAGCTTAACGCTTCATTCTTTAGAGCTCATTATCTTATTTATGATGAAAATGGAGCTGAGATGGTGATGATAATTTCTTTAAAAATGTATTGTACTGCATTAACACTTACTATATGCACGCACATTGATTTATTACCCTCGTAATTACATTTAATACGGATATAGTTGCCTGTTATTTTGCACATTATGGGAAAACATTTATTTTTGAAGAACTTTCTTCTACAAGGTCACATGTTTACTATTTTAAACATTTTTTTCAAAAAATTAAGTCAAACTAAGCAATTTTATAGTTTTCATAAGAATGTTTAAATTGACTAACCATTTATAGAAAATTTGATGCTTATGATTCGATTATTGCTATATTAATATTTTAATTAAAATGTATATACCGATATAATAAACTACTTTAAATGTTGAATAATAGTGTTATATATATATATATATATATATATATATATATATATATATATATATATATATATATATATATATATATATATATATATATATATGTCTAAATTATGAATAATTATTATTTGCGTTTGTTCACTAATTTATTATTTATTATAGCGGCATTTATTTCTAAAATTATGTATATTTTCAAAAGAAATATTATCGTATTTTTAAACTAATAAGCAATATTATTTTTACTTATAATTTCATTGTTAATTTTCAATAACCACAAAATTTTATATTAAAATAACTATACATTGAAATAATAAAGCAACTAAATGAAAATTGTTGATCAAATGAGAAACAAAATATTGTAAGTATTTTATGTTTTAATATTCTGAATTTTACTTTAAGCTAAAAACTTTATTCCTAATAACAATTTAATATGTAGAAGAAATCAAATAAATTATTTCTAATAGCTATAATTATATTATAAAATTATAATAGTTAATCATGTTCAAATAATTAATTTTTTGTCATTTTAGTTTACCTAACAATGAAATGTATACTGACATCACGTTTTAAGGCCGAGCTGGCAGCCGAATGTTTAGCGCTCTTGCCTTCGGTTCAACAGTTCGTGGGTTCAAATCCCACCTTGGGCATGGATGTTTATAGTGGCTCAGAATCCTCTTTAAGCTGTAGATCCCGGTCTAATTATCCCTCGTGGGTAAAAAAATGACCGTTGAGTAGCAAACAATTAAGTTAAACAAAATATGCTTTAAGAGTATGATATTTTTTCCCTAGGATATCAGTAAATAAACTGAAAGATTTGGCTGATACTCGCCTAAATAAGAATTCACTTATTAGGAAAACCATTTATATCTAATGAGAAAGACATGAAAAGTTAATTTACTGTAAAATTCATTAGTGTAAAAATTTTTTACTTCGTAAAGCTTAATCTTTTTAATCAAGATATTTCATGCATAAAATGCAGCTTTGCTTCATAAAATTTATTTTTAGATTCATTTACTCAAAAATAGTTAGATTAAACAGCTTTAACATCACGAAAAAATTTAAAACTGCAAAGTATTTTCAAATTTTATTCGTGTAACATATGCTTTCCTTGTATAAAATTTCCTTCTTTCTTTCATCGAAACATATAGTTTAATTAACAAATTTTTTCTCAATTTTAGTAGTATAATTTAATAAATTTCAACGTCAGATTTATTAAATTTCCAGTAATTTGTTTTTTTAGTAGCAAAATTGTTGAATTTTCAGAATTGATAATTTTGTCGTAAACTGTTATTACTGAAATTTATGACTTATTTATTTAGGTTTAGTATTGTTTAGTTTTATATATTTTTCGACTCATCGCTAGAAGTATGTATGTAAATTAAATTTTTAAACCCAGAAGTGCTATATATTCTAAGTTTGTTGATTGAAGTGTGTTTGGATCCTGGTGCACTACAAACGTCCGTAGCTAAGGTGAGACGTTTTCTTAATTAACTGTTGAACTGAAGGCAAGAGCTGTTCTCATTCTATTGACACCATCTCTTTTGATGGAGATACATTTTATTTAAAAAATTTTATTTTGATTTACTGAAGAAAATTAACGCAAATATTATATTATATAATTGAAATATAAATAAATTGTTTCTTATTCCTTTCAAATACTAATAGTTGTAAATTATTACTTAAAATATTTATGATAGATCAAAGTAGTGTGAATCTCATTAATTACCCCTATATATTATATTATATATATCATACTATATTATATTTTATGTTATATTTTATATTACAGATTATCTTTTATATTATATTATATATTATGTTTTATATAATATTGTATTAGTCAATATGTTATCTAGAATTACAAGTTAATTGAAAAAAATAATGAGCCTAAAATCGTGGCTTTGTATTGAGTATTACCATTAAAGTTTGCTAAACTAATAAAAATCAAAATTAGTCATAAATGCTGATGAATAAATAGACATTAAAAATTTTTAAATACCAGAATAAAATGATACTTTTTACTCGAATTAGTGGCAGTTTGAAAGGTTAGGATTTTCATACATAACTTTTCTAAATTTAAAAATTTAACTTGAAGGTCGGAAAAACTAATGCTTTTAACAATTATTTTTGCTTAAGTTAGTCCTTAATTTGATAAAAAAAAACCCTGACAAAATTTAAAAATTAAATGAATGGAAATTATTATTTTATATATTATTTTTTTGGGGAAAATTTGAAATCGAATAAATTTTGATTTTTATTTTATTCTAGATATATTTCAATAAAATAATCATAGAATTTTAGTATTTTTTTTGTTAAAAAATATTATTAGCTTTCTTGTAGAGAAAGGCTAGTGCATGGCTCCTCTTCTCTCTATGCCTCTAGTACAGGGGTGTCCAATCTCCTTGATAGTTCAAGCCATTTTTCAAAATGGGAAATTTTTCAAGCGTCGCAATTAAATACGCATTTAAAAAGTATGCGAAAATAGTATTAAAATTTTTTTTACAGATATTATATTTATTGAAATCATAAGAATAAAAGTACAAAATTTGCATTTAAATATTAAAAACTAAACACATTTATTTTACTTGTCTTGATAATTCTTTAAAGTTTGGCGATTAATTGGTGACAATACTTAGTAAATTTTTGAAATGTATGTTAGTTACTACTGATGTTTGGATTTCACGAATTTTACAGAGAAATAAAATGATTTACATAAGTACATTATTCCAAATATTGAAATAATTTAGAAAACAGCCTTTTTTAATTCAGAATAATTTGATGCTGGTAAAAATTTCTAAAATTCAGTAATAGGTGACGACTTACATTTTTATTGTAGAGCTTGACCTACTCTCGAGTACATTTATCGAGAGTTACAAATAATCCCTCAAAGAACTGCAAATGGAACATGATCTGTAGGTTGATCACCTTTACTCTAGTACATACACGGAAAATCTTGTGTTTTCAAATTCTGTTCATCAGAATAGGTGCAGCATAGTTAAAAATAGAAGCTATTTTAAAGGGTGCTATTTTTATTTTTTTTAAACAACTATTGCTTTTGTCTTAAAAAATGTTTCTCAAATTGAAAACAATTAAAAATATATGGTATTAAAGATGAATGAATTATAAAAATATAACTCAAAGTGTTACCTTATCCCATAAACTTTCTACAATTCTTCATTCATCCTAATTAGTTAAGAAATCGTTACCTCTTGAGTGTAATCAAATTAGGATGTGGAAGAGATTTTGAATGCATCAGCCAATTTCTTGGTATCATCACAATGCAGAGCAACACAGGTGCAATATTTCTGTGCTTAATTTACTCATGTTAAAATTATAATATTTTTCTAAAAAATATTACTGATATATGAGAATGTGTGTAGTATAAAATATATTATAAAATAAAAACTTAATGACAGAAATTAATAAAGAAATGAGTGAGCCAATCAATACTAAATAGAATAGTAAGTACATCAAGTCATAAAAATGACTGAATAATTCTTTTAATTTATGAAACTTTTAGTGAGAGATTTTTGTTTTTAATTTGTGACGCCAGCATTTTAAGCCAAAAACAATAAATGCTAAAAAATATCACCCTTGAAAAAAGCTTTCATTTCTAGTTGCGCTTAATTACTTTCTATCCCGTTAACAAATATAAGGCAAAATCGTATTGTGTATGGCGGGTTTTAGGAAGACATCTCGTTGTAATAATATAAATTGTGTTAAATTTATAATCTGAGCAGTACTTGTTCATTTCTTTGTTTTAATGCATATTTGTTTGTAATATTAATGTCCTTGTTTAAAATTTCTATATATGTATAAAAGATTTATAATAGACTTCTGTATAAAAGATTTATACAGAAGAAAATCCTTGTAACAAAGTTCTTTTTAAAAATCACAAAATAATTATTCACTAATTGATAAATTATTTTGATTCTGATGATGCGTATCACTGATGCTGTTAAGAACTTGTTTAATTCTTTTGAAAGGTGAAACTTATTCTTGTTTCAATTATGACCTATTTTTGAAAGAATGAGAATTAAAAAAATTAAAGTATTTGCAGGAATTGTTATATTTTGAGTCCTGCATATGGAAATAATTATGAACTTGAAATTTTTTTTTAATTGTATAATGAAATAAATGTATTATAATGCATTTATATTTAAAACGAGATGCTTTATTTAATTATTAATCCTAATGTAATTTTTAGTGAGTTGAAAGATCGAGTCAGATCCAGGTACGATCGGCGAAGCGGTGGACATCGCAACAGCGAATATTATGAAACTTCCCGTGTTTATAAGAATTTTTATTCTGAACACCGAAATATCTCCAGCCTGAGACAGGTAAGTTTGTGAATTAGCTTTAAAATAATTTGCTCATTGGGTTTTTTCCTCAAATATTTATGTCTCAATTTAATATTACAGGAAGAAGTAGAAGAAATCAGACACTTTCTTCAAATTACTGTTTCTGGAAGGGATGTCCCCGCACCTATTCGGAAATTAAAGGAAGGCAATTTTCCGGGTAAGTTTTTAAAAATCCTGTAAATTCTGATGTCGATATTTTATGAAATTTTCTTCTTTAGAATTTTGAATTAATTATGTAAAAATATTTTAACTTTTAAAATGGCATATGTACCTAATGATTTTGGACTCTTCGTGTGCAAAATTAATTGTAAACCATTTAATAAAGTAAGCTTGAAATTCTTGAAATTACAAAAATTCATTAAAATAAAAAGAAACCTGTGAATTGGAATACTAATAAATAAGGAAACTTACATATTGTTCGACAGCTATAATTTATAAATTTATTTCTCAATACGTTTTCTACTTAATAGGAAATTGAAACAAAAACATTTTCTTTATAAGGTGTTACAAGAATATTAATTTTAATTCTTTAAAAATATTGCAATTTCAAATTTTAATTTGATCCTTCCCTTAGATACTAATGTTTAAGGAAAAGCAATACACACACAAATACACTGCTCAAAACAATTAGAGGATATTGCGGTCTTAGATGGAAAGCTTTTTAGCTGATTGATATGTGGTCGACAGACGTAGTAGGTTATATGAGAATAAGTTACACATGTTTGGCAGAAAAAAATGTATTTTATTGCGCATTTGTGTACAAAAGGAAAAAAAAACACACTTTGTGCATATGAGAAAAAAAGAATTAGAAAAGGCGTTGTCTTCAAAGGAAGTCATTTTCAGTAGAGGGTATGGTTTCCACGGGCGACCAGCAACGTTGAATACCTTTGAGACATGGAGTCAATGAGGCTATTAATCACGAGTTGGGGTATTCTTTCCCACTCTTCCAGAAGAGCTTTTTCCAGTTCTTGGAGAGTTTGTGGGGGTGGTTGGTGGCCAACAATTCGTCTTCCTAGAGCGTCCCAAACGCGCTCTATTGGATTCATGTCTGGAGAACATGCTGGCCATTCCATTCGTACGATTCCTTCCTTGAAAAAGAAATCCTCCACCATGTTAACACGATGTGGCTTGCAGTTATCATCAATTAAAATGGAGTAATCTCCAAGTGCTGCAGTGTAAGGGACTACAATAGGTCTAAGGATCTCATCCCTATATCGACGAGCAGTCAGAGGTCCATCTTGAATGATATAGAATTCTGTGCGCCCGTCAATGGAGATGCCAACACTCTCCCACACCCAAATCTGACACTTTCGTGCACGAACACTGGATTATTCCTACTGCCATGGTCCCTCCAGATGTAAATACCCCTATAATCCGGACGAACAGAAAACGGGACTCGTCAGAAAAAAAAAACATTGCTCCATTCATTTCTCCTCCAGTCCACATGTTGCACACTCCTTTCGGTCGCGACGATGCCTTTATGTTAGTTTAACACATACCATCAGTCGTCCAGCATACAGACCTACACCATGGAGCCGGTTTCGGACAGTCTGAGTTGAAACCGTGGTGTCAGTAGCTGAGCGAAGGTGTTGGAGAAAAGTAGCGTTCATATTTCGGTGTCTTCGAGCCGTTAACACTAAATAACTATCATCATTGGGCGTTCTTGCCCGTCTACGACCTTGCCCTTGTCTTTGGCCTGCACTTCCAGTCTCCAGAAAATGGTTCCAGATCCTGGAAATCACACTTTGTGGCACTCCAATGGCTTGCGCTAATCCGGCTTGAGTTTGGCCCCCTTCTAACCGACCAACAACTCTCCAAGATTCTGAATCGGTTAAATGACTTCGTTGAGATATCATACTCATCAAAACAAAGCAGTCACTGAATCCCGATCATCGTTGTATGAGTATTCATTGTCTTTTATTCAGTTGAATGTCAAATTTCATTCACTGCCGCTGAAGTGACATTTTTGATGTCGATCTCAAAATTAACATACTTCACAGTTTGAAAATCAGAAAAGTTTTCATTTGTGATTCTCTTCTTCCATTTTCAGCTAAAAAAATTTCGTTTTCATTTTTATTTTATGTAAAACTTACAATATCCTTTAATTGTTTTGAGTAGTGTATTTATTCATAAATAAAAATAATATTGATTAACATGTATTATTACTGCTGTAAATGTTATTTCGAAAATCAATCAACTATAGCTTTTTTTACTATGCATTAATTTTTTGATTGGCCTCTGAGATTGATTTTTAACATAGAATATTTATTTCAGTAAATGAGAATCGATATTTCAAACACCTATTGGTCAACTTTTCTTAATTAACTTAAAAACACTCTTAATAAACATACTATTATATTGAATATTTTTAGGATGAAAACATTTAAAATATCATTTAATGGACATGTAAGATTTGTAAGGTTAAGACTGTTGCTAAGACTTGTAGGGGTGATTAAGTTTATTTAAAAAATAAACAAATAAAATTTTCATATATCTGTATAATTCTAGATTGAGAAATATTTCACAAAAGTATTATTCCAGAAGTTGGAATGTATGAATTTATATTCTAGGCTTAATGATATAATATATAATGTGCCTTATATCTAATGGAACACAGAATTTTATCATTGATTGTTACAATCAATTTTCAATTTATAGTATTATCATTTAAAATTTGTAAATTTAGTTAAAGGCATTTTAAAAAGATAGAGATTTTTTGCAGTTAGTTCCAATCGCATAATGTAATTTATAAAATGCGGATCACACACACACACCACAATTAAGAAATTTTTTCTAAATATAAATCTCTTCTGTGGTAAAATACATTAGTTTGATAATTTTTTTACGATTTTCGTATATTATTTGTATAAATGTAAAATAATGAGTGAACATGTATTTCTTTAAGTTTTTGCTCATTTTCTTGTGTGTGTTTTGTGTTTTATATATTAATAAAGTGTCTAATTTCTTAATTTTATAGAATATATTTATCGTGCTATTGAAAAAATGAAGTTTACAAAACCTCTACTGCTATTCAAGCTCAAGTCTGGCCGATTGCGTTAAGTGGAAGAGACTTGATTGGGATTGCACAAACAGGTTCTGGTAAAACTTTATCAGTAAGTGAAATCAATTTTTTTTTTTTAATTTTCTGAAATATCTGTAACAGGTTGAAATTTTCTGTGAATGAATTGAATCATATTTTTTTGAAATTACTTTATTTTCTAAAAATATGTTTAAATTTTTTAGTAAGAATATAAATTTTTTTTAAGCTTTAAGCCATAATAGAGCATATAGAAAACCATAAATCATTTTTTGAAATAACTGATTTCTCCAGTGGACAAAAATCATATCATGTTTTTTCAATAAATATTATTCAAAATTAATCCTATATACAACTGACATTTTATTTTCATAATTGTTTTAAAACTATTAGATGATTTAAAATTAATCACATTATTTGCTTCTCCAAAATATAAAAAAAAAATTATTGTAAAAAGGACCAAGCAATTAAATCAATGACTGTGATTTCATTGTTCAACTGAAACGTTTGTTGACTTGATTCTTGACAGTAGACACTAGTAGTACCTCAGAACTCTCTTCGAACTCTGTCGCATTCTTGAAATTGCCAATACTACCAAACCACACACAAAATATAACAAAATTTCCTAATTATTTAGTAAAAAAAATGCTCAGAATCAGTTTGGAAGACCAAGATAGCAAATGTCTTAAAAATAGCAATTTTGTTTTTCCAACTTGTCAAATGTATCGCTTGTTTCTTATTGCATTGATAAGATTCTCAAGTTTCATCCCCATCTCGATATGTGTAGAAACATTGAAAGTTTTCACTATGAGAATATCGTGTTAATTCTGTACTGTGTCTGTAGTGAGATATCAAATTGTCAATCCAATATTATATACTGCATGCACATATATTGGAATAAGTGCTTAATCGTTTCCCAGGCGTCCTTACACGCAACACGTGGTCCCTGTTGTCCTTACAATGTAACAGAACTTAAAAAGCATAAGATCAACTTGCAGGTCACAGGCTGCCTAATAGGCAGCATTGATAAGAACTTAGTAAAAGACATTTTTTAACGATTCCAAAATAATACATTAAATATATATTCAGATGAGCTTTCCAGTAGAAAGCATTACATGATGATACCAATAAATTCATAGTTATCTGTATTTCATAAATACAACTATTAAAAATCGAAGACCATTTTCAAAAATTGCAAGTTGTGTAACATTTTAATTTGATTAAAATCCTAGAATATATGCATTGAATTCTTATAAATGTGTGATTTTTCTTTTTCAGTTCCTGTTACCTGCCTGCGTTCACATTCGCAATCAACCCCAAAATGATAGAGACGACGGTCCAATTGTAAGTATTAAATTTTTAAAGTGTAAATTTAAATATAAAGCAATTTAGCATTATATTGAAATTAATTCAATTTATCTTTAATAATTTTTATGTGCATTGTTTGGTACATTGCATTTAGCACTTAAAGATTTAAAATCAAGTATTATTCCTAAGAGATAAAATATCCCTTTTCATTTTGCATTAAAGTATTAAATTATGAAATATTTAAGTTTTGAATCTTGACGAAAAGAGAGTATGCTCTTGAAATCTTTTTACATGGTAATTGGTATTTTTAAGCAAAGCTAATTTGCAAGGAAACTTTATTATGTGTAGTTCCATTATGTTTTCTGCCAAAGGAATATTTTCTTTAAGTAAATTAATAATAGTAATTTTCCTTAAGTACATTATATAAAAAAAGCAAGTAATACCATGTTGTAAGTTTAAGTTTATTTGAGAACAGCTATTTAAATAAGTGATCAATGCTATAATAGTAAAATATTCATTGGGATATTATACGGACAGAACGTTTCCTTGAACTGTGATTTTTTGATGAGGAATAGTATAATTTTAATAAAATACAACTTGTGCTCTTAGCCTACTACATTTTAATCAAACTAAAATTCAAAGTTGTACTTTATATATTAATAGAACTTTAACCAAATTTCATTAAAAAAATATCTTTATAAATTGTTTGGAATCATTAGAATCATCCAAGATTTCTATGTTGTGTCATTTAATGTGTAAAAAATTATTAACACAGTAGCCTTTTCCTTTTATTATTTTAATATCAAATAAAAGAAAATGATATGACTGGAAATTAGTTAAGTAGAGAAAAATACCTAAAGGGAAATTTAAAATATCTAAAAATATCCATTATTATATAGTATTTAATTAATGAATGTTTAGTATTGCGTACATAAATGAAATCATTGCTATTTTAGCAGTAGACTCTTAAAATGGTTTTGAAATTAAATTTTAAGGAGCAATATTTTTAATTTAAAAATTTGTGTTAAATTTTAATATAGATCAAAATATAGGGGAAAAAATTACTTTAAAAAAATTTAACATGGTAACAGGGGAATGTCCTGAAAAAAATTTAGAAGGGATATTTAGTATTCATAAAAAGAATCTTGTAGAAACCATTAAAAATTCTCATTCTATTCGACACATTAAAGATGTTATGATAATACTGTTGTTCATTTTAATATTGCTTTCATCTAATATTTCAATATAGTTATCAAACTTTAAAATGTGCTCTTATGTGAAAAATGAATACAAATGATTTCTATTTTCAAGGCTCTTATTCTGGCACCAACTCGAGAATTGGCTCGTCAGATTCAAGATGTTTGCTACTACCTGGAAAGAAAAGCTCGCATCAAGAGCTGCTGTTTTGTTGGCGGTGAATGTAAAGGACGTCAACTAAGAGAAGCAGCCGGTAATTTACTTTCTAGTTCTTCTTCATGCGATCATTGCACTTGTCTCTTGGTTCTTTATGAAGTTATTAGCTGTTTACTCTAATGGACTAACAATACTTGAATTTTTGTGATTTCATATAAGAATTTCCTAGTATCTTTGAAGTTTGAAAAACATGAAATTTGTTCTTAAATTTAATGATTTTACAGAAATTTGGAATATATCAGAATTAATCGATTATCTGAATATCTAATGTGTTTGAATAAACTTGAATCTGATCTCCAATATCGTATTTCGCAGCTTTATTATTTCAAATCTATTTTTTAATTAATCAAACTTACTTCAAAAGGTTTCGAATAATAAAACTTATTATCAAATTTCGTAAATGGCAGGAAATATTTGATACAATCTAGCATGATGTAATCGTAACTTAAGTTTATTGATAAACATTCTGCCCTTTTTTATTACCTTTAAATATTTTATTTCACGCTTCAGATATCAAAAGCCGTTCTAGAGCAGAATTCAGTTCAAAGTGTGTTTCATAGTTATAATCGTCAAGCATAAAAGTAATCATTGTGCAGCAAGGAAATAAACTTAATAGTAACTATAATTTTGCAATTCTCATTGCCTATATTTTAAATTTTTCAGTCCTATTCTGCTGTTAACATTTTACTATTTTCAGTTGAAAATATGGTTATGAGGGTGAAAATTTTAAGCTTGTGTGTGTAATTTGACATCACTGTTATTTTTATTGCTAGAGTTTTTATTTTATTGTAATTATGTTATTCAATTATAGGGAAAAGATATTTTTAAAAGATGCATTTCGAAAAACTAAGGTTCTTTCAAGAAGTTATACAGTTAAATTAATAGGACTTAGGTTATTACTCTGCTGGTCAACATAAATGCAACCCCCTGAAAGAAGCGAGCAAATAGCACGAAATTTACAACATGCATTAGCGGAGGTGAGATGTACAAGTGATTAGAATTTCAGCGCAGACGCACGTCATGCACGCCTGTGGTGCCACTTCAAAGCGCTTGTAAATTCCGACGATTTCAAGTTTGGCATTTTTTTTTAACGATCAATTATGCCTCGTAGAAAACAGTAATCATTTTTTGATCACGTATGCAAGCATGACAGAGGAAAGGTAGTGGCTCACCAAAATTGTATATTACCTTTCAGGGAAATTGGTAGTCGTGTTGGACGAAACCAAACAACTTTAATGTGGATATGTATCGTTGGAGCAGGAGGGTATATTCGATTCCATCCACTTTAGTGCACTACTTCACGTGATGACAGGCAAATAGTGTCCATATCAGTGTACATATCAGTTCAGCCACATCACAAACCATCGCACAATCCATTCAGTCCATTCAGTCTGTAACGCATCATCCAGTTGTCTGCGCATACCCTTCGACACCGTTTGCAATAGAGTGATCTGTTCTTAAGACATCCCCCTTGATGCAGAACCACAGGTGTATCTGTCGCCAATGGTGCGCTGAAAGAATGTTGTGGACAGCAGAATGGAATAAAATTGTCTGTATTAACAATTCACGTTTCTGTCTGCAACACCATTCGAATCTGGAGACATCGTGGAGAGAGGTTATTGAACAGCTGTGTTATGCACTGTGCCATATTGGTCCTGCACCAGGTATTATGGTATGGGACTGTATTGAATATCACACTCCTCTAGGACGCGTTGCCGGCACTTTAAGCAGCCACGCTACATCTCCAAGGTGTTTGAGCCTATTGTCCTTCCTTACTTTCAGGGCTTGCCCAAAGCGATATTTCAACAGGATAATGTGCGACGACAGGTATCACGCATTATCCAAGAGCAATTCCTCAATCGCCAGAATGAATTGTTTCCTGGCCGGCTCGCTTTCTGGGTCTTTCGCCAATTGAAAACGTGCGGTCTATGGTTGCTCATCGATTGACCCAGATTGCACCCCCAGCTGCTACACCAGCTCAACTTTGGAAACGCGTGGAAGCTGCTTGCTTTGCTATACCCCAAGAACAATTCCAAAGTAAAATACATCCAAAATAAGTTTTGTTGTGATATCTGTCTTTCTTCATGTTGCAATTTAGGTGGCAGCAGTGTAAATATGATCTCTTGACTAATTCTACTTTTTTATGTTTCTAACAGGTGCTCAAATCTGTATTTCTACTCCAGGAAGATTGATAGATTTCCTTGATTCCAAAGAAGTCTCTTTAAATCGGTGCACCTTTTTAGTATTGGATGAAGCGGATCGAATGCTGGGCATGGGATTTGAACCACAAATCAGAAGAATTATTGAGCGTATAAAGGTAAGGGCTTTAATAAATCTGTTATGTACCGAGATAAGCATCTACTTAAATTTTGTTTCCTTGATGTTTTGTAATTTTCATCAGGTTTAAAGTGTATTTTGGTGTAAGCATGTAAAATTTTCTACACCGTCATACACTTTTTTAAAAGATTTTACTGAAAAAAGTAAGCAGTAATGCTTTCTTAATATTTGCAACAAAAAAATTAAAAAAAAATATTAAATATATATATATATATATATATATCTGATTCAGTAAGTTATGTTATAATAAGTAACATTTTAGTATATAAATTTTAATAAAAAAAATTTAGCCTAAAAACTACTCTATGTTCTGACATATCTTTATGTCTAATTCTATTATATAAATGGACTAAACACAATATTCAATGTTTTCTATCCCACATCACTTATTTTTCACATTCAATGTGGAATTCAGTGGTCAATGATTCATTGGACTTTATGAATTAAAAAAAAAAGTAGAATGTGTCGTATGGTTTTTTTTTTCTTTCATATTAACCTATTCAACTTATTTTATTCCTATTTTATACACTATTATTGTGTGATATGTAATTTAAAAAAATAAATTATTGTCACATAAGGTAACAAGAAAGCAACATATCACTGACATGCTCATTATTTCTAAATGTAAATAACTGTTTGCAAACTGACATGCTTACTATTTCTAAATGTAAATAAATGTTTTCAAGTTGGTTTAATTGTATGCATAAATCGTTAATATTCTTTATACTTGCTGTAATTTTTTTTTCTAAAATAACGATTTGGCAAAATTCAGAAATTAATTATTTTTTTTTTCAGAGAGGGAGACAAACTCTAATGTTTAGCGCAACATGGCCCAAAGAGATTAGCAGACTTGCAGAAGAGTTTTTGGATGATTACATAGAAGTCAACATTGAAGCTTTAGCATTGTCTGCTAATTCTAATATTAAACAAATTGTTGATGTGATTGAAGAAACAGAGAAGGAAGAAAAGTAATTATATATCTTAATTTTGATTAATTTTCTATGAAAGAAAAATAAAAAATTGAGATGATTTATGAAACCTACATCAAAAGTTTCGATTTTTCTTATGAGAATTGTGTGTAGACATATTACTCTTTATTTTTTTATAAGTAAGCATTATGGTATAAGGACTATTTCCATCTTGATCCATATGTATCTTTTATACTTACTTTTTAATCAAATTTTATTAGTTAACAATTCTAGTCTATCCGTGGAGGTAATTTATTAATCTCTTCACTTTTCAAATTTAAAAAGGGAGGTATTTTAATTATATAATGTTAATAATTATGATCAAGTCACTCAATATTTCAGTTTCATCACTTTTTTTTTCATTCGCTTTTTAATGGATAGTTGCTTTTAAAGCTTTTCTAGGTTCATCAATCATCACTCAACTTTAACAATTAAAAAATATTAATGCTCAATATTGTTTTAAAGTCATAATTCTCTTTAGCTAAAGGCTATTGAAAACTAGTAATTTAAATTAATTTGAAAATTTTACATTCACGTTTTGTTAAGTATGTAGATATGCAAGCACATGATTTATTAAAACTTTTTTTCAAAAGTATTAAAATCAAATAGCCAATTTCATTTATCAGAAGGGGATTGTTTATAGCAGAACTAATTTCATTTTCGTTAATTTCCATTAAAATTACTATCATTACTATGGTTTTCTATTTCTAGAGAATTATATTTTCAATAACATAAAATTAATTTTGCTTATATATTAATAATTTTTTGCTCAAATGATTGCAGGTTGCTGTCTCTTCTTCAACGTTTAATGGCTGAGGAAAAAAATAAGGTACATTTTTATGATTAATAAAATAAAATTTTATATTTATACATGTATGTACGTTATCTTTGTATAGTAAATCTCGTTATATGTGTTTAAATATCAAAGTTGAAGCCAGGTTGTTTTATTTTTTACTACAATATTTATTTCTGCTGCGGCAGGTGATTAGACATTGTCCTTAAACCCTCAAGAGGTTAAAAAAAATACGGGTACAAAATACGTACAGAAAATATAATGCAAATACATTAACTTAGTAGGAATTAAGGCATAAAAATATATAAAATTAAAAAGAGAAATTTTTCAATGATTCTTTAGTTTCCCAGCGTCACGAATAGATGGCGAATACCGTCACGAATATTGGTAAGGGCAGACCATATTTGAAGATGACCATCGTTTATCACCGCACTCTTGCAGCTGAGGAGATAGACAATTATTATCTATCCAAATTTTGCGGAAAGAGCATAAACGTTATGCTCAGTCCTGAGATGAAAGGCAACTATAACATTCCTTCTAGGACTATTGTCCTAGAAGGAATGTTATAGTTTTAGGTGAGATTAAAAATTGTTTTCTTCCACTTTTCTTTCGTACGTTCTTTTAGTAACAACATATGTTGTTGCTTATCCAAACTGTTGTGACAGTAGCATCACACCAGCTCCATAAGTCCATGAGTTTTCAGCCTCTCCAGAACCACCTCCGGACTTAATTCCACATCACCCCTCTGACAACCAACACATTGAAGACTATGAGAGGGAGAGGCCTGTGTCTTTTGACATTTGGAGCAACGAGGGTAAACCTTGACACCAGAAACAGGTCTCTGAGCAAGCAGGTGGCCACTTCTCAGTCTTGTCAGAGCCGTTTGATCGCATCCTTTGTGCGCGCCAGTTAAAGTGGAACCAGGATATTTGCTCTGTTACCATTCATGGGCAGGTTTGGCATCTCTAAAAACAGTATTGATGTCCATCCTGACACGAGAGGTCAGCTCCGATGCTGACAAGCAGTCTCCAATAACAGTATTGTGCAGGCTGCCCTCCTTGGCCATTTGGTTCGCAACCTCATTACCATATACATTGACATGGGATGGTACTCATTGGAAGAGAGAGAGACTATGGTATTGGCCTGCAAATCAGTGAGATGTTGGACTATTTTAGTTGTTGTACTGTCACCATGCCGCCACCACTGAGCCAGATGTTGTATAGAGCTTCGGCTATCACTGAGGATCCAGATATCAGAAACTATCCTCTCCTTAACACAGAAACATAGAACCTCTTCAATTGCCAAAAGTTCGGCTCGGAAAATAACAATAATCTGGATTTCTTCTACATATTCTTTTGTCATCTCCCTGCCTAATATATAGTAACGACATATAGTTTTTCTTGTATGATTGACAGATCATTGAAGAGAAGGATTTTTAACTAAGTTATAAATACGAAACATGTTTAATAGGCAATTTTTTTGGGGAAGCACATTTGCGTTTTCGCTACCAGATGTATCACAGTGGGATGATATCTACTGAAAGAAACTGCAGTAATAATTGGCTCTTGCTATTTATTCATATTTTTTATTTCTTACCTAATCTTTTTATTGATATTTCATAAAATACATTATAGCAGAGTTTTAAGATATTCTGCTTAACTTTATTGTGAAAAATCATTATTAAAATTTTCCAGATTTGTAGTTTTATTAAACAACCCTTCAGAACATAATTTGTAAAATTAATTTATATAACATTTTTATTTTAGACCATAATTTTTGCCGAGAATAAAGTAAGAGTCAATGAGTTGGCTAATAACCTGAGAGATCAAGGGTAAGTCTAAATATTCCCATTCTTTTTTTTTTTTTTGCTATTGGATTTTTGAAGCCTTTTTCATTTTCCAATAATTCTTTCTTTTAGGTATCCTGCATCATGCAAATAAATCCCAGGCTGAAAGAAACAGGGTCTTAAATGGTAATATTTTTTATATAATAATTTTTCTTACATAATATAATTTCAAAATAAAATTACAATAGTTCCAAATGGGTACACAATTTTAAATTTATCATTAAAAAACTGTTTATCATTGTTCTAATAGGAATATTATTTCTTTGTTTATAAATACTCATGAACATTTAACATTTGGTCTCGTCAGCAAAATATTATATAATATATGTTTTTCCCAATTTCTAATACTCAATCTACAGTGATATTATGAAATAATGTGTATACATTTCCTGTCAAATGAAAAATCATATTATAATTATGTATTTGCTAGAGTTTGTATATACAAAACTTAAGTTAATCAGAACAATAAAAATGTTTATTATTTTGTATTTCGTCTATCAAATACAGGAAGTAAAATTTAGGTTAATAAGACGTAATTTATTGTAGAATATTAGTTTTATAGGGTAGGGTTCTTTTTATTTTTTAAAGTAAGAACCTTAAAGCGAAATTTTTATTGGTTTTCAAGCACTTATTAAATTTAGTTGCGACGTTTTCATTATTTCTTATTAGTCAACTCAAATACAAAGTGTTATACAACAAAAGTGATTTTAATTATGTAAATTTTTATCTTTAATGGACGAAAAGGTGAAAATTTATATAATTTAATGGGGAAAATAAGCAAAAAATTCCTATAGAAGAGTAATGCGGAACAAAAAAGTTAAAAATTAACAAAGAATTTATTTTTAACCCATATAAATTTTCATATATATATATTGTAACGATTCTGAAGACTCGAGATGGCGCTGCGGTGGCAGCAACATAAGGGTTTTTTTTAAAAAGAAAAAGAATAGCGGGCTATTCGGCTGGATTCGAAAAGTGATTGAGAACGGCCATGTTGAGAATGTAATGGTGGTGTTTCTATTACAAAATGTTCCTGAAAATTAATGTAATGTTATGTGCAATCATTTATGATAATAAAAAATTGATTTCTAGTATGTTGTGTGATAAATTCACGGTGCAAATTAAAATTTAATTCAGCGTCAAAGCAAATATATATATATGTTTGTATATTGTAACGTACTCAGTCTGGATAAGCTGATTTCCGGTAGGCAAGCGCCCTAAAGGAATTAGGCTTACATAATTTAAAATTCTTGACTAAATATTTATTTACAAACTAACCGGATTATGTGCAAGAACTGTAGTAAATTGTAGGTTACAGGAAAATCGATGAATTTCTCACTTTCTGGAATGTTTACTGAAAACTTGGTCTGGGAAAACTCATCGCTGGTACTTGGGAAAAGACTCCTAAATTCCGTACTCGGGAGCAGTCTTGGACAGTCACTCGATAAGGTCAACGATCCTCCCCTGGAACATCAGGGTAGTCAAACTCGAGGCCTGGCGTCTTTCTGTGATCTCGATTCTTTCTCTGACTCCTCATCTCGTCGCTGGGTTTGGCTTGATTTGTTTGTCGCTGAACGGTCATTTTTTGCATACGAGGGCTAATTAGACCGGGACCTATGGTTTAAAGGGGATCCCGAACCACTATAAACATCCATGCCCAAGGTGGGATTCGAACGCACGAACTGTTGAACCGAATGCAAGTGCGCTAACTATTCGGCTGCCAGCTTGGCGTTCCGTCGAGCTCATGGACCTGTTTCAGAGAAGTATCAGGAACACAATACGTAAGCGGAAGCTCTTTTCCGACCCAACAAGGGCCTGCTATTTATATTAATCTTTCCCCCAACATCTGGCCTCCAGTCATCTCCAGATCCATCTTCTAAAGTCACTTTTGACCTCTGTTTTCAGCCACTCCACCGATTCGAATCAGAACGAGTGTGTGATGAGACAATAAATTCTTCGAAAGCACATGGTCCTCTCCCCAGGTGATTCCAGTTATATTCGAAGAATTACATTTGTCATGAAGGACTTAATGGCCCTTCACGAATCCTGTTTGCCGTTCTTACATCATACTCCAATCAGAACTAATTGACTGTTTTTGGGTACTATGTTGTTTTTGGAATTCAAACGTGGGAAATCAATCTCTTTGACAGCTGCAAAGGTGTTAAAAATCAAATGAAGTACGAAATATTTGCTTTATTTAGCAACTATAGAATTCTATAAGATTTAAGTATAGAAAAAATTACTTGTATATGATTCGAATGTTTACAAATAATCCAAAAATTTAATTTAATATAGGAATCTGTTAAAATATGCAAGTAATTGCATTTTATATATTCATCTAGAATGATAAAAATGTTTGAAATTTTAACTATCATGAAATTTTGAAATAAGAGATTGAACTGACACAAGCATTTACAGAAAAATGTTCTTAAATTTTAGAAAAATACTCAAAATATTGAATATTTTATTATATTAGCAGACTATTCATGTTTCACAAATATAAATAATTTTCAATAAATTTTTTTGACGGTTTTATATTTTTTAAAGTATATAAAGTGATCGTGTATCATTGATGCAAAATTTCTGAAAAATGCTCTACCGAGCTATATTAATTTTATATGCTCATTTAATTAAAAAAAAATGTTTATACTTAAAATTTTGCTCACTTTACTTATTTGCATTTCCTTTTTTTCAAAGTTATACGTATCTTGAATACTGTTTGAATATCATAATTAAAAAAAAGACGAAAAGTAACTGTCTAATTTTTTTTTTTATGAAACATAGTGAGGATTACATAAATTCTAAGTAAGAGCCTCAAAATGCCATCTAGTATAACTAGTTATCTCTCTTTTAATAATCAACTCATTACTGAATCATTTAAAAAATATATCAAAAGCAAGTTTATATGTATATTTAGTTACACATTATTTAATATTATTTATGTAACTATATATATTTAAAATTTTTATTATTTTTTAAGTTATAAATATAAATGTCAACACGTACATAACTTAGACTTTAAAATGCCATTTACTTATTTACATAACTAACTTTTTTTTCATATTGTTCTATTTAAAGTATGAGAGCATTCATAAAAACATGAACAGAAATTATCTGAAATATTCGTTTAAAAATATATACACGTGAGTAAATATTTGTTGAAAATTTTCATGAATATTATATGAATATCTGGTAGTTATTTTTCATAATTTAAAGATAAATTTAAATTTAATGATATAAATTTGTTTTTTACTTCATTTTCTTAAAATAGGAAATATGCACATGCAAATTTTTTTTGTAGTTTTATTTCAGCATTAAAATTTTAGTTTAAAAGTAATTTAAATATCTCGAAAATTTCAAAAGAACTGTTTATCACAAGCAATAATTGATAATTACGAAATTTTGAGAAAGGTAGAGAATCTGTTATATATGATCCGTTATCTTTTAGACTATTTACTTCCACTATCATGATATTTAGGGTAAATAAACTTTATTTAGTAATAACTGCTTGATTATAGGAGGTATAATAGAATAAACTCTTGTATTATATGTGCAAACTTTAGTTTGCAATGGAAAAAGAATACCTGGCAGGTGGAAAAGTATTTTTAAGTATTTTTCAAGAAGTCAGTATTTTTAAACAATATTTGCTATTTATTTAACTTTTTCTAAAATGCTGTTTGTTAATATGAGTTGAAGTCTCACATACAGATCAGCTAAAAACAAATTGGATTAGATATGGAATGCTTGAAAATAAACAAATTGGATTAGATATGGAATGCTTGAAAATTCTCTTCAGTAATGAAGTTATCAAATACTGAATTCGGGTCGTCTTTCATCCATGTTTTAATGTCTATCCGATGGTCGGCATATTGGGAAAGGCGTGAGAGCATTCGTTGCATGAGTAAAACACAATAATTTTCCAAAAATAAAAAATTTAAAAACAACATTTTCTTTTTCTTTTAAATTATTCCCTGGAAACACAGAAAACTCCCTCATCTTTCTATACTTTCCAGTATCTGCGCACGAATAACAATTTTAGAAAAGGAGAAAGAACCACTTGCCTTCCTCCTTCCAAAGAGCAAAGCTCTAGGCATGTCTTCAATCGTTTAAATTAATAACATTCCTGAATAGATAAACTTCACAGTGAATTCAAATCAGCGTTATTTAGAGTTTAAACTAATTACAAATGCCGTAATTAAAATTTCGAAATGAAAGATAGTTTTAATTTAGCTAGAGAAACACATGCTATATAAATCATTCTATTTCATGCAGTGAATCTCAGTTCAGTCCCGAAGAAATAGAATGAGGTCCTCTGAAATAATTTCGAAAAAGTATTTCAATTTAAAGTACTTTTTACTTTTCCAGTCATTTTTAAAACTTATTGGGTTGTTCGGAAAGTACTTTCTTTTTTTCTTCCCGACAGAGGATTTAATTGTATTTTTTGCACCCAACTTCACACTTAAGCCGTATAATTATTATATGTTTTGAGAGCTCATATAGCAAGGCTTGTGTTCCGACCCTGTATACTCAATGTATAAATTTAATTTCTCTGCGCACCAGATGGCGCTAACTCAATAATCGTTTTTTGTCAGTCAAGCAATAAAATTTCAAAAGAACGGACGTGTCGTTTCTGTGTGCCAATATTATGGTCCGTCGAGCCGATGAACGAAACTAGCAAAAAATTATTTTGGTGATGCATAGAAGCGGCCAACGACTGTTGAATCAAAAAACAACAACAAAACCAGTGATTGAGTGAAGGTCACAAAACCAAAATGGATACCCTTCTTAAAACCAAAAAGATAATAAAAGGTAAGCTAACTCGTTTAATTTCGCAAGTCAATAGCTTACAAAATCAAGCAAATTCTCTTTCTATTATTGAAGTGTATGAAAATAACGTAAATTCTTTAGACAATGAAATAAACAAACTAAATAATGATATTCTTTATGCATGTTCTGATTCAGAATTCGATACATTTGAAAGTGAAATGCATGAACTGTTTTCTAAAATAAGTAATTTAAAAATCATTCTTAAAGACGAATCAAGAAAACTTTCAAAAAATGATTGTCATAAAGAAGTAACTAATGTCAACAATGTTAAACTTCCTAGAATAGAATTACCAGTTTTCACTTCTAATTACATAGATTGGATTTCTTTTCGTGATTTATTTTTATCGAGTGTTGGTAATAATGATAGTTTAAGTAATAGTCAAAAATTGCAATATCTTAAACTTTCTGTTAAGGGAGAAGCATATACATTATTACAGTCTATTCAAATTACAGATGAGAATTTCAAATTAGCTTGGGATATGCTTACTGAGCGCTTTGAAAACGAAACAGAAATCATAAATGCAGCATTAAATAAATTAATTTCTCAGCCTATTCTTAAACATGAATCAGCAGCGGGTTTGAGGAAATTAATTGATACAACACAGCAATGTCTTGATACATTAAAAATTTTGAAACAGCCTGTTGAGCATTGGGATACCATTATTATTTTTCTTTCAAAGGGTAAGCTTGATAACGAAACACTGAGAGTGTGGGCGTTAGAGCAATCGAACAAAAAAGCTTCTTCTTTCGCGGAATTCAAAACATTCATGCTGAATAGATCGTGTGCGCTTTCGTCTTTAACGAAGTGCCAAAAAGAGAAAGTAGGTCAATTTGATGGGAAAACGGTTGCAAATCAAAAACAAAACAAATATTCTTTTTCATCTCAGATTGTTTCTAATTTATGCATTTATTGTCGAAATGATTCTCATTCGCGATTACATAGTTGTGATAGTTTCTTAGATCTTCCAGTAAAGGAAAAATGGAATGTAATTAAAAAACATCATTTATGCGCTAATTGTTTAAAAGATAATAAAACTCATCCTATTTCTAAATGTCGCTCAGGCATGTATAAATTATGTTCAAAATTGCATAATACATTATTGTGTTCAAAAAATACACATGATACAAAAATCGAAACACAAACAACAGATAAACATTCTACTATTAGTAGTAATAATGTAGTTGTACCTGTAACAAAAACAGTTTTATTGCCAACAGCAATTGTTAATGTTAAGGACATTAATGGTACATTACATAAATGCAGAATTCTTATCGATTCAGCAAGCCAAGGCTCATTTATTAGAGAAAGTTGTGTAAATTTATTGCAACTTAAACGTAATAGAATTAACATAAATGTTGATGGGCTTAGTTCTCGAAATGTAGGTAAGCTCTCAGGTTCGGTATCATTGCAAATATCATCTCTATTTTATAAAAACACACATATCACTGTAGATGCATTAATTATACCCAAAATCACTTGTGACCTTCCTCAATTCAAAATTGATGCTTCAGCATTAAATTCATTCAAAAATATACAACTGGCCGATGTTACTTGCTTGCAGCCTGGTCCTATAGACATTCTCTTAGGTGCAGATGTGTTTGGAGAAATAGTGCTCCATAAAAACATTACTAGTCCTGGACATTCGTTAACTGCACTAGAAACAATTTTCGGATGGGTTGTTTTAGGCAAAACAAACAATATCTCAAAAACAATAATTACAAATCACGCTAGTTGTACCGCAATCGAGTATCAACTTGATAAATTTTGGCAACTAGAAGAAGTTTCTGAAACTAAACCTTATTCAAAGGAGGAAATTGCATGTGAAAATCGCTTCGAAAAAACATTCTTTCGTGATTCTACTGGCAGATTCAATGTCAAATTTCCATTCAATGACTCACACAATGAACTTGGATCATCTAGAGACATTGCATTGCGCCGTCTTCAACAAATTGAACGTCGCTTTTCTAAAAATCAATCTCTACTTGAACAATATCATAAATTCATGGACGAATACATAAAACTGGGGCACATGGAATTAGTTCCTGAAAGTGAAGTTAATATTCCAGCCAAATCTAGCTTTTACCTTCCACACCATCCAGTTCCCAACAAAAGTGGTGACAAGTTCCGGGTAGTGTTTGATGGATCTGCTAAATCATCTAATGGTGTTTCTCTTAATGATATACTCATGGTGGGACCGCAAATACAGACTGATTTAACTACATTGCTTATTAAATTTAGGATGCATAAAATAGCGGTTGCTGCAGACATTGAAAAAATGTATAGACAAATAACTTTACAAGATCCAGATTTCCAAAGAATCGTCTGGCGCAAATCAAAATATGATGCAGTGAAGGATTACAGATTAATAAGACTGGCTTATGGCACTGCCTCAGCACCATACCTGGCTGTAAAATGTCTACAAAAATTAGCAGAAGAAGAAGCAGAGAAATATCCATTGGCTTCTAAGGCAGTTCTCGAAGACTTTTATGTTGATGATCTCATGTCTGGAGCGAATTCAATTTCCCAAGCCATGGAACTGCACCAACAATTAATGCAAATGTTGTCAAGTGACAAATTTCCTTTGAGAAAATGGGCTTCAAATTCTAAAGAATTTTTGAACTCAATTGATCCAAATTTACGGTTATCAAACACTTCTTTAAGCTTAGACAATGATGAAACTGTGAAAACATTGGGACTACTTTGGCAACCCGAGTTGGATATATTCTTTTTCAAAACTAATCAATCATTTCTTGTAGATAACTTAACTAAGCGGACATTACTATCAACAATTTCAAAAATATTTGATCCTCTTGGATGGTTATCTCCAATTACCATTCATTACAAATTAATAATTCAAAAACTCTGGAAAAATCAATTGCAGTGGGACGATACTATTCCTTCAACCATAGCATATGAATGGAAGCAGCTTTCAGAAAAACCCTTGTTCGTGAAAGACGTTCAAATTCCCAGATTCTTATTTTGGGATTCAAATAACAAATTTCAGTTACATGGCTTCAGTGATGCCTCGGAAAAGGCATATGCAGCAGCAATTTACTGTCGCTCAGTCTCAAGTACTGGTGAAATTAAAGTTCATCTAGTAATTGCTAAGACAAAAGTTGCTCCACTTAAAACTGTTTCACTTCCGAGATTGGAACTATGTGGTGCTCTGCTGTTAACTAAATTGATGGACTTCACTTGCAAGGCTATGAACACATCCATTTCCCAAGCTCAATTTTATACTGATTCTACCATCGTTCTATCCTGGATTGGTTCTTCTGCCAGCCGATGGAAATGCTTTGTGGCCAATAGAGTGGCAAAAATACAAACTCTTTCTTCCCCTACCCAGTGGCATCATGTTAGTGGAAACATTAATCCTGCTGATCTTGCTACTCGTGGCACATCATCTTCTGAACTACTTTCTTCATTATGGTTAAATGGTCCAAAATTTCTTTATAATTCACTTTCTTTTCAGATAAAGCAGCCTGAACTACCAGTTAGTGATCCTGTTCCAGAAGAAAGGTATTGTACTTTACAATCAACCACTGAAAACAAAACCCACTGTACTGACTTTGATATTTTTTTTAAATATTCATCCTTTTCTAAACTTAAACGTATAACAGCTTTGTGTTTAAGGTTTATGAACAATTGCAGAAATCCTATGAACAAATTAACAGGATTTTTGCAAACTTGTGAATTAACTAATGCGATGCATGTGTTAATAAAAATAGTTCAAACTAATGAGTTTAATAATGAGATCAATGCATTACAGAAAAATAAAACAATATCGTGTAATAGTAAAATTTTATCTCTAAATCCATTTCTTGATAATTCAGGCATTCTAAGAGTAGGTGGTCGTTTGAGACATGCAAATATAGTATACAATCAGAAACATCCTATTTTGTTGCCAACAAGGCATAGATTAACTGATCTCATTGTTAAACATTTTCATGAAAATCTTTTGCATGCTGGTTCACAACTTGTTCAATCATGTATTGCAGAACAGTATTGGATTATAGGTGTTAGAAATGTAATTAGGGATTTAATCAGAAAATGTGTAAAATGTTGTAGAATACGAGCTTCTGTAACCAATCAGATGATGAGCGATTTACCATCTTCTCGCATTTCTCCTGCTCCTGCATTCTTGCGATGTGGAGTGGATTATGCTGGTCCTTTTCAAATTAAAGCATGTAAAGGTAGAGGCTCCAAATCATACAAAGGGTATATAGCACTTTTGTTTGCTTTACTACAAGAGCTATACACCTAGAATTAGTTACCGACTTATCCGCAGATGCGTTCATTGCATCTCTTAAGAGATTTATTTCACGCAGAGGTAAATGTAGTGATATATACAGTGATTGCGGTACCAACTTTATTGGTGCAAAGCGCAAACTCATGGAAATTGAGAAACTTAGAAACTCCAAAAATTATAATCAAAATGTAAACAATTTTATGTCTGAAAATGGTATTAATTGGCATTTAAATGTTCCAGGTGCACCTCACATGGGTGGACTATGGGAAGCTGGCATAAAGTCTACCAAATTTCATTTAAAACGCGTTATAGGGAGACAAAACTAACTTATGAAGAATTTGAAACATTGTTAACTCAAATAGAGGCTTGTCTTAATTCTAGACCTTTAACTGCATTATCTACCGATCCAAATGACTTGTCAGCCTTAACACCTGGCCATTTTATTATTGGTAGGGCATTAACAAGCCTTCCTGAACCAAATTACGTTGATACAAACATTTCTTTTCTTTCAAAATGGCAGCATATTCAAAAAATGGTGCAACAGTTTTGGAAACGTTGGCATAAGGAATATCTCACACGGTTGCAGCAAAGGCCAAAATGGCTACTGCCGACTAAAAATTATCAAATTAATGATCTATGTCTTTTAAAAGAGGACAATTTACCCCCAACAAAATGGAAAATGGGTAGAATAATTCAATTGCACCCTGGACTTGACAATAATGTTAGGGTAGTTACTCTTAAAACATCAGATGGTGTATACAAAAGAAACATAACAAAATTATGCCAACTTCCTGTGTAATGCCAAATTCATGGTTAAATTTAAATAAAATTTTATTTCTTATATATGTACAATTTTATACTTCCATTGCATTTTAACATATAAAACTTTTTTATTTATGTGTTTGTTTTATATTTTTTCATTTATGTTCATTTATTTGTATATCTAATCTTTATTTGTAAAGTATATTTGTATATCTAATTTTTTTTGTATGTTACATATTCTGTTTCTTTGAAATAATATTTCAAGGTGGGCGGCATATTCCGACCCTGTATACTCAATGTATAAATTTAATTTCTCTGCGCACCAGATGGCGCTAACTCAATAATCGTTTTTTGTCAGTCAAGCAATAAAATTTCAAAAGAACGGACGTGTCGTTTCTGTGTGCCAATAGCTTGTGTGTGAAAAATTCCAATTAATTGTACGCAGTAGTTTTTGATTGGTGCCTTTTTAAATATGGAGAGCGATTATCAGCATTTTCTTTACTGTTTTACTACAGAAAGGGTAAAAATGCTGTTTAAGCCAGAAAGAAATTGACCGATGTGTATGGCGAAGGTGTGTTGACAGTACGCCAGTGCCAGAACTGGTTCGCTAAATTTAGATCCATCAATTTTGATGTCGAAGATGCACCACGTTCGGGAAGGCCGATTGAAGCTGATAAAGACGCGATAAAGGCATCAGTTGATGCGAACCGACGAATATCAACAGTTTATGACCACTTGAAAGGTCTTGGGGAACCCATACATCGAGCTTCGAGGTTCATCCATGTTCTCACAGGGAGAAATTTGTGTCGCCGCATTGATGTCTGCTATTCGCTTCTCAAACGTCACGAAAGAGTGGCAACATGGACACCATTGATGTTGTTGACGAATTTTATGCTTCCTGCGAAAACAAGTTAAAAATCGCTGAAAATGCACTTAATTCCAGATAAAACATGAATCAACAAATGAAGGAAGATGCAAAGAATGCTTTGAATGAGTTACGTTGTCTTTTTTTTCTCAAATTTTGATAAATTTAAAAATGTACAGTCACGTATAGCTTATGAAAATGTATTAATGAAAATACACGAGAAGAAATGGTACGCGAGTGTAGTGGCGCCATCTACAGAAACTTTTCAAAAACAAATGAGCGATGGCAAAAATGCAGTCTCATTATCTGTACGAATGAACAAGGAATCCTTAAAGCTGGAGATGTTTTTAATATCATAAAGACGCAAGTCAATCCAAGAAGCAATAAAATTGGTGTCAAAAGCGTAAGAGGTCTTCCAAATGATAAACTGTTGGTAGAATGTGTGTCTGATGATGACAGGAAAAAATTTCGTAGTATTCTGGCTGAAAATCGCACCTTTCTTTCTTGAACTCTTGCTAAACAAAAATATCCTGCCATTATTATTAAACATGTTCCTAGCTCACTACATGATGATGAACTTATCAATGTCTTATTTAAGCAAAATTTTGATAGTTCAGTATCTGAGGAAGAAATTTCAGATTTCAAAGTTCGTTTTACTCTAAAGAAATTTGGGAACTCAAGACATAGTATTATTAGTGTTCCACCTAATATCCGTATACAAATTTTAAGGTTAGGATCTCTCAAGCTTGACTGGTCTGTTTATGAAGTTGACGATTTCGTTATTATACATAGATGCTTCAAATGTTTAGGTTATAATCATAAGGCTGCTGATTATAAAAACAATCTAACTTGTTTTACCTGCTCAGGTAACCATAAAAGCTCAGAGTGTTCTAATAGAAATCATCAAGTTTGTGTCAATTGTGCTAGATTTAATAATAAAACTAAAAATCCTTCAAAAAGAGTTAAAATTCATCATAAACCTTATGATAATTGCTGCCCGAGTAAAATTTTCTTGAAGAAATTATCAATCTCTCGTATTGATTATGAATAATAGTTATTGTTCTCTTTTACATTTCGTCCAATTAAATCTACACAAGTCTAAAAATGCTACGCACAACTCATTCTCAATAAACTGATAATATCGATGTTGCATTGATTCAAGAACCTCACTGTTACAAAGGGAGTCTTCCTGGGTTTCCTAGCCATTACAAAGTATTCTTTTCTTCCCAATCAGATGTTATAAAATCAGCGACCATCATTCGCTCGAATAACATTTCTACATTTGTTTATCATAATTATTCTGATCATAACATGATCTCCGTTGAAATCACTGTAAATGACTTAGATTTTATTACCTTCTGTTCAACTCAAGGTTCTAGCTACGTTGATATTACTGTTGTTGGGGAAAGTTTAGTGCAAAATGTCCTCAATTGGTCTATTCCTGACTGCGAATCGCTTTCTGACCATAGGATGATTTATTTTGAAATTGCCTTGGCTGATAATACTACGAACTCTTTAACCCAAAACAGGCCTCAAATCTTTGACTGTAGAAGAGCAAATTGGTTTCTTTTTCATACTAAATGTTATGAGGCTATCAATAATTGTAGTTTTGAGGATCAGCTCTCTACTTGTAATGACCCTATTTGCCTAGAAAATCTAATTTTTGAGTTTCAAAATATCATGTTTTCTGCAGGAAGAATTGATATTCTTTTCAGGCATTATGATAAAGAAATGTTCCTTGGTGGACATCTGAAATAGCATGCATGCGTAAAAAGTTAAATGCTTCAAGACGTCGCTTTCAAAAAGCCAAAAACCCGATTGTCAAGGAAATTTTTAAATCCAATTACCTCCACATTAAAGAAGTGTATAAGAACTTAATTAATAACTCAAAATCAAATTCCTGATTCACATTAGAGATAACATCAGAAGACTTTCTTTCTGATGTTATCTCTAAAATTGTATGGAAGAAGATTAGGCATGAAGAGAAATTTTAATAAAAGTGTCGAGATTACTGGCATTGAAACCACTTCAAGTCAATTCACATCTTCTTTTGAAGAATCTCTCAGTGCTATCTCAAATTTTTCATTCCCAGGTGACAATCCTTCTAACGATAATTCCTTTCAATAAAATATTCGAGAGCAATCTAACAAAACCTACTCTGTAGAAGATGATGTACCTTTCACAGTCAATGAGGTTAATGCTGTTATTCACGGTTTGGCCACTGGAAAATCTCCTGGCCTAGATTCCCTTTCCAATGAAATGATTAAATACTTTCATCAGTGTTCTCCTTCTGTTCTTCCTGCTGTATTCAATTTATGCTTAAAATTTTCTCTTCCCGGCTCTTTGGAAAAATGCTAAAGTTGTCTTAATCCCACAGAGTTTGAACTCTAAGCGACCGCACCTTAAGAATATTAGGTGTATTAGCGTATTGCCTTGCATTGGAAAATGTCTCGAAAAGCTTCTTACAAACTGACAACGATGGCATCTTAACAATCGTAATTGTACTAGTAAAGACCAATATGGATTCACACCACAGAAATCTACTGAGGATACACTACTGCGACTTGTTCACATTATAAAGGAAGGGAAAAAGAAAAATCTGTTCACTATTCTCCTTTCATTAGACATAAAAGGAGCGTTTGATAACGCGTGGTGGCCCCTTATTATTTTCTTAATGAAGGAGGCTTATACTCCTTCAAATATTCACAATCTCTTCCGCAGTTTTTTGAACAACAGAACGGCTGTTCTCACTCTTGGTAATAAGTCGAAAGTAGTTAACATCCCAAAAGCATGTCCACAAGGCTCTGTTTCTGACCCATTCCTTTGGAACCTAATTATAAATGATTTACTAAAAAATTGAATGATTTTGAGTGGTGGAAAATTGCTTTCGCAGATGACTAACTCGTAATTGTTCAGAACAAAAATTTTCCCGATTTATGCAGTACCACTCAAGATATTCTTGATTTTATTCATAATTTAGCTGAACATTGCATGCTGGAATTCATCACATCAAGTGCAAAGTAATGATGATTCACAAAAAGGCTAACATTGATGCCACAATCTATCTTGCTATGGGTAGTAATTTTCTACAAGTTGTAGATAAATTATATATATATAATTTATCTACAACTTGTAGAATATCTTGGTGTTGTAAATATTAAATATCTTGGTGTTGTTGTCGACAGTAAACTTAACTGGAAGGTACACTTGAAATACATTTTAGCTAAGATTAACAACATTCTTACAAATACATTGCATAGAATTTGCAATAACAATTACGGGATTAAATTCGAAATTTCAAAATTGATTTATAAACAAGGCATTGTTCCCGTTATTCTTTATGCATCGCGAATTTGGGGAGATAGTTTGAAAATAAATAAACCGAAAACTTATCAGGAAAATACAAAGAATACTGCTCTTGAGGATTGTCAGAGGATATAGAACAATCAGTTATGATGCTCTCTTCATTCTCTCTGGTCTTCCACCTCTTGATGTTGTGATACTTCATCAAAATGAGGCTTATCGTTATGCTCAAGACTCTTTTTCTAACCATCTTAATGGTGATTTGAACTTTTCTTCCCTACATAATCCATCTTCACGATCTCCTGCTCCACTTGCTGCATTTGATAGCGTTAGGGAAGAAGACTATGATCTAATTTACTTTACAGATGGGAGTAAAGTTAACGAAAAAGTAGGTCTTGCATACGTATGCTTTCAGAATGGGTTTGAAGTGAGTCATCAAGTATACCGCATTAGTGATTACAGTTCTATTTTCCAAGCGGAGTTAATCTGCATTAATCTTGCTGTTAAAGATGCCCTAAGCAAGCTTTATAAATTTTTTTTAATTTGCAGTGATTCGATGTCATGTCTACTGGATCTGCAAGATATAACTAGTTTTTAAAAACTTATTGTGGAAGTCGAGACTTCTTTTTGCCAGTGTTTTTGAAAAAAGATGAAGATCATCACAGAATGGAACTCAGGTTTTGTGTCCTCTCCTAATTGTAAGTGGACAAAATCTTTTTTTCCATCAGAATTAAGAACTACTGGTTCTACACCGACTTTGAAATTACGCAATTCCTCACTGGACATGGGAAATTCAATAGCTATCTTCACCGTTTGAACATTAAAAACTGTGAGGTGTGCATGTGCAACTCTGGGGGAGAGACAACCCTTCTCACATTCTTCTGGAATGCCCATCTGTTTCAGAAGAAAAGAACGAGCTTTGTAAAGACTTAGATAACAGCATGGATAAATTTTTAAAAAATTCAAAATTCTCTTTCTTTAGTAGGTCTACCAAAATCGGGGGCCACCTGTTATTTAACTCCTTTCTATTTTTATCTCTTTTTTTTCTCTCTGCCTTTTTTTATTATTATTATTTTCATCTCATGATTTATTTGGAATTGTTATGTAGTACATTTGTTGTACCTTCTGGCCCTGTGTAGTATTCCTTGGTGCACCGGGAGATTTTTTTTTTATTTGGGAAAACAAAAATAACGTCACGAAAATCATCTGTTTTTGAAGTGAATCATTACTGGGGACGAAAAATGGGTTGTATACAACAACTTCAAATGCAAGAAGTCATGAGCAAAAAAAGATGAACTGGCTGAAACCATTTCCAAAGCCGATTTTCACCAAAAAAAGGTGATGCTGTTTGTTTGGTGGGATTTTAAATGAATTTTTTTTAAGCTTTTACCGGATAACACTACGATTAATTCGGAAGTCTTCTGTCATCAGCTGGACAAACTGAATGATGCACTTCAGCAGAAAAGGCCAGAACTCATCAACAGGAAAAGTGTAGTGTTTACTAAGACAACACGAGACCTCACACAAGTTTGGTTACTCGTCAAAAGATTTCACAGCTTGAATGGGATACAATGTCATACCCACCATATACTTCAGACCTGACACTATCAAATTATTATTTGTTCCGGTCACTCCAAAATTTTTTAGACGGTAAAACCTTCACCTCAAATGGGGAGCTCAAAAACCACTTCGATCACTTTTTTGCCAGCAAAGACCAAAAATTTTATGGGCGTAGTTACTACCAGAAAGATGGGAAAAGGTGTTGGACTGGAACGGCCAATAAATAATTTAATAAAGGATTTGTTTATTATACAAAAACTGTCTTTCATTTCAATAATAATAATAATGATAATAATAATAATAAAAATAATAAAAAAAAACCAAATTACTTTCTAAACAACCCAATAATATTTATTCCACAAATTATATATTAATAGGGTCTGATTTTTATCCTATTTCCTTCTTTTCTTGAGCATATTATTTATGAGGACAAAAATTGGATTTTTGATTTTGATGCTGAAACAGCTTAACTATCAAGCTTAATGTTAAACAATGCATATATATAAAAACCACATCAAAAACTAAAATAAGGTTGGTTATATTAATTTTATTTCCTGCTAATGAATGTTAAAGATTCCGTGTGCAACCCTCCAGAAAATCTATGAAGACACTAAGTTCAGTGTTATAAGCCGCTTACGTAAAGAAATTCACTGAAATGAACTTAGTTTCACGAGACAATTCATTTGTTTTGATTCTCTCCTAACACAATGGTTTTATAATTCACTAGTTTATTGAAAGTATTTAACATATACAGCACTATAAAAAATTTTTTCTTGCTCAAACTTAATATTGATATCAGTTTTGATTTGTTTGATGCAATGAAAAAGAATTCATGGTGAGCTTAGAAAACATTAAAAAAAAAACAGGTTTAGGTAATACTTGAAACCTAGATAGGAAACTTGAAGGTTGCGTTGCAGATGGAAATCATTTTAAGAGATGAAATCAATTTTAAACCAATTGATTTATTTTATTCTATATGACAATATTTAAATTTTTGAAGTATTTTATTAAAAATAGTTTTTTATTCTATTGAACAGAAAATTTTTTCTCTCAACCGATCATAATTTGAAATGAAAGAAAGACTAGTTCAATATGACATTTTAAATACTCATATTTCACTAATACATAATAAAGTTTCTACTGAATTAAGTTTAAGTTGCATATCTCAGTACAAATAATTATTTTAGAAATATTTGGTTGGGAAAAAGATACATCATATGTTCCCAAAGGAGTTCAGGTGGACCCCCAGGGGTCCATAGGAGACTACACGGAAGTCCAAGTAGACGGAAAAGAAAACAGGGGTTCACAATTTGTAAGTGGGGGCACACGAAAAATTTTCTGGTAGGTACTCAAAAATATTCGAGACTCAGTTTAAACACAGAATTGAATAGAACAATAGATAATAGTACAAGTATACAACACATGTCGAAACTGGCAAAGTGCGCTCGCTCGTCCGGGATGCTGATTTAGACATGCAAAGGGATGAAATGCGACTTGCCCTGTGCTTGCAATCTACATTATTATAAATACGACTGTCCAGAACAAAACGTGACTCATTTGTTTCTGGGATTTTTAAGATAAAAGTGTGACTCTGTGAGTGCATGTGACAAATGTTTCAATTTATTTGAAATTTTTATACATCGCATAACAAATCACTCCAAAAATCGCTCAAAAATAGTTTGAGCGTATAATATTTGATTTAAAAGTATAAGGGAGGTATTGAATAACGAGATTTACTTAACATGTTTTTGTTTATCTAGTGAAAAACTTACATAAACCTGGAAAATGTTAGACATTTGAACCGTAGAAAAATTTTACAGATATATTAAAATGCCTGAAAAAGGCTGAAATACAATGTATCTTGTTATGAAATTTTTCAATAAGAGCCTTTCATTTTCCATTCAAGAGCTTTAAGCGGACAGCAGCTCTGTCGCTGTTTTTAGAGTGAAAGTCTCATTTTATATAAAACACAGTTCAAATTCACAGGAAAAGAAACTTAATTACTTTACGGAGAAAAAATAATCCCGTCTAAACGCCGAAATACGTGTCTGGACAAATATTACAAATAATGAGGCCAACAGAAAGTTTTCAAATATTTTCAATCTAATTCCTTAAATGGTGGTTCATTTTTAGAAAACAGAACTTGAAGGATTGGTTAAAGGAAAAAGGATTTATTTAAAAAGATTTAATTTTATAATTTTATTTCCCTTGCAAAACTAACAAACTTATTAAATACAGAAATTTAGCCTTTAAGTTCTTTATTTTTATCAAATATATTTCTTATTTATTTTTAGCGTAATGTACCTTCTATCTAAACCATAGGTTCCCAAAGAGGTCCATGTGGACCTCCAGGGTTCCATAAGATACCACACGGGTGTCCAAGAAAAAATTTCTGGTTTTCATAATAAAGAACAAAAATTTTGGCTTGGATTTACCTGTCAACGAAGGCATGCAGCATCATTCTCTTGGTTGGTACTCAAAAGTATTCGAAACACAGATTTGAATAGAACAATAGATAATAGTACAAGTTTACATCACATGTCGAGACTTGCAAAGTGCCGCCCATTCGCCTGCGCTTCCGGGATGCTTGTGTGGACCTGCAAAGGGATGAAATGCGACTTGCCCTGTTCTTGCAATCTACACTAGTATAAATATGACTGCCCAGAACAAAACGTTACTCATTTGTTTCCAGGATTTTTAAGATAAAAGTGTGACTGTGAGTGAATCGAAGTCAGTGTTTACAGTGCCAGAAAAAGTAAGTATTGCCTGTTTGTTACACATATTTTTATTGTATCTTGTAATAAATGTTCATAATTTTGTATAACCACAAGTATTATTTTAATAAATAGGATATAAGAAAATGTACTATTTTTTTCTTCTTAATACCTCCTCCGATTTACGGTGATATATACTTCTTGGGGGAATACAGTAGAAATATAGCAGCTGTCTACTGAAAATAGTAAAACTTTGAAAGTGGTCCACGTGAAAAAAAAAGTGTTGGAGGCTATCAGGTGATGGATATAGTGATCGATATCTCGTAAAGTATTGATCAAAAAATTTCAGATTTGTGCTCGTTGGAAAGGAGACATTTCGTACTAAAAATTATTTTGCTTGGTCCATTCAGTTATGAGTGTTTAAAAATAGAAATCAATAAAGAAAACGTACAGTACATTGTAGTTTTTATTTGACAAAGGCGAAAATGGCAGATGATGGCCGAATTTGTATATACAAACACAATATTGTAATGCCAATTACGTGCAATTTTGGTTCCATCCAGGTACTTTTGATGTTAAAGATATGCCAGGTAGGCTAGTCGTCGAAAATGTCAAAAAAAAAAAAAAAATCGCCAAAATTACGACTAAAAATATGCTAGTCAACTTCGTTGAGTATCCAGGAGTTAAAGATCAACTATAAAAGTCTTACATCATTTGCCCAAAGTGAATCCGAAGCCTTAAATGAAGTTTTGAAGTTCACGTAAAACTAACACCCCCTCCCAAACCTAATAATTTCTTCTTTGGTAACGCGTTGAATCAAACGCAAAATTTGAAATTGTTGAACACAGGTTTGTTAAGGATTTTATAATTTAACAGTAAAACTTTTCTCATTTGTACAAGTGTCTCTCTCTCTCTCTCTCAAATCAAAAATTTTTTTTCTAACAACTATATCTTAAATTATTACAAACGTTGATTTTCATTGTTCCGTTAATATATTAAGGTACATAAATTCTAACAAAAGTAAAAATTCTGGATGTAATCAAACGTGAATAAAAATGGCTTCTTCTACAATAAGCTGAAGAAAATACCTCACGTCATCAAACATTTCTTTCTTTCTTCATTTATTTCAGCAATAAATATTTCTCATTTCTAATGAATTTTTAATTCATTTCTCTCTGAGAAGATTGTAGGTATATATTTTATTATGTATTTTTATTCATTGTAAGAGTAACTTATTAAGAAAATGAAATTTCTCTTTCAAATAATATTAAAATATTACTTGTTACAAAATTGTTAATAAAAAAAATGTTAAAAAATGTCCGTTTAAAACCAGATATAAACAATCATTCTTCTTTTTAGAATACATGAAATTTTTTTTTTCAATTAATATTAGGTTTTAAGTTTTCCGAGAAAAATTGCAAAATTAATCACTTTTTTAAAAATTATCTCTTGCTCTGTCATTTACCCGTTGAACCAAGCTAATATTTATTAAAATATATTTTTCATGTTTTGAAAAATTGAAATTCTATATATAGTATAAATATCTCCACAGACATGTATCAATCTAACAAGATGATAATAGCTTTAGTGAATTATACATATTGTAATTCTTACATAGGTAAACATAAGAGATGTTAGGGCGGCTACTTCAACGAAATAAGCATGATAAGCAACAACATAAAGATGGTTGGTTGGTTGGTTTTTATGGCGCAAGGTCCAGATAAGGACAAGCTGCGCCAATCACAAGATATTATACCTCAGTTTTCTTTTCATCCATTAAAAGTATAAAATAGAAATATAGTTAAAATATACATAAAAGGTATAAAATAGCAATACAGTTAAAATATATAGTAAAAGTATGTAAACATAAAATATACACATGTATAAGATTAAAAACTTGTATTTAAATAAAATATTTCTAAATCAGATAAAATTCATAAATCCTATGTCTTTTAAAAACGCAAATAAATTGCGATGGGGTGGTTCCCCAAGCAGATCTTCTAATGTTAAAATATCACTATTAAAATATTTAAAACGCTGATGGTTAAAATCTGGGCACTCAATTAAAATGTGATATACTGTAAATGGTTCATCACACTTTTCACACCACGGTTGGAGATCGCTTAAGATCAAATGTTTGTGGAACGCGTGTGACCAATTCGAAGGCGAGTCAGTCTGACATCTGCGCTTCGTGGAGATAAAACAGATAATGGAATGATGTATGAAAATATGGAATGGAGTTTGTTGCTGACTTGCAGGTCCCAGGATTCCTGCCAAAGAGAATATATGAAATTTTTGAATCCTTTTCTAATGTCCATTGATGGTAATGAAGGCAAAATGGAAGTAGCTGCAGATTTAGCGGCAGCATCAGCTTTCTCATTGCCATCTATACCTATGTGGCTTGGTACCCAACAAAACAGTATCTCAAATCCCTTGTTAGTAACAGTATCAATTAATTTGAATATCTTAGACACAACTGGATGGCAATTGTAGTTGTTATTCCTCAAAGCTTCTAATACACTCATACTGTCAGTGTACACACAGAATTTACGTTCATTTTTAGTTTGTAGCAGCTGAAGTGCTCGGTATATAGCCGTAGCCTCAGCAGTGAAGATGGAGCAGGATTTGTGAAGGCTATAACTGTAGGAGGTATTATCAAGATAAACTCCACAGCCAACTGATCCTGGACATTTGGATCCATCCGTAAATACTGGAGTGTACATAGTGTACTGACAGCGATGGAATGAATAAAGCTGTTGAAGAATAGCAGTATTTGTGTCTGATTTTTTATTCTTACCAAAGGGATTTAACACAGTAATGTGTGGATTGTACCAAGGTGAATGTGCGTAAAGGTCGGTAGACTCGATTCGGACATCACATAGGTCAGAAAGCAAAATAATGGATTTAATACGAGAGAAAAGGTTGAATGCTTGATGGTCTAGCATTATATAATCTCTTAAGAGCAGCACTTGGAATCGTGGAATGCAAGGGATGATGAGGTGAGGACATGATTTTTGAATAATAATTAAGAGACAGCTGCATCCGCCGCAGGTCTAATGGCAATTGGTGGCAAATTACATATAGACTCTGGACGGGTGATGTGCGAAAAGCTCCACAGCATATCCTTAAAGCAGTATGGTGAACAGTGTCCAATCTGCGTAAGATGGAGAGTCTAGCTGATCCATAAGCAACACAGCCGTAGTCAATTCGAGATAAAATTACAGACTGATAAATTCTTAGGAGTGATGTGCGATTTGCACCCCAAGATGTATTCGAAAGCACTTTGAGGATGTTAAGCAGTCGCTCACATTTCTTCCGCAGATGTAAAACATGCGGAAGGAAAGTTAACTTCTTGTCAAAAATCACGCCAAGGAATTTTATCTCACTGACTACAGGGATGGGTCTATTATTTATGTGAAGCACAGGATCATTATGGTAGCTAGTTTTCCTACAGAAATGGATACAGCAACTCTTACTAGGAGATATACTAAGACCATTCCGTTCACACCAAGTGGTTAAATTATTTACAGCTGTTTGCAATTGTCTCTCAATTATATTCATGTTTGAACCCTGATATGAAATTTGTAAGTCATCAACATACAAAGTGCCATGAACAGAAGATGGTAATTGATGGAGTATGTCACTGATGAAAAGGTTAAAAAGGGTTACGCTTAAAACGCTACCTTGAGGGACACCCTCAGCTTGACTAAAAGTATTGGAAATTGTAGTTCCAACGCGAACTTTAAAAACGCGTGAGGCCAGAAAATTTTGGATAAATATTGGAAGATTACCCTTAAAGCCAAGATTATGCAGAGTACGGAGAATACCATAGCGCCATGTACGATCATATGCTTTCTCAACGTCGAAGAAAATTGCAACGAGATGGTTTCTCCTCACGAAAGCATTTCGAATTCGGGATTCTAGATCTACTATGTTATCTATAGTGGATCGTCCTCTTCGAAATCCGCTTTGATGAAGATGTATGCAATTATTCTTCTCTAAGACGTAAATGAGTCTAGCATTGACCATACGCTCAAATGTTTTGCATAAGCAACTCGTAAGAGCTATTGGACGATAACTCAGAGGGTCAGATGAATCTTTTCCAGGCTTCAATATTGGAATCACTATCGCTTCTCTCCATGAAGTAGGAAAAGCATGCTCAGTCCAGATTCTATTAAACAATGAAAGTATGTTTAATAAAGAATCATGATTTAAATGACCGAGCATTTGATACGAGATTCCATCTGGTCCTGGGCTAGTGTCGTTTGCTTTAGATAAAGCAGACTTCAATTCTGACAGTTCAAAATCACAATTATAGGGTAGAATATGTCGATCATGAAAGCTTAGAGGTGTCCGCTCAGCGATTCTTTTAATCCTTAGAAAAGTAGGATTATATGAATCAGAGCTGGAAACACTAGCAAAGGTTTCACCGATGACATTAGCAATATCTACCGCTGAGGAGTGTATTGCAGCTCCGGTTTTTAATACAGGAATGGAATAATCCTGATAAATACCATTGGCTGCTTTAACTTTCCTCCATAATTGTTGACTTGTTGTCGATGAATTGATTGACGACACGTAGCGAATCCAAGATTCTCTTTGACTCTGACGTCTAACTTTTCGAGCTTCAGCTTTGGCTTTTTTAAAAGCAACAAGATTCTCCGTAGTAGGGTATCTTCGGAATATATTCCATTGCTTCCTTTGTTTCTTATAGGAGAGTTGACACTTTTCATTCCACCAAGGTTTCCTGTGTTTATGGGGAATGATGGAATTTTTAGGGATAGCAACATCCGCAGCTCTGATTATTGTGTCGGTGACATATTTAACGGCATCATCTATCATATCTGTCTTAACTCTTGTCTCACTGATCACAGCCAAATGCGTGAAAAGTGACCAATCGGCTCGACTGTACACATAATTAGGTGGTTTGTGACACACACTATTACTTCCAGCCTGAGACACGATTAGAGGAAATGATCACTATTGTAGAGGTCATTTCCAACTTCAAAATTCAGCAATGGCAAGAGAGATGGAGAACATATAGCTAAGTCCAGAGAGTGAAATGTCCGTGTAGGTTCGTGAAAATAAGTTTTCTCGTTGGTATTTAGCAGACAGAGGCTATGGTCAGAAATGAACTGCTCTATCTGTCGACCACGAGAATTCCTATCATCACTACTCCCACAGAGGACTATGTCCGTTAAAATCACCGAGCAATAAATGGAGTTGGGAGTTGAGCAACCAAATCATTCAGTTCCTCTTCTTGGATGACATCATTTGGTGGTAAGTAAAGACTACACACTGTTATTAGACATGTGATGTGGATTCTCACAGCCACTGCCTGGAGTGTAGTTCTTAACTGATGTGCTGTACTGGGGTAATTGTTTGATGTAATTATACAAACTCCACCAGACACAGCAGCATCACCATCATTATCCTTTCTGAAGCACTGAAACCCACGCAGTTTGGTGACAACAGCGGGCTTCAGGAATGTCTCCTGGAGAGCCACACATGCGGGGTTAAAGCGAGAGATGATGGATTTGATGTCATCAAAGCGAGAACGAAAACCGCGACAATTCCAGGAAACAAAGGAAGTCACGAATGGAATATATTCTAGCCTTTATCACTGTTGCTTATGGTCATCTCAGATGAGTCTTCAGAATTGAAATCATCATCTGATGGATGCAGCTTGACAGTGTCTGCATCCAAACACAGAAGAGCTTTTTTAGTTGTCAAGGAAGACTTTCTAGGGCCTTCCTTGGCCAATTTTAATTTCCTAGCCTTCAAGGCTTTTGATTTTGCCAAAGCTGATTTGGTGATTGTAGGTGTTGATATTTCTATTGATCTTTGCTTTTGAAGAGAGTTAGCTGAAGAGGCAGGGTTTGTATCTGTTTGGGTGCTGCAGGATCGGGTCACTTTTTTTGCTATAGCTGCGTAACTAACACCAGGAGTTGGAGTGCGGGAACTAACTATGCGACGAGCTTCAATATAGGACACATTGTTCTTGATCTTAATAGTGACAATTTCCTTTTCCTGTTGCCAAACGGGACAAGATCTGGAATATGAGGGGTGGTCTCCTTTGCAGTTGACGCACATTTCTTTGGCTTTGCAGGTAACACTATCATGGTCGTCAGTTTGCGAACAGCGAGCGCAAGTAGGTTTTCCTCTACAAGCCATTTTAGAATGCCCATAACGTTGGCACTGGAAACATCTGAGAGGATTTGGTATATATGGTCGCACTGAACAACGCATATAAGCCACTTTGATGTATTTTGGCAAGTCTGGCGTTGCAAAAGTCAAAATAAGGTGTTTGGTGTTTAAGATTATACCATCCCTTTTTATTGTTATTCTTTTAACCGCGCAGACTTTTTGACTTTTCAAATTGTCAAGAATTTCATCTGTTGACGTGTGGTACAAATCCTCTGCAGAAATTACTCCCTGCACAAAGTTTAATTTCGTATGAGGCTCAACAGTGACTGGTATTTCAGCAAGTTCTTTCATATTCTGTATCATCATTGACTGTTTATCAGAACAGGTTTCAATCAGTAAATTTCCAGTTCGTAATTTCTTTACTGATTTCAAGGCACCAAGATGAGATATTAGTCCCTTTTCAATAAGAAAAGGAGAAACATATTCAAACGATCCTCCTATTCTTTTCATTATGAAGAATTTCGCATTGCACATAGGCATTTGTTGCTCCCGAGGGAGTGAGGAGAAAGTTTCTTTGTTCATATGTAGTGAGTTAAAATTCAGGGACTAGACGGCACCACCCACCACGGAGCCCTACAAGGGGATACAGGTTAACTGTACCAGTGCTAGTCAGTCCCTAAACGCTCACGGTACATCCCTGAAGTGGACTCCACCCTTAACGAGTCACCCAGTAGATGTACCGATCGCTTGATCCATAAAGCCGATTGATGTGCTGAGGACCACAACACACCTCCCGTTTACCTGAAGCAGAGGCCAAAGCAATGTGTTGGTCTCAGGAGGCCTCAATTACCAGGATCCTCCTTTCCAGGGACACGGGTCTCCACGCACGGCAAACACGTGGGTGATTTAGTCCTCAAGAGTAGCTAATAGCAACAGAGCGGCGAAAGCTACTCAAGGGGAGCCCTCAACCTCTTACGAGGCAACCACACTGAGGGAGAAAAGGAAGAAAAAGCAGAAGAGTAGAGGAGAGAAGAAAATAAAGAAGAGGAAAGATCACTAGGGTACCTCGGGATTGTGACACCCGTGTTTACCTAAAGAAGGTAAACCCCCTGAGGGGCAACAACATAAAGAACGAAACGTAGAAAGTGTATTGGAGAAAATTAACTCAAAGTGAGTACTTGTGTACAAGATGCACAGAATTTGTTCATATGTCAAACTGATGCATGTTCCCAGATATATGAATGGAAGAATTGCCCATAAACTTGGGTTTTTAATTAAAAAAGTTTAGTTATTTTTATTTATTTTTTTACAGAACGAAAATATTGTAAATACTCTTGAGAAAAATACGATTCTAGAACACTTTACATTTTATACACAGTTTAACTTTTCTTCATTTGAAGATTAAATATGTATTTAATAAATGGTAAACATTAGTATATGGTGTAAATATTTCATATTTTACAGTTTATTTATCGTATCCAAAAATTATCCACATATAATTGAATGCTTATAAGAAATATAATTTTAAGTCTAATTATGAGAAGATTAGGATAAATATTTTCAGATAATTTATGAATAAAAATTTAAAATAATTATTTATATTTAAAAATTAACTTTTTTTAGAATGATAAATAATTAAAATTTGTTTTAACAGTAGAATATAAAATAAATGAAAAGCTAATTTCATTATTTTATCCATAAGTAATTTTATTTTATATGGAAATGTTAGTTTAAATGAAAATTGACTATAAAACAGCAAATTTATGGAAGCTAAATAGAAATTTAAAAAGATGGGTGATTGGAATGAGATTTGTTTTGAAATACAGAATAAACAATTAATACTTTTCTTAACAAAAATGCCATTAGTCTATACAATAAAATATCAAACTAATATACTATTAACAAATTTAAAAAAACTAATTTTGTAATTACACTTTGTCACTCAGTTCCCCCTTCCCAGCACGTTCGCATTTGTGTGTGTGTGTTAGAATTCTACATAATATTACGTTTTACTAATCCACAATAAATTGTTGTTAATAAGCAATTGTTATCATTAAAGCAAGCGACTACATACCCTCTATAAAAGGATTTTATAAATGATTACTCACAAATTATCCTATACATAATGGTGTTCAATGGCACTACACTGACATATTCACAATTTCACAGGAGAATTATCAATCAGTGCAGACGAGATGGGATTCATGACATTTTGCCACCTGAGAAAATGCCTTCAACCCAGGAAAAACTAAAGCAGTAAAACAAAGTACAAACTAGCAAAACAACTTAGGCGACTGTACTAAATACTTGTAAAGAGTTCTCCTTAACAGATGGATTTCTCAATTTGGTTGTTCAATCACCATCAAACTTATCAAAATAGGAACCTGGAATCAGTGTTGTTTCATGAATTTACGCTACACATTTGAAATATATCGAATTGGATTTTTAGCTTATTCTCGGTGAAATAAAAACAACAAATGTACTGAGATTCTACCATTCATTATGTTCAGATTTCTTTTTGCTGTGAAAAATATATATATGAATAAATCTTATATTCACTCTTCTTTAAGCGATTGTTATCTTTTAAATTTTTAAAGAATGTTGTATTGTTATGTACAAAGCTATACTTTCTATAGTTTATAAAAAAATTGCCTCAAGTTGCTTTATTAAATACAAACAATGTACACAAATATCTCAAAAAAAAAAAAAAATCGCTTGTTGCACTACTGGATTTTTAGGAAACTTGCGAAATGAAATGTCTCGAATTTGTAGAAAATGCATATAAAATATCTACAAATCTTACAAATAGTTTATGTATGTATCAAAATAGTTTATGTAAACAGCTTTATAATATCTGGTCTCGCACTAAGTTCTAATTAAAGTTGAATTTCGGTACAAAATATACTATTCAGATGTTTCATTATTTTAAAAGAAGTTTTTAGTAGACATCAAATAGCATTTTAATGGAAAATTTATTTAAAATGTTCGACAAACAGATTTTAACTATACATATTTCAAAAATTTTAATTATTGTATCCTTTATTTCCCTTTTATAAATTTGCACAAAAAAATATAAAATGAATTGCAAATCCAGCTGAAGAAAAAGAATTTGGTGTTGCACTTCTGTTTTTTTTTTCATTGCATTTATTGGATGGAGTGTTTTGGAATTTCTGAGCTTCTTCCTTACAGAAAAATGAATGTTCCTACCCAAGAATCTCTCCTAGCAGGCAGTATGAGATAAATATAATAATGACTTATATTAACTTACAATTTTCCCTGGTTAAATCAAGCAATATTAATAATTATTGGCCAGCATTTTTCTTTGTTAACAGAAACATTGAAATTTCAGAAAACAAATTTTAGATTTACGTTTTTTTTTTTCCAATATCAAAAAATCCAATTTCAAAAAAATTACATAGCGTTTAATTGTACATTGGTAATAAAAAATATGTTCTTGGAAGCTTTAAAAACAAGTATAAAATACTGGTATTTTTTTTTAAATGTACACTATTTCTAAGTGTTTTTAATTCCTTATTATGCAACATTTTGGCACTTTAAAACACACTATTTTTTAACTCTAGGGATATGTAAATAAATTCTACAATTGTTAAAATCAATGAAATTATAGGACCAAAATGCAAATGTTAACAAAAATAAAATTCCAAAACTTATTTTGAACAATGAGGAATAAATGACTTAATATTTCAAGATCAATGGTGCATTTATAATAATGTGCATAGTTAATGATAAATTTCTAGGCACTTAAACTAAATAAATTAACTTAAAGTTTTTTTATTAAATAGTGAAAAGCTTATAATTTTCTTTTATGTATTAAAATAAAGTTCCACTTTTCATCTTTTATTCATTATTATCATTTTAAACTAGTGTAATTTTAAATTATAAAAAATTTAAATGCAAATAATCAAATTTTATATTACAATGATAATTCAAATTTTTATATAAAATATAAATTAATTCTTAGATAAAACACAAATAAAAATATATATAAATTTAAAAACAAATCTTAAATAAATAATTGCCGAGCTAATAACAAATCTTAAATCAATAAATAGTGTTTAGAGTTCCTGACTGCGGATAGGGAGGTCCTGGTTTCAAATCCCGGTTGGGGCATGGATGTACTTTCTCTTTCTATCTATATTGCATTTGTCCTTTCTGCGTATGAATGAGGTGTGAATGGTTGCCTACAGTATAAATGGGTACCTATGGCATGTGTGTACTGAAGCAGTGGGATTCCACACCAAATAGGGTTCAGTATGAAAAAGTGGAGCAGCGCACCCCATATTATCAGCCTTGGCACAAGACAAAAAATTCCAATTTATTGTTGTTTACATTCATTTTTCAAACCAAATTCGATTTATCAATTTTTATTTTTTATTTTTTTCTGAAACATAAAAGATAAAGATCATAAGTATATTTTCCATACAAAATTGATAACTTATTTCTTTTAGCAAACTTTTCCTTAACTCATGGCTATACAAATAATTATTTTTCTTTATTTATTTGATTTCAAATTATTTTTACTTGAAATAACCAGAACATTACCAAAAATAAGCAATTAATGGAGAGAGTATAAATTTTAAATCCAATGTGAAATAGAATTATTTCAAAATTAATTTTAATTAACAACACAAATATGCAGGAATAAATAGTTTTAACTCACAATGACAAGGCATAATGTTTATACATCTACAATGACTTCATAACTAATTTTGAGTCGATCTCCAAAATAGATAATCTGAATATCAAAAATATTAAACTATATGAAAACAAAAGATAATTATCTTTTCAAATGAGACAAAACGGATTAAGTAATGTATTTTAAAAACACGTAATTCATCAATAATGAAAATATATTTTTTTATTTTTATAGTGGAAACCTAGTTTTAATTAAAACTTTCTTACTGTATAAAGAATTTTTAGTAATCACTCGTTTAAATAAATTTATTGGTGGTGCCAAAAATAAAAATTTTATAACATTTTCATCTTTATACTTAGAGAAATACAATAATTTGCACGGCTACGAATTAATATTTATGTTGATTTTAACAAAAAGGAGAAAGCATAATATATATACATATATAAAATAAACATATTATTTAAACAGATCTTTGATTAGGAGCAATGAAATATTCAAAAACTTAATTATATGTAAACTAGTAAATTAAATTTCATTGATTAAAGGGTATTAAAGTTGAATATATTTTATATGATTTAAATAAAAATAATCTATTACATTAGAGAGAGAGAAAAAAAAAGTTACACTATATATTATTTCCTTAAATAATTTTGCGCTAGAAAGGATATTTACTTTATTTAGATTTGTTCTGCGTTGAATAAATCTTTGAGATAAATTTATCATATTAGGAATTAAATGGTTTAATTATTTCTGCTCTCTCTATAAACATACATCATTCAAGTTGTTCCCAAATTTTGAAGGATGTTTATCACAGACAAATTGTTTTTCAAAACAATTCTTAGTTAATTAAATCATCATGGTAAAAAATATTTAGTATTGACCAATTATATAACTGTTTTCAGAAGGAAAAAGCAAATATCAATATAAAATATTGCTAATTAATATTTATATATATATAAATAAACATTGAGTGATAGCACTTTAGATAAAGCATTAATCAAATGAAAAATATAGATATAATTTAAGAAATACTTTGATTTTAAGCTTTAAATATTTAATTCTTAGATTTCAATTTTGATTAAAATGATATATTTACAATGTTATAAAACAAACGCAAAAAGCTAATTTCAATATTTTTAATTAATGCTTTTAATTATTACATTTATTAAACTTATTTGACATGAATATACAAACCTTTGAGACATTCAGCTTCAGATTTCTCAGGTATTCCATGTTCTGCATTTATAAGACATGGATCAACATTGTTCTTTTCCATTACTATGTTAATATAATGAATTAATTTATATAAAATATTCATTTGCATTTCCTTTAAAATTCAATTCTAGAATATTTTACATAAAAGAAATTATGTAAAAATACTAACAAATTTTTTACGTCGAATTTTATGAGGAGCTTCAAGATTCAAAATAAGGATATCCAGGTTTTACATTAGGAGTAAAATTTTCTACTTGAAACTCTTCAAAATTTGTTTTTGTGGAGCATTTTTGTTTAGATAAATGTTTATTTTTTCCAATTTCTTTATCATAAACTGAATGAACTTTTTCTGGTGCAATCCTGTAAAAAGCAATTAAAGTAAGAATTTAGAATTTTGCCATTGAGGATTCATTGAATTTCAAATTTCATTACTATGTGCTTCAATTTAATTTCATTACTATGTGCTTCAATTATGTGATTTGGTACCACTCAAAACAGAATTTACGATCATATATGCACATAACAAACGCTGAGAAGTTAAAATCTTATGACAGCTGCAGAAATGAATCTATACAAGCTACACAAATTTAATAAGGAGAAAATAAGGAACTGAGAAAACTTTTAAGTGCTCATTCAATCTGCAACACATTATATTTTATGTTTAATTTCAAACTGAGTGACATTTTGATAATGAAGTACGTGAAGGTAATAAGCTAATCCAAGCATAATAAACTCATTAAATGCACTGATCAAAAAACATTGTTTTTACATATTTTTAAACAGCTAAGTTTTTCAAATAGGACATCGAAAGCAGTTTAATAGGCTTTTCAGAGAAAGCAAGCAATTTCAGAGAAAGATCAAAGTCCTAGATTTCTTGACTTAATAACACTTCCTAAAATAAATGACTTGTTTTGATTAGGCCATTTGAATGTTGTAATTTGAAGAGTGCCATCACTTAACTGTAGAACAATGAAAAAATAATATGTAAGGTTAAATAGGATGAATAAAATTTAAAAAGATTCCATTTGGTTTTTATTTCTCATAATATATCTTTTTAAATTATAATTGTTGAGAACACAAAAAGCATAAGTTAACTGAGCACTATTAATAAATATTTTAGTTTATTCGAAACATATTTTAATAGAAAAAAGTCCCACATTATAAACCATATTGATTATTGCATGGGTTTAAGATAAGTTAATTATAAATCTTGATTAACTCAAAGTCCAAATGTTATTTCAATGGAGCATCTTTGTTAAGAGCCAGAGTCCAGAAATACATCTAGGCCAGTCTCAAAAAAAAAACACGACTTTTTTTTTTTTTTTTTTTGAACGATGGATAAAATAACGTTTTCACTCATATTATCATCACTAATAGCACGTGCTATTTTTTTTTTTTGGTTGCATCATCCGAAAGTTTTTGAGCTGCACACTGATTATCAAATTTATTTTTCTTTTCTTTCTCAAGTTCACTAATTTTTTTCAAACAGGTGCAATTGCTTAAACTTTTTTTCACTAGTAGCTTCTGTCTTCCTCATCCTTCCTTTTCTTCTCTGATTGTGTTGCATCGTTTGATTTTTCCATATATGATGCATATTCTGCACGAGATTTCTGAATATAATGCATCATTTCTTTGGTATATGGAATGGAGGAAACAGAATTGCCATGCATTCGAATGACATCACGGCAAATACGTAAACATTGAAATGTTAATTCCAATAATGAAGCACTCTCCGTTGTCACAACAGAATTGTTAGTCAAAAAACCTCTTTGTGGTTGGGAATTTACATTCAATAGTGACAGACATGTTTTAACAATTCTAGAAAGAGTGGGATATTTTATATAACGACCAGCATTTTTTATATTTAAAGCCGCATTCCAATATTTACAGATATTTTGGTCATTATCATAATCATTCACAATCAAAGTCACATCTTCACACATGTAAAGAATAAAACTTCTTCATTCATCTTATCAAAGTCTGAAGAATAGAAACACATGAGGAATATGTTGAATTTATCTGCTAAATGAACTCCTAGACTCTTCTTTTTTTTCTATTATATGGAGACAAACACTAGAGATCTTTGAGTAAAGGATTTGTTATAGGAAATTTTTGAAGCAAATGCTTTGAAGTTGCTATGTAGCAACTTCTGACACACACTTTGTATAAACGTTTTATCCATAAGCCCTTCCCATATTGTTGTTGCACCATGACCTATTTCAATCTTGTTTAAATTTAGCAAATTTTTTCTTGAATCAACATTAATTTGTAGCAAATTTAGACCATTTTTTCACAGATTTCTTCTGGATTTAAAAATTTAAACATAATACTGCGAACAAGTTCATTTAGCTTACAATACATCATGTGTTTTAAAGGTTCGACTTTTTGCATTTGAACTATATTTACTTCTAATGATTTACAAAAATTGAAACAAAATGCAGATATAATCTAAAGATGTCTAAGACTCTGGCATAAAACATTTGAAAGACCCTATCAGAAAGATTAAAGGAGAGATTTCGACTCTCTAACTTTAAGAATAAAATATTCCTTTAGATCATATTGCTCAACGATTCTCTCACAAACTGACCCCAAAGTTAACCAAAGGCTCAACATTATTATTCCTTACAGTTAGAAATACAGGAAAAACCTTATCTAGATATAGTTTCCTTCATAATCTTCCCTAATTGTAGGAGATAGTTTGAAAAATTGATGAATATCTACAGCAAATCCATCAATATTACAATAAATTTTATCAATACCCTTACATAGTGTTCAATGGATTATGTGTAAGCAACATGTACCCAAATCAATTAGTAATGGTAAACTTTGCTTACTCAGTTCACTATTTGCTTTACAGCAGCTAAATTAACTCTTGGTCCATCCATTGACAACTGTATTAATTTTTCTAAATTCAAACCATTATTTTCAATAAAAGATAATAAAACTTTTACAATTTTATTGGTTTCAGCACGTTTTAAAAAATGTGATTCGCGCGAGGTAACAAATAACATTTTTTTCCTTCATTATCAGACATATCCATATTGACACAATTGTTGGATATGTATATCAGACATGATATGTACATATCCAACAATTTCTTTATTTGCTTTGTAGTAGCTTCCTCAAAAAATAAAGCAAAGTATGAATTGCCGATATCCCGAAACAAAAGAATTTTGAAATACAGAGCTAGTCCAAAATTAATCAAATATCTGACTTTTTTGTCAGATAATTTGAGATATTTTGCTATGGAGGAGTCATCAAAAAGTTTTCTGTAAATGTTAGCTAAATCATTCAAAGATGAAAAATAGTTATTTTTTACTGCCATCAAAACTAAAATGTTTTCAGCTTTAATGGTTTTCTCTGATGTCGTTTTGGATGTCGAGGATTCAGTTGAAGTTGATATAGTAAATAGCGTTTGATTCTTGTAACAGTTCACAGCTTTTTTGTGTTTTAATTCATCTGCATGAGCAAGCACTTGTCTAAAATCCATATCTGAAACACTGAATTTGCTTTTGCACACAAAGCACTCAGCAGAATGTACATCATCAACACTTCTAGACATTTATTCTCATCTACTTAGATATTTATTCTCATCTTGAAGTTCCCACCATTTATTGGAAAATTTCGTTTTCCTTGGCATTTTTAAAAGAAAATTAATTGTTTTCAAGAATTAAAGAACGTTTATCAGCAAGTTTAGAATTTAAGTCATACATCAAAATCGTTCAAAATGGCGCGATAAAATATCTACGCATGAGCATAAATGTAGGCGAATAATTCTCACAATTTCACTATCATTGCAAAAAGTCGTGAAGTACTAAAAATAGAATATTTTGCCTGTAAAGGCAGAAAATAGAACTTAATGGTTAACCCAAGCCTAAATTTTTTTGACGCCAGACATTCGTGACCAATGGCTGAATATGTGTGTGGAGAAACTTCTGAATCTTGGCATCAAATGGCGCTACGCCACCTTAGTAAAGTGTTAATGTAAATATGTATATATAATCAGTTAGAGTAAAGCCATGTTTAGCGTAACATCGTAGTCGACATTTTTCGTTTGAAAATGTACGAAACCAAATTCGAAGTATGAACAATGGTGCATAAACCGGCTAGTTCAGCAAAAGAGCAAAGTGATTTAGAATTTATTGCTTTGAATTGTTTCGTATGGTTGAATTTGATACTTATAATTATTTCGATTTATAGTTGAAATGAAAATTTGAATTTAAATCAGCAAACCGTTAACGAATAAATACTTCATGATCTTAAAGAGTTCTATTAATTTGAAGTTATGTAGAATTTGTTATTGTAAACTTCTACACAAGTATTGTATTGTAAAAGGAATAATGGCTGAGAAAAAGGATTTAGAGAAATTAAAAAAAACAACGTACCTCTCATAGGAGGCAGGTTACAAAATTAATTTCTAAAATAGACACTCGTTGACTAGCCCAGATGTTGAAATTGATGAGTTGGAAGGTCTTTTGATTCAGTTGCAAACTAAAGACGAACAGTTGAAAGCCGTAGACAGTAAAGTTGAAAATGCTTTGGATCTCGCGGAAATCAAGGCGGAAATTAAAAACAATCTCACTGTACTCATCTATTTTTTTCAACTCGGTAAAATTTAAGAACAAAATTAACTGTTCCGTCACAGATTGTAGGGATTTAAACAGAGTGACAGTATTCCGCAAAATTCATCAAATCATACCAGAAATTCAAATGCGAACTTATTATGGAGATCCCGCGGAATATTTGAATATTTGGAACCAATTTTTGAGAACGCGGTGGATAAAAACGCATCGCTTTCAGAAGTGGAAAAATTTTCGTATTTATTTAGCTGCCTAGGAGGAGAGGCGCTTTCTTGTATAAAGAGGTTTGCATTATCCGATGATAATTATAAATCAGCCATAAAGTTACTAAAAGATGCATTTGGCCAAAGTGATGTGCTGATTAATGCCCATGTATCGAATATATTAAATATGAACCCGGTGAAGACTAGTTCTAATTTGCAGGAGTTAAGAAACTTATATTTTAAATGTCAAACACAAATTCGTTCTTTGGATAGTTAGGGCGTGAAATTAGTTTCAAAATAATTGCACTAAGCAATACGCTATAAGTTTCTATTTCCTAGCGATCTTGCATTAGAATTTATGATTAGAACAAGAAATTTGAGTTTTACTAATCTTGAAGAATTGATGACGTTTTTACACAATTCTATCAGTGCGCGTGAAAGAACCATTGGAATGTACTCTCCTTCCCCCCTCTTCGCGGCGCGAGCTTTCAAGCTAAACAAACAGTTCGCCGACACTTTGGCGCTGTTAATCGCAATAAATTAGTATCATCGACTAGTGAATTTATGACTAATGCAGCTCCCAACGGTTGTTTATTCTGCGCTCAAGCTCACTCATCGCATTTATGTGAGAATTCGAATACTTAAAAAAAAAAAAAAAGAGGGATAAACATTCGCGTGATAGAAGATGCCTGATGTGTTGTAATCTAAAGTGTTTTATTAAGAAATGCAATGGACATGTTTGCTCGTTTTGTAATGGATTACATGCAAGGGATATTTGTTTTAAATTAGAAAATTCAAAATCTCAGAAAGGAAAAAAATGACCAAAAAAAAATCTAATGAAATCGTAGCTACTACCGCTAATTATATGGTAAACGATAAGAAGGGTATTTTATTGCAATGTGTAAGGGTAGAAATGATCGGTCATGAATTATCCGATTGTATATTTTCATTGTTCGATAACAAAAGGGTTAGTTGATGAATCTTCATTTTATTTGCCCCACCATGTGCTGTCGTTCGTGAAGACAAAGCCAGTAGTCGTCTGAGAACAGTGTTAGACGGAGCAGTTCATGCAGAAGGACAATATTCATTGAATGACTGTCTCCAAACAGGAATAAACCTGTATCCGAATTTATTTGAGCTTTTGATCAAATTTAGAGAAAATTATATAGCATACAAAGCTGACATTCGGCAAGCATTTCTGCAAATTTCAATGGATGCAGAAGACCGACCTTTCACCAGATTTTATTGGACAGAAGATTTGAATTCGGAAAAGATTATAGGGTTAAATTTTACGCGTGTTTTATTTGGACTTAAACCTAGTCCTTACCTACTCGCCGCTACGTTGAAATATCATTCAAGAAAAAATAGAAATTCATATCCAGAAACTTGTGAATCACTTTTAGAATCTTTCTGGGTAGATGATCTTGTTGGAGGAACTGAAGAAGTTGAAGCAGCTTTGAAAATTACCACCGAAAGCGAGGAAATATGAAAAAACGTTGGAATGGTGCTTAGAAAATGGCAAACGAATTTCACAAAACTTCGAGATGCTTAGAAAAGAGCAGGTATTGAAGCTCACGAAGACAAAACCATCATGACCGGAGGTGGTGCTTCGACAAGGGTTCTGGGACTACCATGGGATACAGACAAAGATATCTTTTTTGACGTCAGCAAGTTGATTAACATTCTTTCTAGTGGATGCAATATGAAAAGATTCATTTTGCATATTCTGGGTCGCATTTTTGACCCAATAGGATTTTTAGGACCATTCATCATTAAAGATGCTACTCCAAGAACTATGGGCAGCTGATATTGACTGGGACGATAAACTTCCATCCTCACTAGACCACAAGTGGCAATCGTGATGTAGCGATTTGGAACACTTAAATAGCATCAAGATCCCTAGATATTATCTTACTGAATTTAGTGTATATGAATTTACCTCATTTAAAATTCATTCTTTTTCAGATACGTCAGTAGAAGCATATGGATGCGTATTATGTATCCTAGGGACTACTCGTGATAACAAAGTAATTGCAAGTTTTATATGCTCGAAGAATAGGGTTGATCCTTTGAAATTATTGACTTTGCCACGTTTGGAGCTGATGGGATGTTTATTATCTGCCAGATTAATTAAACAGGTGAGTAAGTGTTTAAAATTCGAAACGAAATGTTATTTCTGGACTGATTCGAATATATGCGCGTGTTGAATAAAGGGTATGGCCGATAACTACTTGAATTTTTTTGACTCTATTTTTGATAAAGAGCTTGAAGTGACTGACCATTCAGATTGGCATCATTGTCCTGGGAAGGACAACCCCGCTGATATTGTCTCAAGGGGAGCAAAGGTTTCGAAATTGATCGAAGATTCAACCCGGTTGTTTGGTCCAAAATGGTTAAAAAATCCTCCAGAATGCTAGCCAAGGTCTGAAGGTAAAGAAGAAATAGAATTTGAAGATTTAGAGTTCAGAAAACTCCCAGATGACGTTATCCAAGGTCAGTGCCTGGTTGAAGAACAAGGAAATCTAATAGATATCAATTTTTCAAGACTGCTAAATTTAGTGATAACAGTCTATGCTTGGGTGAAGAAAACTGTTGAAAAGTTTAAAAAGAAATCCGACGTATGCAGTAGATAAACCACTACTGAATTATTGAAAGAAGAAAATTATCTTATACGATTTGAACAAAGGGGATTTTTTAAAAAAGAATACGAAAATTTGAAAAACAGCGATCCAATAGAGAAAGACTCCATCTTGTTCAGCTTTACACATTTCTTAGATGAGAACGATATCATACGATTAGGAGGAAGGTCAGAGTTCAGTGATTTATCAACGGAAAAGAAGCATCCTATTATTCTTCCGAAAAATTCGTGGTTGACCACTTTAATTGTTCGTAGAGAACATGAAAAGGTGATGCACAGTGGAACAGCTTACACATTGGCAAGAATTCGACAGCATTTTTGGATTCCCAAAGGACGTCAGTTAGTGAAGAGCATGTCTGATGTCAAAAATATCTTGCAAAATCTGCTGATCAAATTACTGCACCTTTGCCAGAAGACAGAATTAATTCCACGCCACCATTTTCAGTTTGTGGACTTGATTTCGCCGGACCTATCTACGTGAAAAATGTTATCATATCACTTACAAGTTCAAGATATATGGATCTAATTACGGTGCATGTAAATATAACTATATAGTACTTCTTCAATTCTTTAACAAATTCCTTTCTACTTGCACTTCGAAGATTCTTAGGCAGACGAGGAAACAGCAAAGTTATTTACTCGGATAATGCGAAGACCTTCAAAAAAGCTAAAAGGGAAATTGAAGACCTTTCACAGATATTATCAGATAAATTGATTTCGGAATTTTTCACTAAAGAGAGAATTGTTTGGAAGAATATAGTAGAGCGAGCTGCATAGTTGGGAAAGTTCTATGAAGGCTTAGTAATATCCACAAAAGACTGATATTTCCTAGAAATTCAATAGAGCCTTTCCGGTAATCTTTCTCAACCTTACTTGTAGAGGTAGAAGCCTTCCTGAATATGAGACCTTTAACTTTCATTTACAGTGAAAACAATGAACCATTGCCCCTCACACCTATGCATTTTTTTAATTTCGGCAAAGAATCATGTTTTCCTATCACTGTCGCAGAATTAATAATACACGGATCAAACAGATCTTCTCTCCTTAAAAGAAAGAAATATCTATCCCTATTGTTGAAACAAATTTGGTTCATATGGAAAAAGCATTACTTATTAGATCTTCGAACTGCGCATATTTTAAAAAATCCAAATTATAAAGCAGAATTGAAAGCCGGACATGTTGTTTTAGCACAAGAAGATTCTAAAATTAAACTGCTCTGGAAATTTGGAAAAATCGACAGAGCTATTCGTGGACGTGATAATAACGTTCGTTCGTATGAAATAAAAACGTCGATAGGTCTTTTAAAAAGATCTATATTTCTAAAGGATATAAATGCTGGATAGACAATCTTTAAAAATATCTTAGAACTCTCTAAAATTCTACTTATTTTTTCGTATTTGATCCTATATCTTAAAAGCTTAAATTTAATTCAATTTAATTTGTTCAATTAGTTTATATTTGTATGATTTAGTTTAGTTTATATTTGTGTTTTTTATTATTGTGTTCTTATTTAGGTATTACCTTTACAATTCTTCAAATTTAAATGTAAGTTACGAATTTGATTCTTTTATTTGATTAATTTGATAATGATTGTGAACTTCTCACTAAGTTCAGGTGGGGAGTGTGTGGAGAAACTTCTGAATCTTGTCATCGGATGGCGCTACGCCACCTTAGTAAAGAGTTAATGTAAATATGTATATATAATCAGTTAGAAACAAGCCATGTTTAGCGTATCATCGTAGTCGACATTTTTCGTTTGAAAATGTACGAAACTAAATTTGAAGTATGCACATATGAGGAGGAGACGAATGTTTGGTAACCCTATTTCTGGTTTGAAAGTAAACAAAAAAGGGGTGAAAATCTCTTCCTTGTTGAACAGAGCAGTGGAAAGAAAAAATATATTCCACTGGAAGAAAAATTTACAACTGAAAAATATAAAATTATGAATTAAAATTAATTTTTTATTACATTCTTTTGAAAGTTTAAAGAATTCCAGGATTTATTTTGAAAAATGAAGACATTTCAGGACGTTTTTTTTAAAAAATTAGGAATTTCATGAATATCAGGACAATTCCTAGCCCTGTGCATATTCTGCATGAGATCTTTGAACACAAAGTCTATTTCTTTAGTAAAGGGAATGGGGAAATACACTTGCAATGCCTTCGAATGACATTATGATAAATACATAAACATTGAGCTGTAATAACCAAGCCTTCTACTTTATCATAACAAAATTGTTTGACAAAAAAATTTGACAGGTTGTCAAACATTCTAGTATTTGTGCTTTAAATGATTATCATAATGGCCAAAATTCCGCAGTCACATCTTAACATGTAAAGAATCCATTCATCTTATCAATGTGTAACGAGTTTTATTTAGTAGACTAATTCAGCATATTCTTCATGTAAATAAAATCTTAAAATCTTTTTTCCTATTATAAGGAGAGAAACACTGGAGCAAATTCATTACTTAAAGAAGCTTCTGAAGCAAATATTTAGAGAAGGCTATGTAACACTAACACTTTGTAGAAATGTTTTGCCAATAAGCAACTCCAGCATTGCTCTTGCACCATGACCAAGTTGAGTCTTGTTATGAATGAATTTCATTAATTTTTACCTGAATGAATATTTTGTAGCAACTTTACGCCATTTCTCCACTGATTTCTTCTAGATTTAAAAGTTTCAATGTGATACTGTGAAAAAGTTCATTTACTAAATATGACATACACTAAAGACTCTGCTTTTGCATTTAAAGTTAGTATGGTTCAAAATTTTTACAAAAAAGAACGAAGATATAAAGACGAGAGATAAGGATAAAATTCTGGCATCATTCTTTCAACTTGTTGCAATAAGCGCTTCAATGTGAGAAATTTTAACAAATGAATCATGATTTTTATATAGTAAAGGTTAATTAATAATTACCTTTTATTATCAGAAATAGTGAGCTCGAATTTTCCAACAGAAAAACCACTAAAATACGCGGTTCTTCATAATATAGCTTATGGTAGTTATGTTCTATTAGTAAAACACAGTGGAGATGCCAAGCATTTACAAACTTCTGCTTCTTCTCTTTGCTAAATTACGAAAACATTTAATAGTCGCTTAGTCTTTTACACTCTGGTAGAGCACAACCCTAGTTTAAGTATAGGATAGTATGCCAGTACGCACACGATTTAAAGATCCATCTAACACATTTATAGATAGGTTTTTGGACTGCGAACAAAAGTTTAAGAAGTTCAGCAGGGCAAGACAAATTTTTCTAAAATTGTGAAAGCAATGTGTGTACAAGTATTATAATTTAAATATGTTAATGAGACCAAATCGCGATATCATTTTTAAAAAGTTCCTTAAATTAAAGTTTGAATCAAGATGAACTGATTGTGGACTACTTTTTTGAAATAACTCTAAAATTCTTGGTTGAAAACACTTGTTCACATACTTATGATGAAGTAAACATAGCACTGATTTTTTTGAGAAAGAAATTTAAAATTTAGGAGACTTTACGTTCATTAATTATTTATAAAATTCTAGAATAGATATAGAAGTTCTATAATAAAATAACTGCTTGACATGATAGTTATATAATTGAGTTGTGTGCGCACGTGAGATCTAAATCATACTGCACAAATCTGACCTCAATGCTTCACAATTTACGCTGGAAGGCAAGCTAAAAATATCCAATTCTGTTCCAATGGCACCCAGATTTTGAAATTACGTTCGAAATCAAAATACAAATGTTTTAAGCCATTTTCATAAGTTTAGGTATGAGCATAGATATTATTTATAAATTGATTTTTCTCTTGCATCTTAATATTCATATATGACACAGGAATATAATACACAAATACAGGAATATATACACAAATACAGAATATACACACAAATACAGAATATATATAGCTTTCGCAATTTAATACTTCGCAATCCTCAAAATGGTGTTTATAGAGGAAGAGCACAATCTTCCTGTAGCAGTCAAACTCACTTAAAAACATATCCTGCACTAAGCTACTTTCCTTTTGCGTAATACAAAACATCGGAATATTCAGATTACATGAATTGAAGAAAATCTGGAATGTGACCGGTAAGCTCACAAATTTGACTGATATTTAAATTTTTTGACTGTATCAAGCACAGGTTTCTTATTAAATACAGATTTACCAAGAGCATTTCAGGAATAGGTTTTAATTATATTTCCAAAAATCTAGATTTTTCGTATCATATTCGGAGCTTCATCAGTTGTAATATTACACATTTGTTACAGGCACTTTCAAGGTTGAAAGGCCTATTTGAAATTCACAAAAAATATCTCAACTTGTTGTAGTTCCCTTTAGTGAGAGAGCATAGGCAAGAATGCTCTTGTCAACACTTATTAATACTGGTTGAGCATTTATATCAAAATTTTATCTGACCTCAATTCTAGAAATCACCTTTTTTCAAGCGAAGCCACAAAATTATTTTTCTTGGCTGGATAGAAAAAGAACTCTAGGAGTTCATTAAAACGTGCTTAATTAATCACTGAGAGTTTTATGTTTAACAATATTGTATACTACAATGTTAGTTCCAAGTGTAGCTGCTTCTTGGATACTGAATACTTTCTTGAACTGATAGTTTTTTACCAAGATTTTCATCATTTTGATTCCTTTCATAATCTGTTATCGCTTTGTACGCTTACATGTGATATCACATTTATTTTCAATGCAGATAACACATTGATTCATCTTTAACAACTTTTTTTTTTTTTAAAGTTCCCAGATCATATCATTTCCAGAAAAATTAAATACAAAACTTTTCCAGGAATCAAATCAAACATTTCCAGGAGGTATCCACATACATTTAGAATACTTTGTTTTGAAATATGCATATTATATACATGCAACATTTTAATTATATTTGTTTAAGAAAAATTGGTAAAATATAAAGCAAATAATTTTAAAATTAATAAGAATATTTTTTATGTAATCTAGAATTCTATTTAATGATCACATCAAAAGCTTTCAATCAATTTACAGCTATAACAGAAAATGCTTGATTTAGACAATCCTTATTCTTTACATTACTGAATTAACTAGTTTATAAAATGTATAATTTTAGAGTTTTTTAATCACCTTCATTACATTCTTATCTATTAATTTATTGAGTATTTCAATATGTGAATAACAACTCCTTCTCAAATAAATATAAACATTGAAAACAAAATAAATACAACTGTTAATGAATACCTTAAGCATTATTTAACTAATAGTAGGGGAAAAAGTAAATTCTGAATTTATTTCTGCCTTTATCAAACTCTTAAAACTATAAAATTGCACATGCATATGCTGTTAGAAGAAGTTAACTTTCCACATCAAAAGCTTTTTCTCCCTTACTTTTATTTCATTATTAAAACTGAATAATTAATGTTACTTCTCTTACATTATATGCAAAATTACTTGGATATTCAATCTTCCAGTTTTTTCGATCTTTCTTATAATTTGTTACAGATTATTCAAGCTGCTTTACATAATTATCCAAACACTTCTTTTTCATTTTCAATTCATCAATTTTCACTTACCCTTTGTTATCGGCAGCATTTTCTCTTGCTGTTTTTAACTAATATAAATTCACACCCTTGGCTAGCAGCAGAAATAAGGAGTTTTAAGCATTATAATCACAAAACACCTATTTTATTTCGGACGTGATTAAAGGTGCGCTTAGTAATAATTGTTTATTTACATTTTTCATTACCAAATGATTATTCACTTAAAATTCAGATTCATCAGGTGCTTGTTTGTCGCTTAACGGTCATTTTTTTGCACACGAGGGCTAATTAGACCGGGACCTACGGCTTAAAGTGGATTCCTAACAACTACAAACATCCATGCCCAAGGTGGGATTCAAACCCACGAACTGTTGAACCGAAGGCAAGAGCGCTAACCATTCGGCTATCAGATCGGCATTCATCAGGTGCCTATGATATGAGAAGTATAAGTTAGACAAAATTGTCACTTAATTTCTTTCTGAAGAGTAAATTTAAAATGAAAAAGATACTTTCAATCGTAAATAGGAACAAATTTCTGTGATCAATGCAATACTGAAATCTTAACAGTCAATTGTTATGATTTAAACTCTTCTAAAAAATTTTGAAATTCTTTTAGGAAACAAATGTATAATAAAAATGTTTTAGACCCATTACATAAGTAAAAACAAATATGCTTTTAACTTTATTTAATATAAAGAGTTTTATGTCTGGTGAGATGCGAAAATTCAACATAAAATTTCATATTTCAATAATGAATGACACAGAATAAAATTTAAATTTTTGAGCAAGCACTAATCATATTTAAAAAAAATTATATTAATAGTTCTTTACAAAACAAAATTTAATATTTGTAAAATTCAATATGCCAGAAACTAATGATGAACTATTAAAAATACTATATTAAATTTTCGCTTATAATGGGGAATTTTCACCTGAAATATAGAAATTGTTTCCACTTTACATATTAAAAAAAAGGCAATGTCAATTTCTTAATAAGTTAATCAAGACAAAAAATATATCGTGTCAACTATAAATGAAAATTTCAAATAAATGTTTTATTATCTTGTGATACAATATCAAAACAATTCTAAAATTTAACTTTTAAAAAAATTCTTACTTGACACTTTGCAGAAAAATCCACCCAATGTTTTTTGCAGGCACCAGACACTTTTTTTTCTTGAAGGCAGCAGGCACCAGACACTTTTCTTGAAGGCAGCAGACACTTCCATTTTTTTTTCTGGAAGGCAGCAGGCACTTGCATTTCTTTTTCTGGAAGGCAGCAGGCACTTGCATTTCTTTTTCTGGAAGGCAGCAGGCACTTGCATTTCTTTTTCTGGAAGGCAGCAGGCACTTGCATTTCTTTTTCTGGAAGGCAGCAGGCACTAGCATTTTTTTTCTTAAAGGCAGCAGACACTTGCATTTTTTTTCCTTGAGGCAGAAGACTTTTTTTTTCTGGAAGGCAGCAGGCACTTTTTTTCTGGAAGGCAGCAGACACTTGCATTTTTTTTCCTTGAGGCAGAAGACTTTTTTTTCTGGAAGGCAGCAGGCACTTGCAATTTTTTTTCTGGAAGGCAGCAAGCACTTGCATTTTTTTTTCTGGAAGGCAGCAGACACTTGCATTTCTTTCAGGCACTTGCATTTTTTTTTCTGGAAGGCAGCAAGCACTTGCATTTTTTTTTCTGGAAGGCAGCAGACAGTGTCTGCTCCTTCCAGAAAAAAGTGTCTTTTCAGAGGCCTGCTGCCTCAGAATGCAAGTGCCTGCACTTGCATTTTTTTCTGGAAGGCAGCAGGCACTTGCATTTTTTTCTGGAAGGCAGCAGGCACTTGCATTTTTTTTCTTGAAGGCAGCAGGCACTTGCAATTTTTTTTCTGGAAGGCAGCAGACACTTGCATTTTTTTCTTGAAGGCAGCAGGCACTTGCATTTTTTTTTCTGGAAGGCAGCAGGCACTTGCATTTTTTTCTGGAAGGCAGCAGGCACTTGCATTTTTTCTGGAAGGCAGCAGGCACTTGCATTTTTTTTTCTGGAAGGCAGCAGGCACTTGCATTTTTTCTGGAAGGCAGCAGGCACTTGCATTTTTTCTGGAAGGCAGCAGACACTTGCATCTTTTTTTCTTGAAGGCAGCAGACACTCGCAATTTTTTTTCTGGAAGGCAGCAGGCACTTGCATTTTTTTTTTCTGGAAGGCAGCAGGCACTTGCATTTTTTTTTCTGGAAGGCAGCAGGCACTTTTTTTCTGGAAGGCAGCAGGCACTTGCATTTTTTTTTCTGGAAGGCAGCAGGCACTTGCATTTTTTTTTCTGGAAGGCAGCAGCAGCAGGCACTTGCATTTTTCTGGAAGGCAGCAGGCACTTGCATTTTTTTCTGGAAGGCAGCAGGCACTTGCATTTTTTCTGGAAGGCAGCAGGCACTTGCATTTTTTTCTGGAAGGCAGCAGGCACTTTCATTTTTTTCTGGAAGGCAGCAGGCACTTGCATTTTTTTTTCTGGAAGGCAGCAGGCACTTGCATTTTTTTTTCTGGAAGGCAGCAGGCACTTGCATTTTTTTTTCTGGAAGGCAGCAGGCACTTGCATTTTTTTTTCTGGAAGGAAGCAGGCACTTGCATTTTTTTTTCTGGAAGGAAGCAGGCACTTGCATTTTTTTTCTGGAAGGCAGCAGGCACTTTTTTTCAGGAAGGCAGCAGACACTTTTTTTCAGGAAGGCAGTAGACACTTGTTTTCTGGAAGGCAGTAGACACTTGTTTTCTGGAAGGCAGCAGACACTTTTTTTCTGGAAGGCAGCGGACACTTTTTTTCTGGAAGGCAGCAGACACTTGCATTTATTTTTCTTGAAGGCAGCAGGCACATGCATTTCTTTTTTTGGAAGGCAGCAGACAATTTTTTTCTGGAAGGGAGCAGACACTTTTTTTCTGGAAGGGAGCAGACACTTTTTTTCTGGAAGGGAGCAGACACTTTTTTTCTGGAAGGGAGCAGACACTTTTTTTCTGGAAGGGAGCAGACACTTTTTCTGGAAGGGAGCAGACACTTTTTTTCTGGAAGGGAGCAGACACTTTTTTTCTGGAAGGGAGCAGACACTTTTTTTCTGGAAGGGAGCAGACACTTTTTTTCTGGAAGGGAGCAGACACTTTTTTTCTGGAAGGGAGCAGACACTTTTTTTCTGGAAGGCAGCAGGCACTTTTTTTTCTGGAAGGCAGCAGACACTTTTTTTTCTGGAAGGCAGCAGACACTTTTTTTTCTGGAAGGCAGCAGACACTTTTTTTTCTGGAAGGCAGCAGACACTTGCATTTTTTTTCCTTGAGGCAGAAGACTTTTTTTTTCTGGAAGGCAGCAGGCACTTGCATTTTTTTTTCTGGAAGGCAGCAGGCACTTGCATTTTTTTTTTCTGGAAGGCAGCAGGCACTGGCATTTCTTTTTCTTGAAGGCAGCAGACACTTGCATTTCTTTCAGGCACTTGCATTTTTTTTTTCTGGAAGGCAGCAGGCACTTTTTTTCTGGAAGGCAGCAGACACTTTTTTTCTGGAAGGCAGCAGACACTTTTTTTTCTGGAAGGCAGCAGACACTTTTTTTCTGGAAGGCAGCAGACACTTTTTTTCTGGAAGGCAGCAGACACTTTTTTTCTGGAAGGCAGCAGACACTTTTTTTCTGGAAGGCAGCAGACACTTTTTTTCTGGAAGGCAGCAGACACTTTTTTTCTGGAAGGCAGCAGACACTTTTTTTTCTGGAAGGCAGCAGACACTTGCATTTTTTTTCCTTGAGGCAGAAGACTTTTTTTTTCTGGAAGGCAGCAGGCACTTGCATTTTTTTTTCTGGAAGGCAGCAGGCACTTGCATTTTTTTTCCGGAAGGCAGCAGGCACTTGCATTTTTTTTTCTGGAAGGCAGCAGGCACTTCCTTTTTCTTTCTGGAAGGCAGCAGACACTTTTTTTCTGGAAGGCAGCAGACACTTTTTTTCTGGAAGGCAGCAGAAACTTTTTTTCTGGAAGGCAGCAGACACTTTTTTTCTGGAAGGCAGCAGACACTTTTTTTCTGGAAGGCAGCAGGCACTTTTTTTCTGGAAGGCAGCAGGCACTTTTTTTCTGGAAGGCAGCAGGCACTTTTTTTCTGGAAGGCAGCAGGCACTTTTTTTCTGGAAGGCAGCAGGCACTTTTTTTCTGGAAGGCAGCAGGCACTTGCATTTTTTTTTCTGGAAGGCAGCAGGCACTTGCATTTTTTTCTGGAAGGCAGCAGGCACTTGCATTTTTTTCTGGAAGGCAGCAGGCACTTGCATTTTTTTTCTGGAAGGCAGCAGGCACTTGCATTTTTTTCTGGAAGGCAGCAGGCACTTGCATTTTTCTGGAAGGCAGCAGGCACTTGCATTTTTTTCTGGAAGGCAGCAGGCACTTGCATTTTTTTCTGGAAGGACAGCAGGCACTTGCATTTTTTTCTGGAAGGCAGCAGGCACTTGCATTTTTTTTCTGGAAGGCAGCAGGCACTTGCATTTTTTTTCTGGAAGGCAGCAGGCACTTGCATTTTTTTTTCTGGAAGGCAGCAGGCACTTGCATTTTTTTTCTGGAAGGCAGCAGGCACTTGCATTTTTTTTTCTGGAAGGCAGCAGGCACTTGCATTTTTTTTTCTGGAAGGCAGCAGGCACTTGCATTTTTTTTCTGGAAGGCAGCAGGCACTTGCATTTTTTTTCTGGAAGGCAGCAGGCACTTGCATTTTTTTTTCTGGAAGGCAGCAGGCACTTTTTTTTCTGGAAGGCAGCAGACACTTTTTTTCTGGAAGGCAGCAGAAATTTTTTTCTGGAAGGCAGCAGACACTTGCATTTTTTCTGGAAGGCAGCAGACACTTTTTTTTCTGGAAGGCAGCAGACACTTGCTCTTTTTCTGGAAGGCAGCAGACACTTGCATTTTTTTCTGGAAGGCAGCAGGCACTTCCTTTTTTTTTCTGGAAGGCAGCAGACACTTTTTTTCTGGAAGGCAGCAGACACTTTTTTTTTCTGGAAGGCAGCAGACACTTTTTTTCTAGAAGGCAGCAGACACTTTTTTTTCTGGAAGGCAGCAGACACTTTTTTTTTCTGGAAGGAGCAGACACTTTTTTTCTGGAAGGAGCAGACACTTTTTTTTCTGGAAGGAGCAGACACTTTTTTTTTTTCTGGAAGGCAGCAGACACTTTTTTTCTGGAAGGCAGCAGACACTTTTTTTCTGGAAGGCAGCAGACACTTTTTTTCTGGAAGGCAGCAGACACTTTTTTTCTGGAAGGCAGCAGACACTTTTTTTCTGGAAGGCAGCAGACACTTTTTTTCTGGAAGGCAGCAGGCACTTGCATTTTTTTTTCTGGAAGGCAGCAGGCACTTGCATTTTTTTTTCTGGAAGGCAGCAGGCACTGGCATTTATTTATGTTGAAGGCAGCAGACACTTGCATTTCTTTCAGGCACTTGCATTTTTTTTTCTGGAAGGCAGCAGGCACTTTTTTTCTGGAAGGCAGCAGACACTTTTTTTTCTGGAAGGCAGCAGACACTTTTTTTTCTGGAAGGCAGCAGACACTTTTTTTTCTGGAAGGCAGCAGACACTTTTTTTCTGGAAGGCAGCAGACACTTTTTTTTCTGGAAGGCAGCAGACACTTTTTTCTGGAAGGAAGGCAGCAGACACTTTTTTTCTGGAAGGCAGCAGACACTTTTTTTTCTGGAAGGCAGCAGACACTTTTTTTCTGGAAGGCAGCAGACACTTTTTTTCTGGAAGGCAGCAGACACTTGCATTTTTTTTCCTTGAGGCAGAAGACTTTTTTTTTCTGGAAGGCAGCAGGCACTTGCAATTTTTTTTCTGGAAGGCAGCAGACACTTTTTTTCTGGAAGGCAGCAGACACTTTTTTTCTGGAAGGCAGCAGACACTTCCTTTTTCTTTCTGGAAGGCAGCAGACACTTTTTTCTGGAAGGCAGCAGACACTTTTTTTCTGGAAGGCAGCAGACACTTTTTTTTCTCTGGAAGGCAGCAGACACTTTTTTTCTGGAAGGCAGCAGACACTTTTTTTTTCAGGAAGGCAGCAGACACTTTTTTTCTGGAAGGGAGCAGACACTTTTTTTTCTGGAAGGCAGCAGGCACTTTTTTTCTGGAAGGCAGCAGGCACTTTTTTTCTGGAAGGCAGCAGGCACTTTTTTTCTGGAAGGCAGCAGGCACTTTTTTTCTGGAAGGCAGCAGGCACTTGCATTTTTTTTTCTGGAAGGCAGCAGGCACTTGCATTTTTTTCTGGAAGGCAGCAGGCACTTGCTTTTTTTTCTGGAAGGCAGCAGGCACTTGCATTTTTTTCTGGAAGGCAGCAGGCACTTTTTTTCTGGAAGGCAGCAGGCACTTTTTTTCTGGAAGGCAGCAGGCACTTGCATTTTTTTTTCTGGAAGGCAGCAGGCACTTGCATTTTTTTTTCTGGAAGGCAGCAGGCACTGCATTTTTTTCTGGAAGGCAGCAGGCACTGGAATTTTTTTTCTGGAAGGCAGCAGGCACTGCATTTTTTTCTGGAAGGCAGCAGGCACTTGCATTTTTTTCTGGAAGGCAGCAGGCACTTGCATTTTTTTTTCTGGAAGGCAGCAGGCACTTGCATTTTTTTTTTCTGGAAGGCAGCAGGCACTTGCATTTTTTTTCTGGAAGGCAGCAGGCACTTGCATTTTTTTTTCTGGAAGGCAGCAGGCACTTGCATTTTTTTTTCTGGAAGGCAGCAGGCACTTGCATTTTTTTTTCTGGAAGGCAGCAGACACTTTTTTTCTGGAAGGCAGCAGACACTTTTTTTCTGGAAGGCAGCAGACACTTTTTTTCTGGAAGGCAGCAGACACTTTTTTTCTGGAAGGCAGCAGACACTTTTTTTCTGGAAGGCAGCAGACACTTTTTTTCTGGAAGGCAGCAGACACTTTTTTTCTGGAAGGCAGCAGACACTTGCATTTTTTTTCCTTGAGGCAGAAGACTTTTTTTTTCTGGAAGGCAGCAGGCACTTGCATTTTTTTTTCTGGAAGGCAGCAGGCACTTGCATTTTTTTTTTCTGGAAGGCAGCAGGCACTGGCATTTCTTTTTCTTGAAGGCAGCAGACACTTGCATTTCTTTCAGGCACTTGCATTTTTTTTTCTGGAAGGCAGCAGACACTTGCATTTATTTTTCTTGAGGGCAGCAGACACTTGCATTTATTTTTCTTTAGGGCAGCAGACACTTGCATTTATTTTTCTGGAAGGCAGCAGACACTTTTTTTTTCTGGAAGGCAGCAGACACTTTTTTTTTCTGGAAGGCAGCAGACACTTTTTTCTTGAAGGCAGCAGACACTTGCATTTTTTTTCCTTGAGGCAGAAGTCTTTTTTTTTCTTGAAGGTTGCAGTCACTTGCATTTTTTTTTCTGGAAGGCAGCAGACACTTTTTTTCTGGAAGGCAGCAGACACTTGCATTTTTTTTTCTGGAAGGCAGCAGGCACTTGCATTTTTATTCTGGAAGGCAGCAGACACTTGCATTTATTTTTTTTCTGGAAGGCAGCAAGCACTTGCATTTATTTTTTTCTGGAAGGCAGCAGACACTTGCATTTTTTTCTTGAAGGCAGGAGGCACTTGCATTTTTTTTCTTGAGGGCAGGAGGCACTTGCATTTTTTTTCTTGAGGGCAGGAGGCACTTGCATTTTTTTTCTTGAAGGCAGCAGGCACTGGCATTTATTTCTCATGAAGGCAGCAGACACTGGCATTTTTCTCTTGAAGGCAGCAGACACTTGCATTTATTTTCTTGAAGGCAGCAGGCACTGGCATTTTTCTCATGAAGGCAGCAGGCACTGGCATTTATTCTCTTGAAGGCAGCAGGCACTTGCATTTTTTCTCATGAAGGCAGCAGGCACTGGCATTTATTTTCTTGAAGGCAGCAGGCACTGGCATTTATTCTCATGAAGGCAGCAGACACTTGCATTTTTTTTTGGAAGGCAGCAGACACTTGCTTTTTCTGGAAGGCAGCAGACACTTGCATTTCTTTTCTGGAAGGCAGCAGACACTTGCATTTCTTTTCTGGAAGGCAGCAGACACTTGCATTTCTTTTCTGGAAGGCAGCAGACACTTGCTTTTTTTCATGAAGGCAGCAGACACTTGCATTTACTTTTCTTGAGGGCAGCAGACACTTGCATTTACTTTTCTTGAGGGCAGCAGACACTTGCATTTACTTTTCTTGAGGGCAGCAGACACTTGCATTTACTTTTCTTGAGGGCAGCAGACACTTGCATTTACTTTTCTTGAGGGCAGCAGAAACTTGCATTTTTTATGGAAGGCAGCAGACACTTGCATTTTCTTTCTTGAAGGCAGCAGACACTTGCATTTTTTTTCTGGAAGGCAGGAGACACTTGCATTTATTTTTTTTCTGGAAGGCAGCAGACACTTGCATTTTTTTTTTTTCTGGAAGGCAGCAGACACATTTGTTTTTTTTTCTTGAAGGCAGGAAGCACCTGTTTTTTTCTTAAGGCAAGAGATAACATAATTTATACTGAATATAATTTGTATTTTTAAGTAATCTCATTTTATAAAAATCATTTAAATTTGTTTATAGTACTTGAGAAATAGAAAACAAAGCATAAATTAAAGACTCAGATTTAAATTAACCTCAGAGAGCTTCCCACGCATTGTACCACAATTGAGAAAGTGGCTTTTACCTCAGCTTTATCATACACCTCCTTAGTTGAGTGCTGTATTTTACTTCTGGATATTTACGCTGAAATGTGTTTTTCTTTGACTTTGCCATTTGTCAGAAATATGTGTCCAACAGCAAAATTATTTTAACAAAATTGTATTTTTTTTTTTCAAAAAAGCACTGCATTATCCAGTTTAGAGATTCATTGTCTTCCTGGAATGGAACTATAAGGCAATTTTGGGAATCTGAAATTATCCCCAACTTCTTAGAAAATAGCTTCTCTTGTTACCATTTACTCAGAATACTATCTCTTCCCAAACAGTGCAAGTTCAATTCCTACAAATTTTCGTTTTTAGGAACTAATATTTCATTACAATTGATAGAGTTCATTGGAAAAAGTTGACTTTTGACAGTTCGAATAAGTTTTAATTTCAGTTGTACACATTTATTTTGCTTATTTAACAAGGATTTTCAACCATTTAAAATATTAACAGACATGTATAGTTTCGCTTATTAGTCAAACTGCTAGTTAGTCAAATTACTAATTTAAAATTATTTAATTGAAAGCAAGATATTTTAAGTTAATTATATTAGGAAAAAATATTTCTCATACGTAATTTTGTTGCCTTTATATTAACACTATTTTGAAAAGTTCTTTTTTCTAACTTTAAAAGATTAAATGTATTATATGTTTCTATCTTTCAGTACATAGAAAATAATTATAATGGAAAATATTCGGAATAACTAGAAATTTCGATTTTTATAATAATATAAAATAACGTTTTAATTAAAAATCAATCCTTCAAGTAATCAAGAAAGAAATTCTTACAGGAATGAAATAGGGCTTAATTATTATGAATACCAAAGTATAGTTTTCCATTCAAAGAATTGATATTCAGTGAAACAATAAAAATAATTCATGATAAAAGTACCTTTTCAGAGCTTCGGAGGTCCAACCCTTTTCAGAGCTTCGGAGGTCCAACCCTTTTCAGAGCTGCAGAGGTCCAACCCTTTTCAGAGCTGCAGAGGTCCAACCCTTTTCAGAGCTGCAGAGGTCCAACCCTTTTCAGAGGTGCAGAGGTCCAACCCTTTTCAGAGGTGCAGAGGTCCAACCCTTTTCAGAGGTGCAGAGGTCCAACCCATTTCAGAGGTGCAGAGGTCCAACCCTTTTCAGAGGTGCAGAGGTCCAACCCTTTTCAGAGGTGCAGAGGTCCAACCCTTTTCAGAGGTGCAGAGGTCCAACCCTTTTCAGAGGTGCAGAGGTCCAACCCTTTTCAGAGGTGCAGAGGTCCAACCCTTTTCAGAGGTGCAGAGGTCCAACCCTTTTCGGAGGTGCAGAGGTCCAACCCTTTTCGGAGGTGCAGAGGTCCAACCCTTTTCAGAGGTGCAGAGGTCCAACCCTTTTCAGAGGTGCAGAGGTCCAACCCTTTTCAGAGGTGCAGAGGTCCAACCCTTTTCAGAGGTGCAGAGGTCCAACCCTTTTCAGAGGTGCAGAGGTCCAACCCTTTTCAGAGGTGCAGAGGTCCAACCCTTTCAGAGCTGCAGAGGTCCAACCCTTTCAGAGCTGCAGAGGTCCAACCCATTTCAGAGCTGCAGAAGTCCAACCCTTTTCAGAACTGCACAGAACCTGTCATATAGAATATCTATATCTGAATCATCTCTAATTTATAATAAAATTCATAAAGATACATAAACAAGTTTAAAAATTAATATATTTGTAATTATAAATGTTCATTTATTTTGTAATAAATTCTGTGATGAAACTGGCTTGGAATAATAAAAGATTTATCATTAGATTCAGTACTTGAATTTTAAGGAAAATTATGTCCTTGGAATTATGTTATTCTTCGAATTAATCACATCGGCATCTCCATCTGCCTTTTTTTTTCAGTTGTGTAATCAATCATCTTGAAATAAAACATTTGGTGTTTTCTTAAAATTTGCCAAGTATGAATATGAACTTTGAAATCAAATTCCTGTTTTGAAATATTTCATTTTTATAATAACTGCCTTTTATATTCACAACAACCACATAATTCAGCCATTATACTTTATCTTATTAAAATACAGTATCTTCATAAAAGTATGGGGAAATAATATAAAAATTATTAAATTATACTAATTTTTTCTTGCAAGTTTACTACATAATTGACTGTCTTTCTCAATAGTAGCCTGCAGGTTGGTCGTGCGAGGCCTGTGATCATCTACTGCCACCTTCATCACAGAGGAACAAATTACTCGAGCTGAATTTGTGAAACTAATAGCTTGCCTTACTTTCAGTCAAAGCTTTACTCGAAACGCTTAACAAATTTTTCGACTTTTTATAAACAACAATTCATAGGCTTACATTAAAGTCTTAAAATAAACAATACTAAACGAGCTCTTTTAACACGTCCATTTCTCTTGAGTAATGTATGATTTACAACTGATGAATATGCTTGGTGGACTTGTTTTAATAACGATTGATATTTCTTTTCTCCGCTGACTGGTATTTCAATCACATCATACATTAATTTGCATATTTGTTTTCATTCATTCAATGGCAACATGAAAACGTCAAGAACTTTTTTCTTTGCCTTACAATTTGTAACAAATTACTTACAGAATAATATTAGAGAATTAGATTTAAATTCCTTTAATGCACCTGAATATTATAAAAATTTTCTGTTTATATGGTTCTTTTACAGGCGTAATTTATTCGCATTCATTTTAAATGCATATTCAATTATAAAGTGCGTGTGTGATTTTTATAGTAATTTAACAATTTTCAGCATCTATTAAGTATTTTGTTAAAATATTACAGCATTAATCGCATGATTACAGCAACTAAACATCACACACATATTATTTATATTTGGGGATCTGCAAATTTCCGAAATCATTTTCAGAAGGTTTATAGATTTTCCCAGCACAACTGCCGAATCAAATTCAATTAATGACCCAGTTCTAAAGAAAATTCTCAGCAAGTGAATATCGTGAAACCGATGAACTACAAGAAAACCGTCCAATTATCAGAACCCAAGAGATGCAAAAACACTGCTACCAAAGAGCATTATGTCTACTCCATCATCCCCATGACAGCAATCCTTGCAAGCTTCAGTTGCGACTCGGAAATGATTGTAAGATGATTCAAGACCCGCCTTGTGGCGCCGGTGTTCCAGCACTTTGACAACATTTTTGTTCGAAGAGTAAACTAAGCATTGATTTTTTCCTTCTTTTATTCATCTCTCAAGGTTGAGTGCATAAGCACCTTGATGTTAAATTCATTGCTTTCAACTAAAAATCTCCAGTTTAACATTCGATACAGAATTTAGTTTACGATTTTAAAAAGGCATACAAAATTATAAAGCTTTTTTCCATGTACACATTTGATGTCTTTCTTTTATAACCATTTTATGAATAAAATAAATTTTTAAGAATTAACTCTTACCAAGTGATTTAATTAAAGTAGTCTAGCAACAATTCCAGCTCAGTCCTCCGTTTTCTTCGAACTACGGGTCTAACCCGCGTAGGATCTAAATAAGATTTTTTTAAAGATTTCAATGACGACACAAAACTAGAGATCATGAGAAGAAAGAATGTTAATATTTTAACAAGAATGAAGAATAAAAGCTACACTCACCAGGCTACACTCTTGTGGACACTTTTTTCTTAGGTCGCCCCCTTCTTGGCGTAGCAGCTGGAGGACTTGACCCAGGACTCGGTGGAGAACTTGGTGTACTACTAACACTTGCAAGACTTGTAAGACTTGCAAGACTTGTAAGGCTTGGTGTACGGCTTGGAGTAGGACTTGGTTCAGCATCTGTGAATTAAAATATCGATATTTGAATCATCTCTAAATTATATCAAAATTAACATTTAAAAACTAATATATTCTTCATTATTAATGTTCATTTATTTTGGAATAAATTCCGCGATGGAACAAATTGATTTGTATAATTATAAGAGATTCATCGTTAGAGTCAATACTTGAATTTTACGGAAAATTACGTCCCTGAAATTGAGTTAGTCTTAGAAGTAATCACATAGGCATCCACTTTCATCTGCCAATATATCTTCAGTTGTGCAATCAATCCTCTAGCAATAAAACTTCTAAGAGGCTGCCAAAATTGAAATGTGGGCACTGAAATCTAAATTCATGTTTTGAAATGAAAATGTGGAAGCTCATAGGATATTTTGAAATAAATCAACCTGTTTTGCAAAGATAAATATACTTCATTATTAATAGAAATTATTCGAAATGACTTCCTAATTATTTCATTTTTATAACAATAACTATTCTTAACTTTTATATTTGTAACAACCACACAATTCAGCCAATATACTATTAATGTATCTTCATAAAAAATATGGAAAAATAAGCTGAAAAACATTAAATTACACTAATTCACTAAAAAGTACACTACATATTTGATTATCTCCCTCAACAGCAGCCTGCAGGGTTTTATCAGTCGAGGCCTTGGTCATCTTCTACCACCTTCATCACACAGGGACAAATCTCTCGACCTGAATTTGTGAAACTATTGGCTTCTGCGTTGCATTCAGTCACAGCCTTATCTCCAAACACTTTGCATATTTTGCGGCTTGATGCAGCAATTCATAAGCTTAGAATTTTTAACAAAAACTTTTGGTGTTGATGCCCTATTAGTTTCCTGTTAACATTATATGAATAATTAATAAATTATTCCATTTAATAAGATGGGTTTTTTAAGTTTTTTAAAGCTCCTAGAAACTGGAACATTTAACCAGAAATAAAATGACATATTTTTGAATGCTGAGAGAAAAATTTGGTTGGTGGTTTTAGTATTTTTGAGAACTGAATTTCCTAATGTTTTTAAAATCCAACTCAAGTTGTTTAAACCAACCGTTTCTCCATCATTCAACTACATGAAATACATTCTCTTAACTTTCAATTTACAACTAATTTTATAAGCTCAAGATGATGTATTGAGTTGTATTTTGCTGCGAAACAGACCAATTTATGTCGCAATTCAAGTAATATATTAGTGTTTGTAAGTCACATGATCCATACGGATCTCGGATGAATTTTCATGCTTCTGATTAGTAAGATGATAATTTTTTGTTCTGTGAGAAGGTTTGGCTGATTATCTCACCAGCAGAATTTTTTCCTCAGCCGCAATAATCAGTAGTTTCTTTAGATTAGACGCATTATTCATTCTCCATAAGCAAGTTGACTTTCAGAAGCAAGTTGGGTAAACTGTCTTGGAGCCTTGCTGCTTATCGTAGGGGCTTGCATTACATCACTTTTCAATCTTGATATTTCCCTCAAGTTCAGGTTTTTCATGTTAAATTATAGGTAATTTCCCCTTTTTTTTAACTGTTGATTCTAGTTAACTTTAAAATGAACATAATCTAAAATTATCTAAGTATAAGTGTTCAACATTTTTCCAGTCATCTTTTGTATGTACTCGTTAATACACGTATGTTTTTCTTTTGTTCAGTAGGTTGATTTTTGAAAGTGTAAACTTCTTTTTTTTGGGAGGAAGCTATATAAATCACATGTTTGTACATAGATTAGACTTACAGTATTTGATGTTTTTAAATCTGAATTTTTTAGTTTGTCTTTTAACAGAATTTGTGTGTGTGTGTGTGTGAAAATTTTTTTATTTCTATAGATAACCTATAAATTTATTGATTTGCTTATTTCTTAAAGAAATCTTCCCATAAATTTGTTATGTATCTTAACCAATGTAAGAAACCAGGTTTTGCTTTTTGACTCCCAAACAGGGAATACTACATCACAGCAGTTGTATGTAACTCGTACAATCATAAAGGAATCCAAACATTGCCCAGTTTTCACACACAAGTAATGTTCCTAAATTCCAAGTCTCGTTCATAACTTCATATGGCCATTAAATATAATTAGATGAGAGACAAATCAAACCAATTGGACGTTTTCAGTCACAGAATGTCCAACTCCCATATCATCCTTTTCTGACAAGTCAAAGCCTTATGCCGTACTGTCAACCACGTAATGTGAAAGACATTGGCTATGAAAACACATAAAGAGTGGTCCACTGAATGGTTCAAGGGTAGAAATTTTGTAAACAAGAATTGAAGTTTTTTTCTGTTTATGGAAACTTTACAGGTCTGTTTAGAATTCTCGTTAGTCTTGCAATTTTTTTTTTTTAATTTTTTCTAGATAGTTTTTGGTTCCGCATATTCAATTTCATATTTGAGCATAGGAAATCTTATATAAGTACCTTCTTAGAGTATATTGAATAAAATCAGACCATATTGATAAAGAGAGGGAAAATTTCAAAACATACAGACGAATGTAAAAATAGTCCAATTTCCCATCCTACACAAAGCAATGTGAGGGATCAAAACCATGAAATTGTGAAATATTCTGCAAATAACGATGTTTAGCACACCATTGCAACATTCGTGAAACATCCTGGACCTCGAGATTCAAAATTGCCTTTCATATAGCATGATCTGACTAATTGTGCTTTAGTCATATTTTCAGCAGTAAATCTGCCAGTTAATGAATAACCACTCTGGCCATCTTTTCAGCAGTTCTTTGGTTCAAATATGATCTCTACTTCGATGTTTGTGGTACATCAAATTATATTTGAAACTATACATTTTGTTCTAACTCACTCTTGTGCACAAAATTACTCTTGAATGACAAATCAACAAACTAATTAGCTTTCAGCAATCATGAAATCAAGTTTCTCTATTCGATTCCAATTTTCGAAACAAATATTATAGGTTGTTCTTTTATTAAAGCATATAATTTCATTAGATTCAGTTAAAAGAAAGGGTTAAGTTAATACTATTAATTGCACTTATTTTGTCCAGTGCTCCAACAATTATGCTGGATTTGCAACTTTATTTTCTACGGAAGTTTGGATGAACATATCGTATTTTATCCAATTAGATACACTTACAGACTGGAGTACATTTAACATATTTTGACCAATTACTCATGTTAATAGTTATTAAAATTATCTCGATTAACTAGGTTAATTTTACCCAAAATGATCATAACATATGGAATTTTTATGAAAAAAAAAAAGATGAGGCAAACACATACGTCGAAGTCAGTAAATGAGCAGGGTAAATCTATGAAAAATTAAATACAAAATAGTTACAGAATGATAACAAGCAATACTTCAAACTGTACGATTATAAATTAAAATATAAAAGAACCTCATTACTTTCATTTGTCTTCAAGAATAATTTTTGCACACAATGTTTACAATTAAACAGTGTGGTTTATCCTGTTAAAAATATATAATTGTTTTTCTTTTAAATGTTTTATTTTCTTTTTTGTGTGAATAAATATACAGATAACATGTTTTTTTAATTAATTAGTTCAATTTATACCAATCTTTTAACTTGAAAAAAATTGAAATTTATAAAAAAATGGCATGTTTCTCATTCTACATTGAAAAAATTTAAAAGTTAAGATCATCTTTAAATTATATAAATTTATTGAAAGAACATGAACTTGCATGAACAGCACTTCCAAAATGACTCTTAACAGAAATAAAGTCTGATTTTAACATTGAAATATATTTCAATATCTTTGGAAATAGCTTTATTAAATGCCTTAAAAATAAGAAAGTTTTCACTACTACGATAACCACAATTGAGAAAATTTCTTCAAATAAAATTAGGCGATATAACAGGTAAAATATATTTTATCTCAGCACTTGTAATTCTTGATAATAATTTGAATCCATGGAAAATTTGGAAGAATAAAACAGTATCAGTTTGGAAGAAAAAAATTTTTTTTTTATAATTTGTAATGTTTGGCTGAAAATTTCTGATTTTATTAAATGTACATAATTTTGCTTGAATTTTTCTGTGTTTTGAAAGAATTTTAATTGTTGGTTTAAGAAATTTGAAAAATAATTTTAATGTCTATATTGGCGCTTTATGGCTCTTCGAAATTTCCACTTACAATGATATGGCATATTTTCAATATTTAAATTGAAATCAGATGAAGACTTATTAACAAAAGGTCTCCTAATTTTTAAACCAGAAAAATTGGTTTTTATGGTATAAAAGTGAATTATAAATCATCAATATTACATTTTGTGATTTAAATTCTCTGCAATAAAAATAATTTTGGTTCACATCAATGGCCTGACTGATATAATTTAAAAAGTTATTTTAATTGCGAAATTTCTCAGAAAGTTGTATTTCTCTAGAAATCTTCAGATAAAAATTAAATAAAATTTTTAGTTTAATCTGTGGTAAAGGAAACGTTTAAAAAGATATTATGAAGAATCGGGTGAGTTGATCCTAAATAAAAAATGTAAAGTCTTACTCAATTATATTTTTGCAATAAATAGCTTTAGTTTGTAAAATTCAGGAATTTTTGAAAATTTGTTAAGATATAGCAAATGTTCAATACCTAATGATCAACAGTTTAAAATTTCATAAATAAGATAATGCATAATTAATAAGAACTTTTAATTGTTTCAGTTGGTTAACAAACTAGAAAAAATACATTTAAAAATTTTAAGACATTGTTATATGGAAATGTTAAATCAGTTTTCTTAAAAATTAATGGACAAATAAATATCCAGACTTCAAAATTGTAATATCCAAATCAAGGCATACAGTAACCATATCTGTTTTCCAAACAGATGGACCTGAGGTGCGAAACCCATGTCGCGGTTAAGTCGTTAGCTCAAAGCGAAATCCCCTGTGATTAGTTCCCAGGCATGGCTGGTACTCAGTTAATCGACCCACTGAAAGGTTGAGTTGACCAAGCCTGAGAATCGAGTCTCAGACCTGTGTCTTGTTAGCGCTAAGTCACAGTACTTAACAAATGTAAAAGTTTGGGTAAATTATGTCATACAGATTTCCATGGAACAGAACTATATAGAGAAATGTGGGACTGAAAGATGTTACTCAGCAGTAGAAAAGAAATAAAATCTAAAACTCAATTAGAACTTCCACAACCTGCCTTATCTCATACGGTAAAGATAGAGAAAAGAAATTGCCATTGAAATACTTTATATCTACATCAAATGCAAGCAGTGAATGTTCATTTAGCAAAATAAAATTAGTTTTAACTTATTTATTATCCACCATGAGTCAAAACCGTCTAAGTGATTTAACAATTTTAAGTATAGGAAAAGAAAATTTGAAATGATCAACTTTGATGAAGTAATTGATCAATACACTTCAGCAAATGCAAGAAAAATGTGAATAATGTACTGTATTAGATTACAAATAATTACATATACTTGTATTTATAATATGTAACAAATTATTTCATATTAAGAAAATTTTGTTTAAAATAATTGTATTGGTATATAAAATGAATAATATTTATCATAATTAACTCTAAATAACATACAAGTCCAATTATCCTTTTGACACACTACTTCGAATCCAATATAAGTGTTTTCTTATAATTAAATTTAAAGCTTATCCTGAGATTTTAATATATATTTTTATAGTATAGGTACAATATTCTGTTATTTATATTGTATTCATATTACAAGTATACTCAATTTATAATGTATTATGTATTGTTTTTTTCTTTAAAAATTATTGTTTATCTCTTATTACTTAATACATTTTATTCCCATATTTATATTGTATTACTATTCTTTTAAGGGGGTGCCAAAAAAGTATCCTAACCACCCGGTTAGGATGTTATGCTCACTACGCTACTGGTCAATAGTATTTTTTATCAAATACTTATGCGATAATAATTGTATTTTTGAAGATAGCTGAAAAAATGCCTAAATTAAGAAACATTCAATTAATGCAAAATATTAACAAAGACAGGAATCAATACAGTGGCAATCTAAGAAAAAAAGGCAGCAGATTTACTATAGTAAAAAGTTAAAATCAGAAGAAAATTGTACAATAAAAAGGTAGCACATGAAAAAGACAAAAAAAGACGTTAAAAGCAGGCATTAAAGTAGATATTCAAGTGGAGTCTTTCTTCAATCAAGTTTCATTAAGTTGTGGTTATTTAATTTGTAGCTCAAGAGTCATACTTTGCACATGAGGGCTATTTAAACTGTGACCTATGCTTTAAAGTGGATTCCAAACCAATGCAAAAAGCAAATACCATACTGGGAATAGAGCCCATGTGAATTGTTGAACCAAAAGCAAAACCGCTTACCATTCAGCGATCAGCTGAATGGCAAGCGGTCAAGTTTAGAAAATAAGACAGTGTTGATTAAAATTATATTATTCAATTAAGACTGTGTACAGTTATAATAATTTTACAATTCAAAAAGAGGGGTGCTGGTTTTATGGAGAAAATATAGCTATGCATCAAACGAGTGGTAGATATAGTTTAAAAAAATGCTACCTGCTCTCCTGTAGTTCCAAGTCAATGTTTTTTTTTAATTTTATTCCCACCGAAAAAATGAATATATAAAGACTAACTGAAATTTTGTGATATTGCCATTAGTTCCTATAATTGACAGGGTAGCAGAGCAGCAAACAAGTTTATTGCTGATATAATGAAGGAAGGTCCATCTTTCCCAGGCGCCACTTGAAAATGGGTGATATTCATCAAGGCAAATTCCTTCAGAAAAATTCAGTTTTACTTTGATTTAAATATCAATTTTATTTGACATATCAATAAAATCTCACAAATTATATTTTAAATTTAATTATTGCAGCGGGAATTGCTGGCAATAAACTAAAATTTTCTACTTTCAGATTTCCATGTTAATAAGACTTGCAAATTTTCATTCATATTAAAAGGTGAGTTCTTTTTATCATATGTTTTAGATTATCTTTCAATTTTCAACTTTTCCAAGATGTGTGGCACTATATCACATCGTGCAGCAAATCTCATACACTTGTAAATAATGCAAGTATCATAAATGTTTATTTGATAAAAGTTTTGAAATGTGCATTATATTTCAAAACTTAGAATAAATTCACTTTTTATGTATGTGAGCTATTTTTCCTGTTTGTTTCAAGTTACTTACAAACTAATCTGCATTTTTGTTGTATCTTTTAATTTATAGATCAAAAATTCTGGGAGATACCAAAAAGGTAAGATCATAGCTGATTTAACTTGAATGCAGAACAATTCACCATGTGCTTCACAAGTCCTTTTTTTTTTTTTTTTTTTTTTTTTTTTTTTTTATTTAAGTTATATATTTCTATGGAAAAATGCCGTGCTGATTGGGCAAATAAATCGTACTCAAAAGAAACGATATCAGCTGACATACACACCTTTAGAACTCGCTGGATGTTATTTAGAAACACAAAGTGAAAAAATTTTGTATGAATTTCATGTTCTAAAGTATTTTGAGATATAATATTCATTTTGTCATAAAGATTAAGAAATTTTATTCAACAGAAGTCAAAAGTAATAGTTAAATATTTTAAATTTCTCCTAGAGTTTCATGATTTTTTTTTTTTAAATTTATATTCTCTTTTTGACTAAAATTTAAAAATTCACCCCGTAAGAAATTTCATAAAAATATTAAAACTTATCAAAATATAATATAAACAAAAAGTCTATTTAGTGGTCTTTAAAATTTGCATATTAGATAAATAGGAATGGTATAAAACTATACAAAAAGTTTCCTTTCAGATAATTAAGTCTAGTGGACCGCCGAGTCAGCAGTTGTACCAACGAATTATGGATAAACTAAGTCGATTAAAAGGAGCTATCAAAATCTCGATAACGAAACTCGAAAATTTTGTGGAAGAATTTTCTGAAACGAATTTATCTGGTACAACAGTGAGTGAATTGGAAGTTAAATCTAGAATAGTTGGAACACTGCAAAATCGCATTGATCATATTCGTGAGCAATACTACGATTTACCGAACATCAGCGAAATTCAATGTCGAAAATGACTTAGAAGATATAGAAACAAGACTGGAAAATTTAGAGGTAAAGTTTAAACAGTTTATTGATTCATTTAAGAATGTAAATTATTCTAATTGTTCGAATACTTCTTTATCAGAATGTTCTGAATCGAAAGTGGAAGTTAAACTACCCGAAATACCACTCCCTATTTTTACTGGAAAGAATGAAGAGTGGTATAATTTTAAAAATCAATTCGAACATCTTATTTCAAATAATGAATATTTAAATGAAACGCAAAAATTATTTTATATACGTGCATCGTTAAAAGGTGGTGCAAAATAAATAGAAACGTCAGATGATTCATTTGAATCTGTATTCACAGTTCTGACTGAGCGTTTTGAGAATCGCCGACTTTTGTTCGACACTCATATACTTGCCATTCATTAATTATGACAAAATACAATTTGAATCATCTAAAGAATTAAGAAACTTCGTTGACTGTTTGAAAAAAAATGTAAGAGCTTTAAATATTTTGAATTAACTCACAAAATTCTTTATCGGATATTTTACTAGTAAACATTGTGCTTCAAAAGCTCGATAAAGAAACAAGAAAACAATTTCAGTATATGTTAAAAATCAACTCAAGTTCCTGAATTTGAAACATTAATTTCATTCTTAGAAAAAAAAAGCTCTATTCTTGAGAGTATAAATCGCAATCCTCTTCCGAAAAGCAAACAAGTTTACACCCCCTTCTACTAAAACAAAATCTTTGATTAACGCTAACGATAAACCCAAATCGATATATTGTTGTGCTTCGTGTAATCATGATCATTCTTTGAATAAATGTCATAATTTTCAAAAATTAGATGTTAAAAGATACGAAATAGTCAAAGAGAAAAACTTTGCACTAACTGTCTTAATAAAAATCATAAACCTAGTTCTTGCTATTCTAAAACGTTTTGTTTAGTGTGTTCTAAACGCCATCATTCAATGCTTCATCGCGAAACAAGTGTGGCCAAAGATGACGGCGCTGACGGTTTGACATTCGAAGAAAAGGCAGGTGGTACTTTTGCTCAAATGGAAGCGAATTCATTTTGGCGCCTAAGAATAATATAATAAATAAAAATTAGACGGTTTCTTCCTTTCAGTCTGTAAGTAAAATATCTGAGAAAAACAATTCTATTTTGCTGAGTACAGTCTATATTTTATTTGAAGATATATTTAAAAAGAAAATTAAATTACGATGGATATTGGACTCAGCCTCGAATATTATTTGTTTAACAAATGAATGCGCTGATATGCTGGGAATTAAAAGAAAAATAATTAATGTTCTTGTTTCTGGATTAAATGGAATATCTTACATTATAAAATCAAAGATATAAATACAGTGTTATTTCAAATTCAGGAAAAATTTTGTAGAAAATGCAGATTTTTATTTTATAGTGCCGAAAATTAGATTTAACACCAGCTTCCAGTTTGGACATTACTTCAATCACTTTGCCTAATTTTATTAAGCTTGCTGATCCAACTTTTTACAAACCAGGAAAAGTACATGGACTGATTGATGCTGAATTATTTTTAAAATTCTAAAGCACAGTTAATGCAGCAGAATTATTTTTAAATTATTTATTATTTGAATTATTTTTTTTTAAAATTCTAAAGCACAGTTCAAAGCACAGTTAGTTTTTAAAATTCTAAAGTACAGTTAATGTTAAGCTTCTGATGTGTGATTCTGTGTTTGGTTGGATAGCCAATGATATGCTAGTCTTCTAATAAGGTATTGTGTTGTCTTTTCCAGGACTTTGAAACAATAGATGATACTTTGAAACAATTTTGGGAGCTCGAATCTTCTGGAATAAAACATGAAGACCCCAAACTTTCCGACGGTGATAAAGTTATGGAGATATTTGACAAAAACAACTACCTTTCAAAATGGAGGTTAGCAAGTTGAATTACCTTGGAAAAGGGACTGGAAAGATTTAAAATTGAACGACAATTTTATCGTTGCAAAAAAACGTTTGCAAGGTTTGCAAAAAAGACTTTGTACAAATCCAGAATTATGTCTTCAATATAATGATACTTTGAAAGACTATCTAAAGCAAGAAATAATCGAACAGGTTGAAGAAAATGAAGCTCAAGTCGTAGACAAGCCCATATATTATTTACCAAATCAAGGAGTCTATAAAGAAGATAGAATTACGACTAAAATCAGAACAGTGTTTGACGTCAGCTCACATGATAATGAACTTTCTCTGAATGATTGTCTATGGACTGGCCCTAATTTGAACACAAATCTCTTTGATCTACTGATTCAATTTAGACTGAATAAAATTGCTATCTCCTCTGATGTAGAGAAAGCCTTTGCCGGTTTCCTTGTCGGAAAAGAACAGAGATGCAGTGCGTTTCTTGTGGTTTGAAGAAACAAATGGAAAACGCTATATCCAGATTCTTTGTGATGCCAGCAAGAAGGCATATGGTGCTGCCATCTATTTGCGAGTAATAAATGGAAATGAAATTCAAGTGAATCTAATAGCATCAAAGAGTCTAGTTACTCCTCTAAGGAAAATTTCTCTGCCTCGACTCGAACTTCTCGGAGCTTTGTTGGCGTCTCGATTAACAAATGTGGCCAAAAAATTAATAGGCCAAAAAGTTTCATCCAACATTTATTACTTGAGTGATTCAAAATTAACATGGTATTGGATCAAAGGTTCCACTAATCACTGGAAGCAGTTTGTTGCAAATCGAGTAAAGGAGATAAAATCTTTGACTGAAATCAATTCCTGGTCCTACTGCCCAGGAAAGGAAAATATTCCTGCTGATGCTATATCAAGAGGAGCCAATGCTGATGTTCTTGTTGATTGTTCATTCTGGTGGGATGGATCAACCTTCCTGTCAGTTTCCAATCTACCCTTCATAGAAGAGAATCCTGTAGTTGCAGAGGAAGAATATATTTGTGAAATGAAAACAGACTATATACAACAGACCGAACTAACTAGTAACTCAAAAATAAGTAAATATTTCTAACTCTTCCAGCTTATTGGAAACACTATTACAAATTAGTAATAAGTATTTGAAAATTGTTCGTGTTTTAAGTTACCTTTTCAGTTATATAAATCACTTATCAGTTATATGATCGCTGTTATATAAATCCTTATCAACATTAAAATTTAATGAAGGTAGAATTGATGGAGAGTAAATAGCTAAATCTAATGAATGAAAAATTCTTGATGGTTGATGGAAATAGGTTATTTTTGTGGAATTTAGAAAGCAGAGATATTGTTATTAGAAATGAACTGTTCCATTATATGTGACCATGAGGATTCATATTATCATTACCCCAAAAGGTGTTATGAGCATTAAAATCACCAAGCAAAATAAAGGGTGTAGGTGCTTGATCCAGCAAACTGTTTAAATCGCTTTCATGGATGATCGCATGGGGAGGCAAGTAAAGGCTACATATAGTAATGAGAGATGTTGAATGTATGCGTACTGCAACAGCCTGTAATGAAAGTGTTAAGGGATGGTGCAGAATATTACAAGACACAAGAATGCACATACACCTCCAGAAACTGAATCATTGTTATCTTCCTCACACAATTATAACCATGCATTTTTAAACTGTAGTGAACTTTCAAGAATGTTTCTTGGATGGCAAAATAATTTGGATTATGCATGTTTATAATTGTTTTTATATCTCTATACGAGTGCAAAACCTCAACAATTCCAAGAAACGAAGGTTTCCATTAAGCTAAGCCGAATGCTCGGGCATTGGAGCAAGCCATCTGATATTCAGATGAATCTTCACTTAGAAGTCTTTCATCATCTGATGGATCTACATTCTTCACACTTGTCTTAGGAGCAGTTGAGCTTCTTTTACTCTTTAAATATGATTTATGGAGCCCTTCTCTTGCATTCTTTAATTTTAGGGATATTTGAGACTTAGATTTTGCAAAAGACTGTGGAGAAATTCCTTTCAGAATAGGTAAGACATTTATGTTAGAAATATTTGAGGATAAGTTTGGAAAGTTTAAGAAATCTGTTTGGGTACGACAAGATTTCATGACTTTTTTTAATTGCTTGTGAATAGCTAATGCCTTGATGAGGGGTATGGGATGACACTGTATGCCTGGCTTTAGTTAATAATAAGTTTTGTTTTCACAGTAATAATTTCCTTTTTAAATATCCAGGTTAGGCATGACTGGGAGTACGAGAGCTGTTCACCACTGCAGTTGACACATTTTTCTTGTAATTGACACTGACTATTGTGATGTCTAACAGATGCACATTGAGCACAAGTTAAATGTCCCTTACTAGTAATTTTTGCAAAGCCGAATCGCTGACATTTAAAGCAATGTAAAGGATTTGGAATGTAGGGGTGAACACTACAATTTAGATAACCAGCTTTAACAGATTGAGGTAGTATAGGAGTAGCAAACATGAGTATAAGGTGCTTAGTTTTTATAGTTTTGCCCTCTCTCCTGATTGTAATACGCTGCACATGTTCTTTTTGGTCAACGAGAATATCCAAAATTTCCTCCTCTGAAACATTAAATAGATCTGCTGTAATTACTCTCTGTGTAGAATTTAACCTACTATGAGGAGATACTATAAAATCTATATTACCAAGGCATTTTAGTTTTAGGGTAGCTTCTGCCTGTTCAATTGATAAATCTTCAACTAAGAGATCACCAGATGTTATCTTGCGAACATTTTTGACATTTCCAACTGTACCAATAAGACTCATATTAAGAAAGGGGAAACATTATCAAAATTGTCCTCAGTTCTTTTAATTGCAAAATATTTCTGATCCTGTATCATTTGTTGCTCCATAGGGAATAAAGAATTAGAAGTATATTTCATAGAAATAGGTTAATTCAGTTGTTTCCAACCTGTGGTGCGCCCAACCCCAAGGGGGGCGCGAGACAGTTGCAAGGGGAGCATGCATCTGTTTCCAAAATATCAGTTTCGTACACGAACCAAAAAAGTCTAATAGTCAATATCTTGCTGATGAAATAGAAGAAAGTTCTTATTAATAATCATTTGACCAGTCTATGGAAGCAATTCTCGTTGTACTTTAAATATCTTGACATGTCCAAATACGAATGGATTAGAAACCCATCTGTGATTAAAAAATATGATTTTTGCCTTACACGAAACCAGAGCAGGAAATTACAATTGACTTATCTAGTGATAGCACATTAAAGCACATGTTTCGAGATGAAAATAATGTTACGTTTTGGCAACGAGTAAAGGACGATTTTCCTAGTTTGACAAACAAAGCTTTATAAATTTCATTACCATTTGTAACATCTTACTTATGTGAAACTGGTTTTTCTACAGTAGCCGTCTTAAGAACAAAGTATCGATCTCGCTTAACGATTGTAAAGGAACTGAGAACTGCGATTTCTTCAATGATACCACAGTTTGAGAAAATTTGTGCTGAAAAACAAGCTCAACCATCGCATTAAATTTTTATGTTGTATATTAATTATATATTCTTTTTTTGTTTTGTTATTATATTTCTTATAATAAATCTATTTTATTTTTACATAATATTGTATATTATTTTGTAGCCCATTAAATAAATTATAATATCAGTTGAGTACTTATGAAATTTGATTTTTATATACATTAACAGGACACAACAATTTTTTTTTAAAAGGGGCGCACAAATTTTTTTTATTTAAAAGAGGGGCGCTGGTACAAAAAGGTTGGAAACCACTGGGTTAAGGCCTGACTGTACCACCCACCTTCGAGCCCAACAAGGGGATACAGTATAACTGCATCAGTGCTAGCCAGACCTTATATTCTTCCAATATATCTCTGACATGGCCTCCACTCTTATTGAGTCACACAGGAGATATATGATCGCTTGATCCATGGAAGCCGATTGATGTGCTTAGGACAACACACCTCCTGTTTACCTGAAGCAGAGGTCAAAGTAATGTGTTGGTCTCTGGGAGCCTCAATCACTAGAATCCTCCTTTCCAGGGACACAGGTATCCATGCTCAGCAAACACACGAGTGATTTAGTCCCACAAGAGAACACAATAGCAACAGGACAGCAACAGCTACTCAAGGGGCACCTTCAACCTCTTACAAGGCAACCACAATGAGGGAGAAGAGGAAGAAAAAGCAGAAGAGGAAAGAAGAAACAAAAAGAAGGGTGCAGTTCACTAGGGTACCTCAGGATTGTGACCCCTGTGTTTACCTTAAGAAGGTAAACCACCCGAGAGGATTTTGTTAAAGAAACTTACTTGTTAAAAAGTAATATTCTTATGATAAATAATATTTTTTAATTACTCGAAAATCTTACTTAAAAATTTAATTAAGTTTAAAACGAACATCTTATTACATAGTATCTTGTTTGAAGTGTTTATCATTTTATTTATATCTGAATTGCAGAGTTTGTACACAAATTTTGTTAAGTTTTCAAATTTTGTGCTTTTCCGCCACTATATCACATTTAATAAAAATAAAATAAATGGCTCACTAAAATGCAGAACTTTAGATTGTATTAAATGTGTTAAGTATGCATTACTGTCAAATTATATATATGTATACATTACTTACTAATTACTTAAAGTATTAGTAATAAATAAGAGTTTTCATACACATAATAACTAACAAAAATAAACTTTTTACATATTATAAGTAAAAAGTTTAATTTTGCTAGTTATTATGTGTATGAAAACTCTTATTACTTACAGTTTAAAATAATTTAATAAAAAATAGTTTCTCTCTACTAATCCTTTTTATAACACTTTATCAGTTTTATAAAAGGAATTTATTATTCTTTACAAATTGAAAAACAATGTAAAAAAATATTTTAGATATCTATTTTTACTGTTACAGCCCTAAAACGCAGGACTTTAAAAATTTACTTTAGATTATATTATCAGTATCGATTACTCTCAAATTATATGTAGTAAGTATATTTGTAGTTAGTAATATATACTTACAATATTTAAGAAATGTTATTTTTGGTAGTTATGTAGAAAAACTCATATATTTTACTTGCAGTATAATATAATTTTATATATAAAATAGTTTCTGTCTTTTTTATAATACATGAAGATATAGATTATTTATGTAAATTATAACATAGGTTTACTTATTGTAATAAATTGCTTACCAAGTACAAAAAAGTTTATTTCTGATATTGGTTTTCTGTATTAGTAAAACAAAATGTAATTAAATTCTTGAAAAAAATATTAATAGTTTCGGCGCATTACAATCCTTTTTAAAATTTATTAGCAATAAAATATGACCTTAGAAACATATTAAACAAATAAAAAAAGCGTATCAAATTTAAACTAATGTATGCAAGAGTATTGCATCATATGAAGTTTTATGGTAGCCATAGTGTTTGTGACAGGTCGGAAAGTCCAGGCATCAGCACCCCTTAACAAGAGCCTAAAAGCTCACATGTGTGCATATTAATATTTCTAAAAAACTGAGCTGAAAGAAAGATTCAAGTGTATTGTAAAAATCTAACATTTTCAAAGCGATATAAATACTTATTTTTAAAATTTATATTCGGACATAAGCGTATATTAGTATTTTGGGATAAAAACATTTTAAAACTTCCAATCCTTAAGTAATAAGTAGAACTTTTTTATACATGAAACAAAAATATATTCAATATTTTTTACTTTGATACCTGCATTCATTGGTTAGGAAGAAAATCTGAAATATTTTTATTAATACAGTACATCCAACTCTGAAAAACTAAAGATTTGAAAGAAAATAATGGTATCTGAATTCATTTTCATATAAATTTTGGAAAAATTTGCTTAATTAATGTATAAAAAATTAATTTTAGTTCAGTGGTTAATTAATATAATACTGAAATCTCTACATAATCCTTACTAGAATTTTGTATTCAAATAAAAAGGATCTCGTATATATATTTTTGTGGTATAATGTTCATATTTAAATACTTTTTCTTCGAGAAAGAATATAAATATTGAAAAGTAGTTAAAATTTTGAACTAAAATAATTTGAAGAATACATAACTTAGCTTATATTTTAAAACTTTAATTATATAAACATTTGAAATCATAATTAAATGTCAAAACTAATAAGTTAGCTATGATATGTGTATGGAAATTTTATTTCTTATTGATCATTTTACAAATTGTATTACGTACGAAAAGATTTAATAAAATGTTTCATAGAAAAGTTATAATTTTAGCATGCAAACAAAGATAATTAAAATGAATGTCAAAAATTTATTAAATTTATTTCAGCAAATAGTTTTGCTTATTTTTCTGTATATTAACATTAAACTTTTAAAAAATAATCCACATTTTTTAAGAAAACTTACTGTTTTTAAGAGGTTGTTCTTTTACTTCCTCTTCATTTCGCTCACCTAAACATAAGAAATTAAATCTTATATCAATCATTTCAACCTAACATTTTATGCATTTTAAAAGTATGCAATATTTACATACAACTATTTAAATATCGTCACAGAATTTAGCAAGTTTAAAAAAAAATTCATGCAGAAATTAAATCTTTTGGATTTGTTAAAATTAAATAATTTCATTGTTCAGTAAAGTTCGCTCTATTAAGTAAACATCCCAAGGTTTAGTCTTCGACATTATACTTTTGTTTTATTTCTTTTGAGTAGAGCCATGTTATTAGCATTATTAAATGATAAAATAACATTAATACTAATTTACATTCTATATAAAAGGATTATTTAAGACAGAAATTGCTTCATAATCAAAGGATTAGTAAATAAAAATAGAGAAGACTTAACTGTGAAAAGATCCAACAATGAAAGTTTTGGGTGGCTATAAATATTAGTTACAAAATAACAAACAATATAAGTTAAAGGTCTCAAAGTTCTATAATATATTTTCTAATTGTGCTACATGCAATTTCAAAAATATTCAAATAATTCATTACTTCCGTTTTTTTTTTTTTTTTTTTTTTTTTTAAACAATAAAAATACTTACTTGAGGAGGATGCAATAAGCCATTTCTTAGAGACTGGCTCAATCTCATCTTTACCTTTAATGGAAAAGGACGAATCAAAAACAATTTCATATTTAAAGTTCTTTTTATGTAAAAAATGTAACATAAAATTTCATATGATTTCAGTTACAAATTCCTTTGCTTAATGATTACTAAATATAATGTAGGCACATATTATGGAAGAATTCTTCTGTGATGTAAGAAATTATTCATAAAACATAAAATTCTCACTTCATTGGTTAATATATTCAACTATTTGTTTTAGGCTAACAAAGTTTAAAATATTAACAATTTTTTTAATGAAGGAAATTCAAAAATGTATACAAATGTTATGTTTATTTCTAATGAAAATAAGACACTCCAAAAATATTATATATAAAACATAATATTAATATAAAATAGAAAAATTCCAATTAAGATGAACCCAAAAATTTAAGGACAACGTTTTTCAAAGCACACTATTAAAAAATGATATTAACAATGAAGTATATTTTTTATAGGAAGAAAAAACAAACTTGTGTAAATTTAAACTTGTATAAATGACTACCAACTTTTGTAATAAAGAATAATATGAATGACAAAGTTAAGCAAATATTAGGCTTTTATAAATAAGGAAGAAATATTTGTTGATATTCAAATTTTGTCAAGAGATTTGTTGACCATACTCAGAAGTATCCTGTAATATTTGAGAGAAACCATTTGCTCGATTCGCTTAAGTGGCAGTTGGAAATGTCATAGGCTGATGATGCTATGTCCCTGAATGTCTTGCAGTGGCATGCAATGCCTCAGGAACCAATATCAAACTGAGGCTTCTGTGTACAAAAAACCATGAGCTACAACAACTGCAAAAGACCGTTTTACGGCTCCTTCGGCGGAAAGAAGTATTTCTATGCCGCTACTATATGTAGACCTCTCTAACATCAAGAAGAATAGCAACTAATACGCTGCAAAGAAGTTTTGATGCAAAACTGCATTACCCTATATATCTTTGGCAAGATTATGTACCTTATTTTCCTGTATATAATCCGCGGATTATGTGTTAAAAAAAGCTCCTAATTTTGTTGTGCGTGTTTTACGCCGCCGTGGATAATCTGAAAAAATGATAATTTTTCATCCGAAAAGTTTATAATAAAGTTTTGAGGTGCAAAAAAAAAAAAAAAAAAGCCCGCTTATGTGCTTCATAAAATACAGATGACGCTAACATTCACTTGACTTATTTGAACTATAATCAGCATTGTCCAATTATGCTCAAGAACGAATTCGGTTCTGAACAGTTATTAAAGTTGCAATTCGTTAATGTCATTTTGCATTCTGTTTAGACATGATCTGTTTCACTCTGAAAACATTCTAATTAGTATATTGTCAAAGGGAAGTTCAAATTATTAATTTACAGAGTAAATTTTAAAGTGAAATCAATAGGGAAAGCAAATGAAAGAAATGTTTAAAAAATTGCAACATAAGGTGACAAAACCTGCGCGGTGCAAAAGAAAAAAATGTATTCCCTGTGCAGTAATCTATTTCATTTACCTATTAACGAAAAAATATAGTTTATTTTAGAAATATTTCTAAACCTCGTTTTGAAAGTTATTAAAATCCAAAAATCGATTAAGTTTTACTAGAATCTTCTCGGACATTGATCAATATCGAGCTTTCATCTCAGTTAATCACAATTTGCGTTGAGGTGGATTCAAACAATCTTTATAAATGTTTTTTTTCTGTAGAATTTATTATATTTTTATGGAAGGTATTTTTTCTGTAGAATTTATTACATTTTTAAACCATTCATGTTAGAATCGGCTTCTATTATTTTATCTTGCATATTTCGTTTTTTCTCACTAGTTTCATAATTTCTGTTTTTAGTTAAATTTCCTTTAAGTCTTTTATAATCATCTCGTTTAGACTTTGCTATACTAATTATTTCATCTAACTCTTCATCTGTTTTATTTAATAGCTCAGAAGGCAATTCTAATCCTTCCTTTTTTAAGGAAATCAAAATCTAAATCTTTATTAAAATTCAATCTTATTATTCCTTCAGCTTTATCGATTAAATTTCCAGCATCTGAAGAATAGTCTAATTCCAAATGTTTCGATGATTCATGTTCAAGTGAAAAAGACAAATTACCTGTTAAATCTTTTACAGCATATTGAATACTTTCAAGATTTTGTTTTCTTGAAATTTCCTGGTCTTGTAATTTATTAATTACTGGTTTATGAAATTCTCTTAATGATTTTTCAATACCTAAATTGGATTGAAGTTTAACTTCATTATTTTTTATTTTTACAGATTGTTATTTTATTAAATCTAACTCATTTTTAATCTGTTGTTTTAATTTTTTATTTCTTTCACGTTCAATAATATCCATTTATTTATCAGTAAATAATTTTCTACTCCGAGTCGATTATTTTTTACAACGAGTAGATTATTTTTTTACTCCGAATAGATATTTTAAAAATAAATAAATGATAAAAATAAAAGATTATACGGAACTTGAAGAATTTACAGATGAAAATCAAAATCCTTCATTACCAAAACATCCTTTTAGACTTTTAATTGTGGACAGTTCAGGATCAGGAAAAACGAATTTTCTCGTTAACTTAATATATGATTATTTGAAATTTGATGGTTTGTTTGTATGTGCTAAAGATATTTATGAACCAAAATATATTACACTGCAAGAAAATTTTACAATGTTTGATGACATAGAAAGAGAAGATATCGTAAATTGTAAAAACATAAAGAGAAAATAATTGTTGGAATTGTTTAATAAATATAAAAAATAACAAGTATTATTTTCTTCTGATTCCAAAGAATTCATAAAAGTAGATGATTTAGATCCATGTATGAAAAATCTAGTAATTTTTGATGATTGTATAACTGAAAAAGATCAAAGCGATATAGCTGAATTGTTTATCAGAGGAAGAAAGAAAAATGCATCCATCATTTATCTGAGTCAATCATATTATTCCACTCCTATTACTATAAGGAAGAATTGTAATTATTTTATTTTCTTTAGTTTACAACCAAGAGAAATCCAACTGATAATTAGAGAAATTGATGGAAATCTTACTAATGAAGAATTTAAGAAATTATACAGGAAAGCAATTCAAAAAACGTTTTGATTTCTTTATGTTGGATTTAGTAAATATAAATATGAGATATCGAAGAAATTTTGAGCCTTTGTAAATGCAAGAATATTTGGAAAAGAGAGTTTTTATCTATCGAAAGTCTTATCAATTGATGAATAAATTGAGTGTTTCGTTATCAGTAGTAGTATATGTCCGGTCTTCAGGACACACAATTTTCTGCCCTAATGAAGCAATTTTTAAGCATTTTTTCATGTATATACCTCAAAAATTAAACTTTTTAATCAAAAATTAGAACCTTTTTTAACATACATTTTACAACGAGTAGATATGTTAAAAATGATGCTAATTTTTGATTAAAAAGTTTAATTTTTGAGGTATATACATGCAAAAATGCTTAAAAATGGCTTCATTAGGGCAGAAAATTGTGTGTCCTGAAGACCGGACATATACTACTATCAGTTAGTAAGTTTTTATTCAGCGCATCTGGTTTATCTGGATTCGTTTTTCTTCCCTTATCAGCATTGAGTGTAACAGCAGGCGTCATTGAAATAATTGATAAGTCTTTAAATATCTCTGCTAAAAAGAGTGAATACAAACAAGCTTATAAATTTTATAAGCAGTTATTAAATTTATTGAAATCAAATAGTTTGACTGAGCAAGAAGTGTATATGAGAGAAGATGAATATATTCAAAACTTTCATATAGAAAAATATATAAGGAAAACTCAATTAAATGGTTATAATTATGTTAATAAATAGTTTTATATCTAAATGAATGTGGAATAAAAAGAAAATGGAAAAGGTGTTATTAATAAATCTATTAATAATTTACCATTTGAAATGGATCTACCTGGACATTCATTTACGGGATCTGGAACTCAATTGTTACATGGAAAAACAGAATTAAATCCAGATTTATCATACAAAGAATGGAGCAAACTAATTAACAGAATCGATGAAACTGCATATAGACATGATGTTTGTTATTTAAAAAATAAAGATACTAAAACAAGAAATGAAATATGTGATACAAATACGTTAAAAGAATTAGATGAAATTCCAAATCCTACAATTCGTGAAAGAAAGAGGAATTGTTAAACCAATCATTAAAGCAAAAAAGACATTTGGAATGGGTTCACTCATTTACTGCTTAAAATGTAAAACTCATACAGATAGTAAAGACGTTATAACTACTACATCCAAAAATGGAAAACCTATGGTGAAAGGAATTTGTGTCAATTGTAATTCGAAGAAAAGTGTTTTTTTAAAAAAACAAATGACACTTTAAAAGATGTATATTATGATCCTTTAAAAGGATATTGTGGTATCAATGAGTTAAAAAGAAAAACGAAATTACTGATTTTCTTCATACTCAAAATGTATATAAGGGAAATAAACCAATTAATAGAAAATTTAAAAGAAGAAGGATTTATGTATCTCATATTGATGATCAATGGCAAGCAGATTTATTATTCATAAAACCGTTTAGTAAATATAATGATGGTATCAATTACATATTAACTGTTATAAATATATTTAGTAAATATGCATGGGCTGTTCCAATTAAAAGAAAAAACAGGGGAAGAGGTATCAAATGCTTTTAAAAAGATATTCAAAGAGAGAAAACCGTTAAATATTCAATCTGATTATGGTTTGGAGTTCTTATCTTCTTTAACAAAAAAATTGTTTTCAGAAAATAATATACAGTGGTTTGGTACTAATAATACAGAAATTAAATGCTCAGTAGTTGAACGATTCAATAGAACTTTAAATGTAAAAATAAGAAAATATTTAGCAGCTAATAATACAAGAAGATATATAGATGTATTAGATAAATTAGTTTACAATTATTATAACTCTTACCATAATTCTATAAAAATGACACCAACAGAAGCAAGTAAAAAAGAAAATGAAAATATTGTATACAATAATTTGTATGTTAAAAAGATAATCAAAAAATCAAAATTTAAAGAAGGTGATAAAGTAAGAATTTCAAAATATAAAGAAACGTTTACAAGAGGTTATCATCCTACATTTACAGATGAAATTTTTATAATATCTGAAGTGTTAAAAACAGATCCAATTACTTATAGAATAAGAGATTTAAGCAACGAAAAAATCAAAGGCACTTATTATGAGAATGAATTAGTTAAATATGATAAAAAATAAGTTATTTGTAAAGTGGTTAAATTATCCAGAAGAATATAATTGTTGGATAGATAAAAAATATTTAATTCAAGATGAGTAAATCACCCGCCCCTTTAAAATGATAATTTTAGGTAGGAAGAATTCTCACCCCCCAAGCATTTGTTATTAAAAGAAAAAATCATTCTAATTTCATAAATTATTTCATTTCTGACAACCAACCAAATTCGGGGTGTTGTGAAATCACATAAAAATACAAACCTTTTGATTAGGTTTTATTTTATTTAGTTCTTCGATATCCATTATGAATTGCTCAATTGTATTAATTTAAAAATTTTATTCGATTGAAATATACTTCTATATCATCTATATTTTCTCTAATCCGATTAAATAAATTAATAGAATTTGCATTATATTTTATTTCATAAATAACCTTTAATTTTGGATATTTTTCTTTTAATTTAGTTATATGTTGATTTTTAGATTTCCTTTGAGTTCTCATTACATAATATGGATATTTACATTTTGATTCATTTATTTCAATTAATAGAAATACATGTCTCTTTGCCTCATTAATTGTTTTAATAGATATATCTTCTAATTCTTTATATTCTAAATTTTCAATTTCTAATTCAACATTTTTATTTTTAATTTTTTCTGTTTCTATAAGTACTGTATCTAATCTATTTTGAAGTTTATGAATATCATTTTTATATTCTTCATTGAATTCATTAATATAATAATTTTTAACTATTAGATTCACTTTCATGTAAAACTCAGGAGATATCCAACAGGCTATATTAGTAATCAAATCTTCATGAACATATGTACCTCTAATTTTATTATCTAATTCATTTCTTATACCTCTTATTTCATAAATTATTTCATTTCTGAGAGTGGCCCGAATTCGGGCTGTTGTCAGATCATTTGATATCCATATTACTATAATTAAAATTAATTCCTTTCTAACATAAAATCCAGATATAATTTTATTATCTATATTATCTTCATTTTTAGATACTTTAATAATAGATATGACCCCGCTGGAATTCAAGCGGGGTCTATTTTCTTAGTCCGGCCGCCATAATTTTCGTTATACTACTAGAGGACGCTATTTTATATTTAAATAAATATGTTTGAGAAAAATATTACAAAAGCATTACTATTGACTATCAATCTATTTAGATTTAGAATAGATTTAGAATATGATAATTTAAGACGTAGAAATCATCACATAGTTGTATTTTTTGGAAGACCAGGTTTTAAATTAGATTGTTATGATATTAGGAGGATAATGGAATTACATATAAAAAGAATATTAAAATTACATTATTTCAAGCGATTAATATTTAAAGATATATTTGAAGAATTTGAAGATAATTGTGATTTGTTAGATGTTTGGGTTTATAGATTAAGAGAAACTTTACGAATTAAAAAAAAATTATAAGAAAAGAAAAAAATTTATATATATTTATATTTTAATTACTACAAAAATTATTTAATGAGTATATTACTAATTTAAAATTATTTACTTGAAAAATATATTAAATAAATAAATATTAATATGTTTAATATTTAATTAATAAATTTAGAAAAAAAGAGCAAAACGGCCCTTTCAGTGTGGTGGACTTTAACTTGAAATTATAACATTTATTTTGGGGGGTGCCAGTACCCCCCTCAGGGCCATTCAGTCCGTCTCACTTTTTACATCTCGGTCCCAGTTATTTTTTTTTTTTAATTTCCTAGATCTAGGCTAAGAGCCCTATCTTACTTGCATCAACTCATTCTAACTTAAAGCACTAGTTAGAATTGTTATCATAATAATACAGCAATGTTATCTTGCGGCAAAGACAGCAATGTCTTTATCAACTAGAAATAAAAGAATAAGTAAAGAAGCTTGGAAATATGTGCTGCTATTTTGATTTCAGTGATATAATTAAAAAATATTTTGGTATCAAGAAATATTTGGAGCACGATAGTAAAATTACAATTTTAAACTTATTCAAAATCCAAACATTCTCTCTTTTTTATCTCTATCGTAATGTCCGTCGATAGTTTAAAGTTTTCATATTTTAAGAAAATTTTAACTAGAAAGACTTAAATAATCATTAAAACTTTAAAATTTTCTAATTATAAAAAAATTTAACCAGAAAATTTTATATAATAATTAAAATTTTAAAATTTGCTTGCAATTAAGCCATTAAACAACAATTCATTTTTAAGATTTTTGGCTGGATAAACTATATATATTTACAAGGGTTGTGAGCACTATAATTATATTCAAATTATGTTGTACTGAAAATATTTGATATTTTTGAAAAAGTCGCAATTGGGGATTGTGGCAGGGGATGCGTGAAAAAATAAAAATTAAATTAATTCTTTCAGTATATATGTTTTCATATATACAAGAATAGCCTTTATTTATGTCATTCTTCATTACAGTCCCCATGCAACCAGTTGCAGCATTCGCCCCATTGTTTTACCTATTGCTCATTTTCGTTGTTTCCCTTCAAGCTCTCGTCCTAAGGAATGACCTATTGATTCCATCCATAACTTTTTGGGAATACATTTTTAGGTTTTATTTCGTAGAGAAGGTTGATCATGGTTTTTAGGATTAGAAGGAGACGCTCATTGCAAATATGTTCGGGTGATATTTCGTCGAAATTCCAATAATGGTATGGCTTTGGTAGCATGGAAATATTGTACATAAGCATTTACAAGTATTATGTAAATTATGTTGGGGTAAAAATAGGAAAATACCACTTTTCTCCCACGAACTTTTATTCTGCATGTGCTGACATTCAAGTCCATCTTGTCAGCACCTTCCTCAAAATTATTACCGTTACTTATGCAATTTTGTTTAAACTAATGTGATTTGTTTTTCATGAGACCTGGCCCATCTGTTTATACTGTTTAACGGTTGTATGACGAGACAATTTAACAAGATGTTAAAACATTTGTTGTTTTTCTTAGCAACAGAAAATATTTCCTTATTCATATCAAATTTGTTATCTAAACTGTCGGTAGGTATATTTCTGAATTCATAGTCCGATTTTATAGGGCAATTCTTTAGATGAATTAATGGAACCGGTCACATTCATATCTTTTAACGTTTTCATTAATTGATGGAGCCGGCCAACTTGTCTAGTGGTCAGCGTGCCTGACTGCATATAGGTAGGTCCTGGGTTCGTATTCCGGTTCGGGCATGGATGTACTTTCTCACTCTATCTATCCTGTCTTTGTCCTTTTCTTCTGTGAATGAGTTGTGAATGGTTGTGAATGGACCCTATATACGGGTCCCTATGGCATGTGTGTGCACTGAGGAAGTCGGATTCCATACCAAATATGGTTCAGTTGGAAAAGTGGAGCAGCACACCCCATATTGTCAGCCTAGCTGGCACAAGACAAAAAAAATTAGTTGATGACAAGTAAAAAAAAAATCTGTTAAAGTAAAATGCATGATTTGTAAGATCTTTTCTGTTGTATACTTCCCAGTATACAATTCAATGTAATTACTGTATTCCGTTTCCGCTCAGCATATATTGTTTGAATAAAATCGAACTGGCTTCCAACTTATGAACTGCCGGACATAATGATGACCATTTGCTCTTTAATTATATTTTTATTATAATTATACCAAATTCGCGACGTCATTGGTTCATTAACATTATTAGTGGACTTATTTTGAAATCCAGATTTACTATCTTTTTAGTCATGAGCTTGGAATGAGAAATGAAATGAATATTTCTTTTTATTTCCATATAATATCTGTTTCTAGGAAAATATCTTTCATAGAAAATTTCAGTGCCCTTTACTTATCAGGAAATTTCAATGCATAAGTCCTCATCTTTTTATCTATACATCTTTTACTGTAGTAATTTATGGAAACCAGTAAGCAATAAAAATTCTTTAAAGTTCCGCAGTCCGTAGAAAAAATAAAACTGTGTATTCTATTTTAAGTAGCACATATGTTGCTCTGTGTTTAACTACACAAGTCATCATCTCTCCATAAAAATAATAAAACAACTGCAACATAAGCAGCTGTAGAAACGCCTGCGAATCCATAAATCTTAATATTTCCATCATTCCAACAATGTCTTGGAATAACTGAGGTTTCTAGTTTTGCGAGAAGTGACACGCGAATTCTATCCATCGTTCCAAAAGAACTACTGGAAGCAAAACATCACAATCGACTTGTAAGAGCCAGAATTCTTTCAGGAATAATTTTGCTCTTGTCACAACAGGACCAATAAGTCCCAGAGGATCGAATATCCTCGCAATCTCTGATAATACAGAGCGTTTAGTGTAAGTGTCTCTATGCTGAATTGTAACATTCTATGAAAGGCAATCAAGTTGAGGATTCGCTAATACTCCTAGAGTCTTAACCGAACTAATTTTCTCAGAATCTTCGAGGGAATACTGTTCACTACTAGTGATACCTTCAAGAAGACTGTTATCGTTAGAATTCCACTTGTGAAGGGACTTACTTGCTCGTACAAGTAACTGGACTTGCTGGAGTAATACTTATCCTGTTGATTTCCGATCATATAAACCCGTTAATACGTCGTCTATATTATCACAGCGCTCCTTTAAAGTCAGAAAAAGCGAAGAAAAATTATTTTCTGTTGTTTGAGTTTGTAGCGCATTTCCAGTTAGGAACAGTTTCAAGTGAAATAATTTGTGAGATTCATCTAAATGCTCATTAAAAGAAATAAATATTTCAAATTATACCAGTCCTTATAATATCTCGAAAACTTTGGAAGAGGAATATTTGGAAATTCTACCATTATACTACTACAGTTATTTTCATTAGCAAATGAATCAATATGCGATGTTTCCCTTTTGAAGGAGAATTTTAATTTAACAAGCTTACCGCCAATTCTTTGATTTCTTCTTCTACTTGATTAAGGATTTGTTCACTGCATCTAAGATAGGGTGGTACTGTAGATGGAGTTAAATGAAATCATTTTTTGCTGCTTGAACATTTTTATTTTTTGCGACAAAAGTACTGCATTATCATTCTTGGCTTTATCACTTTGAACATATGCCGCTAATCTTCCAATTTTAGCTTTCAAAGTGCACGATTCAACACTTTGAAGTCTAACATAATTCAAAACAAAATTAATACTTTTTAACGATATTCAACAATATGTAATGTCGATACCATGAGCTTTATTTTGATGGCAAATAGCTTAAGGATCATATTACTCAGAAGTTGGGCTTGTTTCTTGTTCTTCTCTCATTTTTGCATCCCCTTTTATCTAAATTTATGTTACATTTCTTGAAGAAAAAAATTAGAATTGAATTGTGTTACAATAAGATAATGATTTGATTAAAAGTTTATAATATATTTTAAAAATAAAATCTCTCGCCTGAACCAACCTCCCTCAATATATCTTTCAATACCTAATACCTTTCAATAACGAAGCCATTCCCCGTGGCTTTTACTATTAGTTAAAGGACATAATGTATGTTCTCTCTCTCTCTCTCTCTCTCTCTCTCTCTCATGAGCACACATTCTGCTGTTTAGTTTTAAAATTTAAATAAAATTCGGAAATTATATTCTCTGCTGAACTGAAAATTCTTCTTACTCTTTTAAATAAACTTATGTTACATTTTTTGAAGAAAAAAATAGTATTGAAATGCATTACAGAAAATAATGATTACATTAAAAATTTAATGTATTCAAAAACTAAAATCCTTCAACCGACTCAACTTCCCTACAAAAATCATACCTTTCTATAACAAAGCACCCCTGTTGCTTTCACTATTAGTTAAAAGTCTCAATGTATGTTGTAACTCGTGAGCCCATATTCTGTTGTTTACTTTAAAAATTTAATTAAAATTCAGATAATTGTGCTCAATACTTGATGGAAAATTCTTCTAACGCTTCCATCTAAACTTATGTTACATTTATTAAAGAAAATATTAGTATTGATGTATATTACCATAATATAATAATTACACTAAAAATTTAATATATTTTAAAAATAAAAACCCTCGCTGAACCCCCATACCTCCATAAACTTTACCTTTCTATAACTAAGCCAAGTTTTTCTTCGAGTATTAGTTAAAGATTTCAATATATATACTGTGACTGATTAGCTTGTATTCTGCTGTTTACTTTAAAAATTTAATTAAAATTCGGAAAACTGTTTTCACTGCTTGACTAAAAATTGTTCTAACTCTTTTATCTAATCTTATGTTAGATTTATTAAAGAAAAATTTATTATTGAAGTACATTATTATAATATAATAATAGCACTAAAAATTTAATATATATTAAAAATAAAATCATTAGCTAGACTCAACCACTCTCCATAATCGGTACCTTTCTTTAACGAGGAACCCCGTTAATGCAACTAACATTGAAAGTTCTCAATGTGTTATCACTGATAAGCTCATAGTCTGCTGTTTACATTTCAAATTTAATTAAAGGACATAAATTATGTTCACTACTAGAAAATATTCTGCTAATCCTATTATATAAACTTATTTTACGTTTATTAATGAAAAAATTATAATATTGAAATGAATTACAGTAATATAATGATTACATTAAAAGTATATTTTAAAAATAAAATCTCGCGCCCGAAAAAACTCCCACGATAAACCGAACATTTTTATAACGAAGTCCCCCTGGTGCTGTCACAAATAGCTAAATGTCTTAATGCAAATTGTCACTCATAAACATATATTCTGCTGTTTACTTTAAAAATTTAATTAAAATTCGGATATTAGTGTTCACTGCTGGACTAAAAATTCTTCTAACCTTTATATCTAAAGTTATGTTATATTTATTAAAGAAAAAATTATTAATTGAAGTGTATGACAATAATATAATAATTGCAATAAAAATTTAATTTAATTTTAAAAAGAAAATCCGTCGCCTGACCCAACCTCCCTCCTTACTCCGTACCTCTCATTAAGGAAGCCCCCTGGTGCGGTCATAAATAATTAAAGGTCTCAACGTCTGTTGTCACCTATGAGCAAATAATCTGCTGTTTATTTTTTAAAGTTTTATATAAAATTCCAATATTATATTCACTGCGCTGGAATGAAAATTCTTCCAAACATAGTATAAAAACTAATTTTATATTTATTAAAGGAAAATTAGTATTGAAGTATACTACAATAATATAATAATTACATTAAAAATTTAATATTTTAAAAATAAAATCCATCACCCGATACAATCTCCCTCCAAAAAGTGTACCTGTCCATACCAAAGACCCTCCCCCTCCTTCTGTCATAATTAATTAAAGATCTCAATGTCGTTATCACTCATGATCCCATATTCTCGTGATTATTTTTCAAATTTAATTAAAATTCGGAAATTATATTCACTGCTGGACTGAAGGTTTTTCTAACCCTTTTATATAAACTCATGTTTCATTTAATAAAGAAAAATTAATATTGAAGTGTATTACATTAATATAACAATAATATTAAAAATGAAATATATATTTTAAAAATAAATTGTCACGCCCGATCCAACCTCCCTCCCTAAACTGTACTTTTCTATAACGAAGTCCTTGTTGCTTTTCTTATTGTTGAAAGCTGTGATTCTCAACATGTGGAGTGCGCCCACTAGGGGGGCGCGAGCATATCCAAGAGAAAATGTTATTTAAAAAAATTGATTAATTGACTGAAAGGAAAGAACGCACACACACATACAAAATACATTTGAGCATATTTAATAATTAATTTATTAAATTAAAACAATAATTAAAATAATATATAATTAAATTTAATTTAATATTAGAAATAGACGACACTCTCAGTTCTATTTCTGCTGAGATCTATATTTTGTCCTTAAATAAGACACCACAGAAAATCCAGTTTCACAAAGGTAAGATGTTGAAAATGGTAGTAGATGCGAAATGCCCTTGTTTTTAGTGCACAAAACTCATCCATTCCTGGCTAAAATTTGAAGAGTGATTTATTACTCAATTGTCTTTTGGTTTCGCCGCTTGCCGTGAAGTCTATGAAGGTTTCTTCCTCTTCAATTGAGAGTCCAGGAATATTTTGATATGGATCCCTCACCCACTTGTAACTTGGTATCAGTTTGTCGTCAGCAAGAAAGTACTTTTTAAAATTCTTTGCTATCATTGCTAAATGATTTTCAATGGTTACATAAAAACTTTTACATTTTGTTCTTCAACCTTGTAAGTTTTAATACAATCATTCAAATTTACAAATATTGTTAAGTTTTCTTACTTTAAATTTCTGCTCCACAATTCCAATTTCCAACAAACAGCATTAATTTTATCACTTGTATCCAATAAACACTACTGGCCATTAAAATTGCTACATCAAGAAGGTGACATGCTACAGACGTGAAATTTGTACGAAAGGAAGAAGGTGCTGTGATATGCAAATGATTAGCTTTCCAGCGCATTCCGACAAAGCAGGCGCCAGTAGCGACACCTACATTATGTTTAAATGAGGAAATTGTTCAGCCGGTTCCTCATACACAAATTGCTTTTGAACGTTGTTGCCTGGTGAAAAGTTGTTGTGATGCCTCATGTAAGAAGGAGAAATGCGTACCAGCACGTTTCTGATTTTCATAAAGGTCGAATTGTAGCGTACCTGGATTGCGGTTTATCTTATCGCTGTATTGCTGCTCGCGTCGGTCTAGATCCAATGACTGTTAGCAGAATATGGAATCGATGGTTTCAGGATGGTAATACAAAACGCCATGCGGGATCTCAACGGCCACCTATCACTAGCAGCGGAGAAGACAGGCATATTATCCGCATGGCCGTAATGGATCGTGCAACCACGTCACGAGCTGTGAGTCAAGAAACGGGGTCGTTTGGAAGACAATAAGTGTCTGCACGAACAGTTCGACGACGATTGCAGCAGCATGGACTCTCAGCTCGGAGACAATGGCTGCGGCTTCCTTTGACGCTGCGTCATAGACAAGAGCGCCTTCAATGGTGTGATCAACGACGAACCTGGGCGCACGAATGGCGAGATGCCATCTTTTCAAATGAATCCAGGTTCTGTGTACAGCATCATGATGGTCTCATCCGTGTTTGGCGGCATCGTGATGAACGCACACTAGCAGCGTGCATTCGTCATCGTCATATTGGCCCATCACCTGGCGTGATGATATGGGGTGCCATTGGATACACGTCTCGGTCACCTCTTCTTCGCATTGACGGTGCTTTGAACAGTGCACGTTACATTTCTGGTGTGTTACAACCCGTGGCTCTACCCTTTATTCGAGCCCTGCGAAACCCTACGTTTCAGCAGGATAATGCTCAACCGCATGTTGCCGGTATTGTATGGACCTTCCTCGATATGGAACATGTTCGGCTGTTGCCCTGGCCAGCACGTTCTCCAGATCTTTCACCAATAGAAAACGTCTGGTCAATGGTTGCCTAGCGACTGGCTCGTCACCAAACGCCAGTCACTACGGTTGATGTATTGTAGCATCGTGTTGAAGCTGCATGGGCATCTGTACCTGTACATGCAATCCAATCTCGGTTTGACTCAATGCCCAGGCGTATAACTGCTATTATTACTGCCATAGGTGGTTGTTCTGGGTACTGATTTGTCAGGATCTATCCGGCCAATATTATTTCAAGTATAATATATTTGTCCGATAAATATCATTTTGTTATCTGCATTTCTTCCTGGTGTAGCAATTTTAATGGCCAGTAGTGTATGTGTATTTGCTCCTTGCAGATGAAGATTTAAGTTATTTAATTTCTCGAATATGTCAACCATGTAGCTCAATTTCTTCACAAATGAACTATCGCGAAAATTCTCAGCTTCCGGTCTGTTTTCTTCTTCTAGGAAAACGGCGATTTCTTTTTATAATTTATAAACACGTTGCAAAAATTTCCCTCGTGATAATCATCTTGCCTTGCTATAAAAATGTAACGCTGAGTGTACTGCACCCATGTCTTTACAAAGTGCAAAAAAGCTTCTTGATTTTAGATTTCTCATTTTTATATAATTTACTACGGTTACAACCGTATTTAACACAATAATTAAACCTGGACTCATTTCTTTGGAAACCAAAGCTTCTCTGTGGATCATATCATGCAATGCGTCCAGATGCACTGTGGCGATTTTTGTTTCACAAGTGCTTGAATACTTTGGAATCTTCCGGACATAGAACGAACACCATCGGTGCATATTCCGACGCAATTTTTCTATTCTATGTTTGCCTCATTCATAAAATCATTTAAGATAGCAAATAATGCGAGTGCTGTTGCTTTGAGTTCTATTGGTTTGCAGAAAAGTAATTTTTCTACTACTGACAATTCATCACAAAATCTAACATAGGCAATGGAATTGTCATCTTTATTACTATCTGTTGCCTCATCGAGTTGTATTGATAAACAATTTGTCACACAACTTCGACAAAAGCTGACACTCTACACCTTCAGCTATATCAATAATTCGAAGGGCAACAGTATCATTTAAAAGAGATATAGACTGCAATTGTTTTGCAAAATTATCTCCATACATAATTTATACAATCTCAATTGCGGCTGGCAAATTAAGCTCTTAACAAATTTTGTGAGGCTTTTTACATCTGGCAATTTTATATGAAACGTTGTAAGAGACAAGTAAAGCTTTTTCATTCACAGACAAATTTTGTTTAAACAATGATTATTGCTTTTCATTTGATTTCAGTTTTAATTCGAAGTATTACAAAAGTATAATAATTACATTATCAATTGACTATATTTTAGAAACCAAATCCCGTACCCAACAAAACCTCCCTCCATAAACTGTACCTTTCCCTAACAAAGCACCCCCTGTTGCTTTTACTATTAATTAAAGGTATCAATGTATGTTCTCAATCATGAGCCCATCTTCTTTGGTTTATATTTATAATTTAGTTAAAATTCGGAAATTATATTCTCCGCTGGACTGAAAATTTTTCTAACCCTTTTATATAAATTCATGTTATATTTAATAAAGAAAAATTAATTTTGAAGAGTATTACGTTAATATAACAATAATATTCAAAATGTAATATATTTAAAAAGAAAAACTCTCGACTGATCCAACCTCCATTCCAAAATTTTACCAGTCTATAACGAAGCCCCCCTTTTGGTTCTGTCATAATTAGTTAACGATCTCAATATCTGTTTTTACTCATGAACCCATATTCTGTTGTTTCTTTATAAAATTTAAATAAAATTATTTTCCCTGCGGGACTAGGAATTCGCTTAACCTTTCTATTTAAACTTTTGTTACATTTAATAAAGAAAAATATAGTATTAAATTTGTATTACATAATAGTTACCTTATCAAAATAATATATTTTAGAAATAAAATCCCTCACCCGACCCAACCTTCCTCCACAAACTTTACCTTTCTCTAACAACTCCCTCCTTGTTGCTTTCATTAATAATTAAAGTTATCTATGTATGTTTTCACTCATGAATCATATTCTGCAGTTTATTTTTATAATTCCATAAAAATTTGGAAATTATATTCACTGCTGGGCTAAAAATTAATTAAAGCTTTTTAACCAATCTTATATTCAATTTATTAAAGATAAAATTAGTATACAAGTATGTTAAAATAATATAATAATTAAATAAAAAATTTAATATATTTTACAAATAAAATAGCTCTTTCGAAAAAAGCTACCTTCATAAACTCTTCCTTTTTCTAAAGAAGCCGTCCCTCGTTACTTTTACTATTAATTAAAGGTATCGACGTATATTTTCAGTCGAAAAACCATATTCTGCTGTTTACTTTTAAAATTTAAGTAAAATTATGTTAACTGCTGGACTTAAAAGTCTTTTAACCATTCTATTAACATTACATTATTAAAGCTACATTTATTAAAGAAAAACTTAGCATTGAACTTGTATTACAATAGTATAATAATTACAATATTAATTTAATATATTTTAAAAATAAAATCCCTTAACCGATCCAACATCCCTCGATAAACTGAAAATTTCTATAACGAAAACTTCCTCCGATGCTTATACTATTAGTTAAAGGTTTCAAAGTATGTTCTCACTCATATTCAGCCTCATTCGACTGCTTACTTTTAAAATTTAAGCAAAATTATGTTCTCGGCTGGTCTAAAAATTCTTTTAGCTTTTCTATCTAAACTTACGTAACTTTTATTAAAGAAAAAATTTGTACTGAAATGCATTACAATAATATAGCAATTATATTAAATATTTATTACATTTCAAACATAAATTCCCTCGCCCGATCCAACCTACTTCCAAAAAATGTACTTTCCTCTACTGTAGCCCACTCAACGTTGTTTTTAGAAAAACTAAAATCATCAATGTATATTCTCATTCTCAAAATACCATAATATACTGTTTACTTTTAAAATATAAGTAAAACTATGATCTATTCTGGGCCAAAAATTCTTCTCACTCTTTTAGATAAACTTATATTACACTTATTAAAGCAAAATTTAGTATTGAAGTATATTACCATTGTATAATTTTTACATAATCTGTGAATACATTAAAAAAAAGTCCCTCGTTCGACACATTTTCTATCCATAAACTGAATCGTTGTATAACGAAGCCATCCTTTCCCATAGGTATTATTATTTTTTAAAGGTATCAATGTGTACTCGAAATTTTATGAGCCCATATTCTGCTTTTTATTTTTAAAATTTACTTAAAAGTTGGACATTATATTCCCTGCTGTAGTGAAATATTTTGTTATCCCTTAAATAAACTTTTAATACATTTATTTAATAAGAAATTAAAATTGAAGTGTATTTCAATAACATCATAATTACATTGAAAGTTAAAATAATTTAAAAATAAAATCCCTCGATCAACCCAACTTCCGTCAATAAACTGTACCTTTCTATAACGAAGCCTTCCTCTGATGCTTATAATATTAGTTAAAGGCTTCAATGTATTTTCTCAAACATATTAACACATATTCTGCTGCTTACATTTAAAATTTAAGTAAAATTATGTTCCTATCTGGTCTAAATATTTTTTTAGCCTTTCTATCTAAACTTACATAACTTTTATTAAAGAAAAAAATTAGTATTGAAATGCCCTACAATAATATAGCAATTATATTAGAAATTTATTATATTTTAAACATAAAATCACTCGCCCGAACCAAACTATCCTAAAAAAATGTACTTTTTTCTATCGTAGCCCCCTCCCCGTTGCCTTTAGGAAAGCTAAAATTATCAATGTATATTCTCACCCAGTCTCATGAAACCATATTCTACAGTTTACTTTAAAAATTTAAGTAAAATTATATTCTCTCCCGCGCTAAAAATTCTTCTTTATCTTTTAGCTAAACTTATGTTACTCTTATTTAAGAAAAATTTGGTATTGAAGTGCATTACAATGGTATAATATTTACATTATCAATTAATATATTTGAAATAAATATCCCTGATACGACACAACCTCCATCCATGAACTGTACCGTAGTATAAAGAAACCATCCCCCGCTCCATTGCTTTTATTATTTTTTAAGGTTATCAATGTATGTTCGCAATTTTATGAGCCCATATTCTGCTTTTTACTTTTAAACGTTACTTAAAATTTGGGTATTATATTCACAGCTGACCTGAAAGTTTTTGTAACCTTCTTAATTAAACTTGCAATACATTTATTTAATAATAAATTTCAAATGAAGTGTATTACAATAACATCCTAATTACATTAATAGTTACAATAATTTAAACATAAAATCCCTCGACCAACCCAATCTCCAGTCAATAAACTGTACCTTTCTCTAACGAAGCTTTCCACCGATGCTTATTCAATTAGATAAAGGTTTCTATGTATATTCTCACTCATATTCACCCATATTCTTCTTCTTACTTTTAAAATTTAAGTAAAATTATGTTCTCGGCTGATCTAAAAATTCTTTTAGCCTTATTATCTGAACTTAAGTAACTTTAAATGAAGAAAAAATTAGTATTGAAATGTATAACAATAAATAGTGATTATATTAATAATTTAATACATTTTAAACATAAAATCCCTCGCCCGATCTAAACTACTTCCAAAAAATGTTATTTCCTCTATTGTAGCCCCTTTATAAATATTTATTTTCGTTCAGCTTAAAAAGCCGCGGCGACGCTAATACGTAAGTGCCCATCTCTAAAATGCTTTTTAAATTGCATTAAATTTTAAGTTATGTTCATGTTTGAAATTGTATATGTATTTCGTCTATCTATTAAAGCGTTTAGTTTGTTCTCCTACTATTCTATAAAAATGAGAAAAACCAATCTTTTTCAACAATCCAATATCAAATTTATTTAACAAGGCAAAGCAAACTATAAAAGTTAGCTTTGCCTTGATAAATAAATTAAAAAGAAGAATCTTTTTCCAAAGCTCTTCTACCCACAGCGGTTACTTTCCATCTATATCCTTTTTCTTTACATTTTCTTTCGTTTGAACCCCAAAATTCTGGCAACCCTATGGTGCCATACCTCTACCTTCCGATGAATCCAACATGAGTAACAAATAAAGACTACAAAATGGCGTAAACAGAAAGTATTTTGTAACAGTTAATATTTATTGTGTTGAATATTTTTTACCTTTGAATGTACCCTTGTTAAACAGTTTTAACTGGTCTTTTCTTGATTTTAGATTGCAATTTTACTGTCATTAAAATTCATGCCAACTTGAAATTGTTTCTTAATTATCAATTAAAACATAAAACATCAATAGTTTAAATTTTTTTAACCAGTGATATCTTCTTTTTAAATTATTAAAATAACTGACGTTAAAGCATGCAAAGAACTTAAAAAATGCTGAGCTAAAATTCATGATGTTTAAAACATAATTAGAATGATACTTTAATTTACTATTACGATTCTAATACATATAATATTTGTTAATTTCGGGAAATATCCACTTTATTTAAAAGATGCTAAAGTACCATTTTGCATGCATTTTTATTTATACTTCATAGTTACACTGTTATTATATTTTAAGAAAGGTAGAGCAATTTTATAAAATAAATATTATGTGTATTTTTAAATTATATATATAATTATGTCCTGTTTTGTAAAAATATCTTGTTTTCAGATTTTATTGATTAAGATTTCCAAAAATTTTCTTCTTTGAATGGAGTCTCTAAATTTTTATTTAACGTTTAGTTTCTTTTATCTTTTGAAACAAAAGATCTTTAAATTATGTTTTAAAAGATAAAAGCGAATTCCTAATTGAATACTTAATAAGTTAGCAAAATAACATTTAAAAATTGATGCGATGCATTATATAATACCAATTTTTAATATTTTAATTTTCAATTTATAGAAATGTTACTGAAACATTTTATTTGTCTTAATCTTTTCAATTTCTATTTCAAATACAACTATTCAAGAATTTCGCATTATTTCCAAAAATTGATATTTATGAATAAAAAAATATTATACTTACTAATCATTAGAATCGATAAAATATTTTAAATTACATTTCTACTGCAAATTAGAAAATTAATTTAATCTTAATAAATTCAGATATTAAATATTGCTACATTTATTTAAAATGTCAAATAGAAACTATACTCATAGTAAGTAAAACAAATTTTCAGAAACACAGTTTTAAATAATACGCATTAAAATTATTTATGATCAAAATATTTGTTATTTTTCTATTCTTATAATATATTTATTTTTATTATAGTAAAATTATTCAAATATCAATTTTTAATAATTCTTCCAGTATTCATTATTTTTTGTAAATATTCTTATTTCATTTTCTATAAAAGTGGTTCAATTTTAGTAAATGTTTAAGGATTGATTAGTTTTCCAAATGGCTCAATATTTTCTGTAAAAAGTTCCTTTGTTATTTACTGAAAATTTTTAAATTTGATAGTAATTACAAATATATGATGACCATAATCTATGAACAATTTGCTTAAACGTATTTATAAAATTTTTTTATAATTTCATCACCAAATCACACCCAATTCAAGTAATACCAAGTTTAATTTAAAAACCAAAGTTGCCTTAAAAATCGAAGTACTTCAAAGAGGAGAAAATCATTTCACTATCCTGTTTTAAGAACGAAAAAAACTTCTTATTGTTAACAATTTCTATAATTGTAGCAGTGAAAGCTATTAAGTGAAAAATATCATTTTATATTCTTAAAACATGATAAAATAACAAACTATCGGTATCAATATCATCCTGTAATTTTTAATGCAGTGTTTAGCGTAAGAAATGAAGAAATTTAAATATTGGATATTTTTTTCATTATTTTAATGGTATTATTGTATATTTTTGTAAAACATCCTATGTTGCATTATTTATTACAAAATACTTTTTCTTCTATTTATGGTCTGACTTAATATTTTAACTCAAAATGCGGTTCTTCTTTTGTTTTCAGTTAGTATAAAAAAAATTTTTATGCCTAAAGACAACGCTTTCTCGTTCAAACATTGAATTCAAAGCTAATGACAAAATCAGCACTTTTTTTTTACAGCTTTTCATTGGCTGCTGTGATGAATAAATTAGCAACTGCATGAATGCGCAGAAATTGTCGTCTGGAAAGTTCGCTGCCTTTCTAACCTGGACGCCAGACAAAAGAGCTTTTTAAAAGAATGCTGTTTCGTCAGACTGAACTATGTAAGTAAACTCACCGTTCCCCTATTTTGAAATAAGTTATTTTTTGTTCTTAATCTTTTAAAGTGAATTATTAAATTTATGGTGTTTTGCTTTCTTTACTAATTGTTTTAGTGTTCAGTACTAATAATTGAGTCATATTTTCTGATAATGCTAAAATTTTAACTACAGTAACATATTTTGTCTATCATTTACAGCATTTACTAGAGATCTTTTCTTAACTTTTAGGAAAGATAATCCATTTTATTTTAATAATAATTAATAATAAAGTATGTACAATGGCAAAAAGTTTTTTACAGTTCAACTATACTACAATGGTGTCCAATTAGCATTTTATAATAGATTTGTTATCATTCCATTTTTTAGTTGATAAAATTTGAACATTAACTACCGTAAGAAGGAAATTTATATGGGCATAAGAATAAGTATAAATCAATTATTAATTTTAAATGTTATATTGTAGAGTTCGCAACATATTTAATTCTTTATTATAGTTAACAATTTTATTAAATATTTCCTTAAAAATTTAATAATTTTAAACGTGCTAAATAAGTTAAATGGAAATTCTGAGAATAATAAATTGATAGTTAAAAATTATGATATAAGTTCATTTTAATTTTCATATTAACTTAATTAGGTGCATAAAAATATAATTAAAAATGTAGAAATTAAATATTTCAATCATTAAACATCTCATTAATTAAAGATTTTTTTGCTCATTAAATTTATTTCATTAAAAATCGGCATGGAGCTATAAAAATCTGTCATTGACACCAATTCGATATCGATGTTTGATGTGGACTAAGAAATAAATTATCCATTAATTCTATTTAAAATATTTTTAATCACATTAAATACTAAATCAGTTATTCATTATATGGCTCATATACAAATGCAAAACTTTAAATTTCATACAAATATAAATACATAAAAATTAATTTTTTAATCTGTCTGAATCTCTCAATGAGGGTCATTTCTTAATAAATATTTGATCGTTCTTAAATGTATTTTACTGAAAATGTATTAAAAATTAATTCAAAAGTTATATTTTGAAATTTAGTGAAAATTTCAATCTACACTTTGAAACGCAACATTAGTACTTTTTGTTTCAAAATTAAACGTTGTAAATTATTTTGCATGTTTTTATTGAATTTAGGTATTCCCCTGAAATAGTAAGATGGCTGTTAATGCATATTCATTAATTATAATGTTTTGAATATCTTAGTGCTTTTAAAAAAAACAGCATGGAATGGCTTAATTTTTTATAATCGGAATTCCTCTGAATGATCCCAATCTAAGTTATTATTGTGTTGAATTAAAAAAAATAGGTTAAATATAGGCTTGGTTCAAGCGAGCAATCTTAATCATTAAAAATGTAATAAACTTAATGATCTGTATTGTAAGGAATTAATTATCTGAATAGAATACCATTCTATTAAATGTAATATGTTGTGAAAAATAATAAAAATGTTTTAATAATGAATATATATTTATCATTTTTATTATTTTTATATAATTTCTCGCTAAATCTGGCGCCCTTTGTTTACATCGTAATGTTGCCGATTCCAGCTTTTGTTTTTATTGTAGTGTTGCCAAATTCAGTTTTAGTTACTATTCTTCTTCTTTTTTTTTGACACTATTCGTTTTTCTCGTATTTACATAAATATTACAGCTATTTAAGTTTTACTTCGACTTTCTTTGTTCCAAGTTTCTATTGGAATTGGAAGCCATTTGTCTTTTGTTTGCTGTTGGTGCAATTAGGGGATTTCCCCTCAGTTGTGTTTCGTTATCGTCCAATCATCGTACATTTTTCTTTTTTACAATTTCTTTTACATTATTTCGCTTTATTTGGTTTATTTATTATAAATATTTATTATCTTATTAATTTATTATTATCTTATACATTTTTGTTAATTTATTGTTATGTTTGCATAATGTCTCATGCTCATAGTGTTGTTGAAATATTTCAACAGATTATTTTAGCTAAAATTAAAGAAACCAATGATGGGTATTTTAATTTTTTAAGCCCTAGGCCAACAGTTAAAACACCCGGAATTGTAAGTAGAATTTTTTTAGTTCAATTGGCTCAAGATCTGTAATTATTTATTAATTTTCTAACGGAAATGGGCTTATTAAAATACGCAAATTGTAGAAAATGTGAATCAAAAATGAAGATTACCCCAAGGAAGGCTATTCCGATAGTTTTTCTTTTGTTTGTAAGAAAAGTATTGATGGAAAGCAATGCAACACTCTGAAAAATCTATTATCCATGGTTCTTCGTTTTAAAATTCTAAATTAAAATTGTTTGAAATTTTATATATTACTTACGAAATTTTAAGGGAATTCAAAACGGAACACATTATTGAAGAGTATTCCTTCTCAAAAGCTTCATTTTCATGTTTTTTATTTTAATTTTTAAAAATATATATATTTGAAAAAATAGTTTTTGCATGCTTTTTTTTATTATTTATTTATTTATTTATTTTTTTGTGACACTGGTGACAACGAACAAAATGTCGAAATAAATATACCAATCGGCATATCAGCTGAACTTCATATCAAGTAAGTCCATCATTTATATTTATTTCCCTTTTTAAATTTTCTAAAATGCTTATCTTTCGATCGAACTTCGGGAAATTTCCCGTATTAATAAACGCGCGCTTAGCTTAGCGATGAAAAAAATTGCCGCATTCGCCAATATATGGGGATACTTAGTTCTTATTGTAAAAACCGAGAAAGTAACTGAATGGTTTGCGCTTTTGCCTTTGGTTCAACTAATCGTGGTTTTGAATTCCACCTGGTCGTGGTTATTTGTAGTGGTTTTGAATCCACATAAAAATGAAACACATGCAGATTAATTAACGAGTAAGTGCATAAAATGACAATGGAATGACAAATTAAGCCAAATTCTTGCTGTAAAAACTGAGAGTGAAATTTTTTGTTATTAGGGAAGTACTTTTATTTCAAATTTAAAGCCTACCTTTTTATAAAAAGAGTCATTAATTAAAAGCTAATTTGAATTTTTAATCTAGTAAGTTTGAAATTGTCACTGAAAATTTCTGATTAAGATATAAATGATGATTAATATTAGTGAAATGACGATTCTTATATTGTGTTGCAGCATTCTTCAGGTAATTTCTAGTTTCTTCTAAAGTTTTCAATTTTTAGAAGTTCAATATAAGTGAGTGAAAAATAATTTGAAAAACTTTTAGTTAATTAATAATTGCAATTATAATTTTAATTCTTTTTCATAAACATCTTTTTATGTATCTTTTTTATGTATATGCATTTCTATTAGTATTAAAAATAAATTTTTTTTTTCTCAAATTTTTACCAGTTCCCAAATTAATATTTTTAATATTCAGATTTGCATTATCATTTATAGGTTAAGAATCTAATATTTTTAAATTTTAGCTTATTTAATTTACCTAAATTTAAAGACTTATAAATGCATTACAGTCATGTTTGAAAATGATATTTGTGTAAGCGTTATTCTGTATAATTGTTCATATATATTAAAAATAAGCAGTTTTCTGGGTAACACTTAAATCAACATCAGAGGAATTTATTGACAGAAAAATCTACTTGTGTTTAGTTTTGATTTTAAATTAAAATTTAGTAAAATTTTGTTAATTCATTTGTGTTGGCTTTTTGTACTAGCTTTTAAAATTTTTTCCTTTTCAGATTTGGAAAATAGTGTATTTGGTATAAAACTTATTAAGAATTATAAGATTACTAATTTACAGTTAGAATTTCTTTTAGAAATGAATTTTTATTTTGGAGATTTGTTTTGATCATCACTAAAACAATGCATTTGTCTACATTGGAATTTTCGACTAGCTTCCATTCAATGATAATTCATTATTTATATATTTTAATTAACTTTTGCTGTAATAAGTGGTTAATAATTTATTAAAAGATAAATTATTTTGGCATTTTATATAAATGATTTTGCCATTTTGTATAAATGATTTTGCTATTATTCTTGGAGATATTTTTCTCTTAGCATCTGAGTAAAATGGAATTGATTAATTTATTAAATTGAAATTTAACTTTTCTGTTTTAATGTTTATAAACAAGGCCCTTTTCCTACTTCATTTCATTAATAATATAATTTCTTATATTTTGAGCCATACTTTGTAAAGTCAATATGTTTTACGGAAATTCGAAGTAACTGATTTTAAAATGAAAAGCTTTAGCTATTTTATTTAGATGTGTGGATCATGTAAACACCTATTTACGTATATTTAATATATTTCAGTTACTTTAAACGTTTCAAAAACTATCTAACTTAATGACATATAAGAGAATTATTAAGATTATCTATATTTCAAATATGTGACTTTTATAAAATATAGGTGATATATATATTCAAAAACGATTATACTTTAAAAAAAACTATTAAACGTAGTTATTGGTTGTTTGTACCTTATTTTGATATGAACTAATCGGGTAAAAACTGTAAAGCATTAATATTTTAAACGAATATTTGGACAAGAATTAGCTTTTCATGTCATATCCACAAAACTTACAATATAAAATTTTACATTTCATATTCTTTAAGATAACCAATTTACAAGCAGAATGAGTTTTGGCAATACAAGGATGTGTCATTTTTTATTATTGCTTATATGATGTAGTACTTCATAAAAAACAGTTTCTGAATATAATTTACGTTTATAAAGCATAGAAAAAATATGTTAAAAATGTGGAAAAGTAAATATATAATAGAAAAAAAAATGTCGGCAGAGAGTAACATATTAAAATTTAAAAGCTTATAATTTAATTTATTATAATTCAAATATGGTTCACTTAACACACAGTTGCAGTCTTCTGCAGGATATGTTGTGTATATTCTTCTTCTTGTTTGAGTTTGCTTATGTTGAAGCCAGGTTACAAGACACCTCCGCTAAAAAGTATTTTGAACCATGATGTTTAGTATATCGGCTTTATATAGTTATTTAATGGAATTTCATATGGACTTATTATCAAAAGCCACAAAGCTATTTTAAAGCTGCACCCAAATGTCACTTCAGAAATTATAATATTTAATTTTTTCCAAATGAGCAATTTTAAAAGATTTAAAAAAAAATGAATCTGAATTTACAGTTATGCAATTAAAAGTAAGTAGAGCTTAACTAGAATCGCGTATCAATTTTGAAAAGTACTATTGCCAATGGACCCATGAAATTCATTCATACCAGTTTCATATAAAATAGTGTCTTATAATTTTCACGTGTGTTATTTAATAAAATCTAGAAGTTCTGTTTCAGCATCTTGAGTGGTCACTCTATGGGGTCCCTGATCCGGAATCAAACCCGTGAGCTCACGCGGCGGCAATTGAGCTTCACTCCACGGGGTCCCTGATCCGAAATCAAACCCGTGAGCTCACGCGGCGGCAATTGAGCTTCACTCCACGGGGTCCCTGATCCGGAATCAAACCCGTGAGCTCACGCGGCGGCAATTGAGCTTCACTCCACGGGGTCCCTGATCCGGAATCAAACCCGTGAGCTCTCGCGGCGGCAATTGAGCTTCACTCCACGGGGTCCCTGATCCGGAATCAAACCCGTGAGCTCACGCGGCGGCAATTGAGCTTCACTCCACGGGGTCCCTGATCCTGAAATCAAACCCGTGAGCCCTCGCGGCGGCAATTGAGCCACACTCCACGGGGTCCCTGATCCGAAATCAAACCCGTGAGCTCACGCGGCGGCAATTGAGCTTCACTCCACGGGGTCCCTGATCCGAAATCAAACCCGTGAGCTCACGCGGCGGCAATTGAGCTTCACTCCACGGGGTCCCTGATCCGGAATCAAACCCGTGAGCTCACGCGGCGGCAATTGAGCTTCACTCCACGGGGTCCCTGATCCGGAATCAAACCCGTGAGCTCACGCGGCGGCAATTGAGCTTCACTCCACGGGGTCCCTGATCCGAAATCAAACCCGTGAGCTCTCGCGGCGGCAATTGAGCTTCACTCCACGGGGTCCCTGATCCGGAATCAAACCCGTGAGCTCACGCGTCGGCAATTGAGCTTCACTCCACGGGGTCCCTGATCCGAAATCAAACCCGTGAGCTCTCGCGGCGGCAATTGAGCTTCACTCCACGGGGTCCCTGATCCGAAATCAAACCCGTGAGCTCACGCGGCGGCAATTGAGCTTCACTCCACGGGGTCCCTGATCCGGAATCAAACCCGTGAGCTCTCGCGGCGGCAATTGAGCTTCACTCCACGGGGTCCCTGATCCGGAATCAAACCCGTGAGCTCACGCGTCGGCAATTGAGCTTCACTCCACGGGGTCCCTGATCCGGAAATCAAACCCGTGAGCTCACGCGTCGGCAATTGAGCTTCACTCCACGGGGTCCCTGATCCGAAATCAAACCCGTGAGCTCACGCGGCGGCAATTGAGCTTCACTCCACGGGGTCCCTGATCCGAAATCAAACCCGTGAGCTCTCGCGGCGGCAATTGAGCTTCACTCCACGGGGTCCCTGATCCGGAATCAAACCCGTGAGCTCACGCGTCGGCAATTGAGCTTCACTCCACGGGGTCCCTGATCCGGAATCAAACCCGTGAGCTCACGCGGCGGCAATTGAGCTTCACTCCACGGGGTCCCTGATCCGAAATCAAACCCGTGAGCTCTCGCGGCGGCAATTGAGCTTCACTCCACGGGGTCCCTGATCCGAAATCAAACCCGTGAGCTCTCGCGGTGGCAATTGAGCTTCACTCCACGGGGTCCCTGATCCGGAATCAAACCCGTGAGCTCACGCGTCGGCAATTGAGCTTCACTCCACGGGGTCCCTGATCCGGAATCAAACCCGTGAGCTCACGCGGCGGCAATTGAGCTTCACTCCACGGGGTCCCTGATCCGAAATCAAACCCGTGAGCTCACGCGGCGGCAATTGAGCTTCACTCCACGGGGTCCCTGATCCGAAATCAAACCCGTGAGCTCACGCGGCGGCAATTGAGCTTCACTCCACGGGGTCCCTGATCCGGAATCAAACCCGTGAGCTCACGCGTCGGCAATTGAGCTTCACTCCACGGGGTCCCTGATCCGAAATCAAACCCGTGAGCTCACGCGGCGGCAATTGAGCTTCACTCCACGGGGTCCCTGATCCGAAATCAAACCCGTGAGCTCACGCGGCGGCAATTGAGCTTCACTCCACGGGGTCCCTGATCCGGAATCAAACCCGTGAGCTCTCGCGGCGGCAATTGAGCTTCACTCCACGGGGTCCCTGATCCGGAATCAAACCCGTGAACACTTGCAACAAAACTTGAGTTTCATACTACGGGTTTCCTGGTATGAAATCAAATTCTTGAAATAATCAAATTATAAAGCTGAACTTCACTGATTAAAGTTCGCTTTAAGTGTAGAGAAAAATGATGTTATCGCTATTAATGTTACTTTGCATTTTGATTTTTGTGTATTTTGTACATATCTGTGTTTGTAGTTTTTGTATACTTTTTTGAGAATTATTCATTCTTAATTATTTATATATATGTGTGTTTGTGTGTGTATACATAACAAAGATTCTCTCTCTTATTTTTTCAAGATTGAATTTGTGTTTTTAAAGAATAAAATATAATAAACTGTTCTCCAAAATTGTGTAAATTCAGATTATTGTTTAAAAGAGAGGGAATTCTCTCTTTCAGTGTCCTTTTAAAGTAACTCGGGAAATCTTAAGTGTTTCCACAAAATTATTTAATATCTCAACAATAACCACAGATTCTGCAACTGTTGACTTCATGCTGTTGTGATAGTTTTGATATATAGTTCGAGAACTCTGATTTCATGCTTCAAAATCAATTTTTTTTCTTACACATTGAAAGCAATTATGGAAATTTTAAGTGTTTTTTATATTTAGACTTAGCAAATGTATTTCTTTCCATTATAAATGATATAGAAAAGGTCTTTAAAAATGAAACTAACCTTAAAAATTATTATTTTAATTTATTATAGCATAATACGCTTATTATATTTGAGAATATTCGTTAATTTGTGTTCAAAAATTCTAAAGATTATTCATAAGAAATTTTTGCAACAACAAATATTTATCAAAAAAATTCAAGTTCTTGCAATACTTTGAGTAGTTAAAAATTGTGATATATATTTTATAACCGTATACATTTCTATCTAATTCAAATTTACTTCAATGCTACTTAATATTATTGTACAGTTTTGTATTCAGTCGCAAAAATAATTTTACAAGTAAAAATTTTGTTGTAAAATTTTTTCACTGAATTCAAAATAATGTGATTAATTGTGTATATATATATGTGTGTGTATGTTTGTGTATAATTTATTTTATTTATTTATTTTTTAAATCTCTCTTGAAGATGGCTTTATTGGCTTTAATGCAGTAAAACGATTCAGTTCATTTACATTTGCTTTGCTTGAATTTCAACAGCTGATCTTTTAAATTAAAATTGAGACAGAGATTGTGACAATTTTTAGTCAACTTTCCAGTCACTGTTACAAAATTTTCGAACAAGGAATTCATAAAAAATGAAATAGATAATTATTTTTCGCTATTTTTATTTGATTCGTGTAGTGTTTAGAACAAGCTTTATACGAAATAAAATAATACTATTGAGATTATTTTAGGCATACAATGTAGGTTATTTGATAATTTTATAGAATTATATAACCTGAAATACTTATAAAGTAATTGATTAAGTCGAATGAACATTATATTATATGCGTTTTTGTTAATCAACATTTTTACTATTATTTTTGCAATTTTATTTATACTTATAAATTGATTTTTCATGGTAGCCATGAACTTTACTATGTTCAGAAAACAACAATAGGTAAAGTGCGAAACATTTTATTATAGTTTAATCGTTATTTTGTCCCAATAAGTTCTTGTAGCCTGTTATCATACTTTTAATTTAATAGGATTTATTATAATATGTATTAATATTATTATTGTGTGTGTGAGTATCTAATATATTTAGGATTTGAACTGGCAGTTATTGTTAACTGCTCAACATGTCTGCTTAGTTATAGTATTTTTGTGCGAAATACGCCTATATTACCTTGTTTTTATTTGTTTGGGTCACCTTAGCAACGGTCTTCGGCTACTACGCTGTCAACTAAACAGTGTCAAATATATGTTAAACGTATTTAAGTAGATGATTGTGCAATTTATGACCCTTGAAACTGTGCTGCATTTGGAATGTATGTATAAATATCATGTCCCGAAATTACTGTAGATTCAACTGATTATTGTTATTTGCATAATAATGCTATTACATTCTTGTTAAAAAAATAAAATATGTTATAAATTCAGTTATAAAATTCAGGGTCATATATTGTTCTGCGTATAATGATTTGTTTTGCGTTTCACATGAGACAGTCAAGTTATTTTAAAAGTCCAAACATAAACAAAAACTAAACGTATATATGTTCAATCGATTGAAAAATTCTTATTTAAAACTGCTAACAATTGAATTATTGATAAAGTAATGTAAAATAATGTGTACATCATTCATTAAATACACTTTTAAAATTGCTCTAAATCGTGTGTTTTCTTCCTGATTAAATCTGATGTGAATTTAATTATCTCTTTATCAAGTGCTCCTGTAATTTGATGAATGGGCCCTTTGTGTTGAATACATATAGTTATGTTTGTATACAAAATTCCCTAACTTCACTTCCCATTAATAATACTCATTGGATAAAATAATGTCTTATTTCTTTTTATCTACGTAATTGGATTTCTTGTAAAAAATTGACCGATCACTATTATTGAAAAGATAATTAAAATTTGAAGGGAGAAAATGCATTGAAATGTATATCTATGAATCCGTATTGATAAATTCAATGAGATTCCAATAGTAATCATTAGTCTGAATTTTCGATGGTTTAAATCTGTTACTTAGTCTCTTTAAATATTAGCTTGAAAGATACATTTAATTGGTTTCATGAATCACAATGTGTTGGTTGTCCTTATTGCAATTCTTTAAGATTTTCTAAAATTATTCTTATTAACACGAATTTAGATTTGCGAAAATTGATACAATTTAAGTCAACTGTAAATTTTATTTGATTTCAAAATAAATGTAATACTAATAATTGTGCTGTTTTATATTCCTCCTGCCGAAACTTATTTGAAAATTGATTTATACGTTTTACTTAATAAATCAAATTTATATGTAATGTATTCAAATTTAAGTAAAATACTCTTTAGTGTCACATTGAATGGACAACTAAAATTGTGTTTAATAAAATTAAGCGAAGTTAAGTCTTGATATTATGTAATAGTTTGAAGAAATACTATTTATTTTTAAATTTATATTTCAACATAAACAGAAGTACAATGTGGTTTGTGTTAATAGCAGAGAAGGAATAACTGAAGGGGAAAAACATAGCCCCATGATGAGAAGTAAGAACAAATAAATCTCAGTGGAATTAATTAAATATCAATAGAATTAATTATAAATCACAGTGGAAACGATTAAAATTAGAATTCCGCAGGGAGTCCAACTGGTCATTTGGGTGCTAATTTTTTAATTGCCTTCGATTATTTATGTCATAAATGCAAATTTGGGAAATCTTTTAAAAAATAAAGCTCTTCACATTTTTATAAATTTCTATTTCAGTAAATTTATATACTTTTTTAGATTATCTGCGTTAAATTAAGTTGAATGAAAACCATATCAAAGTAGAATTTTTTGATTCAATAAAGTGTATTTTTCATATCTGTAGTAAATGCAAGATAAATGGTTAGAAGCTCAAAACTGAACAGTTTCATTTATTAAATTAAATGAAATTCTAAAAATTAACGAAGCTAAATAAATGAAGAATATTATAAGAAAATTTGCTTTAAATATTTAAATATTTTTAAATTATTTTTGTCAGCTTTAAGATTTTTTTGATACTGAATTCTTTTAGATTAATATATAAATAATTAGATAATAATTAAATATTTAGAAATATACAATAAGCAATGAAATTGCTGATTTTGAGAATACCATGAAAATATTTTATACATTTTTCCAATAATTTGTACTCAAAGGATATAGTTTTTTTCATAAAATATAAATAAAGGTTCACACAATAATTTCGCACTTAAATAAATTAATTTTTGATACATGAATAATTTAATGCATCCTTAAGAAACGCGTTTGAGAAAATAAATGTATATTTCTCAGGGTATGTATAGATATATTTTATATAAACTACTGAAATTTTTTTATAACAAAGAAAGCAGGAATATCAATATTCATTCCTGTAATCCAGAAAAACAAAAATTTGCTGTATTTTGCTATATACTAGTTCACAATTTAAACTAAATCGAAATTTGTTTTAAAATTTTTTTCCGCATTTTAACATATTTATTCATTAAAGTAATTATTAGATTAGGAATGCCGGCCAACTTGTCTAATATTCAGCGTGCCTGACTACGGGTAGGGAGGTCCTGGGTTCGAATTCCGGTTCAGGCATTGATGTACTTTCTCTATCCTATCTTTGTCCTTTCCTTGTGTGTGAATGTGTGTGAATGATGCCTACCCTATAAACGGGTCCCTATGGCATGTGTGAGGATGCGATGGTGGCCCACCCTGTGTGGTGCACTCCTGGTGAATGCCTCGGCGGCAAAGAGAACGCTGCTTCTGGCCGGTTCCTTGGGTATAAGGAGACAATACATCCCGATATATCCTGACCATTGGAAAAAATGCTTTAGGAATTGTGCGTATAAAAATATATATTTCCGGTTATATAGTTTATTTCACTTTGTTTTCCTTCACATACATTAAGCAATCTATTAAACGTAATAGGTTTGCTTAAATTTATTCTTTGAAATTCCCAATATTCGTCAGAAATTATGACGCTGAAATATTTTGAGACTTTTTACTTCTCTTCTGGATAAGTAATGATTATCATTCCTGATATCCGAATCCAAATTTTCATTTGATTAATTTCCAGAATTCATCAAATTGAGCTAGAAGGTATGTATTACACCATGTTGCATTACCTTTTTCGATTCTGATAAAAACATTTGTGAATATTATTTCATAGAGTTAACGATTTCCAAACATTACTTCGTAGCAACAATTTTTTATATGTTACGGTCGATGATAAAACTTACCATCATTGTCTTTTTAGAGATTTTCACGAATACGATATTTATGGAAATACACAGCTGGACAATTGCTAAGGACGGATCACAAATTGCAATGTAGCATAACATTAAGCGAGACATGAGGCCTAGTAGGATAAAATATAGTTGCCACACTGTTCAGACATTAGAATAAATAATATTTATTTATCTAGAAAGTTCAAAAGCTGTGAAACATCTGAAAGAAAAAAAATGTTCATTTGATGCTGCATAAGAAAACATGGAACAATGCATCTAAAAGTCAGCAGGCACCTTGAAGAAAAGTATCAGTACCGGATATCTCCACCGTAGAGTGTGATGCAACATTTCACACGTCGTATCATACTTTGCACAACATTATCCAGCAGCTGTTGAGGGAATTTGTCCCATTCCTCTGTGTGTGCATGGATGATGAGGGTGTTCTTGTTTCTCGGAGGATAGTTTCAGCCAGCAACTTGCCTCCCCAAAGCATCCCACACATTTTCAATGTGATTTAGATCTGGAGAACGTGATGGCCATACGAGGCGTTGAATACCCTCGCTGTCTAGACAATCCTGAACAGCGTGTGTTCGATGACATGCTACGTTGTTGTCCATAAAACAAATTTATCACCTACATCACCACGGAGAAGACGAATATGAGGAAGTAGAACTTCATTAATGTATCGTTGGCCCGTCATAGTCCCATTCGTAACCACATGTAGGGGCGTGCGGCCATTGATCACGATGCCGGCCCACACCATAACGCTTCATGTCGGATATCGGTCCCTTTTCTGGATATTTTCTGGAAGATAAGCAATACCACTCTCGCGCCAGATCATTTGGTGTCTACAATCAGATAACAGACTGAACCTACTCTTATCTGAGAATAGTACGCATGCCCAGTCTTGTTCAGTCCAATTGCGATGCTTTCGACACCATTGCAAACGGGCAGTACGTTGCTGTCTGGTCAATGGGACACACACAACAGGCCAGCAGGCGTATAGTCCTCCTCACCTCAAATGTCTGGCAGCAGTTTTTTCGGGAGATCTGCTTTCCTGAGGCAGCAAGAAACTGTTTTGCTACCTGCTGAGCTGTGGTGCGCCTGTTCCTTTTTGCTGATAGGACGATATATCTGTCTTCTGCAGGCGTCGTACTTCTAACACGACCTCTCTCGTGCCGCCTACTACACATTCCAGTAGTTCTAAATGACTTCCACAGCCGCGAAACAATACTGTAAGCGATGTCGAACTCCCTGGCAACATCTGTTATTTTTCGCTCTTCTTCGATCTTTCCAATAATTCGGCCACGCATAAAATCATCTAAGTGATGTCGGGAAGACATGCCAAAAATTTCAAGTTCGTCTATTAAATCTTTCCTGTAAAACTTACAGGAAACAACAACTGTCTACACGCGTCAAAATCTTTAAAGTTCTTATGAACGCTATTACATGATGAACAGACTTGGAAAAAAAATTCGCATACGCATACTTCTTCTTACTATATCCCGCACTTATTCTAATTTTCCACATTTTTCTTCCTTTCATTTTGCAGTTGCTGTGGATGATAGTGTTATCCGTCTTTAGCAATTGTCCAGCAGTGTATATTCCTCTTTAAGGAGTAATTCCTAAAACACTAAATCGGAGAAAATCTGCATCGAAACATGCTTTAAGGAATTAGAAAGTGGGTATAATGTCCGACTTTGCCCCTATCGCGGTTAATTGATTTCTGGCTCATAACCCACTAAAAATTCACCGTTCACTATCTGGGAATAATTTATTTTTGTAACAAGATGCTTTGGTGTGGCCCAGATATCTACTCTAGAGGACGCTGAAGCTCCTTTCTAGATTTATTTTGAGCGGCAGGAGAAATTACGCATGAGAAAAATGTTGTAATTTATATTATTTATTTATACCTATCTGCCTATCTCTCTCTTTCGATATATATAAATATTCGTTTATATAATTATGTATTTTTATTAATTAATAATTTTAATACTTTTCTGGGATAAATAAATACGCCATATACTAGGTTTTGTTGAAATGTTCAAATTTATTCTGCATCGAAACTTAACATGCAAAGAGCTTAATATATAATCAAGCATAAAATAAAAAAAATCAATAAATCTCTTTTTTGCACATTCTTTTCGAATGCGGAACAATCAGTGACAGTTTTAAATAGAATTCCTAATAGGTAAACGCGGAAATTTTTTAATTCTTTAATAATTGCAAGAGTTTCAAGTTCGTAACATGAATACTTCTTTTCGGTATCTGTTGTCTTTTTACTCATGAAAAGGTAGGATGGAAATTTTTATCATTTGGGGATTTCTGTAATAAAATAGCTCCATATCCTTCTAATCTGGCGTCAGTTCAGTTCCGTAATTAGGATTATATATACTTAACACAGGTTTTTAAGCTAAAATTAACTTTGTTTGAAAGTGTTTCTTTCCTTTTCACAAAATTTAAATATCTGGTCTTTCTTCAAAAGATCACACAACGGTCTAGCAATAATGGAATATTTTGGGATACATTTCCTTAAATATCCAGTCAATCTTAAAAAAACTATGGACCTGTTTCAAATTACTTGGTTCAGGGAAATGAAGCACAGCTTTGGTTGGAGATGGAAAAATTTTCTCTTCTTCGATGGCATGACCTAAAAACTGAATGCGCTCAATGGAATTTTCTTAAATTTATTTATAGTCCATATTCACTCACAAGATTTAAGAACTTTTCAAGTCGTTCGACTCCTTCTTCAGTTGAGGAAGACAAAATAATTATATCGTCCACATCAGGTAAAACGACACCATTACTAAGCAATGGTCGAAAAATAATATTATAAATATTTGAAGCACGGCTGGAGAATTACTTAATCCAAAAGAAACCTTAAGAAATTGATATGAGTTACAAATGCAGTGTATTTTCTAGTAACCTTGTTTACTTATACGAGGAAAAACCCTTTTCTGAGATCGATTGTGCTAAACACACATGATTCCTGCAGTAGATCTAATACATCTTCAATCAATGGCAGGAGAAATCCGTCTTTTACAATTACTTTATTAAATCTCCGATAATCTATGCACAAACAAGGAGTTCCGCCTTTTTTTCTTTACGATTACAACTGAGCTACTATATTCTGAAGAACTGGGTTCAATTATACCTTGTTCTAACAATTCATCTATTCGCGTTTCAACAATCTTTTTCTCTGAAAATGGTAATCTACGGGGTTGATGAAATATAGCCTCATTACTTTTTAATAAAATATCTAATTGAACATTGACTGATTTTCTTTTACGCGTTACATAACTCGAAACTAATTGTTGCACTATGTTTTTAAAAATATTTAGAATTCTGGGTTCAATGATCAGTTCTCTCTCTCTCACTCAACTTTATCAAAAGTTAAATCAACTGGTATAGACTTGATAAAATATTAATTTCTTTTACACACTGATATTTATTTTTAATCTTAATTACGTTTTCATTAATTAAGGTTTCACTCTGCATTAGTACATTCATTCCTATGATGACATCATAAAACATAACATTATTTTCAACCACATAAATAAAATAGATTGTTTTAAGTGTGCACACTTAAAATAATCTATTTTATTATTTCTTTTAAAATAGCCTAATGATATTTTAAGGGAAATAATAAAATAATTACACATTTACCAAAACCAACGATTTTAAAGGAAATAATTCTGCAACATTTAATTTAAAAATAGATTTACGAACCTAAGTTACTTGGCTTCCAGTATCTATTAGTGCAATAACACACACACACATTTCAATTATTTTATCAATCAGTTTTAGTTGTACATTAACATTCATTGAGGCTAGTTTAGGTTTAGAATTAGTTTTTGGGCAAATGAAACCTTATGTCCAAAATTATTGCATTGGAAACATTTAATACCCTTCTCTTTATGTTAAAAAAATTTAGAAATTTGTTTTTTTTTTCTCCACAATTAAAACAAATTTTATTTTTATGATCATCAAAATTACTATATCATTTTTCCAAACCCATCATTACACCTTATTTTATTTACACTTTCGTTTTTAGAACTAACTCTATTACTATGTGTGTGTTCATATTTCGATTTCGTTTTATCAAAATTATTATATTTATCATGGGAATTATATTTTGTTTTCGTTCTATCGAAATCACTTTTACTTTTAAAAGAACCACTTTTTATTGCTTCATAAAGTTTGAGTTTTTCTTTAAATCCAAATTAATTCTTACATCCATACAAAATAATTTTGTTTTCCTGTCTATCATTTATTCCATTAACAACATAATGCATTAAAGCAGATTCTTCAATTTTACCGCAATTGCATAACTCTTTATTTTTAAAAAATACTCTTGAACCGATTCAGAATCGCGCATTTTTCTCTTACGCAAAAGATCGTGTAAATTAGCTGAATTTATTTCAAACGGAAATTCATCATTTAAGGTTCGTCTAAATTTTTGCCAAGAATTAATTTGTGATTCTTTTCGAACGAATAATAGAGCATTTCCTCCCAAGGACCTTTTAGCCATAACACATTTTTGTAAGTCTGATATATGAAATAATTTCGACATGTCCTCAAAATGATCTCAATTAATTGCATTTTCACGCGATTCTGCATTAAAATTAGTAATAGTGCGCTTTTAATATCTCCATAATAAATATTAACACTTTGAATTACAGAATGTGTACAAAAATAATTTTCATAAACATTATGAATTTGCTAAGAAAAATCTCTCTCTCTCTCTCTCTCATGGTACTTTTTTTGTGGCTTATATTGCTTTGCATTGAAAAATCATTTCTTCCGATTTCGTTTTCCACTTCAATTTCTTAGACAGCGTGGTAAACATTCTCGCCTTTAGCGCTTTGAGTGAAGAGTTCAAGGTCACATAACAGACAAAGTTCATTCTGCGAGCTGTGCTTTAGATCCATGGAAAGAAATACTTCGTAGAGCAATTCCTCGCTCGCCGAGTTAAACGCTAATCTATCTAATTCTTTTACGATTTCTTCGATCTCTGTCATGATCAAAAATCAATCTGTGCCAAGTTTTATCTGCTTTGAAATTTTTCAATGCAGCCCTTATTTATTTTTTTTTATATCGCTTAAATCATCTTGTACTATGCCCCTCTTAAAGATGTTCGATAAGAATCCATGTTTTTCTCTGATTCCAATCCAATCGTTCAATGTTTCTCTAATAAAAATTCCAACAATCCAAATCCAGTTAATCGATAATCATTTCATACCAGTTATATATATATATATATATATATATATATATATATATATATATATATATATATATATATATATATATATATATATATATAGATAGATAGATAGATAGATAGATAGATAGATATAGATTGATAGATAATATAATATAATAACTTTTAAATGAAATCATGTCTACTAAGTCCATCCACTTTTTTGTGAAAATTGCGGCAAAATTTGCGCGGGACCTCTCTGGAAAAATTTAGATTCTTTTCCGCGAAATCCTCTATAGTAAGGAACTCACTCTTTTTTATAATGGGGGAAAGAATTGTCCCTGCTTGCTTCAAGTTACAAACATTTTTTTTAATTTGACTGGAAGATAACAGAATCAAAAGTTTAATTTTGAAAACTGAGAACATCCTCATCGCTTTTTCTTCTGGATGTGGGAAGGAGCACACAGATTAGTTTTCCGGAACTGCTGAAATTCGAAACTTTTCTGAGAGAGCTTGTTGATTTAAATTTGATTGGATTGATTCCTCAAACAACCAAGTTTTCATCTGCCATGTGGGTGCTGCTAATTTTTGCGAAAAATTATAAATTTTATTTATGAAAATAAGAAAATCTATAATATATTGAATAAAAATATTCCCTTGTATTTATTAATATGTGTACAGCTGATGTCATTTTTAAAATTTATTTATGTTTTAAGTATATATTCAATATATTGAAAAATTTTATAAATAATTAAAAAAAATTTAAAATAGATTTCAAACAAAGACAAATTATTATTCTTCAGAATTGTCAAAACCTACAAAAAGTGAATGTCTAGTCATCGTAGAACTTGCGAAACACATTAATAAATTTCTCCTTAGATGTAACATTACAGCTCTTTTTCTGTATGGTTCGGAAGGTTAAAAAGTTAATAATAATGTCAATGTCAGCCCTTAATGTCAATTCTTACCATGTCTCTGTTTACCGGAAACTCCAGGACCGGTTTCCGAGGTAGTAGGGCACTTCAATTTTCCATACACAACGCCACCCACAATGCTTTCAAAATATTTTTGTCTTAAAGTATATTCGAAAAATCTTATGATCGGCTTCTTGTAAATAAAGTTAATACAAATAATAAGTCTTTGTAATAATAATAAGTCTTTGTAATAGAAAAAGATTTTTTTTTTGTCAACCGCCATTTTATAATATTCAAGTTCCATCCCTATGAATACTTAGAAATAATCTCAAAGAATAAAAATTTTGCTGCGTGGTATATTACAAACTTTTTTTGATAAAGTTGCAGACAAGAGATAAAATCATTCAAGTTGTATTCTTAAACACGAAAACAAATAAATAAAATTTTAAATATTCAATATTTGGTTTTCGATATTCTATGGTAATTCAGACGCTATATTTTTTCGGTTGTAAAATTAAAAATGTGATCCATTAAAAAAAATATCTTATGATATCTATTTATCATAATTTAAATTAATTTCTTAACTGGTAAAAAAATTATGAAAAAAGAAATCATTTATTTCTTTGCTGAGAAAATTAAGGGAAAACTATCTTTTTGAGTTCTTGCCTCATACGGAAATATATGAAAAAAGACTTAAATATATAGAAATGGCGTAGGGCGACTTCTAAATAGTAAGGAATTCACTGTTAATGGGATGACGTTATTGGCGCCAAAAATAAATATGTGCAGTGAGTTTCGCAAAACTATTGGCTTCATTTTACTTTCACTGGCAACCCTGATATTATTGGCAATGCAGTGAACAAAGAAAGAACCGGCGAAAACATTCACGAAAGTTAATGGATTTTTGTTCCATGTAAAAATGGTTTACAAAGTCAATTCTGAATTGTTTTATTTGGGTAAGCATTGTTTTAAACTAATTTGTCTTACAACTTCATAATATCTTTAATCATAAATGGAATTTTCTCTTTTCTTTAAGTCTGATAGTTATTGAACTTTAGTTTTATAACAATGAATTGTTCTATTAAAAATGAGAATCCACAGTAAAATATATAAACACTACATGATTTATTAAGACATTCCCAATTAGAGGAAAGTGACTTTGTTCTCGTATGAACTGATTAGACATTTATATATTTATTTTTGATTTATTGACATTTTATGTAATCATTATTAAATACGTTGTTTGCCTATAAAAGTTTGAATGTTTAAATTCATTCAAAAATTATAATTTTCATCATGATTTAGTTTCAATAAAAATCTAAGTTATGATATTAAATTCTAAATCTATTTTTAAATATTCAATATATAAATTTCATTAAAAGTCTAATTTATCATTATAATTTGTAATTTTATAAATTTTTCAATATTGCTAATTTGACATTGGATTAGATTGATATTTTGTGTAATTATTAATGGATAGGTTATTAATGTATGCTTATATAAAATTTAAATGTTTTAATTCATTTATAAGTATGATTATTTTTTATTTAAAATCGAATTTATGATATTAAATTTACAATAGTAATTTTAGTTTCATGAAAAACTATATTCATGATGAACAGACTATTTTATGTCACTTTATTCATTAATATGTATATCATCTTTAAGCATCATTTTAAATAATGAGAAATCTACAAAAAATGCATTTGAGATACTTGAATGGCACTCAGTATATATAACACTTTTACGCGTTAATAAGTCATAAAAAAAAAAAAGAAATAATGCATTTTTTTCATATATGCGTGCAATTTTATATGTATTGTCTCTATCACTATTAAAGTTCCAACGATATACTTTTAAACCAATAAGTAAATTTGTGATAGGAATATTTTGACGGATTGCATTAAAATTGTAGCATACAACTATGAAATACCTATTGTAAATAATATTTTTCTCATTCACTTTGATGTATAAATAAACGTAAAAGTTTCTCTATCGGTATAAAGCAATTTAAAGTACAAAAAGAATTTTATTTAGAAAATATAATTTTTATTATTTAGAAAATACTGCATTAACATTTGATCATACAAAAATAAAGTATTTTGCGATTCAGGCTGTCTTCAGTTAAATACAGCAATAATTTATTAAATGCATTTATCGAATGACATAAATTTGAATGTTTTTAATAGTTAAAGTAAAAAATAAATGCACTGAATGGTTATGTGTTCATAAATATTGTGTTTTTATACAAAATTGCAATTGAGCTTTATGATCTTCAAAAAATATAGAATTTTGAAGAGAGATGTGTCCAATGTAGACAGTTATGACTTCCTTCTTTCCTAATGAATTACATATGTATTATCATATCATTACAGTACATTATTTATAATGGAGTTCAATTTTATTTTTAAATCTACCTAATTTTATTTTTTTATTAGCATTTATGAATGAAAAATATATGGATTATGATCGCAACAGTAAGAAATTGCTAATATAAAATTAGTTTCCATAATTGCTTCCATTCAAAATTTTGTTCGTAAATGTAACTAAGCATTATTTTATATATATATATATATATATATATATATATATATATATATATATATATATATATAAAGAGAGAGAGAGAGAGAAGTGCTCTACAGGAAGTACAATTTCTGAATATCACTTGCATTGAAAAATTTAATTTACCTAATAAAGTAAATACTCGATATTTATAAATTAAAATGTATTGTGGTTAAAAATGCGAGGTTATCAAATGAAGTTTATAACATATGAGTGTGTTTATTTCTTAAAAGAAACAACTACAACTTTTTCATTTTTGAATAGCCTTAAAATTGGAAAATTAAATAAAACATGCAATTTGTGGATCTTCACTGTTTGACTATTTTTCTCTCCATGGTTACTCCTAAAGCGAGTGTTATTTGCATTGTATAGTAATATTTTTGTTTCTAAAAATGGCTTAAGTAAAAATTAAGACTATAACCTCTATTTAATCAGGTTCGCTAATAGATAGTCATAGAATATTTTTTAATAACGGCGAGCATTGGGTGACTTCACCACAACAAGGCCGAACACTTTAACTTATTTACTCAGCAGGCATCTGTGAATCTAGTCACGGACGCGAGTAGCATTACCCACGCCATACCACCACAAACCCGTATCTAGGGTGGACCATATTCATACTTCAAGTCTGAAGAAAGAACAGAGAAACACAGTGAAAGTGACATCCATGCCCGAGCCGGGATTCGATCCTGGGACCCTCAGCTCAGGAGCCATTAACGCTAACTCAGCCCTCGGTCGGCAATCATAGAATATGCAGGACACGTTTATCTAAACTGATTAAACTAAATTTATCAACACGTAAAGCAACAAAATCGATGATTGGCGATGTGGCACCGCTGACTAATCAAACTTCGGTAAATATCATTCATTTCATTATGATTTCTGTGTTGTTCAAACATGTTAACAAAAAATTAAAGTCAATATAAAGTTAATACAACATCAAAGTTTAGTAAGAATTCGTGTCATTTTAGCTACAGCTAGTGTGCCATAACCGTTTTAACTGGAAAATGCTATAGTTCGTTAAGAAATACTTCTTTTTTTTAATGATACCGAATAGATTTGATGTTTATGAGAGAAGAAAAATAGTATGTTAAATAAAATATCTTCTGCGAAATACAAGTAAAATGTTCTTCACTTGGTATTAGTTTATAACTTCCTTTACATCGAAAGTGTATGATCTACCAATCAATCAATCAATCATACCATTCTTCAGTTGTAATATTTTGTAATTTCCTTCATTTTTAATATTTTGAATTGTGAATATTATCTTATTTTTAAATATTATTTTTTAGTAGAATGAAAAACGTACATTGGTCAACAATGTTATCATATTTTAATTTTGGATTTTTAAAGATAAATATTGGTAATCCAGTGTATTTGGTAATCTATTAATAATTGTACAAACAAAGAATGAAGAACCACAACGTAATCTTACTAAATTTGTAATGTAAATAACCACAGTGTCTAAAACTCTGCAGTGGAAAAGCATACCATAAATCCTATTCCATATCAACTAAGTTAAACCTTTCGGAATTTATAATGCTAATAAGCATTTGACTGGCTGATTAATATTCAAAGTGTTGTATGTACCATGTTATGTGCCAGTGAAATTCGTCTGGGTCAAATATCGAGATTGCTGCTATACCATCCGAATACGAGAAAGACACGTCTAAGTATTTCCAAACCATTCATTGTTGAAGATAGTGATGCAACTGCGACACATAGTATACTGATTAGATGTACACACAGTCGGGTATATTTAAACGTGTGTGAAAGATAAAAACACAGCACTCGTCTCCCGTTCAGGCAGATGTGTGATCAGTAGTCCAGTCTTCATTTTGTAGTAGTGGTGGTGAATCTCTCGCCAAATTGGATATTAATTTTTGTTCGGAGTCTCTGTGCCCCTGTCGATTTTTTTTCTTTAGATATTTGCACATGAAAGTAGATTTTATTCAAAGAGTGGCCAATCTATGGCTCTTTGAAGGATTAATTGCGAATCTCGATAAATGTACCAGAGTTCTCTTTTAATTTTTGTGTTATTATATTTTAAAAAATGATTATAGTTCCGTATGAGTTTCAGAATGTCTTAAAATACTGACAACAAATATAAAAGACGAAGTACAACATTGTAGAAATTTAATTTCCGTTCAAACGAAGAATGACTCATCAAAAACTGCTTGAACGAATACAAACAGTGACGTAATCGTCCGACTCCGGACTGAGTTTGAATTTGTAAACCTTAATTGCAACAGACAGCTGACGTTGTGCTTTGGAGGAAATAATAAGTATCATTTTTTGCTACGGAAATAATTTATAATCTGTAATTTTTGGCTAATTAACTGCGTGTAATTTATTTCCTAGTATGTAATATGTGTTGTTACTGTGTTAATAATGCAAAACTTGTATTTTCAAATTCGTATTTCTTTTCCTTTCTCGGTTCTTTTTATAAATATGACGACAGAATGAATATAAAAAAAATATGAGCAAGAAAATAGAAATTTCAATAATGAGTGGGGAAAGAATTTATTTTTCATTGACAACAACGGAAAAACGTGTTTGTAATTCTATGATCAAAAATTATAAAGGTAGCAATTTACGTCGACATTAACCACTCATCCTGAGTTTTCTAATCAATATGCATCAAATTCCAATCCAAAATTGATATCTAATTATTAAAAATGTCAGACATAAATATTAATGATATCCTAAGGAAATCATTCGTTAAAAAAAGTTTATCTAAATTATTTTTCTCTGCGTTTTTTGAGGAATATCTGTGTATTTGTATTTAGCTTTTCCTCGATATTCAGGTAATGTTTTTATTTTCTTTTGTTTTTGAGTCTAGGTTAATAGATGTTTTATGTAAATTATTTGAAAAATAATTTTAAAATTTAATGAAATTTAATAGTATATATCAGTTTCCATTAAGTATACCGAAAATTTATTTCTAAAAACTCTTGAAATGTTAAATGAACTTAAATGATAAAAACATTTTTGCTTAAAGAAATTGTAAAAATTAGTTTTAGGTTATGTAGTTACCTGGATATTTATTGATTTACAAGATAATAATTTGAAAAATTTAATCTTTCCTTGCTAATTTTTCTAATTTTCTGCATAAAAATTTATAGCAAACAAAATAATGTTCTCATAAATTAAACTCCAACAAGATATTAAATATATTAATTTAGAAATAAAGACAAAGGAATTATGTTCGTATTTCATTATACTTATATAAAGAAGAAAAATCTAAAATATAATAATTAATGTCAGAGTACTTTCTATTTTCTTAAAAAAATAAATAAATAAAAATAAAAAATAGCGTATCGGTATTTACTTAAAAACCATATCTTGCGCTCTTCAAAACTCCAGCTTTAAAACCAGATTTTATATGAAGGGGACAGAAATGCTTCCCACCCCTCCCCTCTAAATGAAAACACGTACACTTTGATTTTTTTATATTTTCCGCCACGTGCTTTTGTAAATTTTATGTTTTTATTGGAGTCTGGAAGCTCTAATACTGTCAGAATTAATTTGGTTTAAAAAAAACCCTTTCTTTTTGCGTTATAGCTTTTAATTTCTTAATTGAAGGGGAAATGATATTACATTTAATTTGTCGAAATAGATAAGAAAGTTTTAAAAAATGAATTTTTTAAACTTATTTTGAAAATTATTTCATCATTTTCAATTCTGATTTTGAAATTTGATTTCTTTCATTAAGTAAATGTGTTCGTATATCGAGTTATGAATAAAATCCTTTTATCTCCGAAATTTTGTATGTAGTTGAAGTGAGAACAGTACCTTGAAATAAAGTGAATCTTAAATACTAGGGTGTTGGCATTTAGTTAACTTAAAATATAAGTTATGCTTCATTTCCATGCTCGATATCTCAGCATCAGAAATTAAATTAAGCGGTTAATAATAGTGATTTAAACTTATTGTGCAGTAACTTTTGTCATGATCCACACCATTTCGGACTTTCCAATTCTGCTCTTCAATATAAGAACTCGTGAATTCGAATCCTGTCTCGGTTAGGGATCTTGTAATGGTTCAGAATCCACTTTAAACTGTAGGTCTTGGTTAAATTAATCTTCAGGTTGAACCAACATCCACAGAATTCTCAGTAAAACTGTTTCCATGTTGAAATTTTAATTATATTCATTGTATTTTTTCCCCTTCCTTTATTTTAGTGCAATACACAACTTTGATACAAAACTTTATCACATTTTTAGAATTCAAATTATATTTTATTTTAGAATTGATTTACTGGTATAAATATTTTAATAAATTATGAAATTTATTTATTCTGCTTAATATCGAATTTAAATTTTGTTGAAAACATGACAAATTTTCAAATAATTTTACTTATTAAATTGTCCTATTTTTTATACTTATTTTGCATTTATATCTATCGTATCGTTTTGTTTGGTAAAACACCATATGTAAATATTTCGTAAAGAGCTTTCACCGCGTAAAAGTTAATAGTAAATTAATTCTTGAATATTTTTCTGCAAATTTATATTTTAATATGGTTGAGGATTTAACCTTTCATAGTTCACTTATATTCATTGAAAACAGTCATTGACGTTATCCGTTAATTTTTCTCATGAGGAAATCTATCGCGTATTACTATTCAACGGTTTACCTTTTATAATTACAGCTTAATGTTTCGTTTGTATTGACTTACAAATGTAACGACGTGGTTTTCCATCTTTTTTTCGTCCCATTAAAGCCAAAAATAATAATTTCTGAGAATCTATTTTTTGTACATTAATTCGAAGTAGATTGAGGGTGCAGTTTTTCTTATTTAAAATGTATCTTGCGTAAGAGATTAAAACTGCGTCAATTAAACTCTATGTAAAAGTAAATTTTAAAAACACTTTTTGGTACAAACAAACGCAAATGTAATGTTACTACATTAAATTAACTTTTTAATTTTAATGCAAAATATTTCTGAATATAATGGATTTTTAATATATATATATATTTACAGTAGCGATTCGTGATAAATTTCTGGTATAGCCTTTTGTAAAAGTATCCTTAGAAAATATATTCGATGCTTTTAATTAACAGTATTATTTAAGTTATGGTAAAAAAATATCTGTAATTTAAAAAAATATTAAAATTACGTTAAATTTGATGTGGTTTGAATTTACCTTTTTCTTATCCATGTACCATGATGTTTTTCGGTTGACTATTTTCATGTTGTGCAATCTTAGGTTCCTAATACCAACTTTCATTATATATTTTAAGGCTGATTAAAAATACATATTATATAATATATTAACTGATAACCTAATAGACCAAAACTGTTTTTGAGCATCTGAACGTCAGTTGTGTACATTTCGTCCGGAGAGCCGTTTAATGGAGTAGATTTGCCATATTCGTGTGTCATAAAGGATAAGTCGCGGAATACTTCCTAGTTTTCACCTTGACATTAATGAATGCTGAAAATGAAAAAATTCCAAATATTCAACAATAACTAGGATTGATATTTGTATTTCTCACTCTGAAGAGTCCTATATAATTACTAGATTACGACAATAAACTTAAAAGGAGTTATTTCATTTATCTTAATAATGCCGAACTTCAAAAGTTTTGGAATTTTTACTTTTCTTTTTATCTGATAAATGACAAGATAATGGAAAATGTATGCCATATAGTGAATAGCCCAGCAAACAGCTAAAAACGTAGGTTTTTTTAATACTCATTAGATCGTTTTCCATAATGATTTCTCTTAAACAGACGGTCATACTCCTGTGTGACCAAAGCCGAGCTGGCAGCCGAATAGGTTACTCTCTTACGCTTCAGGTTCAATGAGTTCACGTAGTTTCGAATCCCACCTGGAGAATGGATGTTTGTAGTGGGTCTTAAACCGTAGGTCCAGGTCTAATTAGCCCTCGTGTGGATAAAAATGACCGTTACGCGACAAACCAACCAACCAACCAAACCATCCTGTGTGATCCACAGGCCAATAATTTTGAAAACTCTCAACCATTTCCTTCGATTCATATGTAGCTTGCGGGTTGAAGGCTGAAGCGTGGTATCCATTTTCTTAATGTTTGGAGATCGAGCTGTAATTTTAACTCCAGAAATGTATGCTTATGGCAGTTACAGAGCTAGAAATTTGATATTTGAAATTGCGAAGAGTTAGAAAACTTAACAATCGAAGACTGAGTTGCTTAAAGCGTCTCGCATGTATACTCACCTCATGTTGCCTGAGATTCTGTATTGATAATGGATCATTTATAAATATTCTATCATTATAAGTGCTTATGATTTTTCTGAATTTCCTGTTTAGCAATTGTGTAGAGATTTGTAACTCGCTATTTATTGAAAACTCTTTCTGAAAATTTTAGTTGTTTGTTGTTCAATGGTCTCAGTTATCGCACCCAGGATGACTAAATGTTTACAGTTGATTTCAAATGAAGTACAAACTTCCTGACAGTCCAAAAGTGAGATACAGAACCCAAGATCCTTTTAATGGGAAACCAGAATGCTAACCATTCCAGCTGTCAACCTGGCCACATTTTTTTTGAAGAGGTGTGTGCTCAGAGAATACTTAAATATGTTATGGATGACATAATTAATTTTTAACTGTGGTTACAGAAAAAGAGTAACGAGAATTTTCTTATTCTATTTAATATAGACAATAGACATGAAGTGGATCTATTGTAGAGTTTGAAATAGATTTGACTCCAGGAAAAATAGTTATAAACTTTACATTTATAATAATTTGTTTACATATAAATTAAAATTTTTTGTGTTGAATTTAATCTCATATTATATATCGTAATTTTTATCTTAAATATTTTCCTTCACATGCAACTTAATTTTTTTCAGCCTTTAATAATCTGCCCACTTTATTTCCACTGACTATTATTTTTTTGTTTGTAACGGCAAGACAGAATACAATTAATGTTAGTAAAAAAGAATTTCTCAAAATTATATATTTATTTTATACCTTATAAAATGCAAATGTTGAATTCATGAAAGTGTGAAAAAAAGTTATAAAATACAATTAAACGGAAAATAGATAGAAATAGATTGCCTTGCTCTGGTACGCCCATAGACAAAGAAGTGCTTTACAGCTTTGACGAATCAGAGCTCCGTCCATGATTTTTCCTGCTTAAAGACCCCTCATGGAGGCTCACCTTCTTTGGGAGTGATGACATGTGTCCCAATCCCAGAGCAGCTTTATTCTCTTTCTGTTTTTCCTTTCTTCTTCCTTCTAATCTTCACTTCATCCTTCTATCCTCCCGACTAGGAACGAGGGGAGTTCTCCATGAGTTGTAATGTAACCTCTGTTTACTTCTTGCTTCTCATGGACCAGTCAAAAGATCCCTACGTGTTTAGCCATGTGCCCAGCAACCCTTTGGGTGGATGGTACATTGTAATTCCCAGTGTATTAATCGTTTGCTTCTTGCTTGTCTGTAACTACCTAGTAGGTAGCTATTGCTGCACACTAGATGTGAAGTTAACTTCATCACTGGCTGATTCGCATCTTACATAGACTGCTGCACCGGTTATAGCCCTCTGAGCATCCGAGAATCCTAAAAGTTCAATTTTTACATTTTTCTGTAATGTATCATACTTCCAGATTAATTTTAATACAGTTAATGTCACACAACCCATCAAAAAAACCTGTAACCTTTCTTGTACGACATCTGATGGCAGTCTTTCATCCCAGTCTGTTGATAACCTCCACACCAGACGTTGCCGCAAACCTTAGCCTTTTGTAAGCTTTACAGGTCCTATCAAACCAAGTGGGTCAAAAATGCGTGCAAATTTGATGGACAAAATTTCTCTCTCTTTTGTAACCATAGAAACATCCTTTTTGGGCATATTTTAGGAAAGCTCATCACTTTTGGTCTTCCATAGCTTAACCCTAATGTTTTTGTTTGATCAAAGCTATAGTCATTTGAATCTTCAGAAAATTCTCCTTAACTCCTGCACAGTTACTTTTGCTATTTGCATATCGTTCTATACCACAGTTTTTAAATATTTGAGTTAATAATTCTTGCTTTAGACACTTTTTACGCTTTCTAAATTGGACCCTCCCACTCATATATGTCATCCCACATACATATCATACTGAACTACTTGAGAAGCTCAATGGAAATTTCAGTTATTTAAAATATTATCTAACTGTTTGAAAGACATCTCTGAGCCAAATATGGAGCACTGGTGGTTCCATGTGTACGTCACTGTGCACTAATTGATGCGTTTTAATATTCGCTTCCTGGCTATTTTCCATACAATTCTTTGCAAATCTCTTTGTGCAGGATCCAATCCAAATCGTTCTATACATTTTTTGAATGTCATTAATAAATGCAAAAGGCCATGTTTTTAAACCAGTGGCGTAGTGACGGGGGAGCAAGGGGGCTATCATGCCCCGGGTGCAGCTGCAGATGGGCGCTAAATCATTTCAAAAGCTAAACAAAATTTTTCAGAAAATTTCAATCTTAGTTTTATAATAATATCAATTTTATTCACAGAAATAAACTTAGCATTTATAACTATTGTGTTATGTCAAGGAAATATAAAGAAATAAAGCTCGGGGAGGAATCATATTTGGAAAAGGAGAAGGGGTTGTTGAAAAATGAGGGAGAGCTGCAGGAACTTTACACTTAAATAGAAACTCTTAGTCTTATATTTCTTTTATTAATAATCATTTTGCATGGTTTAGTTCCTTTTAAAATGTTTATTTTTTTAACCATCACTTCGATTTTCATTTCTTGACTAGTTAGATTATCGGTTTTCATTCTTTTAATCACTTTCCTTTTTAAGTTTCACACTTGGCTCAAAGTTTGTGACACTATTTTTTTAATACTTAAAAATCTTGTAGTAATGTATAAATAATGAAAATATGTTGATTTTTTCATATAAAATTTCTGGAATATTGGATTGGTCAAATCCATTTTCAAAGAAGCATATGAAAGGTTTTCACTTTAGTATAAAAAACATTAATGTTAAATGGTAAGCCATTTTGGATCTATTAACTTAGGAGATTACAGAAGAAGTAAGCTCATGAAAGACACCTATTTACATTTTGTGAATCACGCCAAGATTCCATAGTGCACTTTATGACTAAATTGTTATACAGGTTATCAAAGTCAAATTGCTATACTACAAAAAGTCACTTAACAATAAAATTAACAAAACAAATTTGTTTTATTCAATATAAAAATTAAAAATAATAAAAAACGATCAACGAAATATTATTTTTTGGGCCTCTTCTGAATGTTATAATTATTCAAAATTCAAAACTTAAAAAGTTTTTTTGTCGAAAGGCCCTAAGTGTTTTGAAATATTATTTGACGTGCTATTTTTAATTTCTCAAAACAGATTAAATCATTTTTATTTAACAAGCAGCATTTCACTAATATTTTATATCTTTTTATGATAATAATGTGAAAATGATCTCTCATTTTTGATTATAATAACGTAATAAATAATTATGCATAAAAAAGAAAAATTTCTACTTATAACTAAAATATTATTAATGGCTTTGTGTAAGAATTTAAATTTATAATAACAGAAAAGTCAGATTTTACTTAAGTTATCAAGAAGCGATATAGAAAAGATCCGTTTCAGTAGTTATTGAGACTTAGTGAAATAGTACTATTCATTGTGTCCCAAAATAAGAAATAAAACCCTTGTGTATTTTTATCTTAGGAAACTTTTACTGCTGTAGCCCATTCAGTCTGGTGATACGTTACACTCCTGAGAAAATTCC